>CM034149.1:816083877-817283877 GCA_019776745.2 Taxus chinensis
TTAAATATTTTAGAAACAATTTGTTGGAAAAAAACAAATTTGATTTTATGATCTTTTTAGTTTATCTTACGCTTTTATTTTATGGACTTATCAAATCTTAGGAATTATATGAGCTTCTAGATGTGTTGACCCCATATATGAAAAAGAATTAGCCTGCAATCAGCACCTCCAAATTCAACATGGGAACCGTACAATTTGAAGAAAATTTAAATGGCAACTCTGTGCAGCTTGTGACGTTTTATGAAGGTTAGGCGAAGCTCTCTAACAATTGCAAAGAAAATCCCAAATTATTCATTCAATCACGCATCTAGTTATGAAACATCTTTAAAAAGCTGCAAGCAAATAATTATATCCAGTGAACGACCATTCTCCACAATCGAAATTCAATAGAGTTGAGCACTATAGAGATTTGAATGGGCTTTCTTCACCTCATAATTTTTTCCGCCATTGTAAACAATATTTTGTTGGCGCAAGCAGTTTCTCAGTCTGTCATTTTTCCCAAATTCAGTGGCGAAGACGAAAATCGTTTCACGTTAAGCGAATCCAACGTATTTAATGACGCCTTGCAGGTCACAGAGGAAGCGGCAAATGACCCCGAATATATGGAAAATAGATCGGGGAGAGCCATTTACAAGACCCAGTATAAGATGTGGAGAAAATCTTCTTCTTCCCAGAATATCATCGCATCATTTAATACTACCTTTGTTATGAACATTCAGCCGAAAAAGGGATCTGGAGGGGAGGGTCTTGCGTTTGTCATAACTTCGAAAAATCATGGTAAGCCTGACAACAGCCATGGCCGCTGGTTGGGATTGTTTAACTCCTCCAACGATCACGCGAATAGCGAAAACCAGATTTTGGCAGTCGAGTTCGACACCAGAAAGAGCGAGGACACAAATGATCCCGACGGCAACCACGTTGGAATCAACGTTAATGGCATCAATTCCACGAATCCTACGTCTCTGAATCCTCACGGCATCAATCTAACAAGCGGTTCCGACATAGCGGCGTGGATTCAGTACGACGGCAAAGACAGGAGCTTTCGCGTTTACCTTGCCGCCGCCGCCCCCATGCCGTCGACCCCCATTATCAACGAAACGGTCGACCTGTCCGAGTATCTGGATGAGGATGCTTATTTTGGGTTTTCCGCTTCGACGGGGACCGACACGGAGCTGAATTGTATCCTCTCGTGGAACCTGACGATCGAACCTGTGACCTCCGCCTCCAAGTCGTCAGTGCCAACATTAGCCATTGCGCTCTCGGTCGTGGCGGCCGCCT
Source organism: Taxus chinensis (assembly GCA_019776745.2). Lineage (NCBI taxonomy): Eukaryota > Viridiplantae > Streptophyta > Pinopsida > Cupressales > Taxaceae > Taxus > Taxus chinensis. The sequence goes on from CM034149.1 coordinate 816,085,156, forward strand.
TGTGCGTTGCAGCAGTGGTAATCATCGTACTGTTAATCAAGTATCGAAGATTTCGCGCAGAAGCCGCAGCGATGTCCGAAGCGCTCGCTAAGCTCCCCGGCCATCCCCGGGAGTTCAGATACAAAGATATCAAAAAAGCCACCCGCGACTTCAGTCCCCAGTTCGAGCTCGGCAGAGGCGGATTCGGAGCCGTTTACAGAGCAGATCTCTCCAAGGACAAAACTCCGGTGGCAGTGAAGCGCATTTTCAAAGACTCGAAACAAGGGGAAAAAGAATTCATTTCGGAGATCAGCATAATCAGCAGGCTCCGGCATCGGAATCTGGTGCCGCTGCTGGGATGGTGTCACGAGGAGGGCAAGCTGATGATGGTGTACGAGTATATGCCCAACGGGAGCCTGGATGCGCATATTTACAAGGGTCTGCTGGAGTGGGAACAGAGATACAACGTCGTCTCCGGCGTGGCTTCCGCATTGGTTTACCTTCACGATGAATGCGAGCAGCAGGTCATCCACAGGGATCTCAAAGCCAGCAATATAATGCTCGATTCCGACTGTAACGCCCGTCTCGGCGACTTTGGCCTCGCCCGCTTGATTGACCAGGATCGGACCTCCTATACCCAGACGGATCTCGCCGGAACCATGGGTTACATTGCTCCAGAGTGTTTTCTCACTCAACGAGCTACCGTGGAATCGGATGTTTTCGGATTCGGTGCTGTAGTTCTTGAAGTGGCGTGCGGGAGGCCCCCCAAATCTGGAGGAGACGCGCCAGATTTGGTGGGTTGGGTGTGGAATCTGTACAGAGAGAATAAGCTCATCCAGGCAGCTGACAGTCGCCTATTTATACCCAAGGATGCTCCTACGTCCAGTTATGAGGATGACATCAAGTGTTTGCTGATGGTGGGATTGGCGTGCTCCAATCCAAATCCAGGAGAGCGGCCTACCATGCGGCAGGTGAAACAGATTCTGTGCAGGGATATGCCGCCGCCGTATGTTCCTCCATTCAGGCCGCCTTTTGTTTGGCCACATCCCAACTCCGAATCGGATTATACTAGTACCACTTTCACCACCACCACTACCACTACAGAGAACAGCATATTGCAGAGTACCAAGTCCTTGATACATTCGCGAGGAACACCAGAGATAGAACGCTACCTCAGAATAACCACCTCCGATATTGATCTATGAGTTTAATAAAGGGTTAACAGTTACGTTATAGCTAAGATTTTTGCACAGGTCTATCGACTGCTCTAACACAATGTGGTAAACAGTCGCTCAAGTTTATTATTTGTAGAACTGCACAAAGGTTAATATTGTGTATTTATAGAACTATACAAGGAATCATGTGAATAACAATAACAATGGCAGAATTGTTGCAGCCGGAGAAGCTTGGAATTTGTCTGTAATTTGTTTGCTAAACAAGCAATTAGTGTTCAGAATATGAGAATCTCCTATTTCAATTTTTCAATGTGTCATGAACGTGTGGAATTTGATGGTATGTTTACTGTTTTTTCATATTTTGATCGTAATTCACCATGAGTTAATTGTTAATAGAATTGAAAATTTGATAAATACTTCTATGCTGACTCATTACTCATTCTACATTACTGAACTTCACATAAAAAACAGTAAACAAGACGAAATTGGAAATGCCAAATTCCGTAAACATGTTGGAAACTATGTTAATTATGACCAATTCTTTAGAGGCGTGGAAGACTATATTTTATGTTTGATGTAACCCGTGCACGTATGGCCATCGGGCTGCATTGCGTTTCAACTTGTTCAAAGAGACGGTGCATTCCTATTTGACAATAACAACAATATGTGGCGTTTTTTCTTTTCCTAAATTGTCGGTACATGTAAAAGGCTTTACATTTGACGTGATTGATTGAAAAAATTTGAGATGATCATCCTCTTAACTTTGAGATTTCTCGGGTCACTTATGTTTGATAAGGCACTGACAAAATTTCATGACATATGATAGTCTGAAATATGACTAATATACGCATTTCAAATATTTAGAGACGAGCATATACCATTTAATTGTTTTCATCCATTGAAAGGATAAGGGTTTACATAGTTGTATTAGAATGAAATACTTATTGAACTTCATTAAATCTTAGTGTGTTGTTTGCAAATTGTTGTACATATTAAGGACCCAATGATAATGAAAAAATAACATATGCTGCCATTAACTCCCTTTAGGTTTTATAGTTTTTCAAGGTGTTGCAAGCATATTAAGGTTTCATGAAGGAGAAAAATTTCCCAAAAATGTACAGTGAGTTCTAAATAAAAAGGGTTTTAGGAGCCCAAACGTAAGTGGACAAGGTCATCAAATAATTTTTACACTACCTAAATATATCTTGATCGAATCTTGTACGATTTTGGCTATGTTGCTTAAGTAGCAGTGAAAATTTGGTTTAGGTTCTACATTTTCCCTTTTTTTTTATGTTTACTTCATCCTCAATTTAGATTTTTTTTCCACTTTATATTTTTATGACCGTCTCCCAAATTGTAAAAGAAATTGAAATTCACTTTCAAACCCTATTTCTTCTAAGAATTTCATTTTTTAAATTTCATGTGTATAATCATTATCTTTCACCCTACTCATGATTTCTATTTGCATGTTATTGGTACATTAACCTCTTTGAGTGTGTTCCTTAAAGGGTGTACTAGGAACATGGTTGGGTGGTTAGCATTACCTAGTGATATATTTATCGTGGCATGGTCCTAGATTTCCCTAACATGCCTTCATACTACCTTCTTATTGCATCTTTATGACCACTTGATATTCTTAGTATTATCACCTTCACATTGGATACCTTCATATCCCCTTTCTACCTGCTCCAAGTGCCTACTCACCCTTCAATTTCTTTAATTTTGTTTTACCTTTTTCAGTATATCTATAGTCAATGACATCAACCATGGTCAACGATGTCTATGTAGACATTAGGAATTGCACAAAACCACTATTAGATCATGTTTTTGTTAGTATTATATGTACATGAGTTTTGAACAATGAAACAAAGTCTTAGCGGCATTAGTCCTTTATTGATTTTCTCTTTGTTGCTTTATTGGACTCAAACTATTGTTATTCTCCTGCTTTGATTGGACTTCAAGTGTTTATGCAAGGATCTCTGACACCCTATTTTTATTACTTACTATTGTTTGAGCTTGGTCCAGGACCATACAATAGAGTCAAGGCTGTACACACAGTCTTGACCATATTGTATGGTCTTGACCCCCTTTGTTTTCCGATTCTCTCACCCATGTATGGACCCACTTGTTATTCTTTTATCTTTTGTTTTATATTTTTTGGGTCAGCCTTTCCTACCACTAAGGTCCTAATTTCAAAGTAAGAAAACACACACACACACACACACACACACACACACACACACACACACACACACACACACACACACACACACACACACACACACACACACAATTCTAACCTAAACATTTACTAGCTAACAATCACTTATCTATGTATCACATGTTGAGTTAAAAATAAATGAAACCCTTCTACATAATAGTGTGTTCCACTTGGTGGTAAAAAATATTTTAAAATCTGGTTGGTAAATAAATCTTTAAAAATACTTTAAAAACTCAAACAATTTAGGTAAATTATGGATCCACAGCTCTTCAGTAAATTTAAGATATTGATACAAGTTTGGTCATATTATACGTGTTTGGTCATGTTTTAATTGTCAAACATATTTTGCTAAAGGTACAAAAAGTGTAAAAAAGTGGGACACATTTATATGCTTTGACATGCATACACAACATATGAGCCCATAGATTTGGTTTTGTTAGGTTGTGGAGCCTATTTTCATGTGAGAAAGTGTTGAAGAATGTACAATAAGAGTACTGTACACTTTCCACAATTGTCTTGTCGGGGTTCAGGGCTGGGTCGGGCCTTGAGCGGCAGCCCTCGGTAGCAAGGGTTCGGGGGCGCAACCCTCAATTTTTTTTTGGCCTCAAAATGTGTTCGATATATCAGGAAACATGCTTTTCTCATATGGGTGGGATTTTTGACCCATAGGTTTATGGGATGGTTTTGGCCCATGGTTTTGTAAAACTGCTTAAGCAGTTGTCTACTTATATGGTTTTATGCATATGGTAGGTATCATGTATCATTGTAGATGTGTTTTGAATTCAGGTGTGAATTCTGTAGAGTTTTTTGAGCATAGCTCCAAATAGATTTGGGTATTATATTGAGAGAGTGGTGGCTTGTAATAAAATCTGAGCAAGTGATTCATGGTGGACGTAGCCGAAATTGGGTGAACCACGTTAAATAATGTCTCTTTGTGTTATGTTATTTTATTCTGCACTTTTATTTGAGGTTTGTAATATTTTCTGCATATTAGTTTCTACTGTTGCGATTTTGTGAGTGATTATTCCGCATATTTTATTCCTTATTTCCTAACATGTTTTTCTCATCTACCCACAAGGATTTGATTAGGATGAAGTAGTATATCCCGTTATTAATGTGGAAACACAAGGTCAAAACCATGACAATGGATAGTTGCATACACATTGGAACAAAGCATAGGAGAACTATATGGAGTCTAAAATGTAATGCAACGGTTGATGGCATCACAAGGGGGTGACCACCGAGGTCATCCCAACTTAAGCATTTACATTTGTTTTATCTAAAGTTTTCTTGAGTGTGTTGTAGGATAGATGGGGTATATTTTGCATGTCTAAGTGCAAATACAAGTGTTTGATGTGACATTAAAGACTCTAAAAGGTGGCTAAAAATGACTCAAAATGGAAGTGAATTTTCCATAACTCCATTTTATGTGGGGTCAAAACCATATAGTGAGGTCAAGTTGTGTTGTATGGTCATGCCCTAGTTGTACAGTCTTGACCAGGGAGGCACAAAAGCACAGGAGTGGATTTGTGTAGTTTTTATATTTTATTCTAGTCCTAGAACCTCTTCTAAAACATCTTGAATGTCATCTAATCAAACTAAGTGGCTCATTCTATCTCATTTATACTTTTGATTTCTTGTATGTACTTATTAGAATGATTATTGCAGTGTATATTCCTTGTATCTGATCTAAAATATAATCGCAAATGTATTTGTAACACTAGTTTATGTATTATCAACTAGAAAGAACCTCATTAAGTTCAATTAGGGTTGATACATTTTGGTGAACCCATTTGATCGAATCTTTCACCTAATATAATATCTTTTCAAGTTTCTCTAGGTTAGGCCTCTTGATTTCAAAACCCTAGAGCTGCCTTAGGGTGTATGTATGGTTGGTTTGTGTGCATTTATTGGTTGTGTATGATTATGGTTTTTTTTGGTGCCCTATGGAATTATAGTGGTTACTATCCCTCTAATTAGGTCCATACCACCTATGAGGATGCAAGGAATTTTACTCCATCTTCATACTCTTCTCACGATAACATAGTATTTAATTATGATATTGATCCCAATTCTATGGTATTAACATACCATCCTCCTTGTTTTGGCCCTACCCCTAATGCATGCGTTTCCTAAAATCACTTTGATATGAAGGATAGTTCTTCATGTCTACCCTTTATTTTTACTTCTCACAAGTTCATGGCAATTATAGCCTTACAAGTCATGTAAGTGGTTAGAGTAGTGATCATGAATAAACAAAATTTTTCTCCATTAGTATATGAGGATGCTTTAGATTCTAGTGACGATGATAGTGTCTCTAGCTTACATTCAGATGATATTCATTCCATTTATACATTGATTGATAATGGCCCCTATGTTTCCACTAATGATCTAGAATCAATTCATAGTGATAATTATCATGATGAAATACATAGTGAAAATGAACTAAATGAACATGCTTGTGTTTCTCCTACTCCTCCTGATTGTAAATCTAGTAATCTTGATTGTGACATGTCTACCTATCTTGATTCTTCTTTATTTCACTTGAATTCCAAACAAATGATATTTCTTATACTAATATGTATAGATGCAATGATGATATAAGTTATTCTCTTCCTCTTATACCTATTATGTTTGATACACATTTTTTTCTACTCTTCCTCTTGAAAGAAAAATTAATGATTCTATTATTATTTCTTCCATGTAGTCATTATTTTACCCTTAATACTTCTTTCTAACCCCAAGCATGCAAGCCTATCATCGAACATATGTTGGGTGCTTCACCCGAGGCACTGCGCGTAGGAGCCAAGCCCCTCCTTTATGTGATATTTGCAAGAGATTTCTATCCATTAATGGAGGATTATTTACAGAAATAGAAGTACATTCATCCAATTTAAAAGGAAGAAGGAAAAATTTTCCCTTAATATAACCAATAGATCTAACACATTAATGCATCACAAAAGATAAATAACATTGTAAGAAGTACAAGAAACCAGATTTGAGTCAAGATAAGCCATATAACATGAGGTTTTACACCCGTAAGAAGTTTGTACAGAATAGATCCATGTATATTGATTTAACAGAGTTCTGGTAGCCATATTACATTCAAAAGGGTCATCTCAGACCATATACATCAAATGAAAGAGACTCAACTCCTGCAAACCTATATGATCAGAGATATCCTAACTAATGTTTCTTCCCATTATATCCCTTGTTATAGATCCCAGTACCCATACATATGCTTAATGGTATCCCTTACAACCCTCTAGCACTAAGTACTCTAAACCCTAACACCATGAACTCTAAACCCTTAGCATTTCTTAACATTTTTGTAGCACTTTGTTACTCTCCTTCTCTTTCTCTCCTTTCTCTATGCATTCACCTCGTATATTCTCTCTATGCTTTATGTCTATGTTCTCATGTCCCAAGCACCTCTTTAAATAGGATCATCAACCACCACCATGAATTCTCTTCTGAGAATATCGTATGCCAAGTGTCGATGTGGTCCTCCATTTTTGAATGCTTATCCTCTTTGCAAACCTTCCACTAACTATAATGATGTTTCTAGGAATATTCCCTACATGGAATATCCTTTTCTTGACCTCCAAGGTTCTAGGCTGGCACCTTATCCACTATCACATTCCTAGTCAGGTCCTCACATTTTTCCTCAAGTGACTCCATGATGCCAAATATGGCTAAGTCTTTTAAACCCTTGTTCCTGCCTCCCAGGTACACGCATTGTGGTTTCACTTAAACCCTTCTTAAACCTCTTTTTTCCATGTGTGCTTTTCCCTAAGTGCCCTTCTATCTACTAATCCTGTGTGTGCACCTCTTGGTACTTAGCAAATATTTTAGGGTCCAACATCACCCCACACTATGCATGTGTTCTCTATCCTTGGAAACATTCTGTTTCCTCAAAGAATAAATAATAGAGGTATTGAAACAATCTAAAGAATGGAAGGATGAAAGAAATGGAAGAATAGAAGAATTTGCTACTGTATGCATGAGGAGTGGGAACTCTTCTTTATGGATGCCTCAATCTTCTACCATGCGTCTACTTCTCCCTGTGCCTACTGAAGTAGGTCACCCACTAATGCGCTTACTTCATCAAAACTAAGTTCCTCACTCTTAGGGGGGCTTTCAGCCGTATCTACAATGCTTTCCAGTTGCTTGCTAATATCACCTAACATGCATCCATCCTGCGAGCTACTTGGGGGTATAATTCCTTTAGCTATTCTTAATCCAACCCTGCAAGGTTTTGATTTCTTCCAATTTCTTCCTCAACTTTGGCTAGGATCTTGTCGTGCTCCACCCTATTTCCTTTGTTCTTTTCCTGAAATTCTTTTAGATCTACCTCATATGTAGCAACCAATATGCTTTCTACCATGTCTCTGTTGACACATGTAGTTTATCATATAAAACTTTAGCCATCTGTGTAGATATTCTTTACTACAGTAAGGAGCTCAAAGTACTGAGTCACTGTCTACCCAATATTTCACTTTTCCTCCTCCTTCTAGCGTGCCATTACCTCCTTTGTTGAATCTAATGCGAGTGGTTGCCTTTCCATGGTGAGGATGTAGGTTAAGTCTTCCAAGAAGTGCATGGTTGACTCATATTTCTGCTCAGGCAGGGCCATGCTCTTAGTGCTTCAAGATTATGGCATCTGAAATGGCCTCTATCTTCTTATGGATTTCAAACACCTTTTCCTTTTCAGCCCTCAACTCATGCCTTAACTACGCACTAATTAATTCCTTCTGTTTTATCTCTTTGTCTTGCTTAATGATCTCCTCATTCTTTTTCTCAAGCTCTTCTTCCAAGACCCTTATTCTATCATTTCTACTAGAAGAGTCTTTCCTCCATCTCCACCGATACTTTGTTGAATGCACGTTGTAAAACTTTCTCATCAGATAGTTGTTGGGCATTTACTAGAGGGTTTACTCCCTTGGCATCTGGTATCTTCATCAATGCATCTCGATTTACCTCGAAACTTGGGTTCATCAGTGTGAGACTCAAAAGCCTAAGATAGAATTTTCCTTGTGCGTGGGTATGCACCTTCTTCATCAAAAGAAGACCAAGAAAGGAGTTGGTTTATGGGTAAGGTACTTTGGAAGGGTGCGTGTAGTACCTTGTTTAAATCATTAATGTAAGTCATTTCTTGTTCCTGCACCACTACTATGCCCTTTCCACATGTGCGCGCTGCTTTGGGAAGCTTAATGCTAAGATGGGGTCTCTACCCATGTTTCCATATTCCTTTTCCCACACTCGTGCTTTCCTCCATTTTCCTTAGTACTTCCTTGGTGCTTCGCTTGACGTTTTTCTCCACCAACTATTGGATAATTCCTGCCACTTCCCTCTCTATGGTATTATCCATCTTCTCCTTGGTCGGGGTTGGGGTCTTATGATACTTCATGTTTACTTCCTCACTCTCCCATTTGTCATGAGTGCCTCCTTCATTCTCATCCTTCTCTTCATTTCCTTCTTCCTCTGACTTGTGTACATCTTACAGATGATGCTTCTGAACCTTGTTTCACTCTTCATCATCTTCATCGCCATTGTTGGCCTCCATGCTTTCTATTTCACCTGAGTCTAACCCTTTTTTCATCCTCTGCTTCTTCCTTACTAGTGATTCCAGTTCAAGGTACTTCTTTTCTACTTCATTCTCAAGTGACTCTCCCCTTACCGATAACTCTTCCTTCTACAGTGCATTTTCCTTTTGTGGTGATTCCTCCTTCTGCGACAAATCTTTTCTCATGGGAGACTTCTTCCGGTGGACGTAAGTACTTGTGTATGAGCCTGACTCCTGTGCCCCTACTATCTGCATTATCTACGCGCTTGACACCTTTTTCTCAGGATCCTCTCATCTGTCTCTTTTCCTTTGCACAACCTTTTTCCATGTGGCAGGGTCCTCAGGAATGGAGACATCATATTCAACATAAGCACCCTTTTCATACTTAGGCCTTATGCGTAAATATACCCTCACTGATGTCCTCCCTACAATAGTTAATGTTACTAGTTTTAACATATGCACGTCATGGGAGACATACTTCTCCACATAGGCATAATTCTTGGGGTTTATTAGTTTCTTGTGAAGCTCGCAGTAGTCTTAATCCACTACACTCAGATCAAATATGAGTTTTTTCGCCTCTTTGAAATGATTTACCCCGACCTAGAAGTACTGTGCTGTGAAGGAGAAAGGAAACTTACACCAAGGAATCTTGGCACCATCTACCAAAGTAAATTTACCGATGCAAAAATGTTGGTATATGACAAACTCAGCTTCTCCTTATACTAGTTAAGGAAAATGTTTTGGTATTCTCCATTTAGCCTTGAATGCATCACGCATCTACTTATACCACTTTTCTAGGTGCATCTTATGAGCGACCATCATGGTGTCATAGGTATACTGTTCAAACCTCTTGGCGGGGGATGGGTTCTCATCTGGGCATTCCCAAAAAAACTTATCTGGACCATCAGGCACTCCAATCTCTAAAAAATAAAATGGTGAGGAGGACATTACCAAACATGATCTTCTCTCCATCACGCCTGGTGTCTGAGATATCTTCTTCAATGAAAGATGAGAGGTTATAGATGGTTCCCTATGAGATCTTGTGGCACACATTTAACCAGGAATTTTTGATTTGTGTCCATCTCTCTTACCCATTCAAATTTGCAACCAAGCACGCAACCATCCTCATCATCGGATCAGTAATTGAAAAAATGTCGAAGTAGCATGAACCCTTCTTGTAGTCATAAGCCTCAACGGTCTTCTTAATGGCTTCCTTTTCTTCCAAGTCATTGTCCAATGAATCTCCTTCACAGGTAAGGCCGGTGAACCTAGAAACTAGCTAGGGGGTTATGCACATCCTCTAGATGCAAAATATAAGTGGTCTTCATGCACATGCGAAATCAACGATTGGTATTGTCACTCAGGCTTTTTGAAATAAGAAACTCATAGAGTTACAACAACCCATCCTTCTCTACTTTTACCTTTAACTCATCTTCATAGATGGGCATTCCATCTAGTGTCCTCTTATTTGTACGGTGAACCAGTTCTAGTGTCATTTCATTTTGTTTGGTTCTCGTTTGATGGTTGTAATAACTAATGGACATCTTCCTGACATGAGAAACCCATTCTTTACTGAGTAATATGTCGTCTGGGTACTACATTTCTGCATACCATTCTTCATTAAAACTGGTAGAAACAACTTGTTTTCCCTTGCCGTTTCCCTTCTTCGGTGAAACATTTTCTACTTTCTTTGTTATCATTCCTTTGTCAGGTCCTTATAACTTCTTCCTCACTCCTGGTCTTGGCTCAACTCAACTTTACGGCTCCACTCCTTTCTGAAATTTCCTTCAAACCTTGTGCCCTAGCTATGCAACCCTTACTTGGAAAACCTTTTTTCCCACAAGACGATGTAGCACTAGTGTGATTATTCAACATAACCTTCTATACTTATACCCATGTACTTATTTTCACTTAAGTTCATTGATCAAACTAGCTATGCATGCAAATAATCACAAATCTTCTCAAAATTTCTTTGCAAGGATACCCTAGTTCGCGAGAGATCTTTCATAACTTGAAATGCAAGGTAGAAAATAACACACCCTTGATCTTCTATTTATAAATTTTTCTTTTCTTCGCAATAAATACCATGCCACCTACCAATGTACTTTGGCAATAAAGGCGAATTGTTTCCAACACCAACCTTCAGTGCTTTTCCTCCACGATCAAACCTACGTGAATACTTCTGTAACCTTATGGTGTATAACTAACTCGACCATAGAGTCATTCACACTTTCTCCCACGCTGAAGTCAAGTCTTCTTATATGTCTTTAAACAAGTTCTTTCTGCTTCCTACCTCATGTTGCTCTTGCGCTTTTACCCTTGTATGTGGTTTCTCAAATCCTTTTGACACCAATCTTCCCTTATGTTCACCTTTTCCACACGTAATCTTCCAATCCACATGTTTTTGATTTTTCAACCTGGGCCATCCATAACCATAGCTTCTAGCACTTGTCACATCACTCCACCCCACCCAAAAAAGGATGCGTGGTCCTCTACGCATAGAAAAACTTTTGGAAATAATAAGTGGCTACCAGCACATAAATGCACACAAAACAAAGCCACGAGAAAGGGAAACACAAAGAAAGGAAAAAAACAAAGCAAAACCTAGGCTAACTGGAAATACTACCTTATTTACAGACATAAAGAAGACTTATTTATAGTAGGGCTTCAGCCTAATCCCATTGAAATGGTTTGGTAATCGTGTTCCATCCAACACTTGTAACTGACAAGCACTAGAATCAAGTATATAGGATATAATTTATGTGCCCATCCAATGGACTTTGAATTTCCTAGGATGGCACAGAAACTCGGAATCATATAATAGAACCATCTTCCCAACCTCAAACTATTTGTTCTTGATGTGTCTATCATGCCATGCCTTCTGTCTAGATTTTTCAATTTTCTGACTCCAGTAAGAAATATCCCAGCTCTCATCTAATTGCATTAACGTATCAATCCTCTCCTCAAGCACTTGGTCATCATTGTTATCCAATTTCACACACTTTGCGAAATTAGAAAATGAGGACCTATTGGGCCCTGGGATTGAAAAAAATTCCTTTATTTTCACTTTGGGTGATTGAATCAAACTCGATCAATTCTAGTGTCTTACTATGTTCCCATGACCCTCTGGTTCAAGAGTAATCCCAAATAATCAAAATCAGGGAAATATTAGTTTTAAGTGAATTGAGTGGCATTAAGCTATGAAACATCTCACTGAGCTTCTAATGAGCCAAATCAGTGAGCTTGTAATGCATGAAATATCTTGGTCGAGCTAAATGGAATCTACATGAAAGGAGATCATCAAGAAAATGTAAGATCTTAGGCTATGTTAAGGTTTAAGTGTTACAAATGAATTAAAGGACTTGACAAGTGTTAGCTCGGGAAAACGCATCGATGGCTCGATGGACTACATGACTTGGTATGTAAGACCAGAGTGTTTGTCAAGGTATAAATGACCTAAGGAGATCTCTGGTCTTCACATAGTAAAACATAAAGCTAACCATAATGTACAAAGTCATGGAGCTTGTTGGTATCCAGATTTAATCTCCTTCATAACTTGAACAACATCATGAACTTGCACAAGACACTCAAGGATAGATAGATGGTTTGTATGTTGTTTTTAGCTGGGGAGCACACCTATCTGCTTGTTGGCATTCAAGATTTGAGGGAGTGGATAGAACCTTCAAAAGGGTTTTGATCTAACCCTCACTGTTTTAGGTTGTGCTTATCAACCAAGGCAAGAGAACCTATGTTGCACCCCTTATATGGTAAAGGAGATGGAGATATCCTTATGTTTTGCATATGGTATGGAAGAGGCCTTGTGAAAACATGATTAAGCATCCATTATGCAAACTCAAAGGAGTTGTCACTACTAAATGATGGATATGGTTTCAAAACAAAGCTAGGGCTACTAAAGACATGATAAAACCCTGATATGCTTTGTGCATTTTTGTGAAAGGATTGAGTTCTTTTGTGGACACACAATGCAAATGTAGGGGTAGTATAGGTAGGATGAGTTAGTTTGAATGAAATTTTTGTGGGAGATGCTTAGACAAGAAAAGATAAGGAATTACCAACTTCTTTGGGAACCTTTGCAAAATAATTACAACACCTAAACAATAGAGATGTTTCAATGAGTTTGAAGTGTTCTTTCAACCAGGATGTGTGCACAAATGGAGGCCCAAATCTACACTATTCCACACAAACATTGATAACCTGCCACAAAATCTTGAAGTAAAATATCAATGAAGCATCTAGAAACCTTATTTGATCATGACCTGAGGTACACCCAAAGGTTTACAAACACCCTCAATATTCAAGGAAAGTAAGATGAATTTAAATCTATTTATCTTCACTCAAATGAATGCTCTTCTGAATGAAAGATTGCAAATGCCTTCAAACCCTCTATAAGAAATGAGGCCATGTATCATCAAAAGAGATCCCAGACATAAGATTGCAACATGAGCATGAAACACAAATTGAAAACATATTGAAATACAAGTGTATGCAAGTTTTTCCAAGAGATAAAACCAATCAATCCATAAATTTGATCAAATACACCAGCAAGGGAATGTTATTAAGACAATCTCAAAGCTTGTTAATGGCTTTACAGCTGAAACCAACTCAACATGATGAACATTTGATGCAAGAAGGAATAAAAATGGCTCTCAGGCAGTTTATCCAAAAGAAATGGACTACTTCCAGTTTTCCTCGTGAAAGTTATTCTCTCTTTCTCCAAAAATATCAATCGGGCTTACAAAATGCTTCAAAATTACAACTTATACTCTATGATAGCTTGAATCCTTACATCCCAAGCAAAGAATATGCTCAAAGGATCAAATCTGTTACAAAACCCTATCCATTTGATGAAAAATGATATTAAATTGTGGAATAACTCGCAAAGTGCCAGGGATGCACAAAAACAATAAAATATTACATGGGCTCAGATCCTTATCCATCCCAGGGTCACGTTTTTGTCATTCCAACATGCCAACATGCATTTGCAATCATTTTCCACCTTTTTCCCTCATCATTTTAACTTTGTAACTTTAATTTTTTACTTTTCTTATTTTTACACGGGCTGAGAAAAATATTTCATGAAAAACACTAAAGGGAACCGAATTAGCCCAAATGAATGATGCCATTGCATTCAGAAGGCCGAGGGGATGTGAATTCATATAAAATTTCATGCAATTTGGTGCAAAAACGATGAATCCAAGCATCTTAGAGCTCCCATGGTGGTAAGAAATGAAAATACTCATCAACCGTCGATCCAAATTCATCTTTAAAATTGCGCCGTCCACATGTCCAAGATCTCCCCCTTTCTACCTTTGGATAAGGTAGACATGTGGAAAAATATGATTGGAGTGGGCCCCCAATCCTTAAAATCCATTTTAAACCCTTTTGAACTTCGGGAAAATTTTGAAAATTTTCCCCACTTGCCCCTTGGACCTGCCACATGTCCTTAGGTGGGCCCCACTGAAATCCATGGGCCAAAATAATGAAATTTTCTCCTTTTTTGAGAAAAGCAAAATTTCCTCAAAAACCTCCACGGGCCCGAACACCCGCTGCTTCTTCTGCCATGTGGTGGTCTCCCATTCACTGCAGAGCCGACATTCCTGTTTTTCCTTCATTCCTCCGCGAGCACAAAATCCTCCCCTTTTTTCCTTTTGGAATAGGCCACGTGTCACCCCCTATTTGGCTGAGGGGGGACACCTCTAAATTTTCCGCGCGTCCATTTTTACTTTGAGATTTTTCACCAAAATTTTACAAACTTTTCCACTTTCTCTCCGCGCTCCAAACCTCAACCAAATTTTGGACACGTGTCCTCCTCTAATTGGACACGGGCCTTTGGGCAAAATTTTCTTTTATAACTTTAAGCCCAAAAAAACAACAATTTTTTCTAAGTTCCCACTTCTCCGTTTGACCTTCCTGGACACGTGTCCACTTTTCATTGGAGGCAGGCATTTGGGTCAAAATTTTACCTTAGCATCCGAGGCAAAAAACAATAAAATTTTCCAAGTCCTTCCTCCACCTGCCTGACCTGCTTGTGCCACGTGTCACCTTCCAATTCGTTGTGGGCCTTCGGGCAAAAAATTGATTTTGAAAAATTTGCAAAAATGAAGGCAAAATTTCCAAGTGACCTCCCCCACCAGCCGATCCTCTAGCCAATCAAATCATGCCACGTAGGCACATCACTGTAGCAATGCGGGGCTGCGGACCAAAATTTTCCTTGTGCAAAAAATTAAGAAGTGACAAGTTATAACATTTTCCCGCACATCCTCGGCCAATAGGAGCCTGCCATGTTAGAAATATGTTGCAAAGATAAATTTGACGGGCAGGTGACACCCGTATACCCGTCAAAAATGTAAAAATGCAGAGGATGCCTTGGGAAATCAGATTTTTTTTCACTAGGAATGTAGATTTCTCGGTTTTAAATCAAGTGAAGCATGGCTTTACATTAATTTCAACCAGGGGATTGGGATTTCACTTGCACACAAATGGAATTTGATCAAATCCGAGTTTCTTACATGTTTTGACAAAGGAGAAGCGACACAGCTCGTGGGAAAGAAGAAATTAGGGCACAAAAGGGGGGGGGGGGGAAACTTGGAAATTTGTCCAAATATAGGGCAAAAAAACAACATCAAGGGCATCTCGAAGGCATTCCACTGGAAAAAATGAATTGCAGATCATCAGCTTGACAAATAAAACATTTTATGAGAAAAATGGTCATAAAAAAGTTAGGGAAAGGTAGGTAAACCCATAATTTACACCAACATTGGCTCCTGCTTGGGGATGGGCACTCCCAGTGAGTGCCACAAGATCACAATGTAGACCAAGTGCCAAAAATCCATTGGGCGAGGAGTTTAAAAATGTAGAGCAGCCCAAAAACCAGAGTTTTCACCAAAAACAGGCTGAGAAAAACAAACCAAAAATGGTTGCCAACAACAGCAAAAACAAAGCAAAACAAGAGGCTATACAAAATGTACAACTTGTGCATACCTCATATGGGGATTTAATCCAAGAAGTGTTTTAAATGTTTGCCATTAACAGGTAGCTCAAGCAAATCCCCATACAAATCCTTGAGAAAAAATGTATTTTCTTTAATCCTGATATCAATGGCATAAGGGCCCATCCATAGAGCATCAAACTTGCCATGCTTTCCCTTGTCTTCATGCCTACTATCCCACAACAACACTAGATCTCCAACACTGAAGGCCCTAGGGGTGACCTTCTTATCAAACAACCTCTTCAATTTCTCTGTAAATCTGACATGCCTTTGGTGAGAATCCCTTCTCTCTTCATCCAACTCAATGATCTGATTGATCCTTGATTCATATGGGCCATGTTCTTGATCTTCCAACTGTTGGGAAAACTGAAAAGTAGATAATTACAGGTGTAAGGGCAAAAAATCCAGAGTTCCATACACCAATTCAAATGGGCTCTTACTAGTTACTCTTTTAGGAGTTATTATATCAGCCCAAACTACAAATTTCAATTGCTCTCCCCACTTCTTCTTGTTGATTTCCAAGGTCCTTCTGATGATCTTGAGTAAGTTCTTGTTACTTGACTCAGCTTGTCCATTGCCTTGTGGATTGTAGTTTGAAGAATAAGTTAGATTTATCCCATATTCATTACACATTGCCATCAAAGGCTTGGCTCTAAAACACATGGCATTATCAGATACAATCTTAACTGGAACTCTAAATCTGCATATGATATGACTCAATAAGAAATCCATTATCACTTGGTGTGTTGCCTTTCTAGATGGAATTGCATCAACCCATTTTGTAAAATAATCAATTGCTACAAGGATCCATTTATGACCAGCACTAGAAGGATCTAAAATATCATCAACGAAATCCATTCCCCATTGTTTGAAAGGAGCTTCAATTGATACAGGCTGCAAAGGAAGGGATCTTGAAGCTTTCAATATTCCTGAAAAACGTTGGCAACTATCACACTTTCTAACCAGATGGGTTGCATCTTTAAAAAGAGTTGGCCACCAATAACCAGCCCTCAAAATATTATGTGTTGTTACCCTACCAGCAAAATGTCCTCCACAAACTCCCCCATGGAAATCAACAATCAACTTGGGAGCTTCATCTTCAGTTATAGATTTCAAGAGGACACCTTCAGGGTTCTTCCAAGCCATCCCAAGGTCTGTTATGATATATTTTTGAGAAGCCAGCTTGAGGGCCCTTTTCTGATTTTTATTCAAGTGACTAGGACATCATAGGTGTTTGAGGTAGAAAATCACATCTTTGTACCATTCAGATCTCATCAATTTGTCAAGAAGGTTTGCCCTTTCTTCCTCTAGATGATTCACTTCTACATTTTGCAAATTGCTCTCAGCCATGAGCTTGACAAGACCCAAACCTCTTACCAGCTTTGTTGTTTGGATATCTATATCATATTATTGTAATTTTTTGATCCATCTACATCTCTTGCTTGATACCTCCATGTTTGATAAGATGTCCTTAACCATGGTGTGGGGAACATAAGCAACAAATTTTGAACTCAGTATATAGGGCCTGAAAATCTTTGTTGCTTTTACCAATGCAAATGCCTATTTTTCCATGATTGTATATTTCAACTCAGCTGCTTGTAAAACCTTGCTAAAGAAGGAAATAGGCCTCTCAGCTCCATTCTCATCCTTTTGCAACAAAACTGAAGCAATAGTGAATTAAGAGGTAAAGGAGAAGATTTGGAAAGGCCCCTTATAGTTTGAAGCTGCCAAAACAGGTGCATGCTTAAGTGCATCCTTTATTCCTTCAAAAGCTTGAATGGCAGCCTCCTCCCACTTGATAACGTGATCCTTTCTTAGCATGCTTGTGATTGGAAGAGTTAGCTCAGCAAAATTGGAAACAAACCTTCTAATAAAATTGATTTGGCCAAAGAAAGATTGGATACCTTTCTTGGTTCTTGGGATAGGCACTTTGCTGATTACTTCCACTCTCTCAGGGTCTATTATAACACCTTCTTTGGACACAATATGTCCCAACAACTTGGCCTTTTGTAGACCAAAATGACACTTCTTTGGATTAAGGGAAATGCCATAATCTCTACATCTGGTCAACATTTTCTCTAAGTGTTGCAAATGGTCTCCTTGCTGCATTGAAAAAACAGTCACATCATCTTGGTAAACAACAATAAATTCATTAAAATAACCAGCAAAGGCAACATCCATTGCCCTTTGAAAAGTAGCACCAGAATTCATCAATCCAAAAGGCATCCTTACAAAAACATAAGTCCCCAAAGGAGTAGTGAAGGCTATCTTAAGTCTTTCTGATTCTTTGACAACTACTTGATTGTATCCGGAGAAACCATCCAAAGTTGAAAGCATCTTTGACCCTGTTACAAGCTACAACATATTCTCCATGTTTGGCAAAGGATACTTTTCCTTCATATATGCTTTGTTTAAATTCCTAAAATCCACACAAAGTCTGATATCTCCATTCTTCTTTCTAACTGGGACAAGGTTTGCCACCCAAGATGAGTATCTAGTGGGCTGAATGATGCCACCATCTCTCAATTTCTTCAACTCTTCTTGCATTTTCATGGAAAACAGTGGGATAATAGGCCTTTGTTTTTGTCTAAATGGCTTAGTCTTGTCCTTAAGAGGAATCTCATGCTGAAATAAATCTTCTCTATATGCCTTCAGCTCTGAATAAGACCAGTCAAGGTAGTCTTGATACTTCTTTAAAAGTTGGGCATAAGACTGTTTTTCCTCTTTGCTGAGATGGCTACCCAATCAGATCTTCCTTGGTTTATCCTTGGTTCCCAAGTTGTGCTCTTCCACATGCCTTGAAGCAGACATCTTTCTATTTATGATGTAATCAACATTGTTAAAATTGGATTCAAGTGCAACAAGACCTTTATGAATGGTGTTTTTCTTCAATTGTATAATATCCTTGTCAAACAAAGTCTCTCTACCTTCATTCATGCATACCATTGGTTCCTAATCAATATTCTGACCAGAAAATTCACCTTGGCATTGTAAGAATCTCAATACTTGAACATCATTATCAAAAATCTACCAATGTTTCATATTATCCAGGACAACTAGTCTTGTTAGCACTTCAATGTTATATTCACAAAAAAGGTGAAACGGTACAATTATCAAATCTAGAGCCAAGTACATCCAACTTATCAGCAGCAGCAATAAGACTTCTATCATGGTAAACAATGTTAAAGGAATCAAACATTTCAATCAAGTCCCAAACAACATGCTTATATTGTTTCATACGCTGATTTTTTGTGGCATATAACTTCCTTACTTGCTTGACAACCAGCTCTGAATCTCCTTTAGCAACAATATCCTTTACTCCATACTTCCATGCAATCCTTAATCCCAATAATAATGCCTCATACTCAATAATGTTGTTAGTGCATTTAAAATTGAGCTTGAAGGAGAAAGGAAAATCTTCCAAACTAGGAGAAACCAACACTATACCAACACCATTGCCAAATTTGGAGCAAGCTCCATCAAATAGTAATGTCCATGGAGAACCTACCATACCAAGGCATTCTGATTTTTCCATCTTATTATCTTTTCCATCAGCAAAAACAATGAAGTTGTCAACATCTACATCAGCAAATAACACTTCATAAGAAGCATTGTTGGGATCTTCAATCAAGCCATAGAGTTTGACAAGGCTGCCCTCAATGGGAATGGTGGTGAAAGACATGTCCATTTAAACACTACCACCAACACTTGCAGCCCACTTTCTTGACAAAAGCATACCCCATTTGGTAGGGAAATCAACAATTACAACATCAAGTTTTAAATTCTTACCCGGATAGGCTGCAAGTTGTACTACTGAACCCTTCACACAACCAACAACCAACCACTTCCCTTGAATCCATGGCTATACACTTCCCATATGCTATTGTCACTTTGATATCCAACTCATTCATGACTTCTAGAGGCATGACATTACATGATGCACCGGAATCAAACATGCAATTGTGAAGCAACCTATCTTTTATGAGCAAAGTTGTGAAGAATGGATCAAGATTCAATTGGGAATCAACCACGGATGTTCCCAAATATACTTCAGGTGCCTCTCCAAAATATTCCATTGGTGGTGGTGTTTTAAGGCCAGCAATTCTTTGAAGAGGATTCTCAAAAACATTTACATTTCTGCTTGGGGTAATCTTTTCTTCTTTCAATCCCAAGTACCCAAATGCTCTCTTCTTATGCTTAGGAATTCTAAGCAATTCAATAATTGGAACACTCACTTTAATTTGGCTCAAAACATGGGCTATATCATATGGAACATTCTTTGGTAAGACAACATTGGAAGGGAAACAAGAAGGTTCATCAGATGGAGAAGTATTCTTGGTAGCCTGGGCATGAAGAAGACTGATATTTTTACATGGGACAGCAGGGTTCTTGGCAATTGTTTATTTTTTAGGATTATCCTTGGGAATGCTTGTGAGCAATGGTGTATTTGGTTTGGCATGAGGACCAGCTCCTCTAACAACTTTGCTTGTAGTATTGTATTCTTTCTCTTGACCAACCACAACATTCATTAGCAATTGTCTATCCTCCTCTGAAGGGATACCACCATCATACTTCTTGATCATTAAAGCCCTTAGATATTCAAATTCATTATTAGGAATTTTAAAGGCCTGAACTACATCTACATCATGAGCTTAAGGAAGAGAAAGAAATGGTACCCTATTTATGCAATCCCAAAGGGTTACAACAGTTCTTGCACTTATCACATCTGTTGATGTTGCTACTTGCTGTGAGCCTGAAGAGCTGCCCATCATACAAATGTCATCATCCATTTCATTCTCATTATCATCTTCAATAACTTGCTGGTCCATTTCACATGGAGGATGAGGAAGAAAACATCTATCACACCAATCCATATCAGCAATTTCTTGAACAACAACAACTCTTGCAATCAGAGGGTCAGGCACCACTCTATTTTCACGTGCTTGGGGTTGTCTACTTGCAGATCCAACATGCCCTTTACCTCTATCATCTTGTCTTTGATCACCCCTAGGATGATTTCCAAATCTATCATGGTTTTGAGTTCTTTGCTGTCCTTGTGAACTTTTCCCAATACCTTTCTCAGCCTGGGCTAGTTTGTAAGAAATTTCTTTGACAGCCACTGCCAAAGTTTTGACAACATCTTCTAAATCAGCACCCTTGCTAGCTTGAGGCTTCTCAGGGTTTATCAGCTTCACACCATCCCTCTTAAGTGGTTTACCAATAGCTTTAATATTATTTTCAATTTGGATTTCCATTGTGAAAGCTTGCCTCAAGTTTGTAGGATTTTTGTCTCTCAAGTACTAGGCTGCCTTTTTATCAAACGCATCTACATATTTGATCAAGCAAGATTCATCACAAGGCCTCAAAATGACATGAAACCTTCTCAATGCTTTATTAAATCTTGTATTGAAGTCATGGACCATCGCATTCGGGTTCTTCTTGATATTTTCAAATTCAGACAAAAGAAATCTAGGCTCAGTCCTATCACCATACTGCAATCTAAATGCATTTTTCATCTCAGTCCATGAATAAATAGAGTTATCAGGTAGAGCCTTATACCAATCCCTAACATCTTCTTCAAGTGTATGGATAAACAACTTGATATACACATCCTCAAATTCTATCTCAAAATCTTCCGTCATATTATAAAACAGTTTGAGATGCTGATCACTGGTAATGGCATTTTTATCTTGGAATTTTGGTAACCTATTTCTCACATCTTGTGGGACAACATTTGGATAACCATCCATTCCTCCAAAATTTATAGGACCAAAGGTGTTAACAAAAAATGGAGGTCTAGGATGAGCCATATTGTTTGGTGGGGGTGATCTTGGAGGTGAAACAATCTGATGAGGAGTAGTAATGGGTCTGATTGGAATAGATGAGTGATCTTTAAAATGACAACCCCTAAAGGTTCTCTCTCTTGATACACTTTAAAAAACTTAGAAACCATAGGAGAAAGTTTTTTAAATACACAAGGAGGTCCCTCACCTGATGGAGAATGAAAATCAACAAAAAGGTTTCCTAAATCAGATCTACTTGAAGAAGAATTATAATCTTCAATAACAAGCTGTTCTCCTTCAAATTCAACTATGGGGATATCTTTTCTTGCAACCAAATCACCAACCACTTTCCACACTCTTCTTCCTTCTAGTTCTGAGCTTCTTGATTCGGTGAGCAACTTCTTAGAAGATTCCTTGATGAAGAAGGATCTCCTTCCCTCTAGCTTGACAAATTTAAACAACAAGTTTCAAATGACAGAAATGTGTAAGACAACTGGTATTTCAAGATCCAAATAACATGGAGTCGCCACTAAGGATTTCCACCTTAGTTGTGTAAGAAAGCACTATAATATTCTGTCAAATGTATGCTATGACTGAAAACTTTGCAAGGATTTACAAATCAGATCTTCTTCTTCTTAATTCAACCAAAAACAATGCATCCAAATTATATAAACTGTTGGTAAATGAAAAGAGCAGGTTGAGCCTGAAATCTTTTTTACCCAAAACATGCAGATCTGAAGTATGAAATGATATCTCAAGAATGTAACAGCTCAAATACTTGATCTCACAAATGCTCAAACCTTTCAAACACTTCAAAACCATCAAGAAATCAAAGAAATTCCCCGACAACAGCACCACTCGGGTGTTGGTATCTAGATTTAATCTCCTTCATAACTTGAACAACATCATGAACTTGCACAAGACACTCAAGGATAGATAGATGGTTTGTATGTTGTTTTTAGCCGGGGAGCACACCTATCTGCTTGTTTGCATTCAAGATTAGAGGGAGTGGATAGAACCTTCAAAAGGGTTTTGATCTAACCCTCACTGTTTTAGGTTGTGCTTATCAACCAAGGCAAGAGAACCTATATTGCACCCCTTATATGGTAAAGGAGATGGAGATATCCTTATGTTTTGCATATGGTATGGAAGAGGCCTTGTGAAAACATGATTAAGCATCCATTATGAAAAATCAAAGGAGTTGTCACTACTAAATGATGGATATGCTTTCAAAACAAAGCTAGGGCTACTAAAGACATGATAAAACCCTGATATGCTTTGTGCATTTTTGTGAAAGGATTGAGTTCTGTTGTGGACACACAATGCAAATGCAGGGGTAGTATAGGTAGGATGAGTTAGTTTGAATGAAATTTTTGTGGGAGATGCTTAGACAAGAAAAGATAAGGAATTACCAACTTCTTTGGGAACCTTTGCAAAATAATTACAACACCTAAACAACATAGATGTTTCAATGAGTTTGAAGTGCTCTTTCAACCAGGATGTGTGCACAAATGGAGGCCCAAATCTGCACTATTCCACACAAAATTTGATAAACTGACAAAAAATCTTGAAGTAAAATATCAATGAAGCATCTAGAAACCCTTATTTGATCATGACCTGAGGTACACCCAAAGGTTTACAAACACCCTCAATATTCAAGGAAAGTAAGATGAATTTAAATCTGTTTATCTTCACTCAAATGAATGCTCTTCTGAATGAAAGATTGTAGATGCTTTCAAACCCTCTACAAGAAATGAGGTCATGTATGATCAAAAGAGATCCCAGACACAAGATTGCAACATGAGCATGAAACACAAATTGAAAACATACTGAAATATAAGTGTATGCAGGTTTTGCCAAGATATAAAACCAGTCAATCCATAAATTTGATCAAATACACCAGTAAGGGAATGTTATTAAGACAATCTCAAAGCTTTTTGATGAATTTATAGCTGAAACCAACTCAATATGATGAACATTTGATGTAAGAAGGAATTAAAAATGGCTCTCATGCAGTTTCTCCAAAAGAAATGGACTACTTCCAGTTTTCCTCGTGAAAGTTATTCTCTCTTTCTCCAAAAATATCAATCGGGCTTACAAAATGCTTCAAAATTACAACTTATACCCTATGCCAACTTGGATCCTTACATCCCAAGCAAAGAATATGCTCAAAGGATCAAATTTGTTACAAAACCCTATCCATTTGATGAAAAATGATATTAAACCATGAATCAACTCGTAAAATGCCAGGGATGCACAAAAACAATAAAATATTACATGGGCTCAGATCCTTATCCATCCCAGGGTCACGTTTTTGTCATTCCAACATGCCAACATGCATTTGTAATCATTTTCCACCTTTTTCCCTCATCATTTTAACTCTGCAACTTTAATTTTTTACTTTTCTCATTTTTACACGGGCTGAGAAAAATATTTCATGAAAAACACTAACGGGCATTGAATTAGCCCAAATGAATGATGCCATTGCATTCAAAAGGCTGAGGGGATGCAAATTCATATAAAATTTCATGCAGTTTGGTGTAAAAACGATGAATCCAAGCATCTTGGAGCTCCCATGGCGGCAATAAATGAAAATACTCATCAATCGTCGATCCAAATTCATCTTTAAAATTATGCCATCCACGTGTCCAAGATCTCCCCC
The DNA here is from genome assembly GCA_019776745.2 of Taxus chinensis. Lineage (NCBI taxonomy): Eukaryota > Viridiplantae > Streptophyta > Pinopsida > Cupressales > Taxaceae > Taxus > Taxus chinensis. Next base: position 816,109,551 of record CM034149.1, read on the forward strand.
TTTCTACCTTTGGATAAGGTAGACATGTGGCCAAATATGATTGGAGCAGGCCCCCAATCCTTAAAATGCATTTTAAACCCTTTTGAACTTTGGGAAAATTTTGAAAATTTTCCCCGCTTGCCCCCTGAACTTGCCACGTGTCCTTAGGTGGGCTCCACTAAAAGCCGTGGGCCAAAATAATGACATTTTCTCCTTTTTTGAGAAAAGAAAAATTTCCTCAAAAACCTCCACGGGCCCGAACACCTGCTACTTCTTCTGCCATGTGGCGGTCTCCCATTCGCTGCGGAGTTGACATTCCTGTTTTTCCTTCATTCCTTCGCGAGCACAAAATGCTCCTGTGGGCCTGCACTCCCCTTTTTGCCTTTTGGAATAGGCCACGTGTCACCCCCTAATTGGCTACAGGGGGACACCTCCAAATTTTCCGCGGGTCCATTTTTACTTCGAGATTTTTCGTGAAAATTTTGCAAAATTTTTCACTTTCTCTCTGTGCTCCAAACCTCAACCAAATTTTGGACACGTGTCCTCCTCTAATTGGACATGGGTCTTCGGGAAAAATTTTCTTTTGTAACTTTAAGCCCAAAAAACATTTTTTTTTTCCAAGTTCCTGCTTCTCCATCTGACCTTCCCAAACACGTGTCCACTTTTCATTGGAGGTGGACCTTTGGGTCAAAATTTTACCTTAGCATCCGAGGAAAAAAACAATAAAATTTTCCAAGTCCTTCCTCCACTCGCCTGACCTTCTTGTGCCACGTGTCACCTTCCAATTCATTGTCGGCCTTCAGGAAAAAAATTGATTTTGAGAAATTTGCAAAAAATGAAGGCAAAATTTCCAAGTGACCTCCGCCACCAGCCGATCCTCCAGCCAATCAAATCATGCCATGTAGGCACATCACTGTAGCAATGTGGGGCCACGGACCAAAATTTTCCTTGTGCCAAAAATTAAGAAGTGACAAGTTATAACATTTTCCCGCACATCCTCAGCCAATAGGATCCTGCCACGTTGGCAATATGTTGCAAAGATAAATTTGACGGGCAGGTGACACCCGTATACCCGTCAAAAATGTAAAAATGTAGAGGATGCCCCGGGAAATCAGATTTTTTTTCACCAAGAATGTATATTTCTTAGTTTTAAATCAAGTGAAGCATGACTTTACATTAATTTCGACTAGGGGATTGGGATTTCACTTGCACACAAATGGAATTCGATCAACTCTGAGTTTCTTGCATGTTTTGACAAAGGAGAAGTGACACAACCCATGGGAAAGAAGAAATTAGGGCATAGAAGGGGGGAAACTTGGAAATTTTTTCAAATATAGGGCAAAACAACAACATCAAGGGCATCTTGAAGGCATTCCACTGGAAAAAATGAATTGCAGATCATCAGCTTGACAAATAAAACATTTTCTGAGTAAAATGGTCATAAAAAAGTTAGGGCAAGGTAGGCAAACCCATAATTTACACCAACAGAGCTGGCTTGAACAAGTGGAGTAGCTTGAGGACTCGATTGTCAAGTTATATATTATCTTGGCAATAAAGATTACACTCAAATAGAAGTTCACCCATGGCCGGATCCGTAGTTACATCAAGGTGGCGGGCTTTGTGAAGAAGTGGCCAATTTTGGTGTTCACTTTGGAGGAGAGGGATCTCAAATCGGTTCATGCAAATGATAAGGGTTAGGCCTGGTCCATGGGAGATCACATCCTTAGTGCAAATACGAAAGATAGTTCGGAAAGAGTTGACTCGATCAATCAAGCCAAGCATGTGCTGAGTCGTTAGTGAGATGACGAGCTAAAAGTTAGTCATAAATGGATGACTTGGTCAAATCACAAGATATAGCTTGGGTGATTCGTCGAAGGACTCATGTTCATGTAAGGACTCACATTTATAGTCATGGAGATTACAGAGTTTCAGGTTCTTCGTGCCAATGGGGCATGTCACGCCTAATGTGGGGGGGAAATGTACACTGGGATCCCAAGAATAAGGAGCCAATGGTGGAAAAATCTTAGGGCAAGACCAGGGCTCATCCCCGAGCTAGGAAAGATGACATTACAGGTCCACCAACTAGCTACCACCTGAGTCAGAGTGGCCATAGGAGGTAGTTGATGACTGAGTCATGGAAAGAGAACAACCATGTAAATAGGTGATTAAGATACTATGCTGAAAGTAGAGGATCACATCAAGTACCAAGAAAATTAGAAATATTTGGAGATAACATGATGCATGGTGAGATCGTGGAAGGGAGTTCCATTGATGTTGTAGAACAATGGCCAATTCACTCGGTGGTAAGCATACAAAACATAACAGCTCATGAGGAGCTCGTTAAGTATCAGTCTGCTTGTGATGAGCTCGTGGATCGTCTCACTCAGAGATATGTATGGTGCTGAATCATAGTCATAGGGTCAGGCTCATAGCAAGGATGCCGAGGTGATTGTTGGTGAGGAAAGCTTGAGAGGGAGATCAACATCATGCAGTGAGCTACGCGGAGAAGCTGAATAACTCAGTGAAAGGAAGGTGCTTTGGAGGTTGAGGAGTCATTCTATCTTGAACACAAGATCGATGCACAATGGGCTTGGTCAACCAAGAAGGAGCTCATTTGAACGACTCATTCAAAATAAGCTCATAGTCGAGTTGAGACAATGAAGTAGAGCCCGTGGAAGAAATCTAAGAAAGCTCAGACGAGTTACTCGATGGTGAGTTTATGTGTAGATCTCGTAAAGGACTTGCTTTCGGTGATGCATATTGAGTTCTAGGATGGTGAGCTTGCATGGGTCACCAAGTTGGAGTGAAGGACTCGACATCGAGTTAAAGGACTCCGAGGTGACCATTGGTGTAGATCGAGAATATGCAAGCTTGAATCGTGAGTTAAACCATGTACATAAAGAGCTCTTGGGAAACAAGTGAGCTAGAACATGAATGAAGGTTGATGAAAGTCATGAGGAACCTAGGTGGCTTGATGTGGTGATGACTCATGTGAAGAAATTCCTATGAACTTGAGCTTGTGGAAGTCAAATCGGCATGAGCCACATGCACATTGAGTTCGAGTCAGAAAATATCAACCAACGAGCTTGGGGGGGTGAGCTATGTGGGTGCTACGCCCTTAATCATATATCTTATATTGGATGTATATAGCTGACTTGTGGCTATCATAACTTCTTATCATTATGTATCTCTTTCATATATGTTATATTTTCATTAGTGGGTTGGCCTTGGTGTTGGCCATAGCATAGGAATAGTATATATAGGGGTTAGTAGGTAGTAGTTTATCATCATTGGAGCATTTGAGTCTTATTGTATGGTTTGGAGGTTTCCCCCTCGAAGTGGCGAAGCTATTCTAATTACATATTGAGATCATTATTCTAGAATATTGTGTTAGTTGGTGTTATATTTTTGCTCATGATCTAAATTATACAAGTAATTTCATTACAAGTGGTATCAGAGCTTGAACTCGGCCAACACTGCATGAAACCCTAATTGTGAAGGTTTTTCCATATCTCAACATCGGTAGCTAATTTTTTACAAATTTTTCTATGGTGTGGTGAAATCAGTCAAGTAAGCTTCCCTTAAAATTTTAAGAATTTTTGACTTGTTTATGTTTTTTCATAATTCAGCTACATAGGGTGAAATTTGTGGAATTTTTCAAAGTTATTTACATTTCCAGAAAGAAAATTAAAAATTAGTTTGAGTTCGTTCTTTGAGTTTTATAAAATTTGGCTCCCGAATTCCTATTGAAATCTGAAACCCTAAATTTTGACCTTGATCCTTAAATCTTACCATTTTGGTGCATCATGGCTGGGCCTTCGACAAGAGGAAAAAAGAATCCCATCACTCTGGGTAAAATCCCTAATAAGGATGAGATAATAGTTGAGGATTTAGAGTCAGAAGGGGTATCTCTAGAGTCCTCAGGGTTAGGGTTTACTTCAACTGACCATAAGGTCAGCTATCTTGAGTTAGAGTTGCGAAACCTCGAAGGTAGAGTGGCCAACAAAGAAGATGTAGAAAATATTGGACAACGATTGGAGGATTTCATTCAACAATTTAGTTACAATATCACGGGTCATCATATCACTCCTAATCATCCAAAACTCAATCATACTCATATTAACCATGGTGGATCTTTAGGTCAAAGTAATAAACAAAATAGCCAGGGTGGATCTGCAAACATGACCAATCCAAATACAAACACTCTACAAGCCTGTAACATGCTTCCAAAAGTGGAAATGCGTAAGTTTGATGAAAAGGATCCACTCAATTGGATTAACCATATGGAGAATTTCTTTTATCTTCATCAGATTCCATCAGGACAAAAGGTTACCATGGCATCGTTGTATCTTGAACCTGACCAATTCATTTGGTATCGATGGTTATGTGCTCAACGGAAAAAGAGTGGCCTCAATGTTACATGGACAATATTCACTAAAGAGTTGAAATTTCACTATAGTTCTAGTGTGTCAGATAATTATTTCAGCCAATTAGCAAAGCTCAGACAAATAGGAACAGTTAAATATTACATTCATCAATTCCAAAACCTTTCCTTATGGGTGGAAAATATTCCTGAAGATAATTTGAATGACTTATTTCATGGGGGTCTTAAAGAAAAAATTGAGACTAAGGTGTGTATGTTTAATCCTCATAAGGTTTCAGACTCTATGATCATGGCACGTAGGGCAGAGGAAAAATTGCTTTCAAGTCGGAAACAAACTGTCAATAATATCAAAGATCGTAACACCCTTCCACCATCATTCCCTCAGCCAGTGAGATTGAGACCTCAAAAAATTGAAGAAAAGAGAGCCAAAGGGTTATGTTTTAATTGTGACAACAAATTTGGACCAGGACATAAGTGTGCAGAAAAGAAGTTGTTCTACATTGAGGGACCTACTGAAGAAGAAGAAAATGAAGAAGACGCAGAGGTAGAGCCAGAGGAGGAATTAGGATATCCCTAGCCAACAATATCATGCCACGTAATTTCTGGTATTAGCACTCCCAAAACTTTTAAATTAGTTACATTCTTAAAAAAATAGATGGTAACAATGTTGATTGATTTGGGAAGTACCCACAATTTCATCAATCATAAGTTAGCGGTACGATTGAACTGCTTTGTTTATCCAAATTTAAAATGTCAAGTCATGATTGCTGATGGGAAAACTGTTAGTTGTTCAAGAAAATTCCATAACATTAATCTCACAATGGGAGATTACTTGCTAACTAGAAATATGTATTCCATTTCCATGGGAGGAGTAGATATTGTGTTAGGAGTTCAGTGGCTTACCACCTTGGGAACCATTGAAATGAATTTCCAAGAGCTGTTCATGCAATTTCTGTCAGAAGGGAGGAATTTCAAGCATCCTTTCCAATACTGTAATGGAAACAATTGCCTCTTCTGAATGTAATGATGCATTGTGCACATTGTTGAAGTAATAAAAGTGTATGTTTTGTGACTACCATTAGTCCTTTCAATCATTCCACATACTTTTTTGTGCCTTTCTCATGCTTATAGATACATTGTGTAAGTGTAAGTTTCTGTTGTAGGTTCTTAGAGTTTTGTGCTTGTCAAGTGGTGGAGTCCTGCATACAATTGACTTGTGGTGCTTCTTCGCTGATCCAAAAATAATCAGATTATTACTACCTGATCTCGGACCCTTATAGGCTTTAATTATTTGCCGATAATTTACTCCTTTTAAGTAATCAATTTAAAATAATGCAAGACAATAATGAAAATTGCACACAGATTGATTACGGAGTTCGGAAATTGCCTATGTCTCCGAGTTCGTGGTTGAACCATTCCACTAGTCAAAACTTGTAAGTTACAATAGTACTTTCACAAGAAAACCTAATGGAAACTATTTAAACTTGCTTAGAAGAATAACCAGACCTTCGGATGACAAGGGTGAAAAATAGCACCCGACTTCCACCTTCCTGGTGTACAATCTCCTTCGGCTTCGATAGGCCTTCCCGACGCTATCAATGCGACACTAGCACTCTGGTCGACAATCCAGGATTTGCAAGTAATTGGTGTGGTGCTATGGGCCGACTAGGTAGTTTGAATAACTCCTAGCCACAAATATTTAATTTATTATTGCCTAACAAATAATAGGTCAATAATAATGCCTAAAGTAATTTAGGTCTTCACACAACAACAATTTCTCATTCGCCTTCCAAGCTCTGAGCTTGTCTTCTACCTTTTGTGTGTCCATTACAATGAACGGGTTCCCTATTTATACAAAAAATAGGGCCCTTAAAATATGCATTTGCAAATTATCCTTAGGCTATTTTAAACCTAAGCCTTACCCGTAGCAAAATAAATGGGATCAAATACCCATATTGGTGGATTTGCTTGTTTTAATGGGTTAAATCCCAAATAAGGCGCTTAGCATTTTAAATAGGATTAAAATCCCATAAGAAAAGCTAAGGAGAAGTGGGTATATCCCACATTAGGCGGTTGGATAATAGTTTAGGCTTTATTAAGCCTTTCCATGTGTATGTATAGTGGTCAATGGACCACTTTGGAGCATAACCGCCCCCATCTCCACCGCTTCACCTCTCTCTCCTCACGTGGAATCTTCCACTCATGACATTGCATGACTTTACCACGTGGAAATAACCTAACATGTTGGCTGTTATGTGTGGTCGGTTGGTGAGCTTTAATACTAATGTATAAACATTAATATATAGCGGTTTGGCATATACATGTGCGGCATTTGGAAAGTGGACTTACCAAGTAAATATAATTTAGACCCTTGTAATGTGGTATGGAAATAATTAACTCGGTAAATAGCATATAGCTCACTTGTCATCTCCCGATAGGAAAATCAAGTGAATTCGACGAGTGGTGGCAAGCCATGTGGTGGCTTGTGGGCCCACCATGTTGGCGATAATACCATAGTCCACACGGCAGCCGGGCTCCCCTCCATAATAAAAGTTGAGCCTCTTGTTCCCGTGTACCATTTTTACGCTCGTTAAAGACCGGTGATCGTAAACCAACAAACAACTCCCTTTTGCCTTTTTGCCACGTGTCGCGGTGCCATTGGTACAATATTGACCAGTTGACCAGAGTTGACTTTCTCGATGTCTAAATTTTGACCGAACATATCTAGAGCTCCCGATGTCCGTTTGTCGCGTTCTCACAGTCGATGGAAAGCTCTCGAGATGATCTTCTGCACTAAAACCATTTAGGGATGTTTAGGGAACTTTTGAAAATGATCCCCTGATCATTTTCCCTTCTTAGTTTCATCCTTATTCACTGGAAGACCAAAATATTTTTTGTCTAGTTGAGTTTAACAAAGGGAACACATGCTTCTTAGTTTGTGGTATTTTTTTACCCTTTCCAAGTTGAAGTAATTGAAGTGGGTTTGTGGTGCACATCACCCTCTTCAAAAAAACCTTCCCAATGTCTAACAAAACCCTTCATTGGTGCATCAAAATCCTTAGTATAGCTTTATTTGTTGCAAATATATTTCCTTAAAGCCCATGAAAATATTATTATAGGTCTAGATAACCATTGTATTACAATAAGAGTAGTATAACACTTAGTTTAGGAAGAGGAATTCAGCCTTCTCTGGAGGTTCACCTTGAGCCCAAGTCCCATAGCTTGAGAGGTGATCCCATATTACCCAATCACACCGAATGTCCTGTTCACATTTTGGCCATTCATAGGGTGTAATGATTTGGCGATAACAAGTTTTTTCATGCCCGGTGGGACCAAGAGTTGGTACTTATCTTCTCACTTGCACAAATCAAAGTACCTGGTGAATTTATATCTCTAGATTTCAAATCTCAGTGCGTTAACTTATGAAAAGAATTAAAACAAGAGCTTATTCAAAGTAAGGAAATTATCAGCATATCGAACTATCCTTGTCTCCTCCAAGGAGAAGGAGAAGAGGCATATCAAAATCACTCGTTACAAAATCACCTCATAGGGGTCATTAAACTCCTCCTTACATAAGGTTCCCTCGACCTAGGAATAATTAGCCTCTTGGTAGAATGGCAAGGAACTAAGTGTTTCCTACATTCAATGCAAGTAGCCCTCTTTTATTATCCCAACAAGATACTATACCTGCTGATGGACTTAAAAATTTTCCCTTTTACACAGGGAGAAACTCATATTACTCATCTAGAACATATTCTTGATAAGGGTAGCAGTTGCACAATACATAATATTATTCTCCACCGGGAACTCCTCGTGCTATGATTATTTACTAATGCACAACCTTTAGTTTGGTGGATGTAATCTGGAAACACAACAACAAACATAACACAAGAATACCATAGACTATGATACGAAGGAATGATGACAAATCTGAAATATAAGTGTAAATTATAATATCAACATGAAATTGTTACAATCTCACCCATGAGGTACTTCAAGTGTTACTGACTTCACTTTCCTTCCAACAATAACTATGGGAGAAACTTCACAATGGATTCTTTAACACACCTTCTAAATGATGGCTTCCTTTACACACTTACTCATACAATATTTCTCACTACTTCTCTCTATGCTAAATGAGGGGGGTGGCCTCTTTATTTATAGGAATTCAGGCTTATCCACCCTATCTCTAAGATAGGATAGGAAATCTCTTCCGGCCAATCATATTCCATGCCTAAACTCTTGCCTTTACATGTAGGCTTATCTTCTAAGATAAGATAAACCTTATCATCTCACATGGGTTCCACCTTTTTAGACTTTTCCACAAATAAAATACACAAAATATTTATGACATCACTCTTTGTCCTTATTACAAATATAATATTTCTAATTCCTAATCATGTAGACCCTACTTCTCTACTTACCCCAACTTTGACATTTTAACATTACCGGACCACTTACGACAAATATTTACTTTTTACCACAACATTCCTATTGTACTTTGACTGTTACCGTACTCTACTTTATTGGTGGCACCGTACTGATGGTGCCGTTATCTTCTATCAGACGCCACTACTAATCATACTTAACAACATCCTATTCCTAATACATACATAATAAAATAGAAATTATGGAGGAAAATTTTAATGTCGACATTTTCCCCCTTCCTAGCTTCTACTCTGTCCTCGGAGTAGACTATTCTGGTGCTTGGAAAATATTTAACTTGTCATGGTTGACCCATTTCGTAATGGGAGTGCCATCCAATTCCTCCAGTCGATATGTACCATTTTCATGCACAACTGCTATTTTGTAGGGCCCCATCCATTTGGGAAGAAATTTTCTCTGCCTTCTTTTTTTGTATCTGGAATCATATACTAGAACCAAGTCATTCACATGAAATGGAGACCAATGGATCTTTTGATCAAAGTATTCCTTCTGCTTCATTTTCTTCTTATAGCTTGTATCCTTCGCTATTTCCCTCATTTCCTCTAGAAAATGAAGATGCACCAACCTTTCTTTTACTGAATCACTTTCATCCATCCTTTCATTTTTCATAACTCTCACAGTGGGAATATCAAACTCAATAGGAAGAACTGGATCAATGCCATAAGCCAACTGAAATGGGGAGTATCCTGTTGCTGACTTTGATGTTGCCCTATATGCCCACAATGCTGCATGAATCCTTTTATCCCACTTATGTACCTGCAAGGCTGCATCTTTTGCTAGAATTTGACACAACACAAAATTTGTTCGTTCCACCTGTCCATTTGTGCTTGGCTTGTATGTTGTTGCCTTCCTGTGCTTAATAGAAAACTTGTTGACTAGGGCTTCTACCACCTCATTAATGAAGTGGCTTCCTTGATCTGTTACAATTTCTAATGGGCAACCAAATCTGGTGACAATGCGTTCATATATGAACCTTGCCACTTCATCCATGGAAGTTGTTTTCAATGGCCTAGCTTCAACCCACTTGGTTAAATAATCTGTGGCAACTACAATATACTTATTTTGGCATGGGGTAGTTGGAAGTGGACCTACAATATCTATTCCCCACTTTTCAAAGGGACCAAGTGGAAGAATAGGGCATAATGGAGCTGATGAAGTCTTACGGTTACCATGTGTTTGAAAAATATCACATGTCTTACAATAATTATAACAATCTCTAAAAAGAGTGGGCCAGTGATAACCTGCATCCAAGATCCTTCTTGCTGTAAGTTGTCCAGAGAAGTGTCCTCCACATGTACCATTGTGGAATTATTCTATCAGCTCCTTCCCTTGATCACGTCCAACTGCCCTCTTGTACTGTCCATCAGGTCCTATTCGAAATAATACTCCATGCAGAATAGAATATGGATGACTGGCTTGAGTAATCTTCCTCTTAGTCTTTGCATTGGCACCATCAGGAAACTTGAATTCATTCAGATAATTCCAAATATCTATGTATTCACTAGGGATTGTGTCAAGGGATAACAATGCTGCATCTGGGAAATCATCATCATCACAAGATGATCCTAAACCATCATAGGCTCGAGAGAGTGCATCTGCATTGACATGCTTCTTTCCTGGCCTATCTATAATATCAAATTCAAATTCTTGTAGCAAAATTATCCATCTTGCTATCCTCCCTGATGGGTTAGGCTTATTTACAATATATTTTAGAGCCTGATGATCTGTTACAACTATAAATTTCTTCCCTAGCAAGTAATTTCTAAACTTCTTTACAACAAAAATGATAGCTAGAGCCTCTTTTTCAGTTACAGTATAATTTACCTCAGCACTGCTCATTTGTCTGCTCCCAAAGTAAACTGGATGATCATTCCCATTTTCATCCTTTTGGCTTAGAGTACTTCCTAGTGCTGCATCTGAGGCATCAGTATACACAATGAATGGCTTGCTCCAATATGGATTCTTTAAAACAGGTGAAGACACCAAAGCTTCCTTCAGTTGTTCAAAAGCTTCATGCACCTTATTTCCTGGTTCATAAGTAACATCCTTCTTCAAGAACTGGGTTAGTGGCTGTGCAATCTTTGAGAAATTCTTGATGAACCTTCTATAGTAACCCACATGGCCTAAAAATGATCTCAACTTACTTCTATTCATAGGAAATGGTAACTCTTTGATTTTTGAAACTTTATCAGGATCAGTACCAATACCATCTCTGGATACAACATGCCCTAACAAAACACCTTTAGAACATCCAAAGACACACTTTGTAGGGTTTAGTGAGGCTTGTGCTTCATCTAACCTTTGAAATGTTGTCTCCATCTGGTGCAGGTGGTCCATCTTGCTCCCATAGATGTAAAAATCATCCAGAAATACTCTGATGAAGTTCCCAATGTAGGGTTCAAACACCCTATTCATCAAGCGCTGGAACGTTTCCGGAGCATTACACAACCCAAAAGGCATAACTCTATAAGCAAACATTTCCCCAAGGAGTGGTGAACGTGGTCTTCAGCTGATCTTTCTCTACTATATGAACTTGGTTGTATCCGCTATATCCATCAGCAAAACTATAGCACTCCTGGCTAGCTACTTCATCCAAGATCTGATCTGAGAATGGAAGAGGGTAATGATCCTTCTTTGTTGCCTTGTTGAGCTTCCTATAATCAACACAAATGCGTAGTTTCCCATTATTTTTTATTGAGATCACAATGGGAGAAACCCATTCTGAATTCTCCACAACAAATATGAATCCTGCATCAAGCAACTTATCTATTTCTTCTTTTACAGTCTTGGAAAAATTAGGATTCATTCTATATGGCATTTGCTTTATGGGCTTAGCACCATCTACCAGCTCAATAGAATGTTCTACCCAACTTACTTGATGGAGTTCCTTGTAATCAAAAGTGAATAGGTGTATGTACCTTTGAAAGAGCTGGAGGTAGGATTCCTTCTCACTCTCCATCACAACATCACCAATATTTATTTGTTGGAGATGATCAAAAATTTCTTCTTCAGATAATCTTATGGGTTCATGAGTTGGTGTGACTGGAAGGATATCCATGACCGAAACATCAACCTCACTTTCTTCATCTTCTGTGTCCACTTCACTGGTACTAGAGTAATCAGAGGATGTCCAATCATCAGTTTCATCACTTGAATCCACAGGTTCTACCTTATGATGCCGAGGGATCACGTTTATCTTCACCCTCTCTCTACCACATCCAAGTGTCATGAAGCCTTCATTCCAGTAGTTTCTTGCATGAACTCTCCTTAGCCATGGCCTTCCCAACAACATTGGGTACGCAACAGTACCATTTTTCATCACCTGAAAGTCTACCACACATACAACACCCATAACAGATATTGCCACATTTGAAACAACACCTTCTAGTTTAGTTTTTCCCTTATTTAATGACCTTAACATAAGTGTTGAGGGGCGATCAATTTTTAAACCCAACATATTCATTACAGACTCAGTCATTACATTAACTACAACACCTCCATCAACTAAGACATCATGAATTGAAATACCATTACATAATACCTCAGCTTGTGGAGTGTAGGGATCTGCCTCTTCCTCCAAAATAGGTACCTCAACCTCCTTACTTCGTCGAGCATTGAGTCCACTTCGCAGCTCTTGCCTCTTCTCAGAAGACATAGCCAAGAAGTTGACCATATGTAATATTTGCAGGCCTTTTGGATAGATCTTCTAAGATGGAGTATGGTCCTTGTCCCTGTGAAATTAGAAAATCCTGCACACCCAACTTTCTTCTCCTATGTTTCTTACTAGTTTCTCCTTTCATCTTCTTAGGATCATTTCCATCTTGGTTATCTTTTTCTTTCTTTATTTTTGTTACAAACACATCTACTTCATTATTTATGCTCCTATCTATTACATCAAAAGAATTCACAGGTGCTTTTCCTTTATCATTATCTCTTGTACCAGATGTAGAAGCTCTATCTAGACAATTATACTTATAATGACCCTTTTTATGACAACCATAACATACAACTTCAGTTATATTTCTTTTTGGACCTCTATCTCCTCCCTGAGAACTAAATTCCTTTCCTTGAAGAAGATTAATAGTTAACTGACCCATCTTCTTGAGCAGATCTTCATACTCAGTAGATGTACTAGGGAAAAGATTTGTGCTCACTGAGAGTGGTTGTGGATTTTGGACCAAAGGTGTTGGTGTAGGCTCTACCTTAGCAGCAATTTCTTTGGGCTCCTCTTCCATGCTTTCTTCTTGCCTTCTTGCAATCTCCTTTGCTTGTTCAATGGTAGCTAGGTGGTCATACTTCACTCATTGTCTAATCTCTGGCTTCATCCCAAGAATGAAGTGCTTACAGAGGAGATTATCCACGCCATTCATCAACCCATCCGCTAATCCTTCCTTCCGGATCTGGGCATCGAGCTTCCTCCTTAGCTCTAGAACATGAGCATGATAATCCCTTATCTTCTCCTTCTCTCCTTGGGATAGCTTTGTGATATCGATCATGAGATCTGCATATTTCTGTTGTTCACCAAATTCTTCAAGAAAACTTTCAGTTAATAAATCCCATGAATTTTTCACATTATCACCTAGTGTTTCAAACCACCTAAGAGCTGAACCATCCAAAAAGGTAGGAAAAAATTCAGTCCATTGTTCCCTTCTTATGAGGCCATTACAAATGCAAGATCATTTAAACTCTTGAATGAAAGAGGAAGCATCTTCATTAGATTGGGCTGAAAAAATAGGAATCTTCCCCATTTTAAAAAGTAACCACAGTGAAATACCAATTCACAAGTACAATCAGTAAGACTTGTGTGCACAAATAATTGGACTCACTACAATAGAAAGTGACTTTACACCTTTCTACAGTAAAATAGGAATGACCATGGTAAAACTTGACTTACTGCGGTAAAAACTGACTTTACTGTGGTAAACACTATTCATGGTAAAAAGTGAAGTTACTGTGGTAAATACTATTCATGGTAAAAAGTAAAGTTACTGTGGTAAATACTATTCATGGTAAAAAGTGACTTTACCATGGTAACTACTATGCACAGTAAAAACAAGGTTACCCTCAAATGATTTCTGACTAAGGGGGAATATTTCTCCAGAAAATCCACCAACGAGGAATGGTCTTAGCAACGGAACCAAAATGTCATCACCAATCCGGCACTATGATAATTATCCACTGGGAACTCCTCATGCTATGATTATTTACTAATGCACAACCTTTAGTTTGGTGGATGTAATCTAGAAAACAACAACAACATAACACAAGAATACCATAGACTATGATACGAAGGAATGATGAAAAATCTGAAATATAAGTGTAAATTATAATATCAACATGAAATTGTTACAATCTCACCCATGAGGTACTTCAAGTGTTACTGACTTCACTTGCCTTCCAACAATAACTATGGGAGAAACTTCACAATGGATTCTTTAACACACCTTCTAAATGATGGCTTCCTTTACACACTTACTCATACAATATTTCTCACTACTTCTCTCTATGCTAAATGGGGGGGTGGCCTCTTTATTTATAGGAATTCAGGCTTATCCACCCTATCTCTAAGATAGGATAGGAAATCTCTTCCGGCCAATCATATTCCATGCCTAAACTCTTGCCTTTACATGTAGGCTTATCTTCTAAGATAAGATAAACCTTATCATCTCACATGGGTTCCACCTTTTTAGACTTTTCCACAAATAAAATACACAAAATATTTATGACATCACTCTTTGTCCTTATTACAAATATAATATTTCTAATTCCTAATCATGTAGACCCTACTTCTCTACTTACCCCAACTTTGACATTTTAACATTACTGGACCACTTATGACAAATATTTACTTTTTACCACAACATTCCTATTGTACTTTGACTGTTACCGTACTCTACTTTATTGGCGGCACCGTACTGACGGCGCCATTATCTTCTATCAGATGCCACTACTAATCATACTTAACAACATCCTATTCCTAATACATACATAATAAAATAGAACCCTCTACTCTCTATAATGATGTCTTCTTGGAATATTCCTCACTTTGAATATCATTTTCTTGACCTCCAAAGTTCCAGGTTGGTACCTTATCCACTCATCATGCTTATTCAGATCCTCACATTTTTTTCTCAAGTGCATTTAGAATGCCAAATATGGCTAAGTCCTTTAATACCATGTTCTAATTCCCGCACATGCCCTGGTTTCACTTAAACCCTTCTTAAAACCTTTTGTCCTATGTTATTTCCCCTGAGCGCCCTTCTTCTTACTGGTCATGTGCGTGTGCACCCTTTGGTACCTAACCAATATTTCAGGGCCCAACATCACCCCATACTAGGCATGTTATCCATCCTCAGAAATATCCTGCTTCTCCAAAGAATAAATAAAAGTGGGACACGGACAATCTGAATAAAGAATGAAAGAATGGAAGAATATGCTACTACTATAGGAGGAGTGGGAATTATTTCTTTACTGTTGCTTCAATATTTTCCCAGGCATCCACCTCACTTTGTTCTTGCTGAAGTAGGTCACCACCCACTAGAGTGCTCATCTCATCAAAACTCAATATGTCACTCTTAGAATTTAATGTGTCTACAATTCCTTCTAGTTTCTTACTAACATCATCCAACGCATCCATTCTACGGGTGACTTGGGGATATAGTTCCTTAAGCCGATTCTTAATTGAACCCCATAAGGTCTTGATTTCTTTCGTATTTTTCTCAACCTCAGCTAGAATCTTGTCCCACTCCACTCTTTTTCATTTATTCTCTTCTTTGAACTCCTTTAGATCTGCCTCATGCGTAGTAACTAGTATGCTTGCTACGTTATCTTTGGTAGTGCAACTGTCATAAATAGCCTCAACCATTTGTGTAGCACTCTTCATAGTGGCAAGAAGATCAGAATATCAAGTAACTTTCTCCTTGATATTCAGTTTCTCTTCCTCCTTTTAGTGTGCCAATGCCTCTTTTGTTGATTCCGATGTGAGCGATCGCCTTTCCTTGGTGAGGATTTGGGTCAGGTCTTCCAAGCATTGCATGGTTGACTCATATTTTTTCTTAGGTAGGGCCAAGTGTAGGTCCTTCAAGAGTATCCCATCTGAAACAGTCACTATCATCTTATGGATCACTCGCACCTTTTCTTTTTCCTCCCTTAATTCACTTCTTAATTGTGCGCTAATCGGCTCCTCCTGCTTTCGCTCCTTGTCCTTTTCAATGATCTCTTCATTTTTATTTTCAATCTCTTCTTCCAGGACCCTTACTATATTATTCCTCCTGAAGAGCCTCACCTCAACCTCCACCAACATTATGTTCAGTGCGTTACAAAATTTCTCATCTGATAGTTACTGAGCATTCACCAGAGGGTTTACTCCCTTGGTATCTTCCTCAACACCTCACAGTTGACCTTGAATTCAAGGTCATCAATGTGAGACTCAAAATACCAAGAAAACATCTTCTTTGTGCATGGTTACACTCCATATTCATTAAAAGAAGACCATGTAAGGAGTTGGTTTGAAGACACGGTACTTTGGAAACATACGAGTAGTACCTTACTTGGATAATTGATGTAGGTCATCCCTTGTTTTGTGCCACTACCATATGCTACCTTTGGAAAGATTATAACTAGGATGGGATCTCCACCCATGTTTTCATACTCCTTTTCTATGCTCTCACTTCCCTCTGTCTCCTTAAGAACTTCCTTGGCGTTACGCTCCACCTCTTGATCCACCAAGTCTTTTATGATGCTTGTTACATCCATTTCTACGACATCCTCTAGCTTCTCCTTGTTCAAGATCAGAGTTCGTTGATCTTTCATGTTGACTTCCTCACTTCCCCCTTTTCCGTGTGTGCCTCCTACATCCTCATCCTTCTATTCATTATCCTCCCCCTCTGACTCATGTACATCATACACAGGATGGTCCTGAGCTTGGCCATGTACTTCATCATCTTCATCACCCTTGTCGGCCTCCATGCTCTCTATTTTTTCTGAGTCCTTTGTTGCTCTTTAATTCTTCCTAATTGGTGATTCCAATATAGGAGAATCTTCTTTTTCTTCCTCTCTAGGCGTTTACTTTCTTTCTAGAGACTCTTATTTTTTAGGGGAATTCCCTTGCTCTAGCGCCCCTTCCACATGTGTCTTCTCTCTCTCTCTCTCTCTCTCTCTCTTTCTCTCTCTCTTCTATGGGGGACTTCTTCCTCTATGTATAGGTGATTTATTTTGTGCCCGACCCCTACTCACCTATAGACTGTGTAGTTTGTATACTTAACACCTTTTTCTCAGGGGCCTCCTCTCTCTCCCTTTTCCTTGGCACAACCTTCTTCCTTCCAGTGGGGTCTTCTAGGATAGAGACATCATTTTCAATGTAAGATCCCTTCTCATACTTTGGCATTATGCGCATGTATACCCTTGTTTTGGTCCTACCAGTAATAGGAAATGCCACTAGCTTCATCATGTGTATGTCATGGGAGACATACTCCATATATGTGTTCTTCTTTGGATATATAAATTTCCTACATAGCTCATGGTAATCCTGGTCTATTATGCTAAGGTAAAACCTTAGCTTCTTTGCCTTCTTGAATCTATTGACTCCGGCCTAGAAGTATTGTGCTATGAAGGAGAATGGAAATTTGCACTAGGGACCCTTGGCACCATCTTCTAGAGTAAACTTGCCAATGTAAAAATGTTGGTATACGAAAAATTCAGCTTCACCTTGCAGTAAAATAGGTAACTACTAAGGTATCCTCCACTCTGCACCGAATGCGTCACGCATCCGCTTGTACCATTTTCCTAGTTGTGACTTGTGGGTGGCCATCATGGTGTCACAAGTGTACTTATCAAATATTTTTCTAGGGGAGGGGTTATCATCAGGGTACTCCCACACAAATTTATCTGGCCCATCGGGAACTCCAATCTCTGAAAAGACAATGGTAAGGAGGAAGTTACCAAACATGATATTTTCTCCATCACACGTGACAATGATGATTTCTTCTGATATGAACACCGAGAGGTTATAGATGGTCCCCTCTATGATCTTTTAGAAAATGTTCAATCAAGCCTTGTTGATCTATGTCCATCTCTCCTACCCATTTTGTTTTGTGACCAAGCGTGCGGTCATCCTCATTACAGGGTCAAAAATCACAAAGATGTTGAAGTATCGCGATCCCTTCTTATAGTCATAGGCTTTAATAATATTCTTAATGGCATCCTTATCATCCAAGTCATCATCAAATGATTCTCCCTTGTAGGTAAGACCAGTAAATTTAGAGATCAATTTGGGATTTATTTGCATCCTACGTCCTGTGAAGTAGAAATGGTCTTCATGTATGCACGACATTAACCACTGGTACATTCACTCAATTTTATCAAAATAGGGAAACTCATAGAGTTGACATAACCCAACCTTCTCCATCTTCACCTTCACCTCATCATCATAGATAGGCATTCCATCTAGTGTCCTTTTTTCTGTAGGGCGAAGCAGCTATAATGCCATCTCGTTCTCTGTGGTGCTTGTTTGATAGTTTTAGTCACGACCATCTTTCTAACATGAGACACCCATTCTTTTTCAAGAAACATGCCATCTGGATATTGCATCTGTGCATACCATCCTTCATTGAAAATGGTGGAAACAACTTGTTTCTATTTTCCCTTACATTTCTTTGGTGAAACGATTGCTACTTTCCTTGGTGCCATTTCACTATAGGTCACTAAAAGTTCTTTCTTTCTCCTGATCCTGGCTCTACTCAATTCTATGGCTCTACCTTTTCATGAAAATCCCTTCAATCCTATGCCCTAGCTGCGGAACCCCAATCTGGAAAACATTTCTTTCTATAAAATTACATATTCACTTGTAGGATTCTAAAACTTCTATGACCTCCTCTCTCATGCCCTTGTACTCTATTTCCACTCATATTCACTAATCAAACTAGTTATGGACTCAGATATTCACAATCCTTTTCCGTGCAACTTTTCTTCAAGGGTGCCCTAATTTGTAAGAACTCTTCGATATCATAAATGCAAGGTAAACAATAATGTACCCTAACCTTCTACTTATAGCTTTTTCTTTTATCCCGCAATAAATTTCATGCAACATACCAACATACCCTTGTAATAAAGGTGAATTTTTCCCTTAAAACCAACCTTCAACACTTTTACCCCCATGCTCAATCTTGTGTGAAAAATTCTATAACCTTCTGGTGCGTAAAAACCCTTACTAACCGAAGATCCTTACGTGTGCACTTTCAATGTCAAAGGAATTTCTTCTGTCCCAACCTTGATTTTTGACATCGCCTACCTCATGTTGTTCCTACATTTCTCACCCTCATACATGATTTTGTATCACCTTCTTGGCACCAAATTCCTCATGTTCATATTTTCCCCACGTGATCTTCCAAACTACATGATTTTGTTCCTTCAAACTAGGCCATCGAAACACAACTTCCAGTATTTGTCGCATCACTTCACCCCACACAAAAATTGATGCGTGGTCTTTTGCGCATAGAATTTTTTTGAAAATGTAAGTGGCTACCAGTGCACAATGTGTACACAACAACAAAAAGAAAAGGAACAAGCAACGAGAAAGGGAAACGAAAAGAAAGGAAAATGCATTAAGGGAAATCCTAGGCTAAAGGGAAATAATGACTTATTTACAAACACAAGGAAGACTTATTTATAGTAGGGCTTTAGCCTACTCCCATTGAAATGGCCTAGTAGCCATGTTCCATCCAATGCTTGTAACTAGAGAATGCTCGAATCAAGTATATAAGATACAATGTACGGGCCCATCCAATGGACTTTGAATTTCCTAGGGTGGTGGAAAAACTTGGAATCATATAATAGAACCATTTTCCAAACCTCAAACTTTTTGTTCTTGATATGTCTGTCATTCCATGCCTTCTTCCTAGATTTTTTTATCTTCTGACTCCAGCAAGGAATGACCCACTTGTAGTCAATTTTTATACCCCTTAACAAATAAGGACAACCCCATGCATGCCAACCTATCACCCAGCAAGTGCTAGGCACTCACCTGAGGCACGCGTGGGTGCCAAGCCCTTATTTTATGTGATTTTTGCAAGACCATAGCATAGTTATGTGATAGGAAGATAGAAGAAACTCCTTATTCAACTGAGAACTTTGAGTAAATGCTACACTAATGTATTCATTTAGAAAAGAAGCATATTGACAAAAGATAGATCTGAACCACGAGGGAAAGAGGATGCATAATGATTATACTCATTCATATGAAACACATTGAACATAAAAAAAGAGATATGTATAAGCCATGAACCACATATATTCATAGTTGAACATGTCTAGTAATCACATTACATCTATCAGGGTCATTACCGACCAAAATTATAGTGCAGATTAGAACCATGTAGCAAGACTGGACTTATGTCCCTTACAATGCAAAAGAAAAATATGTACCCATCCTTTGATACATCACTCTTCCTACAAATCTCCTAGCATAAACCATAAAGCTCTCTATGTATTTCCTCAAAGCTTTACCTCTCGTCTACCCTTGCTAATCTCTCTGTTTCTCCATCGATCTCTTTTTCTTCTACTGGGAACTTGTATTTATAGCCTTTCTCAACACCTTCAAGCCTTTGTGGGAGTTATAGATCCATTGCCAAGTGTCCAAAGTGGTCCTTCATGGAAGCATGCTTCTTCAGGTGCGAGCTCTCCACTCTTTGTACTGATGGCCTTCTAGAATCTTCCATCATAAGGTATATTCCTTCCTAGGCCACACTGTTTCTAGGATGACACCTTATCTACTCTACATGTGCAGTTGGGTCACACTTTTCTTGTGTTTTTTCTGATACGCCAAATATGGCTAAGTCCTAAAACCTTTGATATGCCTTGCGCGCATGCCACTTGTTCTACTAAACCATCCTATACCCCTATCCTGTGTGCTTTATCCTTGCGTGCCCTTCTTTAAGTAGGTCCTACATGACCACACACCTCTAAGTACTTAGCCAATAAATTAGGGGCCCAACATCACCCCACACTACACATGTTCTTTGCCCTCGGGAAGACCTTCTTAATGAATAAAGAATGATTATTTTTGAATAGTTTGGAGAAAGAATACAGGAAAGGGGAAGAATGAAAGAATGTTGAAACTATGATTACTTATACAAGAGGAGAGGGAAATATTTTGTCAAGTCTACCTCCAACTTATTCCAGGTATTGACCTCACTCTGTGCCTGTTGACAGAGGTTTCCCACTAAGGTGATCAACTCTTCAAAGCTTAGCCCTTATTCTTGGGTATTCATTATTTCCACAATCCCCTCTAACTGTTTTCCCAAATCCTCAAGCATGTCCATTCTTCGAGTGATCTGGGGATATAACTCCTTTAGTCGGTTTTTGATTGACCTCTATAGGGTCTCAATAGCCTTTGATTTCTTTTTAACCTCGGATAGAATTTTTTATTTTTCATCCCTATTCCCCTTGTTATTTTCTTGAAACTCCTTAAGCTCCGCCTTAGGGTGGTGACCAAGATACTCGCCACTCTATCTTTATTGGTGTACTTGTCATAGGTGGCCTTAGCAACTTAGGAGGTGACTTTCACATCTGTGAGGACTTTCTTGTACTGGGCCACAATGGCCATAACCTTCATCTTGTCCTCTTTTTCTCTATGTGCTGATGCCTCCTCTACAAATTCTAAGGCCAGTGGTTTTCTTTCCATTGTGAGGACACGGGTCAAGTCCTCTAGGCACTCCAGGGTGGATCCATACTTCTACGCTAGTGGCGTTAGATCTGGATGCTTCAAGAAAATGTCATCTGTGATCATCTCTAATTTCTTGTAGACCTAGTGTAACCTTTCCTTCTATTCCTTTAATTCACGCCTTAGCTGAGCGCTAACTAGTTCCTCATGTTTTAAATCCTTAGTTATTTTCTCCAGCTCCTCTTCCTTATTCTCCAACTCCGTCTCTAGAAACTTCACTCTGTCATTCCTCCCAAAGAGTTTTTCCTCTAATTCCACTGAATCTTTATTTAGCATGTTGCAGATCTATTCATCAGATAGCTGCTAAGCATTTACCAAGGGGTTGTTACCTTTTGACTCTGGCACCTTCATTATCTCCCCTTGGCTCACTTTGAATTCTAGTTCATCAATGTGGGACTCAAATGCCCAAGAAAGCATTTTCCTTATCTGAGGGTATGCACCTTCCTCATCAAATGATATCATAGCCAAGAGTTTCTCCATTGGTATGTTGCTTTGAATGAATGTGCACAACACCTTGTTCAGGTCATCAATATAGCCCATCCTTTGAATATGTGATGCTTCTGTGCTTTTTCTCCCTATGTGCACAGACTTAGGAAAGCTTACAGCCAAACTGGGATCCCCTCCCATGCTGCCATATTCTTTTTCTACATTTTCCTCCTCTGCTTCCTTCATCACTAGGTCTGTGTTGCATTCCATCTCTTGCTTCACTAGGTCCTCAAGATCTTGGCCACTTCCTTCTCCATGGCCTCATCTATCTATTCCTTAGTGAGGCTTGGGGTCCTTTGTTCTTTTGTGACTTCCTCACCTACCCCCTATACTGGTATCTTCTTCTTCCTTGTTAAACTCCCTCTTGGAAAAGATGAATTTATTTTATTCTTCCTCTCCTTCCTCTGAGTCATGAACCTCATAGATAAGATGGTCCTCGCCTCTTGGCTCATCTTCATCATTATCATCTCTCTCACCTCTATAGGCCTCTAAGCTCTTTGTATCCTTCAAATCATTTTCTTCTATTACCTTCTTCTTCTTGGCAGGAAACTCTACTTCCTTTTCCTCCTCCTCTAGTGACCTCTCCTAGGTGATGGGTTCCTCATGCTTCAATGCTTCTTCCTCTGGAGTCTTTGCTTTCACTAGGGACTTCTTTCTCCATGCATAAATATTGGGCTTAGCACTTGTTTTTAGCGTGATTACTGCTTGTGTATCCTGAATACTTGGTGCTTTCTGCACCTCTTCTCTTTCCATCTTCTTTAGCATAGGATTCTTTCTGCCTATGGGGTCCTCAGGGATAGATACACCATTTTCCAAGTATGTGCCCTTTTCAAATTTTGGCCTGATGCAAAGGTATATTTTTACTGCAGTCCTTCTAGTGTTGGAAAATTCATTGGTTATATCATCTGTATCTCATGGGAGACATATCTCTCTGCGTATGTGCACTTCTTGGGGTAGACCAACTTCCTGCGTAGTTCTCTATGGTCTTGATCTACTTCACTAAGGTCGAACCTTAGTCTCTTGGCCTCTTTAAATTTGTTTACCCCCACTTGGAAGTATATCATGGTGAAGGAGAAGGGAAGCTTGCACCATTGGCTCATTGTTTCATCTGTCAACCTAAATCTACCAATGCAGAAGTGTTGATATACTATGAATTCTACTTCTCCGTGCACGAACATGGGTAACTACTATGGAATTATCCATTCTACCCCAAACATGTCCCTCATGCACTTGTACCATTTTTATAAAAGTGCCTTGTGAGTGGCTTTCATGGTCTCACAAGTATAGTTTGTGAACCACTTTTCGGGTGAGGGATCCTCTTATTGGTACTTCCAGATAAACCTTTCTGGCCCATCGGGCACTCTGATTTCTGAGAAGACAATAGTGAGGAGGATGTTGCCAAATAATTTTTTTTCTCCTTCTTACATGCTACTAATGATTTCATCTGCAATGAAAGTAGATAGATTGTAGATGGTCCCCTCAGCTATTTTATGACATACATTAAGCCATGCCTTATTCACCTGCATCCATCTCTCTTGATCATTAAACTTCGTAACCAGGTGTAAATTCATCCTCATTACTTTGTCTGGGATCTTAGCGATGTCAAAGTATCATGACCCTTTCTTGTAGGTGTAAGTGGCTACTATCACTTTGATGGCCTGTTTGTCACTCAAGTCATCATCTAGACTCTCTGCCTCATAGGTAAGGCCTGTGAAATTTGAAATCATCTGGGGAGTTATGCACATCTTGCGCTTTACAAAATAGAAATGATCCTCATGCATGCACGACATTAGATACTGGTAGAAGCGAATCATAATTTCTGAAGTATGGAAGTTCATAAAGTTGCAACAACCCTTCCTTCTCCATCTTAACCTTGACCTTGTTGCTGTAGATGGGCATGCCTTATGGCATTCTCTTGCTAGTTGGGCACACCAACTCCAAGGCCATCTCCTTCTCTGTTGTAGTTGTGTGATGATTATAATCACTCACCATCATCTTCCTTAGGTGTGATTCCCATTCTTTTCCCAGTAACACCTCATCTAGGCACTACATTTATGTGTACCATTCTTCATTTGTGCTCTCAACGATTGTTTTTTGTTTTCCTTTTCCCTTTTGTTTTTGCTTCTTTAGTGAGATGTTTGGTTTTCTGGGTGCCATATTTCTAACTAGTTTTAGTACCCAAAACTTCTTCCTCTTGTTTTTCTTTACCACTCTATCCAGCCCTAATCTCGATCTTTATGGAAAAATCCTTCTAACTCCATGCCCTAGTCACCAAATCCCAACTGGAAAAACCCTTCCACAAGACGACACATGCTTACTTAACTTCTCCATGCCCATGTACTCCTTTCTTACTGGTTTGTGAATTTACCCTGTCTATGCACTTCAGATGTCTCAAATGCTTCCTTCAATGCAAAGATCTTGCTTTGGATGCCATAGTTCACAAGAGATTTCTTCCCTTTATAATCGCAATGTAAATAATGAAATGTTTGACCTCTTATTTATAGCTTTTTCCCTTTTTCTAGCATTAAATGCTCTCTCACCTACCACCATACTTCAACCTTAATGCATATTTTTCCACTAATCTGGTATTAAGCACCTTTTCTTGCATGCCACATCTTGTGCAAAAACCCCTTTACAACCTTCTGGTGCACAAAAATCCAAGTGCGAGTTCATAGTGCCAAAGGCACTTCTTCCATCCTTTTACCTATTTTTTACCTCGCCTACCTCATGTTGTTCCTGTGCTCTTCCTTTTTCCTATACGTGGTTTCTTCAAGGCTTTCTTAACACCAAAAATTCACGTCCATATCTTCTTTACGCGCCTATTAACCTTACGTAACTTCTACTGCCAACACACACTTGTATTACAGGCCTATACTTCCTTTCACTCCATCCCACACTAAACTGATGCACGGTCCTCTACGCATACACAATCCTCAAAAATTAATGTGGTTATCGGTGCACACGATGAAGAAAAAACAACATAAAGGAATGAACAACGAGAAAGGGAAACACAAGAAAAGAAAATGCACTAAAGGAAAGCCTATTCTAACTGATAATACTACCTTATTTACAAAGACCAAGAAGACTTATTTATAGTAGGGCTTCAACCTACTCCCATTGAAGTGTCTTGGTAATCTTATCCAATCCAGCGCTTGCAACTAGCACGCGCCTAAATCAAGGATGTATAAGATGAAGCAAGGGCCCAACCAATGGACTTTTAGCTTACCAGGATGGCGCAGAAACTTGGGATCATATAGCAAAACCATCTGCCCAACCTTAAAATTCTTGTTATTGATGTGATGATCATGCCATGCCTTTTGTTTTTCTTTTTCAGTCTTCTGGCTCCACCTAGCGAGTGCCCATCTTTCATCCAACTGCATTAATTTTTCAATCCTTTCTTCTAGTGATTGCTCATCAGCTAATCCCCCTATGCATGCTATACACAACGAAGGTAACATGAATTCAACTAGTAGGACAACCTCCGTGCCAAACACCAATTGAAATGGTGTGGCCTTATTTAACCTCTTGTAGGTTTTCTTGTATGCCCAAAGAATGACTGATACTTTTTCATCCCAATCTTTTCCACCAACATCATAGATCTTAGTTAACATGTGACTAAGTATTTTGTTAAATGCCTCAGTAGTTCCATTTTCTTGAGGGTGATAGGGGGTAGTCTTATGATGGGCCACCATGAATTCTAATAATAGAATCCTAACTGTCTCATGTAGAAAGTGCATACCTCTATCACTTGTCAAATTCAATGGGCATCCATACATGTTGATTGTATTTTCCCATAAAAATCTAGCAGCTATAGCTACTGTACAATATTTTGTAGGTGCTGCCTCTACCCACCGTGTTAAATAATCAATGAAAGTGATGATATACCGCGAACAATTCCTTCATGCCACATGTGAGATTGGTCCTACAAAGTCGATAGCCCATTTCTCAAATGGTTCTACACTGGCTATTGGTTGTGCAGGCATTTCACCCCTCTTTCCAAGTTTATCAAGGCACTGGCAATGGTCATAGGCCTTGCAAAAATCAATATAGTCTTGGTAAATTGTTTCCCACCAAAGCCCTACGAGAATAATCTTCCACATGGTTGTATTTCCCGCATAGTGTCCTCTAGCAATCAGGAATATGAAATTAAGCTAAGAAGGAATTATGTAGCATAGTGTAATCTAACACTATCTTGTTGGAATCATACTTCTAGTACCAACTATACACGTGTCCCTATAACATTGTGGTAAAATGACTTTCCTTCTGTTCTGGGGTAGTGATCCCCTTTGCATGCCATAGCAACTCAGGCTTGTGTACATGATCTACAACATCCTCAACACCTTTGTAATTTGGTAGAT
Organism: Taxus chinensis; assembly: GCA_019776745.2. Taxonomy (NCBI): domain Eukaryota; kingdom Viridiplantae; phylum Streptophyta; class Pinopsida; order Cupressales; family Taxaceae; genus Taxus; species Taxus chinensis. The sequence continues at coordinate 816,135,922 of CM034149.1, forward strand.
GCAAAGACATTTTGAAAAATACTTGTTGAGGTGGTTGAGGCCCTTTTTTGCCCCAAGCTAAAAACTTGATTTCATCTGGTGTTTCCTCTACCACCAGATCCACTAGATCCACCAACATCTGTCCCTCCTGATCCACCAGATCCTCCAAATCTACCAGGTCCACCAGGTCCACTAGTTCCTATTCTACCAAATCCACAAAATCCTCCTCTTGTGGCTATTAATGGTCTTGAAGCGGTCATGCCTTGTGTCCCTACTGTTGTGCTACAATGTACGGAAATAGTCTGTGATATTGCACCACTACAAGATGTGTGTCCCATGCCGCTCCCATACGTTATATCCAAGATTTATGTACTCAAATGTTTCCCAAATTCTGCTCTAGATAATATACCTCCAAACATAGGAAATGATTGTGTGGCTATAGATGTGCCAAATGAAAAGTTATACCTCCTAGGTGTTGATCGGTCACTTTCACCAATACCAACTGGGTCAGCAATACTTATCTCTAGATTTGGAAAACTAAGTGTGAGGGGTTGGTCGCCAGGAGGATTCAGATGCACACTGACGACTCTCCTTTCTCTAAGTGACTAGCTCTCATCAGAAGCTAAAGGGGTCTCTCTCCCGCACTTGCCAAGATGGGGTAGCAAAGACTACTCAGGCTCTATGTCCTCTACGTGAACCTTAATTCCTTTCCGTAATTTCTACCTCCATAAGTCCATCACTCCTGCAACTTCAAATTGTCTATTTAACTCCCTCTCATGAGCTTCATTATAGTTAAGTCGTATTTCTTCCCTCTCCTTTTCAGACACAATTTCTGCCATCTTCCTCCACCCTAGCTTCCTTGCCTAGTGCTCAAAAGAAGCTTATCCATCTATAAGAACTTCTTCAAAACTCAATGTAATGATCAGGATATTTATAGCTAAAGGGATATCATGCAAGAACAATCCCCTTGGCTCGTTTAGGAACTCAAACTCAACAATCTCTGGACAAGAATACGTATAAATTGTGTACTTCAAGGTCTAAATCATCAACACTCTACTCCACCAATGATGAACAACACATGTCCAAGTCAGATCAACATCATGCTACCTCTGATACTCATCTTGTGTCTAGATGCAAGGTCTATAGTACCAGCTCGATTTAGATTCATACGCCGAAAGCCATTCATACAAATCCACTAGAAAGTAACAAAAGAAGGTCTCATACAACTCATGATACAAATGTTCTTCTACCAATTTATGTGCATCAAACTCAGGTCCAATAATAAAACTTTGAGAAAAATCATTCTTTGTTATTTTAAGCCATGCTTCAACACTGTCCAAGGTCAAGCACTCTGTTATCATGCACCATTCTCACAATAAATTTGAAAAGAGGTCTCGGAAATGGAGCCAAGATGTAGTCATTTATTTACCCTTAATAATTTTACCAACCCCAAGCACGTCATCCTATCACCTAGTGGGCGTTGGGTGCTCACCCATGGCACACATGAGTGTCAAGCCCCTCCTTTATGTGAGCTTTGCAAGAAGTTTCCTCCATTAATGGAGGATGATTTGTAAAAGCAAAAGTATAATCACTTATTTAGAGAGGTAGAAAATGCAATTAGCAGATCTAACATTAGTGCATCAAAAAATCTAAAGAACATTGTAAGAAGCATAATAAACTAGATATGAGCCATACTAAGTCAAATAACATGAGGTTTTACACCCTTAAGCAAAATATACAACATGAACCCAAAGATATATTGATCTAGCATAGGTCAGGTAGCCACATTACAGTCAAAAGGGTAATCTCAAACCATATACAATAAATGATAGGGAATTAACTCCCGTAAATCCTCCCTAGTATGAGACCTTAACTATACCTTTCCCATTATAACCCTTGTTACAGATCCTAGTGCCATACAGAGGCTTATGACATCCCTCACAACCCTTAGCACTAAGTTCTCTAGACCCTAGCATTACTGCAACACTTTTTTAATCTCCTTATTCTATATGAGTTCCCTCTACCTCTCATCTCTTGCATTCTATCTTTTTCTATCTCTTCATCCCTCTTGTATATTATCCTCTATATTATCTTCTCTATGTCTCATCTCATGTCTTTATCCCGAGCATCTCTCTTTATAGGATCAACATCCATTGTCATGCCTTCTCTCCTAAACAAATTACATGTCAAGTGTTGATGTAGTCCTCCAATGGTGAATGTTTATCCCTTTGAAAAACTTCTACTCTCTGTAATGATGTCTTTTGGTGATATTCCCAGTGTGGAATATCCTTTTCTTGACCTCTAAGGTTCTAGGCTGACACATTATCCACTCATCACGCCTAGTTAGGTCTTCACGTTTTTCCTCAAGTGCATCTAGAATGCCAAATATGGCTAAGTCCTTTAAACCCATGTTTTGTTTCTCGTGCATGCCTTGGTTTCACTTAAAACCTTCTTAAACCCCTTTGTCCTACCCATTTCCCCCTAAGAACCCTTTTTCTTACTGGTCCTATGTGTACATGCCCTTTGGTACTTAGACAATATTTCAGGGCCCAACACACCTCGCGCCACTCTAGAAGGTTATCATGATGGGTCGCCCACCAACGTGCTATGGTCCTAAGAAAGGTATAGATAAGAATTCTTCTCTTTTTCAATCTCACATCTCCATTGGGTCTCCATTTCTCATAGGAAAACATCAAGGTTGACTCACATAGAATAACTTGGCAACTTCTTTCCTCCTAGGCACTTGACTGAGTGCACCTTTTTTACTCTCGTCACATAGCCTCTTAATTGCCTTCTGACTAACTCATATGTCCCGTGTGCCAAATTGTCACATGCCACACTAGTTGTATCACTTATAGATTGAGTGTCTTCCCACTGAATAACACCTTCTTTTATTAGTTGCACAACTTCAAGGTTCATGATAGTGCACACATAAATTCTTTCTAGGTCTTCTTATCCTAAGGGTTCATTATAGGGCACTGACTTCCCATCCATCAAAGGAATGATAAAATGTTCCTCTTTGTTCTAAAAAAGTGTATACCCCTTATTGAAACATAAGTTAGCATTGTTCTTATAGTACCAGGGGTGCCCAAGTAATGCTGGAAATTTGTCCGCCTCAGCAAGCACTAAGAATTCAAAGTCTCTAGTGAATTTCGCTCCTTGGATAGTGATAGAAGGATCCTTTAAAACACCAATGGGCATTGCCTTTGTCTTATTAGACATATATAACACATTTAAAGATGGCTGTAATAGGGGCCTTCCCATTTGATTTGAGGCGTATAGAGTGAGAACATTAACTTCCACACCCATGTCAATCAAAATAGTACTTAGGAGCCATCCATCAACAATTGCATTCAAGGTAATCCCCTTATCATAGTCAAGGTTGTGGAGAGGAAGTTTAGCATGCAAAACTTGCCTCTTGCGCTCTCTTCTAGTGCTTAGTATCTTACCCCTCAATCATTCTCCTAATAGAGGAATGATATTCTCTTGTTGTAATATCTTACACACCTCTCTGACATCATCTATATCTGACTAAGGGACCTCAACACTTTTCTTCTGCTAAAACTTCTTGGATTTATATTTTAGACATTGAATTTCCCCTTGAAGACTTTTGATTATGTCCATGGTCTATTTATAGACTTCCTTTTGATGGGTAGGGTTCGAATACTTCCCATATACCACCTCTTCTCTTGTAATCAGTGGTCTTTGCTTTGGTATATCCCTGAATGGTGCAGCCTCAACTGGCATCGTCACCAGTAGAGGTTCTAACTCTGACTCACGTTCCACCCTTGGCATCCAATATGAGTATACTTTCTTCATGCTTACCATCTCGATACCCTTGTATTTCTTTTGTTTCTAGCTAATGTGCACAAATAATTTCAAGAACTCCTCATACTTGTTCTTCTTCCCACACCAAGAGCACTGTAATAGGTCAGAACATTCGCACTTGTAATTCTCTATGGACCCATAGTTATAACAATTTACGTGAGGGAATTCACCTCTTCCACCTTTGTGATTTCCATGACCTCTAAATCCTTTGTGAAATGCTCTTCCATGAGCTCCTCCATCCATGCACCCTTCATAGTAATGACCATCATCCTTGGATTTTTTTTACAAAGCTTGTCTGGCACACAAAAATATCAATGACATCATGTATCTAGTCAATCAATGTACAATCCTTGGTGTCATGAGTAGTAGAGGTGAAAATATTACAATACCAAGACACATTCTTACAGATCACACATTGTAGTAGCAGACACCTACTTGCATCATGATCTCTGTGGAAAATATCACAGTCTATCATCATGGCACATACCAATCTTTGAGGAAAATTGTCCTTTGTATGCTCCTCTACCTCAAAATCCATGCACCATAGGCCATTGCGAGTCTCATGTGTCGATTTCATAGATAGATTATCCAACTACTTTGTCATTGCAACAATCTAAGCTTCAAGAAAAGGACTAACACTGGTATCTATGCTTCCCACATCCTCAACATATAGGGCAACCTCGAAGGCCTCATGCGGATCTATGAAAGTTTGATGCGATAGTGCTCTCTTGAAGGGTGTTATTAATCCTCTAGAAAACCATTGAGCATGATGAGAAGGATGAATATCATAAGATATTTTTGACAAGAGAGTATTAAAGTGCACATCATACTCTTGCACATTCTCTGCCATAGCTTGTTGAATCTCCTTCAGTGCACTAATGCTATTATGTTCAAACTTAGGAATATGGAATTTATCTAAGAAGGCATTACACAACATGGTATAATCTACTACTATCTGGTGAGGGTCATACTTCTGGTACCAACTATGCGCATTCCCTTGTAACATCGTTGCAAATTGACTTACCTTCTATTATGGGATATTAATCTCCTTCACACATCATAGCAACTCACATTTGTGTACATGCTTTACAGCATCCTCAACACCTTTGTAGTTTGGTAGATGTAAATACATTTCAAAGAACACTTATTGAGGTGGTTAAGGCATTTGTCCATCCAATCTAGAACCTGGATTACCCGTAGTCTTTCCCCCACCACTAGATCTACTAGACCAACCATCAACTATTCCTTCTGACCTACTAGATCCACCAGCCGTAGCTGAAAAAGGTCCTGAAGTGGTCGCGCCTTGTGTACCCATTGTCATTTTAAACTGCACACCAACAGTTTGTTATATTAAACCACTACTATTGTAGACACCAAATTTGTGTCTTATGACCCTTTGTGACCCGCATCTCATCTCGCAATATAACCTCATCACCTAAACCTTACACAATTATTTATTAATTACCTTGTAATGGATAAATCCACATCACCTTACCTGCCACCCTCATTTTGCCACTTCATCATGACCTAGCCCTAACCCTAAACTAACCTAATTAAGACCCATAACTTGGTCCACACCTACACCCATAACTAATGACCCCTTTCTCGCACCCAAAACTGACATTCTAGTCATTTGACCAAGCCCACAACTGATCTCTCGGGAGAAAAGCAGGGAAGGTGGGCTATTTTACTAAAAATAGCCTACTTTTTCCTTACCGATGCCGGTTCCTACTCGACCGCCGTCGGTTACGTAACTGCCATTGGCTCCCTGTAAATGGGCTCCCTGAACCAAAATCAGGTGTGTGGAAGGATTTTGGAATCATAGAGAGACCATTGGGAGTGATCAACGAGAGTCCAGATCTTCACCTGATCGAGCAGAGACAAGTGAAGAAACCAGAAGCGTTTACAGCAAAGGAGATCAACTTGCATCTTCGTCAAAACCAGTAAGTCACATCTTGCATGTCTTCTGTTATAACATTTTTTATACCTTTTGAATCACAGTCCTCATAAATCCATCCCTGAAGCCACTACCCAGCGTGCATATTACATCTAACTATCATTCATCACCTTATCTCATTTCCTAATATCACCCATATACAGCCTTACAAATAACAAAGCTACCAAATAACACAAACACACCACAAAACAACCAATCTATAGATCCTAAACCCTACTGACATCGGTTACCAGAGACTGGTATCGGTTACCCTGACTACAACCAGAAATCAGCCTTTCCCCTATCCATTCCAACGAAGTAATTTAATTGATACTTTACAGTCTTTTGTGTTAATTCATATTAGCAGGGAAACTGACCACCTTCGAAAGGAAGTTTTATATTTCCTAGGCTCAAGGCGGTTTCCTCATTTATTGTTTAATCAAAATCTTGTGGTCTTGTGTTCTTATTTGCAGGTAGTCCTTCCAAGACAAAAAGGAGTTCTTCGCAGTCAACCTAATCTTTCTCTACGGTACGCGCACACCATCTCGACATTTAATAGGTATTCTTCCTAGCCCCAACCCCTATCTGTTTCTAAAAGGAATGAAACGATAGAAGCAACTCTATTCCTAGAAGCCGAAACATTCCGAGCGAAACATTTTGGCATGCCCGGTGGGACCCATTTTTGGTTTTTGTTTCTCTTGCTTATTTTTCATTTTAGCAAGCATACTTGCTGTTGCTGCTTTTGTTATATATTTCGTAAAGAATTTGTCTTGCTTTCCCTAGTTTCGCATTAGTGAAAGTCATCTCTCTTGCTTCATTGAACATAATTTTAGATTTGGGTTTAAAACACGTGCATGGCATTCCTGCTTGTTGTTTTTCATATTCTAGTGAACGTAGATTAAGTAATAGGTCGTACACGTGGGGGTGATATCCATGGTATAGACAGGAAATTAATCTTACTTTCACTGCACAACACATACCAAATCACTTCACAATTAACACAACAGTTCAAACATCCCCCCTTTTTCCGTGGTATTCCTCCACCCGATTAAGGTAACCTTATAAGCCAAAACAACCTGACATTTCCCCTAAGTCTCTTGTTTAGGATTCTGACATCATTCTACGTCTAAAGGCATAAGCCCACGATAATTAAAATTAACCCTAGGGTTAATCTCTGGATTTGCGTGTGCATCTTGCTTGTTTTTAGTTCTGTTTTCTTTCTCATACTCTGTCTTCTGTGATCAATAATTGGACAAGTATACTAAACGTTGTTAAAAATCAAATTAGCAGCCTTTTTATATCTTGTTAGCCCAGACTTCTTACACCGACATCAGTTACCTGACCGACGTCGGCTATAGTACAACTGACATCGGTTACTAGACCGATATCGGTTACTGTCTTTTCCAATTCTTGACAAACCAGCAACCTACCAATTTTACCAGTCTGAGTTTGTTTCTATTCCTGACAGATTGAAACCCTACTGTGAACTCCTTTCCATGGTTGTTATCACTCAAAAGCAAGCCACCGCCATGGTTTCACATGCTTGCTCTGTTTCTTTGCCTGAATCACCCTCTTCACAATCTGTGGGGAATCCTAAAGATACCAGCGAGGTTCCTAAAATTCCTGTGGGAGATAAGGACTTTGCTAAGTTTCTGGATGCTAATTCTAGCACTGTACAATACTATTTATCTCATACCCCTGACCGTACGCCTGATGGTCAGCTTCTTGTTGGTATGCCTATTAGTATAGCTTCTCATTTAGCTCCCACTCTGCCTGATAACACCGCCTTGCTTCCTGCATCTCTAGCCCCGTCTCCTAATCCGACGGCTTCAGAGGTTCATACGACTCAGATTGGCTTTCCGTTGGTTAACCTCAGACCCCACATATCATTACCCGCCGACTGGCCCCTACCTCATCTCTCTTGCAGACTGCTCCGTTCATGACTTGCTCTCTGCCACCTATCCACACGAGCTTTCCTTCTCAAGCTCTGCCTACCTTTTCATTCCCATACACGTATCCAGTGACCTCAACATCCTATATGGGACATCCCTATTCGGTTGCCTCAACATATTCATCCTCCACACTTTATCAACAATTAACCCCACCAGGGTCTAGCGGTGGTCCTTGGCCCAATTTGCCTCCATTTACCACAACCACACCATCATCTCATCCAACTACTGATCTAATTAAACAAATGATGGACAAAATGCAAAATCTTGGAGGCTTCTGTTTCAGGAAGTCGTAGCGCCTTGACATACGAGCAAGTTTGTCGGGAGCCCATTCACCCTTCTGTACCCCTTCATTCATATCCTCCTCAATGGGAGTTGCTGAAATTTACTCGTTTTAATAGTAAAGAGTATCCTCAACAACACTTGCGATCATTTAGACATGCTTGTTATTTGATTACCCATGATGATGCCTTGTTATTCCACACATTTCCCATGTCCTTATCTGGACCCCGCCTTGGAGTGGTACAGTGCTTTAACCTAACACTCAATCTTCTCTTTTAACCAACTAGCCCAATCTTTCTTGGATCACTTCTCCATTAACATTGCTAAGAAAGTATCCATCACCAACCTTTATGCCATTCGAAAATTTGAAGACGAATCTATCGCAGATTTCATCGGACGATGGCGCGGCCTTATCAACCAACTTACATATGTCTTGCCTCAGGCTGAACTTATCGAACTTTTCACGCGGGCATGTGCTAAGCACATTTCTCCTACTCTTCAAATTCAAACTTTTCGCACATTTGATGAGGCCTTTACCATGGCTCAGAAACTAGAAATTCGAGCCTTAGAAGAAGAGAAATTACGGTTGCGTAACAAAAACCCCAATTTCTGAACTCCTGATTCTACCAATAAACCAAATACCACCACTCCTCACGCGTCCACTTCTTCTAAATCAAAAGGAGCTTTCCACGCGGTGATGGTTAAATCTCAAACACCATCTAATACCCCACCAAAAACCACCTATAAGTATAAAGCAGAGCCCATCAATTACACTCCCTTGGGAGAAACCTATGGCATCATCTTGGAAAAATTGCTCAAGGCCGGAGCTATCACCTTGCCCCCTGTTAAACCTCACTCCGAGTTTGACTCCACTCACGCTATACCTTCCTGGTACAAAGAAAATGACTCCTGTAACTTTCACCGTGTACAAGGACATAGTCATGTAAACTACAAGATGTTTAAAAAAATAGTGCAGGAAATGGTTGACGTAGGGGATATAGCCCTCGACAATACTAATGCCCCTGCCAAACGAAATTTGAAAATCTTCAACAAACCATTCCCAAATCACTCTCCCAACAGTAACACAAACCAGGATATCTTAGCCGAGGAGAGTGTTCATGAGATCCATGCAGTCTTCGATACCCAGCCAAAAGCCTCTATCGACAAAATTTTGAATCAAGCCTCTTCACTAACATAGGAGCCCGAACCTCCTTTACCACCATCGAAGCCAAAGCGAAATCATTCCTTTCCCCATAAAGGAGTTAACTGCCCAGACTTCTCTTCCCATCGATGAGTCTTCTTATACCACATCCCTACAAGACTGTGAACGGATGATATCTAATCTATCTATTTCCCAAACTTCTCCTTCTACTACTCTTTCTGCATAAGAGGAGGGTAGGCCACTCCTTTTGACATCCTTAGACGAGAAATCTCTTGCACCAACACCACCAAAGTCTTTAATCATGACAGACCCTCTCGAACATGCCCTCCTGCCTATTAGTCCTTCATCGCCTAAATCTTTTCAACGACCGGTTGACCTCTTGACATCTATTGATACAGTACCTCATCTACCCCCTGTATCACACCCACAGTGGACTGGAATCACAACCCACCTTTCTTCCGTACCAAATTTACAATTCAAACCTGAAGACTGTCATTCTTCAGAAGATAGACGAATCTTATGGGAACATTTGAGTACTCCCTATTCTACTCAAATGCAGATGACCAATCCCGATACCTCTACCATATACCTGAAGTGTTTACAGAAACTCAAAATGCCTATGTCCTCACTCTCACCCCCCGTAACTATACTCAATATCCCATCCACCTCTATTAACCTAACCAAATCTTCCCCTACACTTGGGACCTCGCCAATACCCAGTCTAACACACCCGCCTAAGCGACTAGATTTTTCCAAGAATAAAGCCACCCCACCACCTAGGAGACACACTCAACCCGTGCCTCTATCACAATCAAAACCATCATCGTCATACCTACCTTCCATATTATGACCTCATCCTTCCACCTTGCACCAATATATCATACCTCCTGCATTTTCTTCAAAACGACCTACGCCTTCTACACCCATACAGGGATCAAAGGGTATATCAACATTATCACCCCACGCATCTGGTCCACCAATCAACCCTAAACAAACTCCATCATCAAAGGATTTATTCTCTACTACTCCCCTTTCTCCATGGTTGTGTCCCACTACCACATCATCTGTAGCTTTATCATCTAACCAGCTGAATGTAGCTTCTGTGCCAAAGAAACCACATTTGGTGAAAACTGCATGTCAACACCCCTTGGCTAAACCACCACCCACACGAACCAACCATACACAAACATTATCGAAATCCAGACAATCAATACCCTCATCCTCTTTTGATTTTGACCCACTTAAAGGATCTTACGCCAAAATCCTTGCTATGTTAGTAGAGAATGTGACCATTTCCCTACCCCCCACTTAGACCTTATGACCCATCTAAACCTCGACCTATAGGTTATGATGAGTCTGAGATCTGCACTTATCAACGCATACCAGGACATGATGTGGAGGGATGCAAAGCTTTAAAAACCATCCTTCGTCAGTCACCTCTCCCAGATAGAAAGGTTAAGAAAGACAACTTACGAAGGGAGAGACCTTTAGCTTCCATTCCCTCTCCTATATCATATGTCCCCACCTCACCAAGATCTATCATTATTACAACCCCACCTCTTGAAGACCATGAGTTATCCCAACCATCTTCCTCATCTCAGGTCTACGAGATTAATATGATTAGTGTTGCTACTCGAGGGCAGAAAAACAATGGGAAAGCAAAAGAAATCACACCTGCATCCTCTCCTTCTCCATCCAACATCCTGATTGCACCACCACCCAAAGTGGTTATTCGTGGACCTGCTTACCCCATCTCTAATGGAGCTACCCATCGAACCATGATCAAACAGCTTCACCAATCACCTGTAAAAATGACACTATATGATCTCATTCAGACTTCTGAATCTCATCGACAAGCTCTCGTTGAAATTCTTCAGGGGATCGAGGTCTTACCTAATGAAACCCTTCCCATTGCCTCCATTCTGACACCCAATCACGTTGCCTCTCTCACCAAACAACCCACCGCCCCAACCACTTTTGTCTCTATACCACAAGCTACTGCAGTAAGTTTCTCTAAAGATGAAATTGTCAATTTTGGTACAGAAGATCTTGACCCCTGCCCTGTTCATCTCAGCTTACGTCCGGGACATTCATGTACGTTGTGTTATGATTGACGGGGGTGCTAGCCTAAACATCATCTCTTCAAAATCTTTTCAACAAATGAATATCCCTTTTAGCTACATGTGTGCCAACCCCATCATGTTGCGGTCATTCAATGATGCTATTACTTCCACTTTAGGCACCGTGATCCTTAACATTCGTGTAAGACCATGTACTTTACCCGAACTCTTCTATGTCCTTGAGGGAGAGTTCCAATATAATATATTTCTGGGTCATCCTTGGATCCGGGCCATGGGATGCGTTCCCTCAACATTACATAGATGCATAAAATTTGAGTACGAGGGGAATTCCTACACCGTAAAAGCTGATCCTCCCCCCTTTAAAACCTGCAATATGTTATACCTCCCAAACGATGTTCTTGTACCAATCAAGACACCCGTTCATTCAACCCAACCATCTTCTTCGACTGTGCCTCAACCATCCACCTCAACCACACTTACTCCTTCAACTGATGAAACCACCGTCGCAAAAACCACTTCCCTTCCCGCAGCTAACATCCCAACCACGGACCCCTTAGTAGATGTTTTTCATCTCCTTACGCTGGGGGAATATCACCTATATAACGTTAGTTCTTTCCATACTCCACAAGAGTACGGACAGTTACATGCACATCCTACCTATGACCGTCATCTGGGGGAAGTAATCTCCTACGGACCACCTCACTGCCGCACTAACCTAACGTATGGGGGTGTCAACACATCTTCCGTTGCCCCTAAGCCTCCTCTTGGTGTGGTTCCTTTCCAATCTGATTTTCAATACCTGACAAATCGTCACTTTGCCCTCACCTTCTTGACTCGGTGTGCTTGGAAAGGCTTTGGTTTTGGTCTTTATGAACAAGGCCGACATACGCTCATCCCCATCACCACACGCAAACATAATGATCGTAGTGGTCTCAGATTTCCAGAAACACTTACATCGATAGAACCTCGTGACAGTTGCCTTCTGGAAGAGAACGACGTTACCCCTATAAAACCATCATCACCCACTTTGCCATCGTCACCCACTGAGTTGATAGATCACGAATCTATCCCTCCTAACTTTTTTTTTTCATAAATGCTATCTTCATAGGTCCTCTCACTTATCAACGCGATAATGAGGACCCATCTTCTCTTCCCCTTTTGTATCCAGACATGATCGAAGAGGATTCACCTTTGATTAATGTTGTTGAGTGTCAGGATGACAACTCCATCCTCACTTACCTTGGGGCGGATGACTCCTATCTTCAACGCGCCTTACCATCTGAAACTCAAACCATGTTGAATGAATCGACTATAGAAATCAACATCCACATGGAGGAGGATCCTCACATTGTGAAGATCGGACAATCCCTTAACACATCAGAACAAGCCGCCTTTACTACCTTTCTCCGTACCCGCAACCAAGCTTTCGCTTGGTCCTACGCGGACATGCCAGGAATTGATCCTACCATTGCCGTCCATAACATCACTCTAAACCCTGATTCCAAACCAGTCAAACAAAAACTGAGAAAAATGCATCCACGCATTGCCCTCTTGGTCAAAGAAGAGCTTCAACGACTTCTTTCTGTTTCCTTCATCTTGCCTATTGACTATCTTCAATGGATTTCTAACATCGTACCTGTCACTAAAGCGACGGGGGGACTTCAGATATGCACAGATTTCTGAGACCTTAACCTCACTTGCCCCAAGGATGACTTCCCCCTCCCAAGTATTGATCAACTTGTTGATTTCACTGTGGGTCATGAAATGCTTTCTCTCATGGATGGCTTTTCAGGATACAACCAAATTTTGGTTGCCCCTGCCAATCAACACAAAACTGCCTTCATAACTCCTTGGGGAACCTTCTGTTATCGTGTCATGCCGTTTGGCCTTAAGAATGCTGGTGCTACCTATCAGCGGGATATGACTTACATTTTTCATGACATTATGCACACTATCCTTGAGGATTATGTCAATGATCTTCTGGGCAAATCTAAACATCGTAGTGAACATCTCGATGTTTTAACCATTATTTTCGATCGCCTGTTGCAATATTCTATTCGTCTTCAACCAAAGAAATGTGTCTTTGGTGTTCTTTCGGGAAAACTTCTTGGCTTTATCATCTCTTTGCGTGGCATTGAGGTCGATCCATCTAAAGTAAAAGCTATCCTAGAAATGCCCCCACCCAAAAACCTCAAACAATTGCGTAGTTTGCAGGGTAAACTTCAATCCATCTGGTGCTTCATCTCCCAACTCTCGGATCGATGTCACCCTTTTCATCACCTTCTTAAAAAAGACGTTGCCTTTCAATGGAGCAAAGAGTGCCACCAAGCCTTTGAAGCTCTCAAAACTTATCTCTTGCAGCCAACCGTGCTTATCCCACCTCAAGACGACTGCCCTTTCTACCTTTACCTTTCCGCCACTGACCATGCTATAGGAGCTATGCTCGCACATTGGGACTCGGCACGTCGAGAACATGCCGTTTATTATATAAGTCGTATCCTCATGGATTACGAGAGTAGGTATACACATGTAGAAAAATTGTGCCTAGCCCTATCATTCGTAACCACCAAACTCTGACATTACCTCTTGAATCACAAAACTTTTATCATCACCAACACGGACCCCATTCATTATATTTACGCCAAACCACATCTAAACCAACGCATCGCTCGATGGCTTATGCTCTTCACCAACCTCGACCTTGATTTTATACAACAGAAGTCAATCAAAGGACAAACTCTTGCAGACCAACTTGCGGAGGCCCCTTTACCTGGGGAGCAATTCACCAATTTTAATTTCCTTGACGAACTCATTGCCACTCTTTCACTCGGGGAAGAGTCGTATCAAATGACCCTCTTCTTCGATGGATCTAAATGACAGCGCGGCGGAGGAGCCGGCGTTGTTCTCATCCCTCTTGACGCTGAACCTATGCCTCTTTCATTCCGACTCGATTTCCCTTGCACTAATAATACAGCGGAATACGAGGCCCTTGTTCTGGGTCTCCAGGTTGCGCTGCACTTAGGTATCAAATCTATCAATATTTTCGACAACTCTCAATTGGTAGTCAATCAAGTTATGGGCATCTACCAATGCAAAAATGAGGAACTTCAAAAATACAAACACTACGTGGATTCGCTTCTAGCCTTATTTACTCATTATTCTATCCAAACTATTCCCTGCTCCACTAACAAATTTGCGGATACTATGGCTTGCTTAGCCTCGCAAATTCCAGCTTCATCAACTGACTCTGAATTATTTGTCGTGGTCCAACAACTTTTTGCCCCATCCTACTCACCCCGGTAGTTTGTATGATAAATACTGTGTCTACTAATTCGCAGGATACCTGGTACCACCGATTTCATGACTATCTTACAATCTCTGTTCTCCCACCTGACCTTACTAGTAACGGCAAACGTGCTTTTCTTAAAAGTGTTTCGTGTTATGTTTTCATGGGGGGACTCCTCTATAAAACGTGGCTTGATGGTATCCTCCTTCGCTGTCTAAAACCGGCACGGAGGTCACCTATACCATCCAACAAGTCCATGATGGGATTTGTGGTGGACATTTTAGTGGCCTTGCCGTGGCTAAACCGAATCCTTCACCTAGGTTATTATTGGCCTACTCTCAATAACGACTGCTAACGAATATGTTAAGCGTTGTGTTATGTGTCAACAACATGCTAAACCTCAACATACTCCTAGCCATCCGCTGCAGGTCGCACGAGATCTTTGGCCTTTCTCACAATGGGGTTTAGACCTTATTGGTGAGATTCACCCGTCCTCTTCACAACGTCACCGATGGATAATCACAACCACCGAATATGACAAAAATGGGTGGAGGACATTCCACTCGTTTCGATCAAAAAGGAAAAAATTGTCGAATTCAATTAAACCATCACATTATCTGTCGTTTTGGTATTCCTCATCGCCTAATAACAGATAATGGTAAATATTTTAAAAACAAGTTGTTACAAGACCTTTGTGACAACTTTGGTATCAAAACTTAGTTTCTCATCGCCTTATTATCCGCAGGCCAATGGTCAGGCTGAATCTTCTAATAAAACCCTAAACCAAAAATCCTCATGAAAGTTGTCAATGAATCCGGAAGAAATTGGCACGATCACATTCCCTTTGCCCTTTGGGCTTATCGTACTAGCATTCGTACCTCCACTAATGCCACACCTTTTTCTTTGGTATATGGTACCGAGGCTGTCCCTGCCTCTCGAAGTACAAATACCCTCCCTTAGAATATCTCTTCAGGATATTCTCACCAACGATGATTTTCACCAAAGATCGGTTAGCCCAATTAGAGCTTCTTGACGAGCGTCGTCTTACAACTCTTGATCACCTCCAAATCTATCAAAAACGTATCAAGCGTGCTTATGATAAGCGACTTCATGAGTGCACCTGTTAATGGTGGGTGATCTTGTCCTTAAAGAGAATCAACATGTAACCAAACTAGAAAAGAGCAAACGTGGAAATTGCTCCTAATTGGATTGGGCCTTATATAATCACTCCACACTTATGGATCAGGCACTTATCATTTAGCTTCGCTTAATGGTAAACCTGAGCTTGAACCCCTTAATGCCTTGCATCTTCGACCATTCTACTATTGAATTTAGTGTTATATCACTTCTTATCTACCTACTACTGCTCGTCCCTTGAGCTCATTTACCGCTACATACATTTTGTTTCCTACATCTCCAAATAAAATCAAGCTCACTTCTCACCTCCCCTCAAAACGATCTGCCGCTTCCCCTGTTGTATCCAGACATGATCGAAGAGGATTCACCTTTGATTAATTGTTGTTGAGTGTCAGGATGACAACTCCATCCTCACTTACCTTGGGGCGGATGACTCCTATCTTCAACGCGCCTTACCATCTGAAACTCAAACATGTTGAATGAATCGACTATAAAATCAACATCCACATGGAGGAGGATCCTCACATTGTGAAGATCGGACAATCCCTTTAACACATCAGAACAAGCCGCCTTTTACTACCTTTCTCCGTACCCGCAACCAAGCTTTCGCTTGGTCCTACGCGGACATGCCAGGAATTGATCCTACCATTTGCCGTCCATACCATCACTCTAAACCCTGATTCCAAACCAGTCAACAAAAACTGAGAAAATGCATCCACGCATTGCCCTCTTGGTTCAAAGAAGAGCTTTCAAAGACTTCCTTTCTGTTTCCTTCATCTTGCCTATTGACTATCTTCAATGGATTTCTAACATGTACCTGTCACTAAAGCGACGGGGGGACTCAGATATGCACAGATTTTGAGACCTTAACCTCACTTGCCCCAAGGCTGACTTCCCCCTCCCAAGTATTGATCAACTTGTTGATTTCACTGTGGGTCATGAAATGCTTTCTCTCATGGATGGTTTTCAGGATACAACCAAATTTTGGTTGCCCCTGCCAATCAACACAAAACTGCCTTCATTAACTCCTTGGGAACCTTCTGTTATCGTTGTCATGCCGTTTGGCCTTAAGAATGCTGGTGCTACCTATCAGCGGGATATGACTTACATTTTTCATGGACATTATGCACACTATCCTTGAGGATTATGTCAATGATCTTCTGGGCAAATCTAAACATCGTAGTGAACATCTCGCTGTTTTAACCATTATTTTCGATCGCCCTGTTGCAATATTTCTATTCGTCTTCAACAAAGAAATGTGTCTTTTGGTGTTCTTCGGGAAAAACTTCTTGGCTTTATCATCTCTTTGGTGCATTGAGGTCGATCCATCTAAAGTAAAAGCCTATCCTAGAAATGCCCCCACCAAAACCCTCAAACAATTGCGTAGTTTGCAGGGTAAACGTTCAAATCACATCTGGGCTATCTCCCAACTCTCGGATCGATGTCACCCCTTTTCATCACCTTCTTAAAAATATGACGTTGCCTTTCAATGGAGCAAAGAGTGCCACCAAGCCTTTGAAGCTCTCAAAACTTATCTCTTGCAGCCAACCGTGGCTTATCCCACCTCAAGACGACTGCCCCTTTCTACCTTTACCTTTCCGCCACTGACCATGCTATAGGAGCTATGCTCGCACATTGGGACTCGGCACGTCGAGAACATGCCGTTTATTATATAAGTCGTATCCTCATGGATTACGAGAGTAGGTATACACATGTAGAAAATTGTGCCTAGCCCTATCATTCGTAACCACCAAACTCTGACATTACCTCTTGAATCACAAAACTTTTATCATCACCAACACGGACCCCATTCATTATCTTTACGCAAACCACATCTAAACCAACGCATCGCTCGATTGGCTTATGCTCTTCACCAACCTCGACCTTGATTTTATACAACAGAAGTCAATCAAGGACAAACTCTTGCCAGACCAACTTGCGGAGGCCCCTTTACCTGGGGAGCAATTCACCAATTTTAATTTCCTTGACGAACTCATTGCACTCTTTCACTCGGGAAGAGTCGTATCAAATGACCCTCTTCTTCGATGGATCTAAATGACAGCGCGGCGGAGAGGAGCCGGCGTTGTTCTCATCCCTCTGACGCTTGAACCTATGCCTCTTCATTCCGACTCGATTTCCCTTGCACTAATACTACAGCGGAATACGAGGCCCTTGTTCTGGGTCTCCAGGTTGCGCTTGCACTTAGGTATCAAATCTATCAATATTTTCGACAACTCTCAATTGGTAGTCAATCAAGTTATGGGCCTCTACCAATGCAAAAATGAGGAACTTCAAAAATACAAACACTACGTGGATTCGCTTCTAGCCTTATTTACTCATTATTCTATCCAAACTATTCCCTGCTCCACTCACAAATTTGCGGATACTATGGCTTGCTTAGCCTCGCAAATTCCAGCTTCATCAACTGACTCTGAATTATTTGTCGTGGTCCAACAACTTTTTTGCCCCATCCTACTCAACCACGGTAGTTTGTATGATAAATACTGTGTCTACTAATTCGCAGGATACCTGGTACCACGATTTCATGACTATCTTACAATCTCTGTTCTCCCACCTGACCTTACTAGTAACGGCAACGTGCTTTTTCTTAAAGTGTTTCGTGTTATGTTTTCATGGGGGTTTCCTCCTCTATAACAGTGGCTTTGATGGTATCCTACTTCGCTGTCTAAACCGGCACGGAGGTCACCTATACCATCCAACAAGTCCATGATGGGATTTGTGGTGGACATTTTTAGTGGGCCTTGCCGGGCTAAACGCATCCCTTCACCTAGGTTATTATTGGCTACTTCAATAACGACTGCTACGAATATGTTAAGCGTTGTGTTATGTGTCAACAACATGCTAACCTTCAACATACTCCTAGCCATCCGCTGCAGGTCGCACGAGATCTCTTGGCCCTTTCTCACAATGGGGTTTAGACCTTATTGGTGAGATTACACCGTCCTCTCACACGTCACCGAGGATAATCACAACCACCGAATATGACAAAAAATGGTGGAGGACATTCCACTCGTTTCGATCAAAAAGGAAAAAATGTCGAATTCATTAACCATCACTATATCTGTCGTTTTGGTATTCCTCATCGCCTAATAACAGATAATGGTAAATATTTTAAAAACAAGTTGTTACAAGACCTTTGTGACAACTTTGGTATCAAACTTAGTTTCTCATCGCCTTATATACCGCAGGCCAATGGTCAGGCTGAATCTTCTAATAAAACCCTAACCAAAATCCTCATGAAAGTTGTCAATGAATCCGGAAAGAAATTGGCACGATCACATTCCCTTTGCCTTTGGGCTTATCGTACTAGCATTCGTACCTACACTAATGCCACACCTTTTTCTTTGGTATATGGTACGAGGCTGTCCTGCCTCTCGAAGTACAAATACCCTCCCTTAGAATATCTCTTCAGGATATTCTCACCAACGATGATTTTCACCAAGAGCGGTTAGCCCAATTAGAGCTTCTTGACGAGCGTCGTCTTACAACTCTTGATCACCTCCAAATCTATCAAAAACGTATCAAGCGTGCTTATGATAAGCGACTTCATGAGTGCACCTTTAAGGTGGGTGATCTTGTCCTTAAAGAGAATCAACATGTAACCAAACTAGAAAAGAGCAAACGTGGAAAATTTGCTTCCTAATTGGATTGGCCTTATATAATCACTCACACTTATGGATCAGGCACTATCATTAGCTTCGCTTAATGGTAAACCTGAGCTTGAACCCCTTAATGCCTTGCATCTTCGACCCATTCTACTATTGAATTTAGTGTTATATCACTTCTTATCTACCTACTGCTCGTCCCTTGAGCTCATTTACCGCTACATACATTTTGTTCCTACATCTCCCAATAAAATCAAGCTCACTTCTCACCTCCCCTCAAACGATGCCTTCCCCTTTTT
The DNA here is from genome assembly GCA_019776745.2 of Taxus chinensis. Taxonomy (NCBI): domain Eukaryota; kingdom Viridiplantae; phylum Streptophyta; class Pinopsida; order Cupressales; family Taxaceae; genus Taxus; species Taxus chinensis. Next base: position 816,155,487 of record CM034149.1, read on the forward strand.
ATTCTAGTCCATGACTCCAAAGTATTAAAATACCACCTTCTTATGGGATTTTCTTGAGTCAAACTTCCTACCAAACTAGATGCTTCACGCCAAAAGAACATCTAGCTATCTAAATTATATATAGACTGTTCCCTCGAAGGACAGCTATATGCCAAATTATTGCTGCTATTCTATATAGACTGCTCCCCCAAAGGACAGCTATGCACTAAAATCATATCTGCTACTATAAATAGACTGCTCCCTCGAAGGACAGCTATACACAGTCAGCCTTTATCAGAAGCTTCTCGCATTGATCAACTTTGTGAAGACCTCAAGAATAGTACAATCAATATCCCTTGTAGACTTCCCGCATCGATCAGTCTATATTCAGTCAAATAAAAGCCTCATTCAAAAGAACTTTTTGGGTCATGGACTTGTCTATTTAGGGCAGGTTCTCTTTCGTAAGAACACTCACTTTGTAACAAGTTCTCTGTACCTCAGCTATATCATCCACCTCACCTCACCATTTGTTTCAACTCAAGGGACGTAACGTACACCCGATATATTATGATCATACAACTCTTTTCACCTATTGACTTCTCGTCTATGCACAGTACCTAGGGCTTCAAGCTCGTTCTACGTTGTGTGGTTTATTTAGCTCTTTTCACCTACGGAGCACTCTTTCCACTTTTCCTCGCATCTAGGATTGTGTGTTGATCTTAATCAGGACATGGTTCCCTTCTACTTGGGTAGGCTAACTTTTGCTTCCCTTATACCTTTTACAACATCACCAATTCATTACCGACACCAACAACCTTACCTTACCAATATTAATATCAATATTCTTACCAACCAACCAATTGCCTAAATTGTACCAAATTGCCTGAATTCACCTCTCCCTGATCCTAAGGGAGAACTACATCGGTCTGAGGCCCTTCCTTGCTTTGTGCAATGGGCTATGTAGGCAGCACTTAGGAGAGATGGGGTCTCCCAAGGTTAGCTTGACCATCCCCTACCATAACCTATCATGTGTGGTAAATATAAATATTTTTGTGTATTTCTATTTCATCACATTCCTCTTTATCCTTTTTTCAAAACACCGAAAGTCAAAACGAAAACATTCTTATTATTATAACTCAAATCAACATACATATCTCGTTTTATTTAGATGTTAAACAAATACATCTTCTTTATCATCGACACGCAGGTCGGTACTCTTATTTATTCTTATGCCTTTGTTATCCCCGTTTTGAGTTCACAACGAAAACGATCGGATAACCCCTACAAAATTTTTGAAGTGATTTTGCATCATGACCTCTTTTAGAGAAAATCAGGTTTTCGGGTGTTACTAACAGCTTGACATAAGTTTTAACATGCTTTATGTCTTATGACCTCCGAAACCCGAGACCCGCCTTGCAATGAGACAATCCTTTGTAATCGGGTTTTCGGAAATTCAACTCATCGGAACATTCATGATCCAAAACATGCTTTGTGTCGCGTGACTTCCGAAACCCGAGACCCGCCTTGTGTTAAGACAATCCTTCGTCTTCGGGTTTTCAGAACTCTAAAGCATCAGGATATTCATGATCCAAAACATGTTTTATGCGCCATGTCCTCCGATTCCCGAAGTCCGCTCAATCCTTTAAAATCAGGTTTTCGGAAGTTCAATGCATCGGAACATTCATGATTCAAAACATGTTGGGTGCTCCATGTTTTCCGAAGCCCGAAACCCGAAATGCACTAAATCTCCTCGTGTCGGGTTTTCGGACTCCTCCAACATACTGACGTGGCATTCATGCCGAATGGTTGGTGAGGTGGCACGTGCCGAGCTGAAGTGTATTTATTACTGATTTTCCTATAAATACCCGGATTTCCACGTCATTCTTACCGTTCATATTTTTAATTCATGGATTTTTCGCATGCTCTTCCGCTCCCAAAACCCGCAAACTCGCATTACCAGACTGGATCATTTGTTTTCGATTTTACCTGTCTCGAATTGAAGGTATTTTTCATTCCTTCTTTATTCTTGATTTTTCTGGATCGATTGAGTGTATTTTCTTTCCAATTTCTTGCCAGTGGTTGAGGGTTTTTCTTCCTTCTTCTTTCTGTGTCGTTTTGGAAAGGGTTTTGGGTTTTTAGGGTTTATTTTCTTCTTGAGACTATCAATTGGTGCTGTTCCTTCCAAATTCCAATTACTTGCATGATGTATGGAATATGAATAACACAAAAAGAAAGGATGTTTTATATGTGAAAATTCAAAGGAAAGACTCTGTTTTTGTTTCCCGGATTTTGAAGGCTGTTTTGCAGATTCAAAAGTCCGAAATACAAAGGAAGCTCGCAGTGACGGGGTTTTTCAACATTCCGACCTCAACAGTGGGTGCCGGGCACCTCCTAAGTTCTGCCATCAACAGTGGACGCCGGGTTTTCTTCAGGTTCCGTCATTAACAGTGGGTGCCGGGCACCTCCTGTTTCCGCCATTGAAAGCAAGTGTCGGGTTTCGCCAAGATTCCGACATATCAAACCTGTCGGGTTCACTAAGTTTTCTGATATCTTCTTCTGCGAGTCGGGTTCTCCTCTGCTTCCGACGCATTCAGTCAATCAGGTTTTTCAGTGTGCACAGCATCTCCGGAGTTCCGAGTCTTTCTCCTTCCAATATTCTTCATGTCGGATCCTAGTTCATCACAGGAGAAGGCCAAAAAATCTAGCAGGATGAAATACAAATTTAAGAAACCAGAACCCCCGTCATATATCGACTGTAATTATGACATCAGGGATACTGAGCTGGGCAACATAGACATGGATGACTTTTGGAATAGGGTAAAGAGTTCTTCTCAAACCCCATGGATGGTGGCTTTAGCTAACAATGGCTTGCCCCTTGCAGCAGGCTTCCCCATGTCTGCCCAATGTCCAGAGTTTGTTTTGGCGTGTGCATCCAGCTACGACTCAGCTTCTCGTTCCGTAAGGAATCAGGCTGGTGAAGTAGTTATCAAACTAGATGGAGCTTATTTTGATGATCTCCTGAAACTACCAAATTTTGAAGAGTATGGGGCCCTAGATATCAAGTCGGCTCAGAAGGCCTGGGATAGTAACCAGGAAAATTGCATTAGGGATGTCAATAAGAAGTTCTTGGTCAAGGCAAAACCAGTAATATCTAGATTTCCAAGAACTATCCCTAGATCGGATTTCATACAAGAAATCAACGACATTATCACCCTGCTGAGCCGGGTTTTTGGCTTGCCGGAATCAAATTTATTTCATGGATGGATGTACCAATTTATGGTCACCATCAAAAAGAACAAGCAAGGGATTGACTGGGGAACCCTTATCAGTGATGAAATTGATTCCCAGATGACGACGGTCCTGTCAACCAGAAAGTTTTATATGTTCTCATATGTAGCCTATGCAGCAGCTGGAATGAGGAGCTATCCCGGGCTAGAGACTAAAGGAAGCAGAACGACAAATCCAGTCTATAAGTATTATCCTCAAATAACTAAGAAGGGGTCCAAGGATCATTTTAGGAGGATAAATGACGCCTTTTTCTATGAGAACATCTGCCAGCTGAATCCAGGGCTGAGAAAAACAAGGGTCTCAGACGAGGCATGGGCTGAAGTATCTAAATGGGGATGTATCTTCTTACAGTTTAAGAAGTTTACCTACCTTCGAACGGTCATGTACTCTGGAGAGCCTTTCCGTCTGCCTCGTTATCCTGGAGATAGATTGATACTAATAGAATTGGTCAGACAACTATTGGATTTTCACAAATTCCAATAGAGCAAGCATAAGGCAGTAGTATCCTTCCCAATTTCCATTGGGAGATATACTTGCTCGACAGTGGCTAAGGCCAAAAATGTCGAATGTGAACTTCAGGAGAAATTAAAGAAGCATATGAAGTCTCGGGATGGTTTTGACATCCGAGGAGTGCTGAGAACCTATGGAGCCCTACATCTGCACAGGCCCGACATTGAGGATATCTGGGTGGATCTGCGTAACGAAGTTGCAGTTCGCAGAAAAGATAATAGTCGGTTAACTATTGATGAGATCCAGATGCTGGAGCTTTCTAATTTGCCAGATGGCACGACCGACAATGAAAGTGTGTTGGATATGTCCTATGATGGGCTTAACGAAGATCGATACATTTTTCCACCTATTGATTGGTCAGCCAGCGAGAAAGCCTCTATCACCGATAGGTCAGCCCTAATTTTGGCTCGTACAAAGAAATGGCTCTCTTCTTGGGGCATGAATTTTAAAGATGACAAGTTTCCAAAATTGGCTGCTTCTGAGGCGGGGCCCTCCAAAAAGAAGAAGGACAAGGAATCTACTGGGGGGTCTATAAAAATCAAGATTCCCAAGAAGAGGAAAGAAAGACCAATCTCTTCAATTATCTCTCCAGCTCAAATGGTGGATGTGCCAGAATCACCAACACCACCAGAAATAGGAGAAATTAATTTGGAAGGAGGAGGAAGTCAGCCCTTGACTTCACCATTTGCTGATTGCTCAACGGGAGAGACCTTATCTCTTGCAGTCAAGGCTTTGGAAACTGAATCTGTGCCTCCCCCTCAACAACCACTTCAGCCTCCTCATTCCCCATCCACTTCTTCAAGCATGGCCAATATTTTCTCCGGGCTCTCACCCCTCTCTGCTGGAACCCAAGTGATCACCAACACTCCCCCACAACCTGTGCCTCTATTCATTGCACCTACTACCACGTTGACTGCTGTTCCCCCTCCAATAGTAGAATCTGCTCCCCTTGAGAGTAGAATACCAGTTACTACAACATTGGTAGTTTCCTCTGATACACCACAATGGCTACTTGAGCAAACTTCGAGGAAGAGGAAAGTGATTGTACCCCTACCAGCCTTTGATTTCAGCTCACTTAAGGCTTCTACTGCGAGATCAGCCAAGAAACCCAAAACAGTTTCAAGGGTTTTGGTGGATGCTTCAGGAGATAAGTTCACAGAGATTGCCACTCCCTCAGCTGACAAAACTAAAGATGATGTAACAGCTGCTGATTACCAGGTAACCAGGGTGGCTCTAGGGAAAGTGACAGCAAAAGGGGCGCAGCAAGATGCAAAGGATTCCATAGACGTCCTGTGCCAAAAGTTGAAAGAAACAAAGGACAGCAGAAATGAGCTTAAGGAAAAAGTGGAGCAGTTGACAGAGGTTTTGATTAAACTCTCAACACCCTTGGAATCCATACCATCTGCTTCTGCTTCTGCCAGATTTGATTTCTCATCGGTGCCTACGATTGAGAAGATTACTAAAAAAGGAAGGGTGGTTGATGAATGGATCCAAAAGTTGTTCCAACAAGGGAAGGAAGTAATTCAAGACGTGGTGAAAGTTCATCAGTCCTTGGCAGAGATTCAAAAGGAAGGAGAGAAGATGGATGAGGAATTCACTGAAGAACTTGAACAGCTTGATTTGACTTGTGAAGCTCTCCAAGTGCTAAAGCAAATACCAACACATCTCTTGGTAGAAGAAGGCGTTCTTCCACATACAGATAAACACTTCCAGCTGATCAAGGCCATCAAGTTCAGAGTAAAGATCCTCAACGAAGCCTGCAGCAAGTTGAGAGAATCAAGAGATAAATTGATCGATGGGAAAAGTGATTTGGAAGAAGAATTGCTAAAGATTTGTCCAAAGGTGTCAGTTGGGAACTCAAGTGCCCTATCAGCAGATGATCTCTTCAAACAAGTTCAAGAGACTGTTCAACATGAACCTGTAGATGGATTTGACCTTGAAGTCATTGGTCAGTTTGTGAGGATTGAACATACGTTGGAGGCCTTAAGAAAGCTCAGCAAAAGGTTGAAAAAGCTTCCCAGCAGTGCCAGTGATATCCATGAGACCTGCGAAATGTGGAATGATCATTCCACTGTGCCTGATGAAAATGAAATGCAAGGCATTATTCGGAAGTTCCAGGAGTTTCGGAACAAACAGTCTCAGCTGGAGGAAGAGAAAGGAGAAGAATCAAAAGATGATGACTCGGATTGAGCTCCAACGTCCCATGTCATTTCTATTTTTAGAATGACATATCTTTTATTTCCATTTTGTCATTATTTTTAATTCATACTTTGACTTGATCTCCTGCGTGAGAATCATGCAAAGCTGAACTCTAGTTAGCATGCTACTTTTCAGGATCTGTCCTGTTTAATCTCTAGCTTCTTTTGTTATAAATAAGGGATGCTTGTGCATTCTAAAGGGTCGAGAATTTTTGAAGCATTAAGAGGCTATTGGAAAGGAGAAAAAATTTGTGTTTTCTTTCAATCATTTTGAAGAATAGAAGTTGATATTGTTTTGCAGACTTTGTGTTGTGGAATATATCTTATTTAAGACAGTGTTCTTATGTTCATGATCTTAAAGCTATTCTTTGCATAGAATCTTAGTGTTTCTAATTATCTCGGACACTATATCTGTGATCTAAAACTCGTATGATTATTTCGTGCTCTGTGTTTACTCGAAAGAAAATACGTTTCTCCCATTTCTTTTCTACCGTGCTTCTTTCACTGTAACAGTTTCTAACCTATTTCACTTACGAAAGCAATATCCTTGAATCGTGTGAATGTGGATTTCGAGATTTCATCCCAACCCCCAATGGTTAGATTAGTGTGAATATTGTATATATTATTTACTGTGTTTTAGGTTAGCAATAAACAGGCAGCCTCACCTGTCTTTGAGGAGGGATATTATCCCATGTACTGTGGTTGAACCTCATATTTTGGTTTGACAAAATATCCAACCAACAACCTTGCTAACATTTATTTAGACCCTCACGCCTCATCCCAAACTAGGTGATGATCGTGATCGTCGACCCCTCTCGCCAGGCCTCTCTGTCCTCAAAGGTACCACGGCTATTGGTACCGCCCACTGATCTACCAATCTCTCCTGTAACATATGAATATGCCCTCTCGCATGGAGGACTCCAGCCTCTAGTCTCTCCGCCCGTGACTCCGCAACCACTAACAATCCTCTTGTCTCATTCACCTGCGTTTGGAGCTGCTGAACCAAACGCTGCAGACGATCCCTCTCTACTGTAATCACCGCTATGTCAGGACGATCACGTACACCTCACAGTTCTGCTACCCACCATAATCTATAGGCCTCTGTCGTTCCTGCATCCATTACCCTGCGATCAGCTGATACCTCTTCAGGCCCTTCTGGAGGTGTTGGCTAGGGAGGTGAGAATACTGCCTCTGCATCGATCCTCATATAGGGTCTATAAGCCTGGGGTATATCCTGCACAAATCCAAATTGTCGCCGCACGTGATCTATAGGAATCCTCTCATATTCACCTGGCCTGTGCCCCGCGATCCATCTCAATCGCTCTACACCCCTCAATTCCTCAGCTATGTTCTCTGTTACCATATAATTCCCGTAAGGCCTCCAATAGATATCCGCAATCGTCACCCTCTCCCATACCTGCCTGTAATACTCAAAGTCATCCATCACGGCCTGGGATCTTGCCTCTTGTTCTGTCTGGACCCATCGTTTGAATCCCAACCTCTGTACTCTGGTCTCTCCTGACTGGATGGGTCGGCCTATTGGTCGCACACAAACAATGTGCTCATAGGCCCAACAATGTAATAAGTATGAACAATCCAGCGTCGTCCTGTGATTTCGCCTACAAGCCCATAGACCCCTGTATAGCTCCGCCAAATATGCAGGTGCCCATGCAAAATTCACGTTCCTTTCTATCATCTCCTAGATAACACACATCAATGCCTTTGGAAATCTTCCCCCTTCTGCCCTCCGTAATGCATAATACCCTACCGCTATCATTAATATTACTGCTAACCTTGTCTCCTCAGGATGTGCTGCATACATTATCCCATACGTAAATGATAAACCTCGTTGTGTCAAATCTCGTGCGTATGGACCAAATACTACTGTTATCACTCCCCGCGCCACGCTAGGTAATGCCTGATATACTGGTTCTCCTGTAATAGGGAGTCTCAAAATACGGAACACATCTTCCAATGTTACTGTCATCTCCCCTGTTGGCAGATAGAAGGTATTTGTCTCAGGATTCCATCTCTCAATCAATGCCTGTAACATAGCATGGTTACGTGCGATTCGTGAATAATAGCGGATTCCACTTAACCCCAAATGATTTATCAATGTCCATTCAGCTGGCGTTACATCCGCTCGGATTCGTGACAACAGCGTTGGTACACTATCATTCATCCTCAACCCTGCCTCTGCCTGCATACATCCAAATAACAAACAACCATTCAATTCCTCAAATCCCCCCGGGTTTTTTCTCAAATTCTAGAAATTCCTACAGCAACCGGTATCATTTACAGCTAACCGGTATCGGTTATTCCTAACCGATATCGGTCACTGTTACTTTCAAACACCTTGCCTAAACAACGACCTACGACAATAAATTGCTCGTTTATTCCTCTCTGTATACACAAACATACCCGAAACCCTTGATTACCTACCACGTAACACTCACCTCATTTATAACCCTTGTTATCATCTTTTCTTTCTCATATCTACCCACATACTCTCCCCCATCTTATTCACAAAACATGCAGAAATCAAATCACAACCAAAACGTTTACCCCTGGAGTTGCAGTAGCTTGAGGTGGCCCTTGTCTTCCCTCTCATCCCTGCCTGTTGGATGCTTCTCCTCATTCTGCCATGATCACCACCCTTTTCAAATTTGCCTTTCTGCCTTCTGAATCTCAGAACACATTCACTTTCCCTGTCTCTTTTCTCCTTATCACTCAAATTTCTCATGCAATTACCTGTCTCAGTCGTCAAAAAGCGTCGCGTTCGCGTATTTAACTTCTTGCATGGCTCTCAAAATTAGAACTTAAGTTGCCACCCTAGCTTTTTTATTTTTAGAAAAGCTCATACCTGAATAACCGGTATCGGTTATGTAACCGATATCGGTTTACTAACTACCGCTGTCGGTTATCTAACCGATATCGGTTATACACCTGCCTTTTTGAAACATGGTTCTTTTCTTCGTTTTTTACCTAATTTTTGTTGCGCCCACCTCTTTTCCTGCATCTCATCACCATTATCCATATTTGTCCATCCACCACACATATCATTAAAATTTCATTAACATCATCTATTTTACAAAAACAAACAAGTCATCAACTAAGGATACCAAAACAAAACAAAAAACTATCTATCTATACATCATTTGGATCTAACTCATCAGATACATATATAACAATGTCCCAAAACCAGCACCAAAACATGCAACATTTCATCATATAACACATCATCCATATATCAACATGTCAATTAAACTCATCATACATTCTATATCATAAACCATCGACAAAATACTTAAAAACATTTTGAACACAACATGTGGATCAAAACATCATCTCTATATATATATACAAGTTTCAAATATACAATGTGCCCTGCATCGGGGCCTCTGTGATCTCATCATCCAACAAAGCTGGCACGTAGGCCGCAATAAAGGTCAATAACCTCGACTCGGCTCGCAGGCTGGCCCCTCATATTAAAAATATACTCAGCTTGCAGGCCGGTATCAACTATACAACCCGTACTCGGCTCGCAGGCCAGTATATAAAAAAATGAATGAATCAATGAATAATATGTAGGCACGTAGGCCTCTATCAACACAACCGGTTCGCAGACCGGTGCCCATGTCTATATATAAAAACAATGCAGGGATCCCTCAGCTCTCCCCACCGCCCTCGACACCTCTCCCTGCTGGTCCTTGTGGCGCCTCTCGCCTCCTGCCTGTAACGGACACGCCGGCTGTGGCTGCGCCTCCTTGCGATCTCTGACTATGCAAGGTCTCCGCTCGGTGTGCCACATATGGCTGATACTCAGCTCCGGTACTATCAAGGACATCCTGATAGTACCGGGCCTCCACTCTCACCTCCATGTATCTATCCCGTGCCACCATCGGTACTGGGGCTGGTCCCCGAACTCCTACTGCCAGTACCCCCTGTGCCTGTGCTGGTGGTGGTGCCTGTGCCTGTGCCAGTACCTGTACCTGCGCCTGGGCTAGCTACCCCTGTAAGACCCCTATCTGTGCCTGCGCAGCAGCAAGCTGCCCCTGTAAGAGCTGCACCTGACCCCTGAGCTGATCTCTCTCTACCCTCACAGCTGCCAAGTCTGGCTGTGCGGGCTGTGCTACCCTCGCCGCTGTCTGACTAGCCCACCACACCATGTATGCTCCTGTACAACCAGCATCATCTACTGTGTCATCTGCTGGCCTCTCAGCAACCCAATCTGGATCCAAGGGCTGTGGTGCAGGCAGTGGGGCCTCTACATCATCCCTCCTGTACTGAGGGAAGGGAGGTGGCTCGTCCTGTCGCAGCCCCATCTACCTGCGTACCCTCTCTAAGGGTATCCTCTCGTACTCTCCCAGCCTCCATCCTGCTATCCAGAATGTGTACTGGATCAGACGCAACTGTAAGCGGGCTCCTTCGCAAGGGTGATGACCTCTGTAAGGTCTCCATACAATATCTACCGCTGTCAGGCCCTCTAATAAATGCCTGTAGTTGGCAATGTCTCTCCCCGCAAGCACTGCTCGTGGCTGCCCCACGACTCCCAACCACCTCTGAAAGCCGTATCTGTATATAACCTGTGGCCCTGGCTGCTGGGGCAGCCCTTTTGTTCTGATGCATATGATGTGCTCATATGCCCAACAGTGAAGTAAAAAAGTCGAACAAATACCAAATCGCCGCATCCGGCGATAACCCCAGAGCTCTTTGTATAGCTGCACCAGATACACTGGTGCCCACGCATAGCAAGTATGCTCCTCCACCATCTCAAGCAACACCCCCATCAATGCTCGTGGAAAGCGGCCTCCCTTTGAGTTCGGGAGGGCGAAGCAGGTGATCCCAATCATCATCAGCACAGCCAGCCGTGTCTCGTGTCGGTGCGCACGGTACATGTCACCATACCCGATACTCGCGCTGTGATAGGTAAGTCGCGCGGCTACATCTCCAAAAACCTGCAGGATGCTGTCCATCGCTGTCTCTGAATCTACCTGGAAGACTGCCTCTCCCTCGATCGGCAGTCGAAGGATGCGATACACATCCTCCAATGCGATGGTCATCTCTCCGGTCGGGAGATGGAACACATTGGTCGCCGGATCCCATCTCTCGATGAGGGCGACCATCAGGCTGTGATCTCTATCAATAGCTCTGTATCGCTGGACTCCGCCGAGTCCCACCTCGCGCATGATCACCCAATGAGCCACAGATACGTGTGGCCACATCCGCACCAACAGCGGGGGCATCCTATCCCGCATCGTCAACTGCTGACGTGCCTGCAAAACCAACCCACATCCTTAGACCTACTCTTTATCACAACATCTACTTTACCCTCTAAACCCCCTTTTATCCCCCCGACCACACCCCAACTCTATACCACCCCCCTCTAACAACCTACCTTCAACCACCCAACCCAAAACCCACCTAACCCCAACCCATACAAATCCCATATCTACCCACAACTCAACCCACCCAAAACCCCTACCCGACCCAAAGCCCAAAATCTACCCAAAACCCAACCCAACCCCAACCCATACAAATCCCATACCCATACAAACCCACCCAACCCAAAACCAAACCCACCCCACCCAAAACCCACCCAACCCAAAACCAACCCAACCAACCCAAAACCAAACCCACCCTACCCAAAACCCACCCAACCCAAAACCAAACCCACCCCACCCAAAACAAACCCCACCCACACCCCAAAACACACCAAGACAAAACAAGCCCAACCCAAACCCAAACCCACCCAACCCCAAAACAAAACAAACCCACACAAACCCAACCCGACGCCGGCTGATATACGACCGACGCCGGTCCATCCCAACGCACCCTGTCCACACAATTTGCGACCGATGCTGGTCGCTTAGCAACCGACATCGGTCGCTGTATTTTACCAGAGCCGAACCCCCGCGCGGCCCCCCCCACCCACATTTTTGCATTTTTCTAATTATCTACCCACCCAAACACCCTAAAAACCTACCCACCCAGCCGCCTTGCCCTATTTTACCCATCTATCGTCTTCGTTTTTCAAATTACGTCCATTTACTAATTATTTCCTAAAACATGTAAATTCCTACCCAAACCCCCAATTTAGCTTAATACCATTCAAATGCACAAAATAAAGAGTTCCGAACCTACCCAAACGACGACACGTCGTCGTGGTGGGATGGGTGGTGGTGGTCCAGCTAGTCCAGCCCCTCCTACTCCTCCTGCCTGTGCCATAGCTCCAATTCTGATCTGCTGGGTCCCCGGCCAATCAACTGCTGCCTCCTCCTCACTCAGGCCCACAAACAACTCACTCCTCTAGCAAAATAGCTCCACCTCACTCAATAAAACCTCCAATCTCAACTCTCCACGTCAGACAAATCAATTTTGTTTTCAAATAACACAAGTGACAATGACAAGCCGTATTTTTCTTTTTATAGGTTTTTCGCCCTTAACCGATATCGGTTTCATTTTTCCCTAATGAACCGGTATCGGTCATGTAGAATCGACATCAGTTTTTTCTTCCAACTTTCCCCCAAAATTTTGCCCTTATTTACCATTTGCCCCTTTTTAACCACATATCACCTATATCCACCTTTTCTGAACACCATTTGTTTACCTATTCGGCCCGACCCAAGGCCTCAACCTACCTATTCGGCCCGACCCAAGGCCTCAACCTACCTATTCGGCGTGACCAAAGGCCTCAACCTACCTATTCGGCCCAACCTAAGGCCTCAACCTACCTATTCGGCCTGACCCAAGGCCTCAACCTACCTATTCGGCCCGACCCAAGGCCTCAACCTACCTATTCGGCCCGACCCAAGGCCTCAACCTACCTAACCGGCCCGACCTAAGGCCTCAACCTACCTATTCGGCCCGACCCAAGGCCTCAACCTACCTATTCGGCCCGACCCAAGGCCTCAACCTACCTAACCGGCCCGACCTAAGGCCTCAACCTACCTATTCGGCCCGCCCCAAGTCCTCAATCTACCTATTCGGCCCGACCCAAGGCCTCAACCTACCTATTCGGCCCACCCTAAGGCCTCAACCTACCTATTCGGCCCGACCCACAGCCTCACCCTAACCATTTGGCCCGACCCAAAGCCTCAACCTACCCCCGGCCCGAGCCAAGACCGCAACCCAACAACCTGGCCCGACCCATGGCCATACCACCTCAATACCTTACCTAAAATCAACACCATACACTTTATCCACCCATCCTGTAGTTTTTTGTTCATCGAGCTCACCTGTTTGTGTTTTAGCATGATTAGGGTCCTTGACTTGATCTGTCGACCAACTTTGCCTAGACCTAGACCGTGACGTTTATCTCAACCAAACCAACCATTTGGTACTGCCGAACATGCCTAAACGTTCCTGTACCTTACCTGTTATATACCCTGGAGCTACTTCCTATGCCTTGGATACTAGGATTATATCACCCTTGTTTGGATAAACTATCGACCTTTGCCTATGCACTGCTGGTTTGCTCGTCAAATCATGTACCCTAGTCGTATGACTGCATTTCAACATGCGTCTGCTTCCTTGGACCTACCCCACCACCTTACCATCCCCTCTACACCATTTACCCTTTATCAACCCTATCCCTGATTTCACATTCTCTCAATCTGTGATAGATTTGAGGGGGATTACCTATACCCTTAACAACGGAAACCACTTCATATTATTGTCCGTGCAGCTTTACAAAACAAGCTACACGACAATAAGGGGCTAATGTAGACACCAAATTTGTGTCTTACGACCCCTTGTGACCCGCATCTCATCTCGCAATATAACCTCATCACCTAAACCTTACACAATTATTTATTAATTACCTTGTAATGGATAAATCCACATCACCTTACCTGCCACCTCATTTTGCCACTTCATCATGACCTAGCCCTAACCCTAAACTAACCTAATTAAGACCCATAACTTGGTCCACACCTACACCCATAACTAATGACCCCTTTCTCGCACCCAAAACCGACCTTCTAGTCATTTGACCAAGCCCGCAACTGATCTCTCAGGAGAAAAGCAGGGAAGGTGGGCTATTTTACTAAAAATAGCCTACTTTTTCCTTACCGATGCCGGTTCCTACTCGACCGCCGTCGGTTACGTAACCGCCATCGGCTCCCTGTAAATGGGCTCCCCAAACCAAAATCAGGTGTGGAAGGATTTTGAATCAATAGAGATCATTGGGAGCGATCAAAAGAGTCCAGATCTTCACCTGACCGAGCAGAGACAAGTGAAGAAACTAGAAGCATTTACAGTAAAGGAGATCAACTTGCATCTTCGTCAAAACCAGTAAGTCACATCTTGCATGTCTTCTGTTATAACATTTCTTATGCCTTTTGAATCACAGTCCTCATAAATCCATCCCTGAAGCCACTACCCAGTGTGCATATTTCATATAACCATCATTCATCTACCTCTCATCACCTCATTTCCTAATATCACCCATTTACAGCCTTACAAATAACACAGCTACCAAACAACACAAACACCCCACAAAACAACCAACCTACAGATCCTAAACCCTACCGAAATCAGTTACCAGAGACCGGTATCGGTTACCCTGACTACAACCAGAAATCAGCCTTTCCCCTATCCATTCCAACGAAGTAATTTAATTGATACTTTACAGTCTTTTGTGTTAATTCATATTAGCAGGGAAACTGACCACCTTCGAAAGGAAGTTTTATATTTCCTGGGCCCAAGGTAGTTTCCTCATTTATTGTTTAATCAAAATCTGGTGGTCTTGTGTTCTTATTTACAGGTAGTCCTTCCAAGACAAAAAGGAGTTCTTCGCAGTCAACCCGATCTTTCTCTATGGTAGGCGCACACCATCTCGACATTTAACAGGTATTCCTCCTAGCCCTAACCCTATCTGTTTCTAAAAGGAATGAAAGGATAGAAGCAACTCTATCCCTAGAAGCCGAAACATTCTGAGCGAAACAACTATATGTGTGTTCCGCGTTGCTTCTAGATGTGATACCAAAGCTTTTTGTACCCGTAATTTTTCCAAATGTTGTACCATAAAATATACCTCTGAACACAAGAAATGAGTGTGTAGCCGTAGATGTACCAAATGAAAAATTATACCTCCTAGGTGCTGATTAGTTACTTCCACCAATACCAAATGGGTTAGTAATACTTATCTTTGTATTTGGAAAATTAAGCACAAAAATTTGGTCACCAGGTGGATTCATATGTGTGCCAATGACTCTTCTCCTTCTTCATATGACAAGCTCTCTCTAAAAGCCTAGGGGGTTTCTCTTTCACATTTGCTAAGATGGGGTGACATAGACTCCTCAGGTTCCACATCCTTCGCATGAACCTCAAACCATTCTTGTAACGTCTACCTCCATAAATACATCACTCTTACAACTTTGCATTGTCTTACCAACTCCCTCTCCCAAGATTCATTATACTTGAGTTTCCTCTCCTCTCTCTCCATTTCTTCCAAAAGGTCTGTCATCCTTCTACCATGCCAGCTTACGCGCCCCACACCTAGTAGGAATTCAGCTAGCCATGGGAAAGGATTCCAACCTCAAAGTAATGACCAAGATCTTGATAGTAAGTGCAATAGCATACAAGAACGATCCGCTAGGATTCCTCAAGAACTCAAACTCAACAATCTCTAGGAAATAATACATATAAATAACATATTTCTAGTTATAACTAGTCATAAGTCTACTCTAGTAGTGATCAATAGCACGGGTCCATGTAATATCGACATCATGCAACCACTGATATTCCTCATGGGTCCAAATAGGAGGTCTATAGTACCAATTCGTCCTTGATGCATATGTTGATAGCCATTCAAACAACTCTATTGGAAAATAGCAAAATAATGTCTCATAGAGTTTCTGATACAGGTTCTCGTCCACCAATTTTCATGCATCAAACTTAGATCTAGTATTGAACCTCTAAGAAAACTCATCCTCTGTGTTTTTGAGCCAAAATTTGATACTGTCCAAGGTCAAGCAATCCGTCATCACAAATTTCTCTCACAATAGCTTCAAAAGATGTCCCGGAAACAAAACCAAGATGTAGTCATTATTTTACCCTAAATACTTCTTTCTGATCCCAAGCGCGTCGGCCTATCATCCAGTATACGCTGGGCACTCACCTGAGGAGCATGCAGGTGCCAAGACCTTCCTTTATGTGAGCTTTGAAAGAGAGCTCTGCCATTAATGTAGGATTATTTGTAGAAATAGAAGTACATTCATCCACTTTGAGAGGTAGAAGATATAACTAACATATCCACACATTAATACATCACAAAATCTAAATAACATTGTAAGAAGTAAAAGAAACTAAATTTGAGTCATGATAAGCCATATAACATGAGGGTTTACACCCATAAACAAAATGTACAAAATAGATCCATGTATATTGATTTAAAAGAGTTTCTAGTAGCCAAACTACATTCAAAAGGGTCATCTCAGACCATATTTCTCTAAAATGATAGAGATCAAACCCCTCCAAACTAATTTGATCAGAGATCCGAACTACGCTTTCCCCATTGTAACCATTTTTACAAACCCCAAAACCCATACATATGCTTAATGATATCCTTTATAACCCTCTAGCATCAAGAAATCTAAACCCTAGCATCATGAGCTTCAAACCCTTAGCATTACCTAACATTTCTGCAGTACCCTGTTACCCTCCTTCTGTTAGCACTCTTGTACCCTCTAGCACCTTCACACTACCTTCTCCCCCCTTTGTTTCTGTCCCAAGGACTCCTTTAAATAGGATCAGACTCCACCACCATGAATTCTCTCATGAGCAGATCATGTGCCAAGTGTCAATGTGGTCCTCCATAGGTGAATGCTTATCCTCTTTGCAAAACCTTACACTAACTGTAATGGTGCCTCTAGGAATATTCCCTACGTAAAATATTCTTTTCTTGGTATCCAAGGTTCCAAGTTGACACCTTATCCATTTATCACGTCTAGTCAGGTCCTCACATTTTTCCTCAAGTGACTCTATGATGCCAAATATGGCTAATTCCTTTAAATCCTTGTTTTTCCTCTTACGCACACCATGGTTTAACTTAAACCCTTTTCCTATGTGCTTTTCCCTAGGTTCCCTTCTATTTACTGGTCCTATGCATGTTCCTCTTGGTACATGTGTTCTCTATCCTCGGAAACATTCTGCTCCTTCACTACGCGTGTTCCCTGTCCTCAGAAACATTCTGCTCCTTTAAAGAATAACGAATATTGGAATTGAAATAATCTAAATAAAGAATGGAAGAATGGAAGAATATGTTACTGCTACATGAGGAGTGGGAACTCCTTCTTTAAGGATGCCTCAATATTTTCCGAGGCATCTAATTATCCTTATGCCTACTGAAGTAGGTCACCCACCAATGCACTTACTTAATTGAGACTTAGTTCATCACTCTTATCTTTCAGCGTATGTACAATGCTTCCTAGATGCTTGCTAAGATGGCCTAACACATCCATCCCATGAGTGACTTGGGGGTATTGTTCCTTTAGCCTATTATTAATTGAAACCCACAAGGATTCGATTGCTTCCAACTTCTTCTCAACTTTGGCCAGGATCTTATCACACTCTTTCCTATTGCCTTTTCTCTTTTCCTGAAATTCTTTCAGATCCGCCTCATGTGTTGCAACCAATATGCTTGCTACCATGTCTCTATTGACACAATAGTCATACACAATGTTGGCCATCTACGTGCCATTCTTTACTATGGAAAGGAGCTCAGAATACTGATTCATTGTCTCCCCAATCTTCATATTTTCTTCCTCCTTCTGGCGTTTCATCGCCTCTTCTACCAACTCTAATGCGAATGGCCACCTTTCCATGGTGAGGATGCATGTCAAGTCTTCCAAGTAGTACATGGTTGACTCATATTTATGCTAAGGTGGGGCCAATTCTGGGTGTTTCATGATAATGGCATCTAAAATGGCCTTTATCTTCCTGTAGAATTTGTGCACCTTTGCTTTTTCATCCCTCAATTCATGCCTTAACTGTGCACTGATCAATTCCTTCTGCTTTATCTCCTTATCCCTCTCAATGATCTCCTCATTATTTTTCTCAAGCTCTTCCTCCAAGACCCTTATTTAATCATTTATGCTGAAGAGTCTTGCTTCCACCTCCACCAATAATTTGTTGAGTGCATTGTAAACTTTCTCATCTGATAGTTGCTAGAGATTTACAAGAAGGTTTATTACCTTGGCATATGGTATCTTCATCAATGGATCATGATCTACCTCGAACTCGGGTTCATCAACATGGAACTCAAAATCCTAGGATAGAATTTTCCTCATGTGTGGGTACGTACCCTCTTCATCAAAAGAAGACCAAGTGAGGAGTTGGTCAATGGGCATGGTACTTTGGAAGTGAGCACACAATACCTTTCTTAGATCATTAATATAAGTCATATCATGTTCTTGTGCCTCTACTGTGCCCTTCCCATCTGTGCGTGCTGCCGTTGGGAAGCTTACTGCTAAGATGGGGTCTCTACCCATACTCCCATACTCCTTTCCTATACTTGTGCTCTCTTCAGTTAATTCTTTCACTCTACTTCTTTCTCCACTAATTATTGGATAATACCTATCACCTCCCTCTCTACAGTGTTATCCATGTGCTCCTCAGTCGGGGTCAGGGTCTTTTGATATTTCATGTTTACTTCCTCACTCCCCCTTGTCATGAGTTCCTTTCTCATTCTCATCCCTCTCTTCATTTTCTTCTTCATCTGACTCGGGTACATCATACAAAGGATTATTTTGAGCCTCAACGCACTCTTCATCACCCTTGTTGGCCTCCATGATTTCTAATTCTCATGAGTCTAACCCTTTTTGTCTCCCTTTGCTTCTTCCTTATTGGTGACTCTAATACAGGGACTTCTCTTTTTTATTCACTCTTGGGTGACTCTTCTCTTACCGGAGACTCTTCTTTCTATAGTGACTCTTTTCTAACGGGAGACTTCTTCCAATGGACATAAGTACTTGTGCCTGCCACCTGACTTCTGTGCCCCTATTTTCTGTACTGTTTGCATGTTTAACGCCTTTTTCTTAGGAGTTTCCACTCTTTTACTTTTCCATGGCACAAAATTTTTCCTCATGGTGGGGTCCTCAGGAATGGAGACATCATCTTCAACATAAGAAAATTTTTTATACTTAGGCCTTAGGCACGAATACACCCTCATTGTTTTCCTCCATGCAACAGGAAATGTTACTAGTTTCAACATGTGTACATAATGGGAAACATAATTCACATAGGCACGCTTCTTGGCCTATATTAGTTTCCTTCGTAGCTCACACTAATCTTGATCTACTACACTTAGATAAAAAATTGAGTTTCTTCACCTCTTTAGATCCGTAAACTTCTACTTTAGAACTCTACGAAATCACACAATTATGTTGTTCTACTTTCAAATTTGGAAAATGACAGACTGATTGAAGATTAGAGCTTTATTGACTGATTATCTAGTGCTATAGAAAGGAAATTGCAGAGAATAGGAAATAATTCAAATTCCAAACGGGCCAAAATTAGCCTATCTAAATGGAAACCTCCAATTTTTTTATCTTGGAAACCTCCAATGGAGGAAAACCAGTCGGGAAGGGAAAAATTATCTTTCTTCCCACTTTTATTGGTCAATTATAGAAAATTACAAATTACAAGAAGTAGAAAATGGAGAAAACAATGTAAACCTCTCCCTTCCTATGATTGCTTGCTTTGTTTCTACACCTTGCTCCTACAATTCCACTCCAACACAGAAGATCTTGCTCACTTTCTCTCATTAAACTTAAACCTTTTCTCTTTGATCTCTTTGGATCTCTAAATTCCAAATTCTCTTACTCCTCCTTGTATTTATATCCTTCTCCCATGTCCTCCCATGCACTGGAGAATGGGAAAGGTCAGGGAGGGAAGAGACATAGTCGGGTGCTTCAAATTCAGGTCTATTCATGCTCCATTCTTCTTTACATTCAAAAGTGTCAGGACCACCGCCTTGAGTAGACTGGTGGCTTCAGGACCATCGCTTTGGCTGGACGGTGGTAGTAGGACCACCACCCATGTAAGGCAACAGTTCTGTAACTTCCGCTCTACACAGAGTGACGGTTATGTCCAGAACCTTTGTTTACCTCATTTCCTTCATTTTCTTTAATTCTCCTTCTTAGTGCTGATGAAACTGATGAAGTGGTGTCTTTTTTCTGGATCCTAATGGATCATATTTGAATCGATTGACCATGGCCTAGAAGTACTGCACCGTGAAGGAGGAAGGAAAATTACACCAAGGATTTTTTGTGCTATCTATCAAAGTAAATCTATTGATACAAAAATGTTGGTATACAAAAAACTCAACCTCTCCTTGTACTAATTAAGGCAACTATTTGGGTATTCTCCATTCAGCCCCGAATGCATCATGCATCCACTTATACCACTTTTCCAGGCAGGCCTATGAGCCGCCATCATGGTGTCACAAGTATGCTATTCAAACCTCTTGGAGGGGGAGGGGTTCTCCTCTGGGTATTGCAAAACAAACTTATCTGGCCCATCGGGCATTCCAATCTATGAAAAGACAATGGTGAGGACAACATTATTAAACATGATCTTCTCTCCATAGCATGTGGCATTTATAATCTCCTCTGCAATAAAAGGTGAGATGTTATAGATGGTCCCCTATGAGATCTTGTAGCATACATTCAACTAGGCCTTATTGATCTATGTCCATCTCTTTTTCCAATTCATATTTGTGATCAAGCGCATGACCATCCTCATCATAGGGTCAGTGATTTTAGAAATGTCAAATTAGCGTGAACCCTTCTTATAGTCATAAGCTTCAATGATCTTCTTAATAGATTTTTTGTCTTCCAAATCACCATCCAATGATTCTTCTTCGCAGACAAGGTCGATGAACTTAGAAATCAGATGGGGAGTTATGCACATCCTCCAACATGTGAAATAGAAGTGGTCTTCATGCACACACAACATCAACCATTGGTATAGTTGCTTAGGCTTTCCAAAATAGGCCAACTCATAGAGTTGTAAAAACCCAGCCTTCTCCATTTTCACCTTCACTTCATCGTCATAGATAGGCATTCCATCTGGTGTCCTCTTCTTTGTAGGGTAAACCAACTCTAGTGTCATTTCATTTTTTGTGGTGCTCATTCGATGGTTGTAATCACTTACGACCATATTTCTGACATGAGACACCCATTCCTTACCAAGTAATGTTACAGAAATATTGTTCATAATGTGAACACCTAGGAGTGGTTTGGGTTATTTGGTAGTAATAGTTTTTAATATTCATAAAATAACATATGAGTGTGTTAAACAATTGTAATGCACAACTCATAATTGAGAGATATTTGGGATATTGAGAGGACTTGGAGATTAGCCTTGAATCCTTACTTATAGGAGTTCATTGAGATATTTATATGTAATATCTCCATTGGGAATTTGTCCCGAATGAATTACAATATCTCTGGTTTTATTATTTTACTATACAATGTTTTTTTTATTTGATTAAATCATGGATATTTACAAGATTTGGTATCAGGGCAGGTTAGAATGCAATGATAACCTGTAGGAGTTTGTGAGGCATTTAGATTTGGAATGAATTTGTTTCATTGGAATCAAATCTACGACCTGCGTGTTTCATTGGAATCAAATATGTGACTACATGTTTCATTAGAATCAAATCTGTGACCTGTGTGTTTATCTACCAACAACGGTGATGCTTCACTCAGGTGAATCCATACTTGGCTACGCCATGACTTCTTGTAGTATCTGGATCCATAGTGACAGAGGTATTACGTTTCTTTCCTTTTTTGGACACAGATGAAAAAAAGGACAATTTGTTTTATTTTTCCGAATTTGGAAAGGGTCTGGGAAGATGTTGGAGTTATCACTTGAAATTGCCATAACTTTCAGCTGGTAACTAAGATTAATGTGCCATTTTTCTTAAAATGTGTATTTTTTCGATCTCTTCACATTGATCCTGTGTTTTCTGTTGCTAGACAAAAAAATTATTTTTTCCATTTTTGGCAAATATGTCAGAAAATTTTACTTTCAGTGTTTAAAGTTTATTCTAAGGGTGTATTTTCGACTGAGTTCGACACTTCTTATGGAAATTCCATTAGATAAATTCAATGGATTAAATTTTCACACATGGAAGGTGAAAATACAAATGTAATTAATGAACAAGAACCTTTGGGGAATTGTGAGTGGAAAAGAACCAGAACCAACAGATGCTGCAAAATTGCTTGAATGGCAAATCAGGGATTAAAAAGCAAAATCAATTATTGGGCTTGCTTAATCAGATACTGAGTTGCATCATATAGACTTAGAAAACAAATCTAAATATATATGGTATTTGCTAAGTAAGATATTTGGTGCAAAGGCTATGAATGCTAAATTCTCACTTAAGTTGCAGTTATTCAAGTTGGAAATGAATGAGGGTGCAACTATGTCAAGTCATATTAACGATCTTAGATCTCTTCTAAGAAAACTGACGGAAGTAAGTGCTCAGGTGGATGATGAAGATGCAAAAGCTATTTTATTAAATATTTTACCTCTAAAGAGGAATTAGAATGATTTTATTGTAATAAAAAAGGACATAAATCTTCTTTCTGTATTACTCGTGCCAAGGAAATCATAAAAGGAAAGCTGAAAATGGATGAAGCTAATACAATTGTTAAAGAAGAGTTAGAAAATGAAGAAGAATATGAACTTGAATAGAAGGAGGATGAAGATGACTACCTATACTAAGTAGTTCTTGATGGAGGATGGAGGTATAGGAGGATGGAGGCAAATTGGCATCTCTTGTTTGTCACCAATAAAGAGATTGCTTCATGGCATTGGTGACTTTTTATTTTTGTTGTGTAGTGTTTTTGATTTATGTTGTAATAATGAACAAAAGTAGCATTCCTGTTTAAATCTCCTACATGAGCATAATTTCTGTTTTGTAATCCCTCTAAGTTAGAAATAATGATGTGAGCAAAATAATGTACGCTGCTATGTAGTGGTTGGTTTCACTAGAAAACCATTTTCTGAGTTGGAGGTTTTCTTTGAAAACATCATATTGGTTGAGTTGTTGGTACTCATTAAAAACCTTCATTTCTCTGTAGATCATGAGTAGGTACATGAGATAGCTTTCCCCATGTTCACACTAAGGGGTTGATTGTTACAGAAATATTGTTCATAATGTGAACAATTAGGAGTGGTTTGGGTTATTTGGTAGTAATAGTTTTTAATATTTATAAAATAATATATGAGTGTGAAAAATAGTTGTAATGCACAACTCATAGTTGAGAGATATTTGGGATATTGAGATGACTTAGAGATTAGCCTTGACTCCTTACTTATAGAAGTTCATTAAGCTATTTATATGTAATCTCTCCATTAGGAATTTTTCCTGAATGAATTACAATATCTCTGGTTTTATTATTTTATTGTGCAATGTTTTTGTTTTTTATTTGGTTAAATCATAGTTATTTACATGATATCAATCCCGAAACTACTAGCCCATATTTTCCAATATTCAGTTATTTGTTCTTGACTGGACTCTCACTCGGGTTTCGCTTGATTGATTCTTGTACTATTTTCTTCCCAAGATAAACTTGAGACAACAAGAGGAGGGTTGGGTTGGGTTACAATATGTTTTGTAACCATTTGTGGTGGAGAAGGAAGTGGAACTTCTTTGTTCGGAGGGGATGACTGTTTGGAAGGAAAGGGAGTAGAATAAATGGGGTTAGATGAAAGGATAGTAGTTGGATAGGGGAACTCAACATTTAGAGTGGTATGATATGGTAGAGCTTGGTAAGGGGGGCAAGGAAAACAAAGAGTTGGTGATTGACTTACCCACTGACAAGGTTTTCTCACATTTCACTCATATGTTTCAATACCCTCAATCCACTACATAATTAGGGGAAAAACTTCTTCTAAGAAATCAAGCCTCTCTTGTGAGCTATAGTGGATAGGAATAGGGCCTTCCCATGGACAAGGTGCCCTAAATCCTATCCTGGATGCCTTAATTTGTGCCGTAGCCTGAGTTTGAACCATACCCGCCTCCATTCCTTGGATCTTCTCTAGTAGATCAACATCCTCCATCTGACTGTTATCATCATATGCATACCTATGCTCTTGATAGGTTATAAATCCAGCTGATCTTTGAATTACTCATGTGGGTAATCATAATGGTTTTGAATCTGGTTATAATGATGATTTGGAGGAGTTGTGAAGCTCATTAGAGGCTGATTGTACTGTTGAAAGTGTGAATTCCACACTGGGAATGAAGTCATGGTTGCACAACTTCATAGAATGAAAGGAAATGGGAGATGAGGAAAGAAAGATGAATGGAGATGAATGAAATAAAGGTCTAAATTTTTTTAGAATGGGCCCTTTAGACCAGACAGAGCTGCCAGATGTAGTTTGCATGTGCCTCCATAGGTTGAGTTTGACCAAGAACACACCAACTCGATGAAATGAAATGACATAATGCTTCGAACTCTCTCACCGGGCGTGTCAAGAAAATATATGATGATCATCCTCACAGATGAATTGTTAGAGTCATAGGAAACCTTAGGTTAGTGGGATGTACATCCTAAGGTGACCTCCAGATTTTAAAGAAGCTGGCTCTTCTCTGTGGTATAAGATAAGGGTCAAAGAAAAATAAAACATAACATAAAACTAACAGAAGTGATGCGCCGAAAAAGTAAGAAGTTAATCAAGAATCCAACTGCCTGAAATGGGGAAAAGGAGAGCAATGAAAAGGGTGGAAAAAATGCACCACAGGCTAGAGATAGATTCACACAGAACACCACTTCAAACTCATAAGGAAAACTTCCAAAACCTATAGCAAAAATTAGAAATATGCATAATATACCAAAAACGAAATAAAGGCTATTAGAGATGATAAAAACATGCAAAGGATGGAAAAAACTCATCACATGGCATATTATATTGCTCTAAAATTGTGCACAATACAACAACATCTGGTAAGAGGAAAGAAAAATTCCATTACAAAGCTTGAGAACGAGGCTTGAGCTCCTAGATCACACCCCAAGAAGAGAAGAAACAAGGGAAGAAGTGAAACATGACTGACTCCCCTCAAGCAGAGAATAAAAAAGGGGTAGAAGAGAAAAATGATTGACTCCCCTTTAAAATTAGACCCAGAATACAATATATAGAATGAGAAAGAGATAAGATTCCCATCCCAAAATTGCTTCTTTAACCACTTGTAAGATGCAATAAATGAGTGCAATCAATGAAACCTTGATTTTATAAGAATCCTCCTTCTAGCATGTGACCTATAGTAGTGAAATAATGATGGCCTCATTAAATACATTCCCCAAAAAATTTCCAACTGCCTCTTTGAACTGGGCTTGTTTCCTTAAAAATTGCCATCAATGCTTCATTAGTTTCTACGTTTCTTGATTGTTATGCGTCATGTTTGGTTTATTGGAATTAGAGATGTTTATTTTAATTTCACCCACCTATCCTTACTAAACATGAAAAATCCTCTTTTTGGCATAGAGGATGTTGAGAGCTTTCTGAAAATTCCAACTTTGTGAAAATTAGAGTTCTTGATCAAAAGTTATGCACATTTGAACTTCAGGGTCATGCATTCCATGCGGGCTCTAACAATCTTTTAAAAGATCTAAGAATTTAATATTCCTGATGGGTTTCATGATTAATCCTACATTGAATTGAACTGCCGCTAATATTTTTCAAGTTGCTTTGGGTTTGGAGTCTATCCATGCTAAGCTCCATGTGGAGGCCAAGCGCATCTCTAGGGACTCCGCTTCTCGTGCACCTTTTGAAAGTGTGCCGAGATGATGTGTGGCACCTTCCATGGCTCCTTTTTTTTCTTTTTTATGAGTTCATAATGAGACTCATTGTACATTAATACAAGGACCCTCTCTTGGCGGGCCCCTTACCATTCGACCCCACGTGGATGTCCCGTGGGTTTTGGAGTTTAACTCTTCCCTCTTAATTTTTTGGAATTGCGCTGAGCTAACACATGGCACATTTCACGACTCTATTGCTTTGCTTCAATTTAAACATTTTGGGCTCCTCTTTTCATCATGATTTAGCTAAGTTTCTTCCCCCTATTGTTGGAAGCTTGACTCTTTTTGTATCAGTTCGAGATTCTCGGGACTAATTTGATTAATCCAGCAGGATTTTTCTTGTTATTTAGTTTTAGAGGGCACTGAAGGAAATTAGATAACATTAATCCTATCCTTTGAAAAATATTTTAACCTCCTTTCCCTAGGAATTTTATCATGCCCAAATCAAACTGGGGCAAACTATATATATGACTATCAAAGTGACCTTATTTTTTATTTCTTATCTACAAATCACTAAGAAAGCGTAATAGGCTAGCTTATGCAAGGTTTTCCTCCTCAACATAATCTTATATGAAAATCAGGAAATTTGGTTATGCTAGGAAAATTTATCTCATCTAGTGCAATACAATCCCAAGCACCCAAGTGGTCAATAGTGATTACCTGAAACAAGTTAAGAACTAAATACCCCTAAATTTATTAAGAATATAGGGAGGAAATTACAAATAACCAAATACAACAACAAACACCCACATTACCAATTCTAATAACACACCCATATAATGAATGGTGGGGGAAATGAGACGTCATTTCCCTTTCACCTTGTATGGGGTTTCAACAATTTTTGAGACCTAGATTTATTTGCAATAGCATGTTCCCATTTTCGGGAAGTGTTATTTGTGGTAAGATAGAATTCCCCATGACACTCTTCCCTTATTGTAGGGAATAACTAAGTCCCACATTATTATGAAATCAAACACTCTATTAGGGATTTGATCAGCCCCAACTCTACAAACCCACCAATATCGAACCTCCATAGTTACAAACACTTATATCCACAATTACAATATCCTTCTTAGGAACCTATGACACGTTCTTTCCTAATCTCCTCATGGGTAAGTGGATGAACCATGTTACTCACCACAATTTCTTATCCTCTCTTAGTACACTTATATGTTTCTTTCTTCAACACCCTCAAAATTACGACCCTTCTTTCCTTTACACTAGTAAATTTCATTCACTATCATAAAGGGGGCCAAATGTAGACAATAAAAATTACAAAAAACCACTATTACATCATGTTTTTGTTAGGATTATATGTACACGAGTTTTCAATAATGAAACAAGGTATTAGTGGTATCATTCCTTCATTGATTTTCTCTTTCTTGCTTGATTGGACTCAGACTATTGTTATTTTTTTACTTTGATTGGATTTCAATCCTTTATACAAAGATTTGTGGCACCCCCTTTTAATTTCTTACCGTTATTTGAGATTTTGTTAGGACCATACACACGGTCCTGACCATATTGTATGGTATTTAGCCCCTTTGTTTTATAATTCTCTCACCCATATGGGCCCATTTTTCATTATTTTATATTTCATTTTATATCTTTTGGGTCGACCTTTCCCACCACTAAGTTCCTAATTTCAAAGTAAGAACTCATATATATATACAAGTCTACCCTAAGCATTTACTATCTAGCAATCACCTATTTATCTATCACATGCTGATTTGAAAAGGAAAGGAACATTTCTTACATATTGCATACACAACATATGAATGCATAGATATGATTTTTCTCATCTAGACATAAGGGTTGATTGGGATGAATTAGTCTACCCTGATATCGGTGTAGAAACAAAAGGGTAAAACTAGGACAAGGGATAATTGCATGCACATTGGCACAAAACACTAGGATAACTACATTGAGTCTAAAATATAATGTAACACTCGATGAAATCACAAAGGGGTGACCACCAAGGTCAGTTTGAATAAATAATTTACATCTGATTTATCTAATTTTTTATTGAGTGTGTTGTAGGATAGCTAGGGATTTTTTGTAGGTCCAAGTGGAAATTTGAGGGTTTGATGCGACACTAAAGATTCCAAAAGGTGACTAACAATGACACATAGTGACATTGAAGTTTTCATAACTCCATTTTTTGTAGGGTCAAAACCATACAGTGAGGTCAGGTTGTGTTGTACAGTCATTCCCTAGTTTTATGATCTTGAACAGGGAAGAACATACATATAGGAGTGTATTTGTGTATTCTCCAGGTTCTATTCCATTCCTAGATCCTCTTCTAAAACATATTGAATGCCATTTGATCCAGCTAAGTGGATTGTTCTATCTCATTTATACTTTTGATTGCTTATATGTACTTCTTAGAATGATTGTTACATTGTATATGTCTTGTATCTAATTTGAAATATGACCCCGAATTTATTTGTAACACTATTTTCTATATTATTGATTAACAAAAATAATCCCTAAATGGGACCTAAATGAGGTATTAGGGTATTTAATGCTAATCTAAATAGGAGGACTAAAATTCTTATAAATAAAGAGACTAAACAGTAATAAACAACATCAAACTAATATGCTAAGGTGATGCAAAAGTAATTGCATGATTTGATCTAATGAAAATAAAACCCTAGAATGCAAGAGGTAATAAGGAAATGGCTTAGCTAATAACATGAGACTATCGTAGGTTGTCGCAGATATGGAATTGGAACTCGATAGTGTACACGAAAACTCGAGGCCATGTAGAGGGCATATTTAGGATGTGTGAAGTGACACAGGAACTTGGGATTGTACTGGGGCACCCTGGTTTGGATTATGGGCACTCAGAACAGTATAAATCCTTAAAACCCTAATTTGGCATGGTCGCTAAGTGTCTCTGAATACTCTTTGTCTATCGCACTGGATTCGCTGGATGAATTGAATGATGCCCTACACATGAAGAAGAATAAGCGGTTGGATTAACCTCAGCTGCCAAACTGGTGGACTTATCATTGAGCACTGCACTACATTACAGACCCTAATGTAGTGTTGGTGAGTGTGTGTATGTCTTGCCCTAGGTCCTCTCATTCCATTCACACTTTGTGAAATAATGAGATATGCCATCTACAGAAGATGTAGATAGTATAATAGAATGAATAAAATCCCTCATCCTCTAAGAATGTGTGTGATGCCGACTTTCCTAGCTTGAATGTATGGTGCTATGTGGATGTAATATGGTGCAATGGATGCAGCCTTGGATAGAGTGATAGTAGTGATAGGATGCAATGACCTAGGACCATTATTATGGTCTTATAAGATTTATATTTATAGAGCTCTCAAGTTTAATTTTGTAATTAATCCTAACAATGCCGACTGAGAAAAAGATAAAGATGACCAATGGCTACAAGTGATCCAAAAATAATTGAAAGAGGCTAAGCATAGATCATGGTGCCAAGAGTGGGACTGGGGAGCCCTAGGGTGCCCCAGTATAGCATGGAGTGCCCAGAATTAGGGCTAGAATCTCTGGGAATTTAGAAAATGGGGTGATAAGTATCGTGAAATATGCGGGAAAGATAAAGTAAAACACAAAACAAAGATGGAAAAAAGGGGGGATTAATTGGTACTTTGTAAACTTAAGAACCTTATAAATAGTAGTATAAGACTGGGTTAAATATTTTCTAATGTGCAGTATTTGTGTCTACAATTATCAACTCAAAAAAACCTCATTAAGTTCAATTAGGGTTGATATAGTATAGTAGATTTTTTTCTATTTATTGCATTGACCATGATCAATACATATGACTAAGAGAGATAACATATTCATGTTACATTCTCCTATAAATGATTATCTATCTATTTTGATCCCAACCTTTTCTTCATTCTCCTTTCAAGAAGATGAAACACTTAATGAGTCATACCATAGAAAGAATCAGATAGAGAATGCTATGGTGTGTGTGAAGGGTAGCCATATGGAGAATCTAGGAAACATACAGTAGTAAGAAGTCTATCATGGTGTTGAAAGTGTCAAAATATCTACTAAGAAGTAACTCATAGAAACAATGGTCATGTGGAGCATGAAAAACAAAGAGAAAATTCCCGTCAAAGAGCACAAGCTTTGTTGTGAACATGGTGAGCCTAATATGATCAAGAAAAAATATTTTAGTAATGGTAAAGTGAAAAATAAGAAATCAAAAACATGGATGAATTTGAAAATGGAAATTAAAGTTCATAGAAGTAAAGAAAATGAGTTATCTGAATGGATTTTCACTTGGAAGATGAGCCATACAAACTCACTCAAGAAGAAGCATGTAGTATTCTCTCTCTAAGGTATATGAAAATCTCTTAAAACACTTATATTTACCAATTAGTTGAGAAACGGGTCTTACCTCATTGAACCAGTCAATGGGATTACAAATAAATATCATTTGGTGGTAGTTGTACATGGGTAACATGAAAAATAGAACAAGTATTTAAGTGAAAGTAGGTTGTCCCCCGCATATACCATAAGTAATTTAGATTTTTTTTATCATTGTCTATTTTTTTACTTTCATATAAGTTGGTGTGTTTCATTTCTTATTGTGTGTGTGTGTGTGTTTATTTCCCATTTTGTTTTCATCTCAATTCATTACCATGTCCCTTTTGATTATGTTCTTCCTGATAGATAACACACTGGTCTACTTAAAGTTGTGAGATTCTGATGTCCCTTCTTGACTCATTTTTGCTTCATCTAAACCAAGCCAAGTCCCCAATTATGAACCAATTATTAGCAAGTAAAATATCTAGGCATTTTAATCGACAACTGATTATGCTAAAATGTAATATCCTAGCCTAATCTAATGCAAGTTTGCAGTAAATAAATGAATAATTAAATACTGAAATAATACCTAAGGAAACTAAGCAATGAAAATATGAAATCCTAACTTGCAAAGAGGATTGGAAGATCCTTAGATGATTTAAAGATGTTGTGGGACTATGTCGTAGTGATGATTGGGTGAACAAGAATGGGAGACCGTCACATAGGAGCATGAGAAAATGCAGATCCAAGTGATTTAGCTAGACTAGGGTACCTGGAAAATGGATTGGGGCACCTGGGATGCCTTGGTTTACAATCTGGTGGCCTGATCTGTACAGGAATATGGAAGCCAATTTCACAGAATCACCAGATGATGTGAAGCCTTCGCTTCTTGTCTCATATATGTTGTACTTAGGTTTTGATGTCATTGTAAACCTAGAATGAAAGAATCACCTGCAAAACCCCAGACAAAGCATCAAAACCCTAAATAATAAAGATTCATATGAAGGGGTCGAACTATCCTCAGATACCATATTGATGGACTTATCACTGAGCATTGCACTACATCTTAGACCCAATGTATTTCTAGGTGTGTGTGTGTATGGAATTCTACCCTAGGTTTCTCTTGTGCAAGTCACATGTGAAGTAGCGATTAAGTAACTAGATGTAGAATGTAAATAATGTGTGCATGGAAACAATAGACTCTCCTCTTATGAAGTGTGATGCAGATGAACCGGCCCTGTGTCCCCTGTGATGGAGCTAAATGGATGTAAATGGAGTTATAGATACCTTGATGGATGCAACCTTAGGTGGTGATGGTTAGTGCTTAGTTCTTGGTCCCTTATTATGATCAAATAAATTTATATTTATATCATTCCCTTTCTTGAATTTTATAATCAACCCGAAAAAGGCCGACTACCAAAAATATAAGATGCTCAAACTGCTAGAAAGGACCCAAAAAGTGAGAGTAAAGTGTAAAAAGGAAAGGGGAACCCAGAGGGGACGATGGCACCTGACACTGGTGTCTTGGGTGGGTGCTCTAGTCTAGAAAAGGTGAAACTGAAGTATGAAAAGATAGGCTGGGCCAATAAAGGTACAAGACCAAAAATAGTAATAGAAAGTAATAAAATATGGCCAAAGACATGGGTTAATTAGTACTCTTCTTTCTTAGCAACCATATGAATAGTAGTATGTGATCAAGACTAGATAATTACCCAAAGTGCATGATTTTGTGTCTACAACAACCATATGGAACATTTTTCCATTATTTGAAGAAGTTGATAAAAATTCTATCTTTGTGAGAGACAAATTTTATTAAAGGTTTCAGAAGTTTTGGGTGGTTTTAGGATCCTATATTATATTCATTGGAAAGATATATAAGTCTAGTTCATGAAAATATGATTTAGGGAGTTTTGCACCAGCCTTGGGAAAATATTCATCTCTGGCACTTTTTGAGGAAAAGGTGTTCTCGCTCATCAAAAGAAGATCAAATTGTGAGGAAGGGTTTGGGATCCTTGGGTGGTTTCAAATGCCTAGATCACATTCATTGAAAATATTTTAAGATCTACTACATGATGGAATATGCAAGATAATGTTTTGGAAACATCAAGAGTGGAAACCTTTCAAACATTATGGCAAAGAGGTCTTTCTAAAGGATACAAATTTCATGGAATATTTTAGGAATCTTGGGTGGAGTCAAGAGACTAAAAAAAGGTAAAATTGAATCTCATTGAGTTCCCTTCATGACCCAGGTGTTATTTTTGTTCATACCCATCTCAAGCTCATGTAGAAGCACAGTTCATTATCATGCCTTCCTATGAAAAAAAGGTGAGTTGTTTTAAACATAAAAGATAATGCATTTTCAAGATTCCTAAGTGGTTAAATTGGATGTTTTGGCCCATTTAAAGTCAAATTGATATATTATATTCCCCCAAAATGTCAAGTTTTAGTCTTGGACCGTAAAAATCTTTTTCATGTTCTAATTATCTATTGAGTTGCTACTGTCATTAGCTTAAGTGACGTTGGCAAAATTTTGGAGCATGGAGGCCTTTTGGAAGGCATAATTTTTAAATTTTTTTTTTTAATGTGATTCTCCTCCTCCATAAGTGTGCCTTCACCCTTTGGTCCATCCCAAAAGCAAAAATTAACTTCAAATTAGAAGATGGACTTATGTGAAGTGAAAACTTGACTACCCCAAAGTGTTGGTGCAGTTTTGGCTCTCTCCATGCATTGAAAATTTGAAACCCTTTGAAATTTTATTAACACTTCTTAAGTGTATCTCAAATTTCTTGGAGTTTCTGTTAAGAGTGGAGGATATAAAATGGGTGAATTTTTGTGTTATTTTGAGAAAATCCCAAAGTCCTCCTCCACTTAAGTGATATTTGCAATATTATTTTCCCTCCATCAAATTATAACAGAAATATGATAAAAAAATAAAAAAACATTACATATTGTTCATTCATTACTTTAACCTCCATGAAAACTAGCTCTGTGTCCTAGATTTTTTAGAACTCATTTTGCTCATATCTTGAGTTCCCAAGGTCAAAACGCCTTGAAATTTTCCACACCTCTTCCTCTCCATAAAAAAAATAATTATGAGATATCAATTACGGGATATCATAACTTGGTTTATTTTTATTCAATAATTATTTTTTCAGCCAATAAACTCCATTTGTGCCCAGAACAACTAAAAATTAATTTTCACTTTCCTGGTGACTCAATTAGCTAAATTGCCTGCAATTTAGAGAAAATGTTCCTCTTAAAATAATATCTCATTTGAGATATATCTTGCATGATGAGGTGGATTATTTTTGGAGATGTTGATGAATGATGTTTTTCACATTATTATGCCATCTTCATTGGATTTTACACTTTCCCATTGATCCCGACAAGAGAATTGTCTCAAAATTGGAGCATCTCTTCCTATTAGAAACATATTTCAAATGAATCAAGTCTAATTTGATTTGAAAATTACTTCTCCCGTGGTTACCACATCCATGTCACATTCAAAATCATCATTGATGACCAATGTAAGCACCTGAAAAGAAAGAAATGCTCATTTTCTAACCTGAGTCAAAGTGCAGAAGCAAATTTTTGAGTGATTTAGCAAATATTGAAATAAATAAATGATAGATACAAATATATAACAATGTAGTAGATATGAAAAAAATGTAGATTTGACTAAGGTAAGTAAGCTAGAAAGTAAAAAACCCTAATTGCAAGAGAGAAGGTAAGATACTTAGTTAATTCACAATAATATTGAAGTTGTGTTGAGCGGGGAAACTGATGAAATAGGAAGGTAGACTGCCGTAACTGAGCCCAGAAAATTGTGTGAATGCTATAAATTTTGGGAATAGGGTTCCTGCATATGGTCAAGGGCACCTGGGGCATTACAGACCTCCTTTGGGTGCCTGTGAATTCTTAGAACCTTAGAAAACCAGTTTCAGAGGGCCATAAGATGTTTTTTGGATGTTGCCTTTAGTCATTCATGCTTTGTTGATTGATCTCCAAATTCTCCTGAAACCTACAAAGAGAAAGAGAACCTGCAAAACTGTAAAACACATCAAATCATATAAAGAAAAAGATACAAATGGGGATTCATATTGACCCTGACGATCACCCAAAAAATTTAACTTACGATCCCATCACTGCACTACATTTCACACTCCATGCAATTCTATGTGTGTGTGTTTAGAATTGTTCCCTAGGTGGCTCTTGTATGCGTTTCACTTAATAACGAGTAATAATTAGATGAATAAAATATAGATAGATGTGCGCATGGAGAAATGAACTTACCCTCCTATGAATTGTATACAGAAGAATTTAATCCCTTTTCCCTTGTGTGAGTGCTAGATGGATTCTTGAATGCTCTTGTAATGACATTTGGATGCAAACTTAGGTGGTGATAGTAGATGCTTAGTGCTTGGTCTTTTATTATGATCACATAACTTTGTATTTATATGATTTCCTTATTTGAATTTTGTAATTAACCACTAAAATGCCGACTAGTAAGAAATAAGATTCCCAAATGGCTAGAAAAGACCCAAAAGATCTGAGCAAGATATAAATAGGTCAAGGAATCCAGGGGGGGATAGGGGTGCCTTGGCACTGACGTATTGGCTGGGCACTGGTGTCCAGAGTTAGAAATGTCGAAGCACCAAAATAAAGACTGGGAAATAAGGAGTGTAAAGATAAAATGGAAAATAGAAATAAAGTAAAGAGGTCAAAGTCAGTGATCAATTAGTACTTTTTTCGCTTATGAATCTTATGAATAGTGGTTGGTGATCAGGACTATAAATATACCAAAAGTAAATGATTTAGTGTCTACATTTACCCCCACTTTATGTTGTTGAGAGAATGCTCAATAAAATAAAGTAGATAAGAGATGTGTGCTTGATAACCATGTAGATCGATGGTGAAAAGCATGCCAAGGAGACAAGAAAAAGCATGGAGTGATAAAAATATGAAGTGTCGAAGCTAGAGAAGAGGAAGTGAAAATAATTATGACCTTAGGAATGAAAACATATATATATATATATATATATATATATATATATATATATGTAACATTGTACCTATTTTTAATGTCACTTGATGTGTGATTGATGTGACTATTGTTTCCCATAAGGAAAAACCTGTAAAAGAGAAGAGAGGACGAGTAGTCAAATATGTGTATATGAATTTTTTTATCAAAATGCGTAAAAAGTATGTAAAAAATGCAAAAAGGAACATGTGCACCTAATCTGTGATGAGTAAAAAATCTAGAGAGGATCTTGAAGATGTTGTAGAAGAACAATTTTTTTGGGTGATCTCACGCCAGTTGTGCCAAGTGCGAGTTTTTTGGCCTATCTCACGCTAGTTGTGTCAAGTATAGAAGAATTGTAGGGATAAAATTTTAGTGTTATTCTCCAACCTTTGACTAATTCCCAAAATATAATCACCATTATAGATGGTGTGCATGAATCTGATCCAATTCGATCTAGTCTGATCTAACGTGAAAATATAAAAGAATGTGTAATGCATGCATGTCGAGTGCTAAAGGATTGTGTTTGTCTTATAAAAGTCATTTTTTATTATGCCAAAATGATAAAGAAAAATGTGTAACTTCCCCCTGGTCATAGGTGCATAGGAAGGGTCAGGGGTGCCTAGGTGTTATTGTCTATGTTTAGGCACTAGTGTCTATGTTGTGTTGAAGACCCAAGTCTGATTTTGGGTCATTGCTGAGACTAAATACTGTGTTGTACCAGTAGTGAAATATGTTGTAATATGAATTTATACTATTGTATGGGGTGATTTATTCACCCAATGATGCCCCCCCTCATTTGGGGTGCATACAACATTACAAGGAGTATGCCCAAAGGAGGACCAGATGTTGAACTGAAACTGATGCCCAATAGGAGGGGAATTTTCTTGATAGAAACAAAGACAAATGCAAAGAAAGTGGCTAGGAAACAAGTTTTAGTGTAAAAAAGACGCATGTAGAAAATAATATATAAGCTAACAAGTAAGAAAACAATGTGTAAGCTAATATGCAAGAAGACAATGTGTAAGTTAAAACACAAGAAGATAATGTAGACCACAAAAATTGGGTGGAAAAATGGGAAAAGACAATCAAGGACGACATGTCCAAAATCAAACAAGAAATGAGAGAACAAACACGAGATAGGGAAAATCTCACAAACAATGACATAAAATGACAAACAGTAGCAAACAGATATTAATAAACAACCATGGTAGCAAAGAGTTCCTGCAAGACAAATTCTACACATGAAGCACCCTATAGCATGTTAGAAAAATAAAAAGTATGTAAAAACATGTACAATCATATATAGTAGTGTGCTAGCATGAATATGAAGTATTATAAATAGAAACAATAACACTTGTGATGTGTACAAAAGTGGATGCCCACAGGAGCCTGTTGCGGGAATGGTAAGAGGTACTATGCCAAGAATCTATGTTGTGCGTATCAATCTATGTAAAGACTTCGATCATAGCTAGAATTCAAGTGAACATGTATGTGTATATGATAAAGATAATGACATATAATGTATCCAACTAATATAGTAAGCAAAGTGTACATGCAAGAATAAGTAAACAAGAACAATGTGCAACCAAGATATGTAGTATGATGTGGATGTGTGAGATAGAATGGAATGAAATGTGAGTGTTAACATGCCCCCAAGTGAATGTGAATGATTATGCATGATATGAGGTTCATTTATAAATGCTCCATCAGTAGTCGAGAATGAACCATAAAAAAAGAGTGTGTCATCAGGAAATGGTTTGAAGTGTGCACCAGAAAGATATGATCGATAAAGCGTAGAGTGTATAGAGTGAGTGAGTGTGGTGAGGTTCATTTTAAATTGATACCCTCAGCAATCAAGTATGAACCATAGAACTATACTGTGTCTTAGGGAAGTGTGATGTGTGAGTGTGTGATAGAGAGATATGTCATGAATGCACTGATTGTGAAATGTGTCTTGTGTATGATGTGAGGTTCATGAATGTAGTGAGCCGGGTCAAAGCATACAAGTGTGTCCCACTTTGTGGCCATAAATATTTTAAAATCTGACTAGTAAATAAATAATTAAAAAATACTATAAAATTTTAAAAAATCAGGTAAATTCTGGATGCCCTGCACCTTGGTATTTATAGCCTCTTAAAAATGCATGTTTGGTCATTTTATATGTGTTTGGTCATGTTTTGGTTGTCAGACATAGTTTGCTGAAAGTATAAAAACTACAAAAAAGTGGGACACAGTTATATGCTTTGACCCAGCCCTCAATAGTCAAGTATGAACCATAACATAAGAGTGTGTAATTGGGTATTGATGATACAAATGTATCAAGATGTAAAAGACATGTGTGAATTACTACATGCAAATAAATAAGTGACATAGTAAAATTATGAGACACCTAACAATGCTAGATGGAGGGAGAATAAGCATGATGACCACCGAGTGCATGATGATAAGTATGTGTTATCCAAAATTACCCCCTACGGTTATTTTGGCTTTAACAAGCTTTAAAAATGGACTTAGCTATTTTTATAGGTCTCTGACGGTCAAATAGTTGTCAAATTGCACTTCCTAAAATCCGTAGCCATTGACATTCAAATAATACACATGGTCTGCCTTCATTAGTGTGCTATATTAAGAAAATTTGACTAACGACCAAATTCCCATCTAACTTAATGGAAACATCATCGGGGCTACATGGCAAGGGCATAGTGGTCTAGCTAAGTCAGATAGGGTCAAGGACAACTGACGAGAATCCAATGGGCTTAAAGTTATAAAGCCATGGGACAAAGGAGCTTGGTCAAAGACTTAGGTGGGTTTTTTCTTAAACCTGTGGGAAATTTAAAAGCCATTTAAAAGCCAAAAGTTTCTAAGTCCCAGAATTAGAAGTTGTGAAGTAAAGGGATACGTGGCGCCATTTCATTAGCTCAAATTTTGTAAATATGACAATTACGAAGGCTCATCCAATCAGATCCAAGCATGAAGTAGAAGACATACAATTCTAAAAATGTATTAAAGCGTGGAGCTTTCCTATTGGCTCGTGCTTCATGTTTTTCAAAGGAGACTATTCAAAGTTTGAAAATGCATTAAGGTGTGGAACTTCCTTATTGGCTAAGGGTTTACAGATGTCAGAGGTTGGTGACCATTAATACACTGACATGTAAAGTGCATGGAGCCTTTCTATTAGCTCACATTTCTCATTTGTTATTTAATGAATAAATTGAGAAGGAATGTAGTAAATTTTTACTGGCTTGTATTTTCATAAAGGAAGCATGGAAAAGGTAAAAAAGAAAGGAAAGATGGCGGACACACAAGTAAATTATGATATTGTGATTTAATGGGAGGTAGACACTTGGAAAAAGGTGAAGCAAGTACACATTGGTAAAGCTCAATCCCCGAACTAATCAGAGGTTGCCACATGTCAGATTCATGTGCCTCCCGATAGGTAAATCTTCAAATGGCCATATCTTTTGATTTCCTGCACCAAATTAGATAAAATTTATATAATCAGAAAGCTCTCATCAAGCCCTTTAATTTGACATCACTAGAATATGATTTAGATGGATTTTGGTGTGCCAAAATGGAAAATAGAGCTTTTATAGGTAGGACAAGGTTGTTTCGGCATAAAAATATTAAATCAGGTGGCTCAAGCACTAGACTCGATGAAGCATGGCTCTATTTGCTTCTACAAGATAGAATAATCTAGATGATGGCCATGTAATGTGCACATGTACTTGATAGAAGGTTTTAATTTGGTTTTTTGGTGGTTTGAAGTTAGATAAGTCGTCCCTTCTGTCTTCTCTATCTTCTTTCTTTATTGCTTAGGCTATATATATAAGGGGCTTTCATATTGTCAAGAGAGGATAATTTGAGTAGAAAAACTCTGTCATTTTGGTTTTGTGAAGCTAATGTGTTGTAGGAATTCATAGTGGACTCCTTGCATGGTGATCCTGGCCTTTCATTTGTAAGAGTTTGAACTATGCATATCATGGAGCAAAAAATGCAATTTTTTGGTCATATCTTCCCTTGTTGTGTTTATTTGCATTCTTATTTCCTCTTCAATCTTTTTATAGGTGTAGTGTGTCTATTCTATGCTCTTGGAAGGTTCATTATTGTTGTTTTCATTTGGAAATGTTGTTGTGAATGTTGCTTTTAGATTATGGAGAACTGTTATCATCCCTTCTAACCTTCATTTTATTCCATTTTCACACATTAGAGAGTTGTTGTCATTTCCTTTTCTTGGTGCATCACCTATGTAGTGTAGATTTATTTCAATTTTATGCTCCTTCTCTCTCCCTGGTCCTTTGTAAATTATAGTATTGAGATATTCAGTAGTTTTCTTTCATTAGAGTTAGGTTACATTAGATTAGGTAGAGGAACTAACCTCTCTCAAGTAGCAAGTTCCAAAACTTGGAGATAGTACCCATGTTGCCTCAGAATTCTTTGTATTTCAGGATTATATCAAGGGTGCAAGTTTGAGCTCCAACAGTTTTGGCACACCTAGTGGGACCTTGAGGTCAGATTTTATATGGTTTTTAGCTTCGTAATTGTTATGTCTTGGTGTGTGAATTAGAAATTTCTAGCATTGTGAGGCTTGTTCTACACATCTGGTGACTCCATTTTTCAGATCATCTAGTTTTAGCAGTGCAAGTGCCCAAGTTCATGAGAAGGATCTAGACAAGGTACATAACAGCAGAGGAGGGAACTTTTGAGTACCTTGAATTATCACCTAAAAGGGGAAGAAGAGGAAGAACATTTCAAAGGTCACATTCACCACCAAACATGACTCTTTCTGCTCCACCTCCTAGTAGGCCTTTCTTGTAGTACACTAGAGTTCTAAGAACTATCAGAATGGTAGCACAACAAAATTTGGGATTTTTCAATTTTACTAACAATATTCCTCTTGATCTTAATTCCAACAATTCTATTCTAGCATATGCTCTCAAGAAATCCATTTCTTCGTTGGTTAGAATCAGCTTACTCTAGCTGAACACATTCAGGATATTGCTAACATTTGTTCTATACACAAAATTGTTGAACAAGATGTGGTTATCAGGCTATTAGCTTCTTCATTCAAAGGGAGATATTTGTAATGGTTCAGAAGCCTTACAACATGATCAATTACTAATTGGATTCAACTTGGGACAACTCTTTGTAATCAATTTGGAGAGAAGGAAATAATATTTCCTTTCTTGAGTAATTAGCAACTATAAAGAGGGATCCATATGAGCTCATGGAAAATTTCAATTTCAGATTTCAAAAGACTTGGGACAAAATTCCAATTCTTGTCAGTCCTACATCTGATGGTTCATTCCTTTAATTTTTGAAATATCTTAATTATGATATTGCTATCATGATTCATTCTATGGGGGTACAACATTTCTTGGTGCATATGCTACAACCATCAGGGCTGAAAAATTGTTTGATTCAAGTTAGAAAATTAGCTCCTAGGCCACCTATTCCCCTATACCCTGAATTTCCCAAAGTTTCTCAACCTTCCATTGCTCCTATCCCTGAGAAACACCCCCAATCCATGGCTTCAACATCTTAATTCCCTACACAACAAAAGGAGGACGAATAAATGAAGGTATTAATTAGAAATCTTTCTAATAAGGTGATAGCTTTGAAGAAACAACAAGCCCGATCCTATATGAATTATTCAAATCAAGGATAGTCTTCCAACCAGGGTTCTAATCAAGGTTATCATCCTTATAAAAATTAACAATATCAATATCAAAGATATGGACAAAATCAGCAAAATAACAAGTGGTGGGCCCAAAATATCTCTCTAGCACTTGTGCTAGTTGCCCCTTCCTTAGCCACCTCTTGCTATTATCTCTAGTCAAGGACTTGTCAAGGAATAAAATAACTTGTTCCAATATAAAATAATGTGATTTAGGAAATAGAGTTTTGTTTCCCTTAACATTTTCCACACAATCAAGTAATTTTTGAAAGGGCATTGCATGTTTAATATTTTATGGATCAAAGCTCTTCCAATCAACAAGAGCCACTGATGCAGGAACCCAATTCTAATCAAGAAGATCAACACACCAATCAAGATGCAAATATTATGTTATTTGGAGCAGATGATTTTTGTGTATTAAATCAGGTAGTTTCTGATAACACAAGGTCAAAGAAAAGGATACAAGGTCAAAGAAAAGGATGTTGCAATCTCAATCTTCATCCTCTTCCAATCAGAACAATATTTCCAACAAAGGGAAGGAAGCTGCTATGAATCAAGACAAAATGCCTCAAAATCCTAGTAAGGAGTTGCACCCCCTGTAGAAATCATGTACTGTAGAAATCTATGGGCCTCCCCTTTAACATTGTGGAACATATAAAGAATAAAAATTTCAATGTGACAATGTGGGATGTTTTGGCTATCTCATCACAAAGGGACCTCTTGTGTGAAGCTCTCAAACAACTTCCCATAGCTAATCCAGTGATTCAAAGGACCCATGTTATTGTTAATTTTTTCCATGCAAAGGAGGAGTAAGTAAGTAAAGTTGTTAAAACCCCACACTTTTATATGTCATTGATTTTGGGTAACCATTTGGCTCATAATTTCATGATAGATTCAGGTGCTAGTACCTCGGTTATGCCAAAGAAAATTGTTGATGTCCTAGGACTAAAATATAGGCTTGTTAAAAAAAGTGTCTTGCATTTTTGATGGGTCAAATGTTAGTGTCTTGGGATTCATAAAAGATTTGAAATCAACCCTTCATGCCTACCCAAACCTAACCATCACCCATGATATAGCAGTCATTGACTTGCCTCTTATGTTTTCCATTTGATTGTCGAGGGATGTTACTGCTAAAGCAGGTGGTTATTTATCTACTGATTGGACTCATATGCTTCTAAGAACTAGGTATGGTACCATATTTACCATACAAGATGAGATTATATTTTATTATCATATCAAGCCATATAACACTACTCCTATCCATGCAAATTTCTTAATCTAAGAAAATCAAGAACAAGATTCAGTTTCTGATGAATATCCTATCCCTCCGCCTATGGCTAATCTATTATTAGATGAGTGGGCTGAGAGAGATAATAGATTTTATCTGTATGCTAAAGAAATTAGATCCTTTAAGACTTGTCTTGGTACATAATGTGTTCTTGAAGAAGAAGCTATACTGACGAGCATGCTTAAACAGAAAGAAGAAGATGCTTCAGGATTATGGAAAATGTTTTTTAATTGTTCTAGGAGTAGGAATGGAGCTTGAGCATGTGTTGTGTTGATTTCTCCCAAGGAGGAAATTTTTTTCTTTTCCCACAAATTACACTTTGTATGTTCCAATGATGTGGCAGAGTATGAAGCATTGGTCCATGATATGTTGATTTTTGAGAAGAAGAAGATTAAAATACTGCAAATTTTTGGAGATACTAAATTGCTAATTCATTAGGTTACAGGAAAGTGTGCTACAAAAAATAAGCTATTGAAATCTTATAAGCATAGATTTTTGGATTTATTGGAGAGATTTGATGCTCTTAATTTGCAGGTGATACCTAGAAAGTTAAACAAAGAAGTAGGTCATATGGAAACACTTGGATCACAATTCTCACCAATTGAGGATTTGATCAAAGGAAATGTAAAACACATTAAAATGGTGCTTAGGCCATCAATTCCAGATAATGAAATAGTTGGCAAGTTTCTGATAGTGATGAAAAAATTATTCAGTTCATCCTAAATGAAGTTGAGTTTTCTTTATATATGTAATCTAATTTGTAGGAAATTTATGGTGACTAGATTATCCAGTTGAAGACAAACAAATTGCCCAAAGCCGGTTACCTTAGATCATATTTTTAGCCCAGATGATGAGTTTAAGGGTGAAGAGAAGAACCTGGTAACCAAACAAGAAGACTACCAACTATTTTTTATTGCACAAGGAAATGAGCTTTTATTAGGCAAGGCATGTGATGAAAATGAGAAGAAAGCCTTCATTTCTTTGTGTAAAAGTTTCAGTGATATATTTTCTTGGGATTATGAAGATCTAAAAGGGTTTGATAAAAAAATCATGCAACATTCCATAGATCTACATCCCAATGTCAAACCAGTCAGGAAAAAAAAAAGGTGGGTCTACCCGAAAATAGAGCCCCTCATGAGGAAGAAATTATCTAAGCTCATTAAGACCAAAATAATTTTCCCAATCAAATACTCTACTTGGGTGGCCGATTTGGTCCTGATTAGAAAGAAAAAAGGGGAAATTAGAATTTGTTTCGATTTTTGTGATTTGAACAAGGATTCCCTCAAATACCACTACCCTTTACCTTTAATGGAGAAATTTTTTTAAATTGTTGCAGGGGCTGAAAGGTTTTCTATGTTGGATGGGTGTTCAAGTTTTAATCAAATTAAGGTTAGGGAATAGGATCAATTTAAAATTGCATTCACAAAAAAATGGGGTACATTTTTCTATCAAAAGATTCCTTTTGGGTTGTCAAATGTAGGTGCCACATTTTAGAGAGGAACAGATATTTATTTCAAAGGTTATATCAATGAATTCATCCTTGTGTACTTGGATGATATTACTATCTTTTCAAGGAAAAGTAATGATCACATTAGCCATTTGGGGAGGGTTTTTGAGAGATGTAGAGAATTTGGGGTGTCTCTTAACCCCAAAAAGTGTAATTTTGTTCTCCCTAGGGGTAAGATTTTGGGGCACATTGTTTTAAAAGATGGCATTGCTATTGATCTAGATAGAATTTCAGCCATCCTCTCTCTCTCCCTTCTTACTCATTAAAAATATTTACAATCATTTCTTGGAAAGATTAATTTTGTTAGGATATTTATTCCTAACTTTGTAGGCTTTGTCAAACTAATCAATCTCATGTTGAAGAAGGATGAAACTTTTAAATGTACAGTTGAAGGTAAGGAAATATTTGACAAAATTGTTATCTATTTTTTACCCCCTGGTAAAATAGACAACTCGGGAGGATGGTTTTAAGAACTGGACAGTGATTCATGAATCAATATGGAATGATACAATTGGTTTTTCATGTTTGGGAACCATTACAAGTTATTTAAGGAAGTTTCAGATGTCTTGAAGCCATCCATCAAGAGTAGGCTTTCAGGCCTTATGGAGTTTGCAGTGTGAAAGAGGACCTGAGATTCAATAGAAGATTCTAATAGCTATGTTAGGAATTATAAGTCCAAAAAAGTTCCTATCTAAGTAATTTTCCATTCCCTGCATGGTGGAAAATACGAGATATCTTGAAGTAACATACACTTCCCAAGAAAGTTCATTCTTCTGGAGCACAACCGGTAATCCTGATAAAGAAGAAGAATTTTCGAGGTGATAAAGTAAAAATTGTATCTTTAGACCACCTAAATTTGGTTCAATGGATTGTTTCCATTTGAAATCATATAAAATTTCTCTCGAAAACTCATCCGGGAGCTCACGTTATCACCTCCGGAAGTTGGTCAGCTGGAGGTTGGATGGGTCAGGGTTGGATGGGTCATGGTCGGATGGCTAGGGGTTGGATGGGTCAAGGTTGGATAGGTCACATTTTTTGATGTGTCTGAATGGTTTTTGATTCTTGTCACACCTGTTACACTTGCACAACACCTAGGTTGGATGGTATGGCTAGGTTGGACGGTTAGGGGTTGGATGCCTAAGGGTTGGTCGGGTCACATTTTTTAATGCGTACGAATGGTTTTTGATTCCCTTTACACTCCTCTCATTTTCATGACACCCA
Source organism: Taxus chinensis (assembly GCA_019776745.2). Taxonomy (NCBI): domain Eukaryota; kingdom Viridiplantae; phylum Streptophyta; class Pinopsida; order Cupressales; family Taxaceae; genus Taxus; species Taxus chinensis. The sequence goes on from CM034149.1 coordinate 816,200,292, forward strand.
GGTTGGATTGTACGACTAGGTTAGATGGGTCACATGGTTAGGTGGCTCACAAGTCCCAACAACTCATCAATTGGGTTTTAATGTAGTATGGCGCCTATGTATTCATCTGACAGAAGTACCCTCAAGAAGTGAATATTTTTGGGTGCCCATACCTCTTTAATGAGGGTTGGTGAAACATTTCTTATATATTGTAAAATCCACCTCATGGTCAATATATGGTGTTGTGTCCCACTTATTGTCCCGAAAATGTGAGAGGAGTGTGGTTGGGTGGTAAATAGCAGTGGTTCGTGTGAACACCCCCTTCACGTGAACCAAATTCACATGAAGTGACATGTAGGTTATTATTTTTCCATGTATGGCATTGAATGTGGTTCACGCGAATGGGGTGTTCACGCGAAGGATGTTCGTGCGAACACCCCTATTTATATATTGGAGGCATTGCGGAGGAATTCACTTTCCTTCGCCTTCCTCCTTTGTGCAAAGTTTACACTAGATTGAGCCCACCAACCAGAGCCCACTGAATAACTACTGAGCGATCCCACAAAACAGTTGCCGAATGAGCCAACGAAGGAGACTAGCATGGCCATTGATGAGCCCACAAGTGTAGACCAGACCAAGCCCACTAGCGTGGCCACTGACAACCAACAAGGCCATTGATGAGCACCAGGTATGAATTAAGTTTTTTTTTTGGTGAAAATGGAGGATCCCATGGATTTGGGCATAAAATAAATGAAACCCTAGTAAATTCGAAATGTTTTTTGTGTAATCATTTTTAACAGAGCTCTGTTCATTTTTTTCTTTGATCTACCTCTACATTGAGACCTTATCTCATTTTTGCAAAACCCCATTTAAAATCTCTTCTATCATGACCAGGCTTCACAAATTTCAGTGTTTAATGTCAATGCATGGTAATAATGGTGCTATGAAAACTGTAATGATATATTAAATTTAAAATTTACCTTCTGTAGAATAATGGTGCTGTGAAAATTGTAATTTATGCTGTAATGATATATTAAATTTAAAATATAGCTTTTGTAGATTAACGGTGCTGTGAAGACTATAATTTCTACTGTAATGATATATTAAATTTAAAATATACTGAATATTTGTAAAGTGGTGTATGAATTTTAAGAATATATATAAATTTTGAAATTAGATGCAAATTTGTGAACCATACTCGAAAAAGAACATAAAGTAGTGTGTTTCATTGAATTTAAGATTTATATAAGAATCAAGATCCCTAGGGAAAAAGAGAAATTTAGTGTTTCAGATTTATATAAGAATTAAGATTCCTAGGGAAAAAGAAAAATCTAGTGGACAACCCTATTTTATGTATAAAATGGACTATAGTGATTGGGTATATGAAATTATAAATGATGAATGATAGATACATCATGGTGCTACAAGATTTCGAGACATGAAGAAGAGAACAATAAACACTGCTCTAGAGCTATAAATCACAAAAGTTTTATTATGTAATGGTTTTGTATAACATTCAAGATGGTGGATGTGATAGAACTTAAACTCAATTGTACTTCTTATTCCACAAATAGTCTTCATCGAAGAATGGAAGAATACATTAATCTATAAGCATAGTGAGAAGTATTGATTGGACTGTTACAATGATGGGTAAAAACCACTTAGTTTGGTCCTTTAGATGTTGGTGAAGATGACACATGTTGTGTAGCATTATTCACAAGTGCAATCATATTCAAATCCTCTCAGATTAATTTCCTTGAGGAGTGACGAAAGATGTGAGAAGTTGTTGGTAACTTGTTTTTTTGTAAACCATTTTCCATGGGAAGGAACTTGACTTGCTTTGATGATATGGAACTTGAATTGCTTTGATGATATCCAAATTGATCTTATATTCCCAATAATCATATTTATACGTTGCAACTGCACAAAAAAATTAAAAATATAGTTTTTATTTCAGTGAATTTCCTCACGGGAGATATATTTTTTGTGTATCTTTAGGTGATTGCATTCTCCTTACACTACGATTCCATCCTTCATGTATTTTTTCTCGCATCAGAATTAATTTAACCTTCCAAAATTTAGTTTAAAAAGTTTCGAATTTGCTCTCATGTTTTTAATTTTTTAGAAAACGTATATTAGATAAACCTAATTATGTTTACTTCCTTATTTTCACAACTTTCATTGGTGATATATTAATTACCATTTTTATTTTGTTTGCAAAGATAAATCCATAATATGAAAGATGCTGAAACATTAGAACTATATGGAGCATATTGCCTTTTGACTTTGGAAGAGAAGTCTTTGAAAGCCTTGATCAAAATTATTATTATTTTTATTCCATGTTGCCACACTATTTCTGTAGAATAATGGTGATGTGAAAAATTTAATGTCTGCTGTAATGATATATTAAATTTAAAATATACCAAGTTTTGTAGAATAATGGTGTTGTGAAGACTGTAATTTCTACTGTAATGATATATTTCTGTTATGAAGACTATAATTTCTGCTATAATTTTGGTTCTACTAGACGAAGATAAGTATATGGATTCTTGTTTAGCCACACTCAAGATCCTATTCAAAAACCATCTCAAGGTTTTCAAACACCATTAGCTAAATGATGTTAGTTTGTTCCTAAGGTACACCAAGAACTTCCACAAGTGTCATATTAAACATTGTGACCTTTTTCTCTTGTAGGAAAATCATACAGATAATAAAAATATCAAAGGTTATAAGTTTAGAAAAAACTAACAAGGAACCTACGTATTCATCGAGGACTCTAAAAATGGGTATTTTTACTTATGTACACTTAAAAGTGAGGAATTTTGTGAGTTTATAAACTCTCTCCACCTAAAATGTTACTAAATCTATTTTTATGTTTTACATTTCCCTTCATTTTTTCATTATATCATCTCTCTTCATGCATATAAATTCATTTCAATTTGAGATCCAATTTTAATAATATAAAAATGTGTATTAATCCATTTAAATACTTCTCAATGTTCATTACTATATATTCTTCACTAAAATTTTATAAATTTAATCACAATGAAGCTTTTGCATTTGGTCATTTAGTGTCACAATCTCTTATGAAAATTTCCAAAGATATTTGGTCTTGTGGATTGCTCAAATGCAAGTTATGTATAAGTGGGTTTTGCAAAGATGTGGCAAAAATATTCAAACAAATTAAGCACTTTAGAATACTCTCAAACTATCATGGATGTGTTTATTTAGTATAGGATGTAGACCACCTCGATAGATAGAGGAGATATCCTTTTGATTCATGGTCCTTCTACGTGTGTAGATTACCCCCACTACATTTATCACCACTCATATCCATGCATGTGTTTAATTCCTCCCTTAGTAGCTTGTCACCATACATATTTTCTTATTTTCATTATTTTAGATGGTGTTAAATTAGATGGATATAGATGGATTAAAAGAATGCTAAATTGTGTTAACCCTAAGTATTAATAAATTGAATTTCTAGTGTAAATTTATGTCATGAACATTTACCCCTTTTCGTTTCAACAACCAACCAAAAACACTTTATATAAGATATAAAATGAAATGGAACTTGAATGTATGTTCTTGGCTTGGTCATGAAGCCATGTGAAAAAGGTTTTTAAGAAACATAGTATTAAATACCTTAAAACATCTTTTTAAAAGGTTATAAAATCATTCTAGAATTAATGAATACCAACCATTTATGACCTTTATGTTTGTAGTATTATGACTCAAACATGTTCCTTAGTGTTAAGAGATATCAAAAAAACATTTATAATTAATGTGTGGCAAAGAACACTAAATGAGTGTTGGAATCTTAGTGGCAATAATGGGAATGTCCCAAAGGTGTGGGATGTTGGATCCCTTGGGGAAAACCTCCAAAGAAATTTATCTCTTAGCCTAACTGTTACCATGTCACTACCTTGTGTTATCTAAATGAAGTTGGTTATATTCTAGATGGTCAAGATTTATAGAAGATGGATGGGAGCTAGGATTTACTCATTTTATTTCCTTTTGTATAGAAAATATTTTTGTTACCCTCTCTCCCTAGTTGTTTAAATTTATAAGACTATTATTACATTTGATGATAATGTTAGTTCAATTGTGATTTATATTTGATTATGTTTTTAGTAAGAAACCTATTTATAATGTCGTGGTTTATAGTGGTACTAGGGAAAAAATGTGTATACTTACATTGCTTAGGAATTTTTTTTCATTAAAAGTACTATTAATTGAATTTTACTTTCATTTTTTTACAGTCATGGCTTCTTCCGCTACTAATTTGTTTAAGAGGACCAATTTAGAGATTGTAAAATTGCAATCTATTCTCCAGAATCCAACTACAAATGGGCAATATAAAGCCCATTGTGAAAAAATATTGGTTGATCTTCGTAGAATAGAAACAAGTTTGAAAACATATAACCCATTTGATTATGAGTCAATAAATTTTTTTATGGATTCATTAAAATCAAGTGTCTGAGGAGATGTAGGTTATAATGAGATTACATTACGAATTTCCGATAAGGAAGTCATTAAGAGGTCTTGTTGGAGTTTTTATGCAGACAAATAGAAAGTATGGGCATATTATGTAAGCAAATGTTCATGTCCCCTATGTGACCCTTTAATTTATCCTAGATTTGTGGCCTCTCCAGGACAATTTCCGAATAACGACCAATTACCATTATACTTCATAATGATGCTACATGCTGAGGTTCACCTAAACCTAAAGGTGAACTATTTAGACATCCCTAGTTATTTGGGGCAGGGGCATGGCCGCATTAGCCACAGAGAGGCATATGGAAAGGAGGAGCTCCTGTAGTTGTTGATACGCGGAAGCTTTGACCAAAGCCACAACTATTCTTATCAAGCTTTCAGCATGTCACATCACCTATCATTATGACTGCACATGAGGCTGCTATTGAGGGTCTTGCTGGCATTTCTTGCGAGACCCAATTGATCTCTTTTGACCGTGTGGGTCAGTACCTTAAGAGACGCTATACTAGAAGTGGGGGTGCTAGTAGCAGAAGTGATGCACATAGCGAGGTATACGCTCATGCATTTTTGATTTCCCTAGATGAATTTGAGGTGGTTACAGATCCTGCTTAGACACGTTGGCTAGGACACATCATGGTTGATGACTTATTGCGTGCATATGAGGTGATTTCATGACATTGCAGCATTTCACTATCAGGAGTTTTAGATTTTATAGAGCAGAGTGGCAGTGTATCTTCTATCTAGGGTACTAATGTTGCTGCTACAGTTAGACTTCCTATTGTTGGGATCGTCACACCTAATGTTTAGCACATTTATGTTCCAATGTGTGAAAATTAAACCTTTAATATAATTAAAATTTATTTTATTTCATCATTACTTTCTAATTTATTAATATTAAAATTAAACATGTACTTCTGTGTTTAGGCTTCTGCTCCAGTGTGTGGAGCTTCACATCCCACACCATATACCTATGTGACATACACATAGCTCTTGACTGAGCACAACATGGATCTTGATGTTCCGGGCCTGAGTTAGCTTGGCTCACTTGGCAATGTATTTTTTGGTGTTGAGGTCGTGGGTGGAAATCCCATAGATTTGAAGACGTGTTCCGCAGAGGTATAGATACATGTGTTTTAATAGAATTAATATTTAATCTAAATTGAAATGTTATAAATTAATGAAATTTATTCAAAAAACTTATTTTTCAACTTCTTGCATTTTATTTATTTTGTTTCACAGGGATCTACGGGATAGAGATCTACACATAGCGTAAATACTCCCAACATCTACCCAGGGATAGATACTGAGGTAATAAATTATACATATCTATTATACAATGTATTGAATTAATCAAGAAATTGTTGTAGAATTTTGCTTATAAATTTTAATATATGGTACATGCTCTATATAATTTATGATGTGTATATTCCTTTTTTTAACATACAGGGTGCGGTAGAGCAAAGTGAGGGGTTTGGCACTCGTCCTAGTGCATGAAGGAGACTTCAGTGATATTTTATAGATTTTAGATATTTTATACATGTATATATACTCATACTCATTCTAGACATGATTATTATATTTTGATATATGTCTTAGACATGTTTATTATTCATATATTTTTATGAGTTCCAGTGTATATTTACAATTATGGATGTGAATATAAGACACCCCCCTTATCTTTCATTTTTTGTATCTTGGTGATACCATAATAGGTATAATGATAGATAAGATATTAAATACCCTTCATTTTTGTGATATAACATTGTAAACTTTGTTAAATTTCTATATTGAATCATTTGATGCTTAGGTAATTTATTACTACTTTATGTTACATTAAACATTCCATGGCTTAGTGAATGCTTATTTACTCATGCACTTGTCAAATCTTTTTAAAGTGTTGTTAGTATTAAACTATCTCTCTAAAACTCTATAGTAACTTAAAAGCTTGTGAAAATAATAAATTCCCTCTCTTTATCTATCCTCTCTCTAAAGCTCGAAAAATATAAACTCATGTTGTTGGAGGTGTGTGAAATGATGGAAAATGAAGTAAATGTAATGCAATACATTACCATGATTTGTACTATTTTAATGTAATTGTAACTAAAAATTCTTGTGGTGGACTTTAATCAATAACCAAAAATATGTGATTGGATTATAAGTGGGTTACTCCCCTATTGATAAGAATGCGAGAGAAGGGTAACTTACAAGGCATTACATTTCCTAAAATATTTTCCAATGGAGAAAGAGGCTAAACAGTGAGAATCCCAATGCAATGGATTTCATTTGCAATTCCTCCCCCATACTAACAAATTCTTTAAGGTGCTTGTGTGCTAAGTGGGTCACCTTTCCTTGTGATTATGACCAAGTTTTAGTCATCTTGAGATGACTAAAACCTGTTATCCAAAATAAGCCCATGCTTAATTTTGGCTAACTCCTCCTCCTTTTCCTTTACTGGCACTTAAATGAATTTTTGGCATGCTTCAGGGACTCAAATTTTTCTGGAAATGGCTCCATCAGATATATAATTTTCCTCCTAACTCCTTGTAAATTTTGAGTTATGGCTCGATGAATTTTTTTGGGGAAATTTTCCCTAAGCATGCCCACAGCCAATGAAATGGTGCCATGTGGCGGCAGAAGTCGGGGCAGCAGAGTGAAGTTGAAAATTTTTCCAAAGTGGGCAAAGGGCGTAAAGGGGAAAACCAGCCCGCAGGCCCACGAAGGAGGATGGAGAGAAAGTTGTGAAGGCCCCGCATCCAATGTGGAAGTGACATGCGTCCTTGACAGTGGCGAGAGTCAGAGGGCAGGAAAATTTGGTTTTTTGCCAAATTGATAGAGGCGCAAAGGAAAAATTTGAAGCGTGCCCTCGCCAATCAACCAGGAGCCGACACATGTCACCGGGAGAGCGGGGTGAAAATTATTTTTGGGAAATTTTCCCAATGAAAAATTAAAAGGAAAAAGGTGAGGTTGGAGCCCGCATTTCCATCAACGAATGGGGAAGCACTGTAAGAGGGTACAAAAACTTGCAAGCGGGGATCACGAGGGACAACGTGCACATCAACGGACGTGTGAACGACAGTGTGAAGAGATCTTGAGAGGAGCGAGCATCAACCAAATGTGCATGTAAAGATTCAACAAACAGGAAGAACCTCGATAAGCCACAAAAATCTCCTCTATCTCATAGATCCAAAAGGGTGTACATATAGGAGGTGTTGAGTAACCCCCAATACTGCAGTCTTGACAACTCGAGTGGAGAGGGGGAGTTACATTCCTAGAATAGAAGTGTAACCCCCAATGACGCATATGATGCATTGATGCACTGATGAACTGACACGTAAGAGAATATTATGATGACCCCTAAATGACATGTGGACCTACAATCTCACCTAAGTGATATGAATCACCTAATGATGTGGAAAATAATACACACCAACACCCCCCATTCATTGTAACTTAGGATGAGATGGAAAGTCAGAAATGAGAAATGGGTCTCGACACAAAGCTTGATGAGGTACCCACGTACAAGAAGAAGTCCCAAGCAGTGAAGGAAAACCTAGTGGGAAAAACATCCACCACAAGAGAACAAAAAAATCTCTAATCTAAGAAAGATGCCAAAGATGGGTCCCAGCTATAGATGAGCTTGAAAAGGTACCCATGTACAAAGAGGAAATCTCTCGGAAAGAAGAAGAAGAGAGGAGAAGAAGGAGACAAGAGAAATGCAGAAGATGCCATGGATGGATCTGAACTCTACAGCTCTAGGAGGTCTCCTAAAAGAATGTCGATGATGATATCCTCTACCTCTGGACTGAACAAGAGCCACTTGCACTGAAATGTGTTCTTGCCCTTAGGAAGGACATAAATGACGTGCTGAAAGTCTGCCCACTCCACGAAGGAAACCGAAGGCAGTAGCACAAAGAACTCTGAGTTTGGTCCATGAAAGTGTGACATAGGTCTAACAAGTGAGTACGAAGCAACTGAAGGTAATGTCATGAGTGCAGAACTGTCAGAGTATGAAGGGTGAACACCTACAGAAAGGATGTCCAACTGATGTGAAGGAAACAAAATATCCCCGATAAAAGAAAATGGATCCATAAGCAAGGGTGGGTCAATGAAGGTATCCAAAAACGTGGAAGTGGTAAGTGTCCGAGAAGGGGCACTCCCAACAACAGAGATGATGAACTCCATTAAAATACCTGTAGATGGATGCGGAACCTGTAGAGCATCACAAGTGTACTCTGTGAAAAGATGACTAAGGTCAAGTAGATACTCATCCCAATGAGGGGGCTCAACAAACATAAGAGCGATGTCAGATAGGTATGAGTCATCCAATGAAGGTAGAGGAGTGAAAGGGGCCTCACACACTGAAGGTGGAAGTGTTTCACTCGGAATGTTTTGTTCCTTTTAGAAACAGATAAGGTTAGGGACTAGGAGGAATACCTGTAGAATGTCAAGATGGTGTGCGCGTACCGTAGATAAAGATTAGGCTGAATGCAAAGAACTCCTTTTTGTTTTGGAAGGACTACCTGCAAATAAGAACACAAGACCATAAGATTTTGATTAGACAATAAATGAGGAAACTGCCTTGGGCCCAGGAAATATAAAACTTCCTTTCGAAGGTGGTCAGTTTCCCTGCTAATATGAATTAACACAAAGACTGTAAAATATCAATCAAGTTGTTTCATTGAACTGGGTAGGGGAAAGGCTGGTTTTCTGGTTTTGATCAGACGAACCGATGCCGGTTACTGATAACCGATGGCGGTTACTGATAACCGATACCGGTGGGTTCTAGGATCTTCTTGGTAGCTATGGTGTTTGTAAGGCTGGTTTATGGATGATATTAGGAAATGAGATGATGAGAGGTAAAAGAATGATGGTTAGATGCAATGGCACGTTGGGTAGTGGATTCAGAAACGGATTTGGGAGGACTGTGATTCAAAGAGCATAAGAAATGTTATAACAGAGGACATGCAAGATGTGACTTACTGATTTTGACAAAGATGCAAGGTGATCTCCTTTGCTGTAAACACTTCTGGTTTCTTCACTCGTCTCTACTCGATCAAGTGAAGATTTGGACTCTGTTCCTTGCTCCCAATGATCTCTGTTGATTCAAAAAATCCTTTCCTCTGATCCCAAAATGAAATTTCGGTCCATTGTTTTGGTTTGGGGAGCCCATTTACAGGGAACCGATGGCGGTTGCATAACCGACGGCGGTCGAGTAGGAACCGGCATCGGTAAGGAAAAAGTAGGCTATTTTTAGTTAAAATAGCCCACCTTCCCTGCTTTTCTCCCGATAGATCGGTTGCGGGCTTGGTCAAGTGACTAGAAGGTCGGTTTTGGGTGCGAGAAAGGGGTCATTAGTTATGGGTGTAGGTGTAGACCAAGTTTTAGGTTTTAATTAGGTTAGTTTAGGATTAGGGCTAGGTCATGATGAGGTGGCAAAATGAGGGTGGCAGGTGAGGTGATGGGGATTTATCAATTACAAGGTAATTAATAAAATAATTGTGTAAGGTTTAGGTAATGAGGTTATGTTGTGAAATGGGATGCGGGTCACAAGGGGTCGTAAGACATGAATTTGGTGTCTATATTAGCCCCTTATTGTCATGTAGCTTGTTCTGTAAAGCTGCGCGGACAATAATATGAAGTGGTTTCTCATGTTAAGGATATAGGTAATCCCCCCTCAAATCTATCACAGATTGAGTGAACGGGAAATCAGGGATAGGGTTGATACAGGGTACATGTTGTAGAGAGGATGGTAAGGTGGTGGGGTTAGGTCCCAAGGAAGTAGACGCATGTTGAAATGTAATAGTACGACTAGGGTACATGATTTGACGAGCAAACCAGTAATGTATAGGCAAAGGTAGATAGTTTATCCAAACAAGGGTGATATAATCCTGGTATCCAAGGCATAGGAAGTAGCTCCAGGGTATATAACAGGTAAGGTACAGGAACGTGTAGGCATGTTCGGCAAGTACCAAATGGTTGGTTTGGTTGAGATAAATGTCACGGTCTAGGTCTAGGCAAAGTTGGTCAACAGATCAAGTCAAGGACCCTAATCATGCTAAAACACGAACAGGGGAGCTCGATTGGATAAAAAAACTACAGGATGGGTGGATAAGAGTGTATGTTGGTGATGTTGGGTAAGGTATGGAAGTAGTACGGCCTTGGGTCGGGCCAAATGGTTGGGGGTGTGACCTTGGCTCAAGCCGGATGGGTAGGGTGAGGCCTTTGGTCGGGCCAAGTTGTTGGGTGGCGGATTTGGGTCGGGTCGGATGGGTAGGGTGAGGCCTTGGGTCGGGCCAAATAGGTTAGGGGGAGGCCTTGGGTCGGGCCAAATGGGTAGGTTAAGGCCTTGGGTTGGGGCCGAATAGGTAGGTTGAGGCCTTGGGTCGGGCCAAATAGGTAGGTTGAGGCCTTGGGTCGGGCCAAATAGGCGAGGCCTTTGCCAAATGGGCCAAATTAGGGTGAGGCCTTTGGGTGGGGCCAAATGGGTAGGGCGAGGCCTTGGGTCGGGCCAAATGGGTAGGTTAAGGCCTTGGGTCGGGCCAAATGGGTAGGGCAAATGGCCTTGGGTCGGGGCCAAATAGGTAGGGTGAGGCCTTGGGTCGGGTATGGGTAGGGTGAGGCCTTGGGTCAGGCCAAATAGGTTAGGGGGACGCCTTGGGTCGGGCCGAATGGGTAGGTTAAGGCCTTGGGTCGGGGCCCGAATGGGTAGGGCGAGGCCTTGGGTCGGGTCAAATGGGAAATAAATGGTCGATTCTAGCAAAGGTGGATATACCGATATGTGGGTAGAAAGGGGCAAATGGTAAATAGGGGCAAAAAATCATTGGGGGAAAGTTGGCAGAAAAACCGATGTCAATTCTACATGACCGATATCGGTTAAGGGATATCGGTTATGGGCGTAGAAAACCTATAAAAAGAAAAATACGGCTTGTCATTGTCACTTTGTTATTTTGAAAACCAAATTGACTTGTCTGACGTGGAGAGTTGAGATTGGAGGTTTATTGAGTGAGGTGGAGCTATTTTGCTGGAGGAGTGAGTTGTTTGCGGGCCCGTGTGAGGAGGCGGGCAGCGGTTGATTAGCCGGGGACCCAGCAGATCAGAATTGGAGCCATGGCATAGGCAGGAGGAGCAGGAGGGGCTGGACCAGCTGGACGACCACCACCCATCCCACCACGACGACGTGTCGTCGTACGGGTAGGCTCGGAACTCTTTATTTTGTGCATTTGAATGGTATTAAGTGAAATTGGGGGTTTGGGTAGGAATTTACATTTTTTAGGAAATAATGAGTAAATTGATGTAATTTGAAAAATGAAGAGGATAGATGGGTAAAATAGGGTAAGTCGGCTGGGTGGGTAGGGTTTTATGGTGTTTGGGTGGGTAGATAAGTAGAAAATGGAAAAAATGTAAGTTGGGGGCCGCGCGGGGGTTTGGCTCCGGGAAAATACAACGACCGATGTCGGTTGCTAAGCGACCGGCATCGGTCGCAATTTTCTGTGGGCAGGGTGCGTTGGGCTTGACTGGCGTCGGTCATATATCAGCCGGCGTCGGTTGGCATTTATTTTTTTTTGTTTTGTTTTGAGTGCATTTATTTTGTTTTGGTTTTGGTTTTGTTTTGTTTGGGGTGTTGGTTGCGGGGTGTGTGTGGGTTTGTTTGGGTTGGGTATGGTGTGGGTTTGGTTTGGGTTGGTATGGGTGGGATGGGTTTGGGTTGGGTTTGTATGGGTTGGGTGGGTTTGGGTGTTGGGTGTTGGGTGGGGTTTGGTTGGGGTGGGTTGGGTTGATTTTGTTTTGTTTTGGGGTTGGGTGGGTTTGGATTTGTTTTGTTTTGGGGTTGGGTGGGTTTGGATTTGAGTAGATTTTGGGCTTTGGGTCGGGTAGGGGTTTGGGTGGGGTGGGTTGGGTTGGGTGTGTTTTGTTTTGGGGTTGTGAGTTTGGTTTTGTAGGTGGTGTGAGTTTGGGTTTTGGGTGGGGTGGTAGAGAGTCGAGGTGTGGTCGGGGGGATAAAAGGGGGTTTAGAGGATAAAGTAGATGTTGTGATAAAAAGTAGGTCTAAGGATGTGGGTTGGTTTTGTAGGCACGTCAGCAGTTGACGATGCGGGATAGGATGCCCCCGCTGTTGGTGCGGATGAGACCACATGTATCCGCAGCTCACTGGGCGATCATGCGCGAGGTGGGACTCGGTGGAGTCCAGAGGTATAGAGTGATAGAGAGAGATCACAGCCTGATGGTCGCCCTCATCGAGAGATGGGATCCGGCGACCAATGTGTTCCATCTCCCGACTGGGGAGATGACTATTACGTTGGAGGATGTGTATCGCATCCTTCGACTACCTATCGAGGGAGAGGCAGTCTTCCAGGTAGATTCCGAGACTGCCATGGACAGCATATTACAGGTTTTTGGAGATGCAGCCGCGCTACTTACCTATCACAGCGCGAGCATTGGGTATGGTGACATGTACCGTGCGCATCGACACGAGACACGGCTGGCTGTGCTGATGATGATTGGGATCACCTGCTTCGCCCTCCCGGACTCAGAGGGAGGCCGCTTTCCACGGGCATTGATGGGGGTGCTTCATGAGATGGTGGAGGAGCACACCTGTTATGCTTGGGCACCAGTGTATCTGGTGCAGCTATACAGAGAGCTCTGGGGTTATCGCCGGATGAGGCGATTCGGTATCTGTTCGACATTTTTGCTGCATTGTTGGGCATATGAGCACATCATATGCATCAGGCCAGTAGGGTTACCCCAGCAGCCAGGGCCACAGGTTATATACAGATATGGCTTTCAGAGATGGTTGGGAGTCGTGGGGCAGCCACGAGCAGTGCTTGCGGGGAGAGACGTTGCCTACTACAGGCATTTGTTAGAGGGCCTGACAGCGGTAGATATCGTATGGAGACCTTACAGAGGCCATCACCCGCACAGAGGAGGCCGAGTACAGTTACGCTGGATCCAGTACACGTTCTGGATAGCAGGACGGAGGCCGGGAGAGTACGAGAGGATACCCCTAGAGAGGGTACGCAGGCAGATGGGGCTGCGACAGGACGAGCCACCTCCCTTCCCTCAGTACAGGAGGGATGATGTAGAGGCCCCACTGCCTGCACCACAGCCCATGGATCCAGATTGGGTTGCAGAGAGGCCAGCAGATGATGGCGTAGATGATGCTGGGTGCACGGGAGCATACAGGGTTTGGTGGGCTGGTCAGAGAGCGGCGAGGGTAGCACAGCCCGCACAGCCAGACTTGGCAGCGGTGACGGCAGAGAGAGATCAGCTCAGGGGCCAGGTGCAGTTATTACAGGGGCAGCTTGCTGCTGCGCAGGCACAGATAGGGGTCTTACAGGGGCAGCTAGCCCAGGCTCAGGCACAGGCACAGGCAGCACCACCACCAGCAGCACAGCCACAGGTGCAGGTACAGGCACAGGTAGCAGTACCAGCAGCAGCACAGCCACAGCCCCAGGCACAGGTACAGATACCACTGCCAGCAGCGGCACAGCCACAGGCACCACCAGCACAGGCACAGGGGGTACTGGCAGTAGGAGTCCGGGGACCAGCCCCAGTACCGACGGTGGCACGGGATAGATACATGGAGGCGAGAGCGGAGGCCCGGTATTATCAGGATGTTCTTGATAGTACCGGAGCTGAGTATCAGCCATATGCGGCACACCGAGCGGAGACCTCACGTAGTCAGAGATCGCAGGGAGGTGCAGCCACAGCCGGCGTGTCTGTTACAGGTAGGAGGCGAGAGGCACCGCAGGGACCAGCAGGGAGAGGTGCTGAGGGTGGTGGGGAGAGCTGAGGGATCCCCACATAGTTTTTGTATAGGGACATGGGCACCGGTCTGCGAACCGGTTGTGTTGATAGAGGCCTGCGTGCCGTCATTTATTCATGTATGGATTCATTTATTCATTATATACCGGCCTGCGAGTCGAGTATGGGTTGTATATTTGATACCGGCCTGCGAGCCGAGTATATTTTTGATATGAGGGACCGGCCTGCGAGCTGAGTCGAGATTTTGGATAGTTATTGCGGTCTGCGTGCCGGCTTAGTTGTATGATGAGATCACAGAGGCCCCGATGCAGGGCACATTGTATATTTGAAAATTTGTGTATATATATATAGAGATGATGTTTTGATCCACATGCAGTGTTCAAAAATGTGTTTAAGTATTTTGTCGATGGTTTGTGATATAGAATGTAGGATGAGTTTAGTGGACATGTTGATATATGGATGATGTTGATGTTTTTGTTTTTGCACGTATATATGGATGACATGTTATATGAGGAAATGTTGCATGTTTTGGGCTGGTTTTGTGACATTGTTATATATGTATCTGATGAGTTGGATCCAAATGATGTATAGATTGATAGTTTGTTGATATCCTTAGTTGATGGTTTGTTTGTTTTTGTAAAATAGATGATGTTAATGAACTTGTAATGATATGTGTGGTGGATGGACAAATATGGATAATGGTGTTGTGATGCAGGAAAAGAGGCGGGCGCGACAAAAATTAGGTAAAAAATGAAGAAAAGAACCATGTTGTAAAAAGATAGGTCTATAACCGATATCGGTTAGGTAACCGACGTCGGTAGATAGTAGACCGATATCGGTTACATAACCGATACCGGTTATTTAGGTATGAGCTTTTCTAAAAATAAAAAAGCTAGGGTGGCAACTTAAGTTCTAATTTTGAGAGCCATGCAAGAAGTTAAATACGCGAACGCGACGCTTTTTGACGACTGAGACAGGTAATTGCATGAGAAATTTGAGTGATAAGGAGAAAAGAGACAGGGAAAGTGAATGTGTTCTGAGATTCAGAAGGCAGAAAGGTGAATTTGAAGAGGGTGGTGATCATGGCAGAACGAGGAGAAGCATCCAGCAGGCAGGGACGAGAGGGAAGACAAGGGCCACCTCAAGCTGCTGCAACTCCAGAGGTAAATGTTTTGGTTGTGATTTGATTTCTGCATGTTTTGTGAATAAGATGGGGGAGAGTATGTGGGTAGATATGAGAAAGAAAAGATGATAACAAGGGTTATAAATGAGGTGAGTGTTACGTGGTAGGTAATCAAGGGTTTCGGGTATGTCTGTGTATACAGAGAGGAATAAACGAGCAATTTATTGTCGTAGGTGGTTGTTTAGGCAAGGTGTATGAAAGTAACAGTGACCGATATCGGTTAGGGATAACCGGTATCGGTTACTCAACCGGTACCGGTTAGCTGTAAACGATACCGGTTGCTGTAGGAATTTCCAGAATTTGAGAAAAAACCCGGGGGGATTTGAGGAATTGAATGGTTGTTTGTTATTTGGATGTATGCAGGCAGAGGCAGGGTTGAGGATGAATGATAGTGTACCAGCGCTGTTGTCACGAATCCGAGCGGATGTAACGCCGGCTGAATGGACACTGATAAATCATTTGGGGTTAAGTGGAATCCGCTATTATTCACGAATCACACGTAACCATGCTATGTTACAGGCGTTGATTGAAAGATGGAATCCCGAGACAAATACCTTTTATCTGCCAACAGGGGAGATGACAGTAACATTGGAAGATGTGTTCCGTATTTTGAGACTCCCTATTACAGGAGAACCAGTATATCAGGCACTACCTAGCGCGGCACGGGGAGCGATAACAGCAGTATTTGGTCCATACGCACGAGATTTGACACAGCGAGGTTTATCATTTACGTATGGGGTAATGTATGCAGCACACCCTGAGGAGACAAGGTTAGCAGTGATATTAATGATAGCGGTAGGGTATTATGCATTACCGAGGGCAGAAGGGGGAAGATTTCCAAAGGCATTGATGTGTGTTATCTGGGAGATGATAGAAAGGAACGTGACTTTTGCATGGGCACCTGCATATTTGGCGGAGTTATACAGGGGTTTATGGGCCTGCAGGTGAAATCACAGGACGACACTGGATTGCTCATACTTATTACACTGTTGGGCCTATGAGCACATTGTTTGTGTGCGACCAGTAGGCCGATCCATCCAGTCAGGAGAAACCGGAGTACAGAGGTTGGGATTCAGACGATGGGTCCAAACAGAACAAGAGGCAAGATCCCAGGCCGTGACGGGTAACATTGAGTATTACAGGCAGGTATGGGAGAGGGTGACGATTGCTGATATCTGTTGGCGGCCTTACGGGAACTATATGGTAACAGAGAATATAGCTGAGGAGTTGAGGGGTGTAGAGCGATTGAGGTGGATCGCAGGGCACAGGCCAGGTGAGTATGAGAGGATTCCTCTAGATCGCGTGCGGCGACAATTTGGATTTGTGCAGGATATACCCCAGGCTTATAGACCATATATGAGGATCGACGCCGAGGCAGCATTCTCACCTCCCCGGCCAACACCTCCAGAAGGGCCCGAGGAGATAGCAGCCGATCGCAGTGTAATGGATGCCGGAATGACAGAGGCCTATAGGTTATGGTGGGTAGCAGAGCTGCAAGGTGTACGCGATCGCCCTGACATAGCTGTGATTACAGCAGAGAGGGATCGGCTGCAGCGTTTGGTTCAGCAGCTCCAAACGCAGGTGAATGAGACAAGAGGATTGTTAGCGGTTGCGGAGTCACGAGCAGCGAGACTAGAGGCTGGATTCCTCCATGCGAGAGGGCGCATTCATATGTTACAGGAGAGATTGGCGGATCAGTGGGCGGTACCAATAGCCGTGGTACCTTTGAGGACAGAGAGGCCCGGCGAGAGGCGTCGACGATCACGATCATCACCTGGGTCGGAATGAGGCGTGAGCGTCTAAATAAATGCTAGCAAGGTATAAGAATAAATAAGAGTACCGACCTGCGTGTCGATGATAGAGAAGATGTATTGGTTTAACATCTAAATAAAACAAGATATGTATGTTGATTTGAGTTATAATAATAAGAATGTTTGCGTTGTGATTTTTGGTGTTTTGAAAAAGGATAAAGAGGAATGTGATTAAATAGAAATACACAAAAATATTTATATTTACCACACATGATAAGTTCTGGTAGGGGATGGTCGAGCTAACCTTGGGAGACCCCATGTCTCCGAAGTGCTGCCTACATAGCCCATTGCACAAAGCAAGGAGGGGCCTCAGACCGATGTAGTTCTCCCTTAGGACCAGGGAGAGGTGAATTTAGGCAATTTGGTTGTGGTTAGGCAATTTGTCGTTTGGTAAAAATTTGATGTTTAGGGTAGTAGGTAATGTTGTTGGTGTTGGTAGGATAATGTTGTTGGTGTAGGTATAGGTGAAGCAAAAGTTAGCATACCCAAGTAGTAGGGAAGCGTGTCCTGATTAAGATCAACACACAATCCTAGATGCGAGGCAAAGCGGAAAGAGTGCTCCGTAGGTGAAAAGAGCTAAACAAACCACACAACGTAGAACGAGCTTGAAGCCCTAGGTACCGTGCATAGACGAGAAGTCAATAGGTGAAAAGAGTTGTATGATCACAATATATCAGGTGTACGTTACGTCCCTTGAGTTGAAACAAATGGTGAGGTGAGGTGGATGATATAGCTGAGGTACAGAGAACTTGTTACAAAGTGAGTGTTCTGACGAAAGAGAACCTACCCTAAATAGACAAGTCCATGACCCAAAAAGTTCTTTTGAATGAGGCTTTTATTTGACTGAATATAGACTGATCGATGCGGGAAGTCTACAAGGGATATTGATTGTACTATTCTTGAGGTCTTTACAAAGCTGATCAATGCGAGAAGCTGCTGAGAAAAGGCTGACTGTGTATAGCTGTCCTTCGGGGGAGCAGTCTATTTATAGTAGCAGATATGATTTTAGTGCATAGCTGTCCTTCGGGGGAGCAGTCTATTTATAGTAGCAGCAATAGTTCGGCATATAGCTGTCCTTCAAGGGAGCAGTCTATATTTAATTTAGATGACTAGATGTTCTTTTGGCGTGAAGCATCTAGTTTAGTAGGAAGTTTGACTCAAGAAAATCCCATAAGAATACGGCTTATTTTAATACTTTGAAGTCATGGACTAGACTAAAAAGGGGAAGGCATCATCAAGGGGAGGTGAGGAGTGATTTTGATTTTATTTTGAGATATAGAAAACAAAGTGTATGTAGCGGTAAATGAGCTCAAGGGACGAGCAGTAGGTAGATAAGAAGTGATATAACACTAGATTCAACAGTAGAATGGTCGAAGATGCAAGGCATTAAGGGGTTCAGGCTCAGGTTTACCGTTAAGCGAAGCTAAACGATAAGTGCCTGATCCATAGGTGTGAGTGATTATATAAGGCCCAATCCAATTGGGAGCAAATTTTCCACGTTTGCTCTTTTCTAGTTTGGTGACATGTTGATTCTCTTTGAGGACAAGATCACCAACCTTAAAGATACGCTCATGAAGTCGCTTATCATAAGCACGCTTGATGCGTTTTTGATAGATTTGGAGGTGATCAAGAGCTGTAAGACGACGTTCGTCAAGAAGCTCCAATTGGGCTAACCG
Source organism: Taxus chinensis (assembly GCA_019776745.2). Taxonomy (NCBI): domain Eukaryota; kingdom Viridiplantae; phylum Streptophyta; class Pinopsida; order Cupressales; family Taxaceae; genus Taxus; species Taxus chinensis. The sequence goes on from CM034149.1 coordinate 816,219,200, forward strand.
TTCTTGGCGGAAATCATCGTTGGTGAGAATATCCTGAAGGGATATTCTGAGGGAGGGTATTTGTATTTCGAGAGGCAAGACGGCCTCGGTACCATATACCAAAGAAAAAGGTGTAGCGTTAGTAGAGGTACGAATGCTAGTACGATAAGCCCAAAGGGCAAAGGGAATGTGATCGTGCCAATTTCTTCCGGATTCATTGACAACTTTCATGAGGATTTTGGTTAGGGTTTTATTAGAAGATTCAGCCTGACCATTGGCCTGCGGATAGTAAGGCGATGAGAAACTAAGTTTGATACCAAAGTTGTCGCAAAGGTCTTGTAACAACTTGTTTTTAAAAGATTTACCATTATCTGTTATTAGGCGATGAGGAATACCAAAACGACAGATAATGTGATGGTTAATGAATTCGACAATTTTTTCTTTTTTGATTGAAATGAGTGGAATGGCCTCCACCCATTTTGTGTAATATTCGGTTGCTGTGATTATCCAACGGTGACGTTGTGAAGAGGTCGGGTGAATCTCACCAATAAGGTCTAAACCCCATTGTGAGAAAGGCCAAAGATCTCGTGCGACCTGCAGCGGATGGCTAGGAGTATGTTGAAGGTTGGCATGTTGTTGACACATAACACAACGCTTAACATATTCGTAGCAGTCGTTATTGAGAGTAGGCCAATAATAACCTAGGCGAAGGATTCGTTTAGCCACGGCAAGGCCACTAAAATGTCCACCACAAATCCCATCATGGACTTGTTGGATGGTATAGGTAACCTCCGCGCCGGTTAGACAGCGAAGGAGGATGCCATCAAAGCCACGTTTATAGAGGAGTCCCCCCATGACAACATAACGAGAAACGCTTTTAAGAAAAGCACGTTTACCAGTACTAGTAAGGTCAGAAGGGAGAACAGAGGTTGTAAGGTAGTCATGGAATTGGTGATACCAAGTATCCGGCGAGTTAGCAGACACAGTATTTATCGTACAAACAACCGGGGCTGAATAGGATGGGGCAAAGAGTTGTTGGACCACGACGAATAATTCAGAGTCAGTTGATGAAGCTGGAATTTGCGAGGCTAAGCAAGCCATAGTATCCGCAAATTTGTTAGTAGAGCGGGGAATGGTTTGGATAGAATAGTGAGTAAATAAGGCCAGAAGTGAATCCACGTAGTGTTTGTACTTCTGAAGTTCCTCATTTTTACATTGGTAGATGCCCATAACTTGATTGACTACCAATTGAGAGTCACCAAAGATATTGATAGATTTGATACCTAAGTGTATCGCAACTTGGAGACCCAGAACAAGGGCCTCGTATTCCGCTGTATTATTAGTGCAGGGGAAATCAAGCCGGAATGAAAGAGGCATAGGTTCAGCGTCAAGAGGGATGAGAACAATGCCGGCTCCTCCGCCGCGCTGGCATTTAGATCCATCGAAGAAGAGGGTCATTTGATACGACTCTTCCCCGAGTGAAAGAGTGGCGATGAGTTCGTCGGGGAATGTAAAATTGGTAAATTGTTCCCCAGGTAAAGGGGCCTCCGCAAGTTGGTCTGCAAGAGTTTGTCCTTTGATTGACTTCTGTTGTATAAACTCAAGGTCGAGGTCGGCGAGGAGCATGAGCCATCGAGCGATGCGTTGGTTTAGATGTGGTTTGGCGTACATATAATGAATGGGGTCCGTGTTGGTGATGACAAAAGTTTTGTGATTCAGGAGGTAATGTCGGAGTTTGGTAGCTACGAATGATAGGGCTAGGCACAATTTTTCTACATGTGTATACCTAGTCTCGTAATCCACGAGGGTACGACTTATATAATAAACGGCCTGTTCTCGACGCGCCGAGTCCCGATGTGCAAGCATAGCTCCTATAGCATGGTCAGTGGCGGAAAGATAAAGGTAGAAAGGGCGGTCGTCCTGGGGTGGGATAAGCACGGGTGGCTGCAAGAGATAAGTTTTGAGAGCTTCGAAGGCTTGGTGACACTCCTCACTCCATTGAAAGGCAACGTCCTTTTTAAGAAGGTGATGAAAAGGGTGACATCGATCCGAGAGTTGGGAGATGAAACGCCGGATGGATTGAAGTTTACCCTGCAAACTACGCAATTGTTTGAGGTTTTTGGGTGGAGGCATTTCTAGGATAGCTTTTACTTTAGATGGATCGACCTCAATGCCACGCAAAGAGACGATAAAACCAAGAAGTTTCCCCGAAAGGACACCAAAGACACATTTCTTTGGTTGAAGACGAACAGAATATTGCAACAGGCGATCGAAAATAATGGTTAAAACATCGAGATGTTCACTGCGATGTTTAGACTTGCCAAGAAGATCGTCGACGTAATCTTCAAGGATAGTGTGCATAATGTCATGAAAAATGTAGGTCATAGCCCGCTGATAGGTTGCACCAGCATTCTTAAGGCCAAATGGCATTACACGGTAACAGAAGGTTCCCCAAGGAGTTATGAAAGCGGTCTTATGTTGATCGGCGGGTGCGACCAAAATTTGATTGTATCCTGAAAAGCCATCCATGAGAGAAAGCATTTCATGGCCCGCAGTGAGATCAACAAGTTGATCAATACTTGGGAGGGGAAAGTCATCCTTAGGGCAAGCGAGGTTAAGATCCCAGAAATCCGTGCATATCCGAAGTCCCCCCGTCGCTTTAGTGACAGGTACGATGTTAGAAATCCATTGAGGATAGTCAATAGGCAAGATGAAGGAAACAGAGAGAAGTCGTTGAAGCTCTTCTTTGACCAAGAGGGCAATGCGTGGATGCATTTTTCTCAGTTTTTGTTTGACTGGTTTGGAATCGAGGTTTAGGGTGATGTTATGGACGGCAATGGTAGGATCAATTCCTGGCATGTCAGCGTAGGACCAAGCGAAAGCTTGGTTGCGGGTACGGAGAAAGGTAGTAAAGGCGGCTTGTTCTGATGTGTTAAGGGATTGTCCGATCTTCACTATGTGAGGATCCTCCTCCGTGTGGATGTTGATTTCTATAGTAGATTCGTTCAGCATGGTTTGGGTTTCAGATGGTAAGGCTCGTTGAATATAAGAATCATCCGCGCCAAGGTAAGTGAGGATGGATTCGTCATCCTGACACTCAACAACATTAATCAAAGGCGAATCCTCTTCGATCATGTCTGGATACAGAAGGGGCAAAGAAGATGGGTCCTCATTATCGCGTTGATAAGTGAGAGGACCTATGAAGATGGCATTTATGAAAAAAAAAAGTTAGGAGGGATAGATTCAGGGTCTATAGATTCTGTGGGTGATGATGGCAAAGTGGGTGATGATGGTTTGGTAGGGGTGACGTCGTCTTCTTCCAGAATACAGCTGACACGAGGTGTCTCCTGTGTAGGTGTTTCAGGAAAACCGAGACCACTGCGATCATTATGTTTGCGGGTAGTCACGGGAATGAGTGTATGTCGGCCTTGTTCGTAAAGACCAAAACCAAAGCCTTTCCAAGCACAGCGAGTCAAGAAGGTGAGGGCGAAACGACGATTTGTCAAGTATTGAAAATCGGATTGGAAGGGGACCACACCAAGAGGAGGTTCAGGGGTAATGGAGGATGCGTCAACACCCCCATACGTTAGGTTGGTGCGGCAATGGGGTGGTCCGTAAGAGATTACCTCCCCCACGCGACGGTCGTAGGTGGGATGTGCATGTAATTGTCCGTACTCCTGCGGGGTAGGGAAAGAACTAACGTTATATAGGCGGTACTCCCCCAGCGTAAGGCGTTGAAAAACATCTACTAAGGGGTCGGAGGTTGGGATGTTAGCTGCGGGAAGGGAAGTGGTTTTTGCGACGGTGGTTTCATCAGTTGAAGGCGTAGGCGCGGTTGAGGTGGATGGTTGAGGTACATTTGAAGAGGATGGTTGGGTTGAATGTATGGGTGTCTTGATTGGTATAAGCACATCGTTAGGGCGGTATAACATATTGCAGGTTTTAAAGGGGGGAGGATCAGCTTTTACGGTGTAGGACTTCCCCTCGTACTCAAATTTTATGCATCTATGTAATGTTGAGGGAACGCATCCCATGGCCCGGATCCAAGGACGACCCAGCAATATATTATATTGGAACTCTCCCTCAAGGACATAGAAGAGTTCGGGTAAAGTACGTGGTCCTACCCGAATGTTGAGGATCACGGTGCCTAAGGTAGAGGTAATAGCGTCATTGAATGACCGCAACATGATGGGGTTGGCACACATGTAGCTAGAAGGGATATTCATTTGTTGAAAAGCTTTTGAAGAGATGATGTTTAGGCTGGCGCCCCCGTCAATCATAACACGACGTACCCGGATATCCCGGACGTAAGCTGAGATGAAAAGGGCCGGGTCAGGATCTTCGGTACCAAAGTCGATAATTTCATCTTCGGAGAAACTGACAGCAGCGGCTTGCTGTACAGAGCCCGAAGTGGTTGGGGCAGTGGGTTGTTTGGTGAGAGAAGCAACGTGATTGGGTGTTAGAATGGAGGCAACAGGCAGGGTTTCATTAGGTAAAACCTCTATCCCTTGAAGGATCTCAACGAGAGCTTGTCGATGAGATTCAGAAGTCTGAATGAGATCATACAGTGTCATTTTTACGGGTGATTGGTGAAGCTGTTTGATCATGGCTCGATGGGCAGCTCCATTAGAGACGGGGTAAGCGGGTCCACGAATAACTACTTTAGGTGGTGGTGCAATCGGGATGTTTGACGGAGAAAGAGATGCTGCAGGTGTGTTTTCTTTTGCTTTCCCATTGTTTTTCTGCCCTCGAGTAGCGACACTAATCATATTAATCTCGTAGACCTGAAATGAGGAAGATGGTTGGGATAAATCATGGTTTTCAAGAGGTGGGGTTGTAATAATGATAGATCTTGGTGAGGCGGGGACAGATGGTAGAGGAGAGGGAATTGAAGCTAAAGGTCTCTCCCTTCGTAAGTTGTCTTTCTTAACCTTTCTATCTGGGAGAGGTGACTGACGAAGGATGGTTTTTAAAGCTTTGCATCCCTCCACATCATGTCCTGGTGTGCGGTGATAGGCGCAGATTTTAGACTCATCATAACTTATCGGTCGAGGTTTAGACGGGTCATAAGGTCTAAGTGGGGGTAGGGAAATGGTCGCATTCTCCACCAACATAGCAAGAATTTTGGCGTAAGATCCTTTGAGTGGGTCAAAATCGGAGGAGGATGAGGGTATTGGTTGTGCGGGTTTTGGTAATGTTTGGGCGTGGTTGGTTCGTATAGGTTTTGGTAATGTTTGGGTGTGGTTGGTTCGTACGGGTGGTGGTTTAGCCGAGGGGTGTTGACACGTGGTTTTCACTAAACGTGGTTTCTTTGGCGCAGAAGCTATGTTGGATGATGAGGCCGCAGATGATGTGGTATCAGAAAACAACCACGGGGAAATAGGAGTGACCGAAAACAAATCTTTTGATGATGGAATTTGTTTAGGGTTGATAGGTGGACAGGATACGCGGAGTGACGGTGTTGCTATACCCTGGGATCTCTGTATAGGTGCAGAAGGTGTAAGTCGTTTTGAAGAAAACGCAGGAGGTATGATATATTGATGTAAGGTGGAGGGATGAGGTCCCAATATGGAAGGTGGGTGTGACGATGAGGGTTTTGATTGTGAGAGAGGCACGGATTGAGTTTGTCTCCTAGGTGGCGGGGCGGATTTATTTTTGGATAAATCAAGCCGCTTAGGTGGGTGTGTTAGACTGGGTATGGGCAAGGTCCCAAGCGTAGGGGAAGATTTGGCTAAGTTAATAGAAGTGGACGGGGCATTTGGTAGAGGTGAGGGGGGTGAAGGTGAGAACATGGGCATTTTAAGCTTCTGTAAGCACTTCGGGTATATGGTGGAGGCCTCAGAATCGGTCATTTGCATTTGAGTAGAATATGGCGTACTCAAACGTTCCCATAGGATTCGTCTATCTTCTGGAGAATGACAGTCTTCAGGTTTGAATTGTAAATTTGGTACGGAAGAGAGGTAGGTTGTGATTCCAGTCCACTGTGGGCGTGATACAGGGGGTAGATGAGGTACTGTATCAATAGATATTAAAAGGTCGACCGGTTGTTGAAAAGATTTAGGCGATGAAGGACTAATAGGCAGGAGGGCATGTTTGAGAGGGTCTGTCATGGTTAAAGAATTTGGTGATGTCGGTGCAAGAGATTTCTCGTCTAAGGATGTCAAAAGGAGTGGCGTACCCTCCTCTTGTGCAGCAAGAGCGGTAGAGGGAGACGTCTGGGAAATAGATAAATTAGATAACATTCGTTCGCAGTCTTGTAGGGATGTGGTATAAGAAGACTCATTGATGGGAAGAGAAGTCTGGGCAGTTAACTCCTTTATAGGTAAAGGAATGATTTCACTTTGGCTTGATGGTGGTAAAGGAGGTTCGGGCTCCCGTGTTAGTGAAGAGGCTTGATTCAAAATTTTCTCGATAGAGGCTTTTGGCTGGGTATCGAAGACTGCATGGATCTCATGAACACTCTCCTCGGCTAAGATATCCTGGTTTGTGTTACTGTTGGGAGAGTGATTCGGGAATGGCTTGTTGAAGATTTTCAAATTTCGGTTGGCAGGGGCGTTAGGATTATCGAGGGCTATATCCCCTGCATCAACCATTTCCTGCACTATGTTTTTCAACATCTTGCAGTTCTCATGACTGTGTCCCTTCACGCGGTGGAAGTTACAAAAGTCATTTTCTTTGTACCAGGAAGGTATGGCGCGAGTGGAATCAAACCCGGAATGAGGTTTAACAGGAGGTAAGGTGATGGCTCCTGCTTTGAGCAATTTTTCCAATATCACACCATATGTCTCTCCCAAGGGAGTGTAGTTGATGGGTTCTGCTTTATACTTATAAGTGGTTTTTGGCGGGGTATTAGACGGTGGTTGGGATTTGACCATCACCGCGTGCACGGCCCCTTTTGATTTCGAAGCGGTCGATGGGTGAGGATTGGTGGTGTTAGGTTTGTTGGTGGAATCTGAAGTTCGGAAAGTGGAGTTTTTGTTACGCAACCGCAATTTCTCTTCCTCTAAGGCTCGAATTTCTAGTTTCCGAGCCATGGTAAAGGCCTCGTCGAATGTACGGAAAGTTTGAATTTGAAGGGTAGGGGAGATGTGCTTAGCGCAGGCCCGCGTAAACAGTTCGATAAGTTCAGTCTGAGGCAAGGCATATGTAAGTTGGTTGATAAGGCCGCGCCATCGTCCGACGAAATCTGCGATAGATTCGTCTTCGAATTGTCGAATGGCATAAAGGTCGGTGATGGATACTTTCTTAGCAATGTTAATGGAGAAATGATCCAAGAAAGATTGGGCTAGTTGGTTAAAAGAGAAGATTGAGTGCTGGGTTAAAGCACTGTACCACTCCAAGGCAGGTCCTGATAAGGACATGGGAAAGGTGCGGAGTAACAAGGCATCATCATGAGCAATCAAATAACAAGCATGTCTAAATGATCGCAAGTGTTGTTGAGGATCCTCTTTACTGTTAAAACGGGTAAATTTTGGTAACTCCCATTGAGGAGGATATGAATGAAGGGGGACAGACGGGTGAATGGGCTCCCGACAAACTTGCTCGTATGTCAAGGCGCTACGACTTCCTGAAACAGAAGCCTCCAGGTTTTGCATTTTGTCCATCATTTGTTTAATTAGATCAGTAGTTGGATGAGATGATGGTGTGGTTGTGGTAAACGGAAGCAAATTGGACCAAGGACCACCGTTAGACACCGGTGGGGTTAAGTGTTGATAAGGTGTGGAGGATGAATATGTTGAGGCGACCGAATAGGGATGTCCCATATAGGATGTTGAGGTTACTGGATATGTGTATGGGAATGAAAAGGTAGGCGGAGCTTGAGAAGGAAAGCTCGTGTGGATAGGTGGCAGAGAGCAAGTCATGAACGGAGCAGTCTGCAAGAGAGATGAGGTAGGGGCAGTCGGTGGTAGTGATATGTGGGGTCCAAGATTAACCAAAGGAAAGCTAATCGGGGTCGTATGAACCTCTGAAGCCGTCGGATTGGGAGACGGGGCTAGAGATGCAGGAAGCAAGGCGGTATTATCAGGCGGAGTGGGAGCTAAATGAGCAGCTATACTAATAGGCATACCCACAAGGAGCTGACCATCAGGCGTACGGTCAGGGGTATGAGATAAATAGTATTGTACAGCGCTGGAATTAGCATCCAGAAACTTGGCAAAGTCCTTATCTCCCACAGGAATTTTAGGAACCTCGCTGGTATCCGTAGGATTCCCCACAGAATGTGAAGGGGGTGATTCAGGAAAAGAAACAGAGCAAGCATGTGAAACCATGGCGGCGGCTTGCTTTCGAGTGATAACAACCATGGACTGGAGTTCACCGTAGGGTTTCAATCTGTCAGGAACAGAAACAAACTCAGACTGGTAAAATTGGTAGGTTGCTGGTTTGTCAGGAATTGGAAAAGACAGTAACCGATATCGGTCTAGTAACCGATGTCGGTTATACTATAGCCGACGTCGGTCAGGTAACCGATGTCGGTGTAATAAGTCTGGGCTAACAAGATATAAAAAAAAAGGCTGCTAATTTGATTTTTAACAACGTTTAGTATACTTGTCCAGTTATTGATCACAGAAGACAGAGAATGAGAAAGAAAACAGAACCAAGCAAGATGCACACGCAAATCCAGAGATTAACCCTAGGGTTAATTTTAATTATTGTGGGCTTATGCCTTTAGACGTAGAATGATGTCAGAATCCTAAACAAAAGACTTAGGGGAAATGTCAAGTTGTTTTGGCTTATAAGGTTACCTCAATCGGGCGGAGGAATACCGCGGAAAAAGGGGGGATGTTTGAGCTGTTGTGTTAATTGTGAAGTGATTTGGTATGTGTTGTGCAGTGAAAGTAAGATTAATTTCCTGTCAATACCGTGGATATCACCCCCACGTGTACGACCTGTTACTTAATCTACGTTCACTAGAATTGAAAAACAACAAGCAGGAATGCAATGCACGTGTTTTAAACCCAAATCGAAAATTATGTTTGATGAAGCAAGAGAGATGACTTTCACTAATGCGAAACTAGGAAAGCAAGACAAATTCTTTACGAAATATATAACAAAAGCAGCAACAGCAAGTATGCTTCCTAAAATGAAAATAAGCAAGAGATACAGAAACCCAAGATGGGTCCCACCGGGCGTGCCAAAATGTTTCACTCGGAATGTTTCGTTCCTTTTAGAAACAGATAAGGTTAGGGACTAGGAGGAATACCTGTAGAATGTCGAGATGGTGTGCGCGTACCGTAGAGAAAGATCAGGCTGACTGCGAAGAACTCCTTTTTGTCTTGGAAGGACTACCTGCAAATAAGAACACAAGACCACAAGATTTTGATTAGACAATAAATGAGGAAACTGCCTTGGGCCCAGGAAATATAAAACTTCCTTTCGAAGGTGGTCAGTTTCCCTGCTAATATGAATTAACACAAAGACTGTAAAATATCAATTAAGTTGTTTCGTTGAACTGGGTAGGGGAAAGGCTGGTTTTCTGGTTTTGATCAGAGGAACCGATGCCGGTTACTGATAACCGATGCCGGTTACTGATAACCGATACCGGTGGGTTCTAGGATCTTCTTGGTAGCTATGGTGTTTGTAAGGCTGGTTTATGGATGATATTAGGAAATGAGATGATGAGAGGTAAAAGAATGACGGTTAGATGCAATGGCACGTTGGGTAGTGGATTCAGAGACGGATTTGGGAGGACTGTGATTCAAAGAGCATAAGAAATGTTATAACAGAGGACATGCAAGATGTGACTTACTGATTTTGACAAAGATGCAAGGTGATCTCCTTTGCTGTAAACACTTCTGGTTTCTTCACTCGTCTCTGCTCGGTCAAGTGAAGATCTGGACTCTGTTTCTCGCTCCCAATGATCTCTGTTGATTCAAAAATCCTTTCCTCTGATCCCAAAATGAAATTTCGGTCCGTTGTTTTGGTTTGGGGAGCCCATTTACAGGGAACCGATGGCGGTTGCGTAACCGACGGCGGTCGAGTAGGAACCGGCATCGGTAAGGAAAAAGTAGGCTATTTTTAGTAAAATAGCCCACCTTCCCTGCTTTTCTCCCGAGAGATCAGTTGCGGGCTTGGTCAAGTGACTAGAAGGTCGGTTTTGGGTGCGAGAAAGGGGTCATTAGTTATGGGTGTAGGTGTAGACCAAGTTTTAGGTTTTAATTAGGTTAGTTTAGGATTAGGGCTAGGTCATGATGAGGTGGCAAAATGAGGTGGCAGGTGAGGTGATGGGGATTTATCAATTACAAGGTAATTAATAAATAATTGTGTAAGGTTTAGGTAATGAATGCTCCAAACATGGTGGGGTGGATCTGAGTCTACCATGTGAAACCAGAGAGATCTGGAGACATGCATCATCAAGTGACCAAAAACATGGTCAAAAGTGTCAAGGAATTCCTCCAGATGACAATGATCAGTGGGTGCAGGAACTGGCCCAAGTAAGAAGGGTGAAAGACCCTTATAGGTGAAGTAGCGTTCCATAGAAGCACGCCATGTTGAATAGTTCTCTCTCATAGTAAGAAGTGGCATAGGATGTAATGCGATCCTATGACACTTGCATCTAGAAATAGCACTCTTCATGATGTAGAATGAAAAGTACAAGGTGCATGAAAGTAAGATGTCGGACTCGGTTGATAATGCGTCTGTGTGTGAAAACCCAAGAGTACTAGTGAACCCCCCAAAATGTGGCACTTTATAAAGTAGTGCATTTACAAAACTGACAATTCCATCATGTAAAGTGTGAGAAATAATGCAACTTTGACCAAGGAAGTGCTAAAAAATGAGCAGCGAGTCAAAAGTTATAGCATAAATACGATTCCCGCAACTGATGGAAAATGCCAATAAACACTGCAAACTGATTTAAAAAGTGCCCGAAATGGGTGCAAAGGGTGTCGTGTGGGTACTCATTGGAAATGGTATCAAAATTTAGGTAGGTTTTTTTTGCTTGCGAGGGGGGATTGGCCTCCTGCCAACCTCGAACCTCACCCTCCGTCTTCAACATGCATAGGAAGGGAATTAATACAAGCAAATAGATCCCAAAAAATTATTACAATGCCATAAAGGAATGTTTTTACCTCAAAACATTAAAAAAGAGGGATTTTTTTAACCTGTAAACAATTCTAAAAGGGAAAATGGAACAAGATGCCTCACTTGACCGAGCTGATGGGTGTTGTACAAGTTGACATTGAGTTGGTGGGTTACTATTTGAGAGCCACCCACCGTGCTAAGTCAAATCGAGGAGAAGTCCAAAAGAGAGAATCCGAGCACTCAAGAACTTTCCAAGTTGAAGGGCCATGTGTAGGATGGTAGGTGTAGCAACCGTGTAGACATGTAGGCTTGAGTTTAACACAAAACCTACCAAGGTGGAGTTGGTGAATACCCGAGATGAGCTGGTTTGCAAATGTCGGAGTCCACTTTGTAAAACCCAGTGAGTTGATCCACAGAACCAGTGTGGCCAAGGTGGAAGTTCCTGAGTGGGCTCACAAAGTGATAAAGGTCCAAGTTGGACTGTCAGAGTCAACCGAGTCATGTGGAGAGTGGCAGGTCAAAGTTACAGCAAGGAAGCCACCAAGGGAGTCCGCATTGGAAGGTACAGTAGCAACATGGAGCCGATATAGAGAGCCTGAGTTTAAACTAGCGCTGAAACAGAGCCACAATGAGATACCCTTTGAGAAGGTAGATGGCGCAAGGGAACTAGGAAGAAACCAAATCATGCAGAAAAATGAGAAAATCGAACCAGGGGCTGAGAAACACTAACTCAGACAAAACCATGAAACAGAGGAGGTGGGTCCACAGGTAGAGCACTAGTTGGGACACCACAAACTAGGTAGAGTAGGATTCTCAACCAAGGCATGAGTTACAGGTGGTGGGAGCTCCAAACATGCAGCAGGAGGAGAAACCAGAGATGCATGCAATGCATGGTGCAGTGAGCAGACAAAACACAAGCTAGAGGTGATGCAAAGGTGAGTCGAGCCAGAATGGCAAGTGCAAAGCTATGTGTAGGAGGGTCAGTGCACAAAGGCGAGTTGGGGCTGAGCTGGCCTTAAACCAACTTTGAAAAGCCCAAAGACACACACTTCAAACCAGTACAAAAACTTCTAAATTGAAACCTGAAGCTGCGAACCACCTCCAAAACATCATGCAAATCCCCGAAGGTTAAAAACCCATAAATCAATGCAAGAAGAGAACTGTCGGAATATCCATTACGACACATGCATGAGAATCTCAATATCACATTGGGAGGTTGAAAAACACATGAGAAACACCAAAAAGTGCACGGATCTACAAGATCCGCTCTGATACCATGAAAGAGGGTACAAAAACCCGCAAGCGAGGATCACGAGGGACGATGTGCACATCAACGGATGTGCGAACGGCAGCATGAAGAAATCTCGGGAGGATGCGAGCATCAACCGAATGTGCATGCAAAGATTCAACCAAACAGGCAGAACCTTGTTAAGCCATAAAACTCTCCTCTATCTCATAGATCCAAATGGGGTGTACATATAGGAGGTGTTGAGTAACCCCCAGTGCTACAATCATGACAACTCGAGTAGAGAGGGGGAGTTACATTCCCATAATAGAATTGTAACTCGCAATGATGCATATGACGCATTGACACACTGACGTGCTAACGCACTGACATGCTGACACGTAAGGGAATCTCATAATGACCCCTAAATGACACATGAACCTATGATCTCACCTAAGTGAGATGACTCACCTGATGATGTGGAAAAATAACACACACCAACAGAAATATCCATGTCGAAACCCTTATTCCTTCTCATTCATGGTTCTCTCTCTTTCTGGGAAATTTGTTCTTCCCTAGTCAACCAAGAGTTATAAAGTTATCAATAATTTTGGTCTCCGCCAATCCCGAATTTTGAAACTAACATTGCCAATTATGCCCAAAATCTTTAGAGTTTGGGCATAACTGTCAATCCTGAGCTCAGATTTTAAAAGTCTATATATGATTACAAATCTGTTGAAAACATTGTATACATGATGAAATCTTGAAGTGCATTTGATGGTATGCTGGAAGATGTTGTCAATAGATTTTATAATTGGTCAAAACAATCTTTGGGCATGTAATTTATAATATACATAGAATATGTTAGTCCAACCACCAAATATTATAAAAAAAGTATGGGCACTCTTTCTGAGATTTGCCAGAGCTATGTACGTTGGCGTACTGGGTTTGTACTAACATGAAGCCCATCACTCTCAAGCTGAGATTGAAGGGATTCATGCTACTTGAGATGGACCTCCAGATCAATTTACCTATGGTTTCCACATTTCTTTCATTCTGCTCAATGGATAAAAGCTACTTTTGGCTCATAAGGAAATAGGTTGTTCAATTATTCTACTCTTAACCTATCAATTATAAGGGACCAGGGAGAGTCAAAAATGGATGAAAATGGAACCTCCTCCCTACACTGTAAAGGCATTTGATCCCTCTTACTAGCAAAATGATGTTTTGGGTAAAATATCATGCCGAGGGAGAATATAGAAGGAAAATGGTGTTGAGAGAGGCTAGACCAATGTGACACATACTTTCTCATTTTTGCTTGTTTTACTTCTTGCCACATCTCCATGAAACAGGTAATACCCTGCATGCTTGCAAATGAGACATTGCATGCACAGAAAGACTAACACCAAAATAGAGAGGTAAGGAACATATTTTTTTATGTGACAGTCTATCACATTGGTTAAAATAGAGGCACTTTTACATCCTTTCCATTGCTCGTCTGAGAAGGTTTACAACTCAATGGTGTTGAATTTTTTTTATAAAAAGTTTCCCCACATCCTAGAATATCTCCAATAAAAAATGTAGAAGCTCTAGTTTACAATATATAGAAGTGAATGAGAGAAAAGAGAAAAGTGAAACTCAGGATTATATTATCTCCCACCTACACTGGAATTATCATGTGGAAGGTACTTTGAGGAAGAGGCATGACCAATCCTTACTCTAGAGATCATTCCCCCTATGTTGCAAAGGTCTTACACTTCTGGAAGAAGCTCAATGGGGTGCATTCACACTTCATTAATTACGGTAGTTGGACTTACAAAAGTAGATTCATAGGTCATTTCTAGGAGTGCTATGAATTTGCACTAACGGTTTTGCACATGCTAACCGGTGATAAAATTAGAGGTAAATACACTTTACCATTGACATAGCTGATGTCGATACATTGTCCAACGATATATAGATCTTTGAAAAACAGAGCAACGATTCAAAAGTTATGGCCATCTTTAAGTTTGCATCAAAAAAATAATCGTCATTCCTCTGAGTTGTAGACCTACTTTCCCTTTATTGTGCGACTTTCCCTTTATTGCATGGATTTTCCTTTCATTGCAGGGAAGTCCCTTTGTTACATCATGATTTCATTTCCTTTTTTGAATGTGGCATTTTCCTTTGTTGCAATGGCTTTCCTTTCTCCAACATGGCTTTCTACGACTTTTCCTTCAAATTTGCACTTTTGAACCAATTGAAAATAAACATACATACCCATTTCACTAGCACTGCCTTAGAATTTTATTGGATTAGGGAGTTAAGAAAAACTGAGTATCGCAAGCCCTCAGGAAAACCAAATTTCACCATGTTGATTCTCAATTTTGGATCATTTTTCTCAAAATTTGGCTAAGCAATTGAACTCCTTTGTAATCCAAGAAGCAAGGAAAATGCACAAAAAATGCTTTCAGAAGTGGTTACAAAAAACATTGTCCATGGGTATGGCTATTTTCTTTAGACACTTCAAGCCCTCCGAAGAAGCTTTGAATTCATGATGTAAATGTTTCCCTAACTTTCATACTGAACTATCTTGTTCTATGAGGCCTACAAATCCAATAGTTGAGCCACCTATGTCAATTGGTATAGTTGCAAAAATAACACAATCATTACAATATTTTTGTGACACATGTGTAACTATCACACAATTGTAGGAAGATCTGATTTTTTATTGGTTAACCATTTCAAATCCATCCCATGCTAAATCCCAGTAAAGTTGTGATTAGACTTCTTACACATCACTGCAGTTGTTGTGAGATCCCATCTCGGATTCGATTCTATCCTTATCCCTGACAAATAGCCACTCCCTACATATGACTTACAATATTTGTGTACATTATCTCCTCCAACAGCACAATAGCTTGCAAAATCAATTGAGTGACTACCCACCCCTCCTCATGTATTCCCAAATCCATGTTGGGATTAGATACATACCAATCAGAATGCTAGTTAAGGATTAAATAGTATTTAGAAGAAGCCATCTTCAAACTAAGGACTGAATAGTCATCACTAGTTTGTTGAGTTTGGCTCCTAAACCCAGGATTATCAAAGATCCCCTTAATGGTGAGTACCAATAGTTCAGGATGGTTCCCAGTTGAAGAACAATTCAACCCCATAGGCTTAATTTTGGTGATGCAATTCCCATAAGATGAATAAAAGAAGAGGTGAAATACCCTAGCAATCACCTTTCTCATAATGTAGTTTCTCATCTATGGTGCTCTCTACTCTGAAGAAGATCTCTCTGATCTCTGTTCAAGTTACACTTAGTCAGCCAAGGTAGAGGAAAGCTCTATCAAAAGATTTTGCAGTCTCCTAACTTGTCCTCAAGAAACAGCAAATTGATATTCAATTAGGTTTGGGACTTGAAAAACTTTATGCTAGAGGAAGATTTCAATCAAAAGTTATATATTATTGCAAGCATATTTGAGGAAGGAGATTGATGCGTCCAAATCCAAAAGAAGAGGAGTGCATCTCTAGTGCTACTGGGGGAGAAAAATACATTTTCAATAGATTTGAACTCAAAACGGGGCTATAGAAGAACCTTTAGTTCTTCCTTCCACTTCATGTATCTTAGATTATAATGAATGTGTTTGTAAGACAAATGTTTTATCTTTCAAACTCAATAGCACCTTGAAGATTTGAGCAATGCATGGTGATCTACTTTTTGCTCAACATGGGTACCACCATGGAGGAAGCTGTGAGACATTTGTACTTGAGATGGACAGCTAGATGAAGGTTGTTTATCTATTCCTAGATATGGATGAATAAAATTAATCCTAGAGGAACCAGTTGAAATCACAAAACTATCTACTCCTAATCTATCCACCTTCCAAGGGACCAGGGAGAGTTTGCTGTGCATGAAAAATGGAGAACTCCTACATTTGCATTAGACAACAGGTGATAGCAGCTCTTTGGAATCAAGATTGGAAGGTGAAAATCTTCCATGTTATTGATTGGAGGAATAGAGAAGGGAAGAATGGAGTTCCATCAGATGCTTCCAGACCAATCCATTGACATAGAAGCTCTGCAAGAATCTTCCATTTATGGAATGGACATATCCATGAGTTAAAAACACCCTATCAAACGTAAATGAGACATTTATGCACAAAAAGACAACAACAAAAATAGAGAGGCAAAGGAGATAGCAACAACCAATAATGCTAAGGGTCTAAGCATGAACACCACAAACACAAATACTTAGGACTCATATGCAATATGCACAGTCTATCACATTGTTGAAATGCAGAGGCAATAAATACAGGTTTCTAGGCCCATAAGTTTTCAGGTTTACAACTTGCTAATTTGGTGTTGAGAAGACCAAATTCTTAAAAAGTTTCCCCGCATCCAACCAGGCCATGATCATCTCCTAAAACATGAGAAGATTTTACAATGGTATAGCCAAGTGAATGAGAGAAGAGAGAAGAGAGAGAAGATACAATTTTCATTGAATGCTCTAAAAAGGGGATGTGAATCCTTACAAATCATTCCTCTCATGTGATTCTAGCTTCTAGAAGAAGAAATAGGTAGGTTTGCCATACTTTATTAGATTGTGGTGGTTATGCACACTTTGGATATGTGCATTTTTGTGTTGGTATGTATGATTTCCAATTTTCTACTTAGTTTTTGCGGGTGCTAGTTTTGCTCTTGCACAGTCCATTTCAGTGGCATTTTGGTGAAGATCAACTCTAAGTTTAGTGGGTTTCCAAGTGGCTCAAAGGGATTTTTTTCAAAGTTTAGATCAGTTTTCAGGCTACTACTCATGACTCCATGCCAAATTTATGCTTCAAGGAAGCTGATCACTTCATCTAGCAGGCAGATGACCCCTATGAGTCACCAAAAGTGTTATCCAAATAAGCCCATGCTTATTTTTGGCTAAGTCCTCCTCCTTTTCCTTTGCTGGAACTTAAATGAATTTTTGGCATGCTTCAGGGACACAAAATTTTCTGGAAATGGCTCCATCAAATAGATAATTTTCTCACCTTTCCAGAAAGGTAAAATTTTCCTCCTAACTCCTTGTAAATTTCAAAGTAATGGCACAACGGAGTTTTTTTGGGGGAAAATTTCCCTAAGCAAGCTTGCAACCAATGAAATGGTGCCACATGGCAGCAGAAGTCGGGGCAACAGAGTGAAGCTGAAAAATTCACCAGAGTGGGTAAAGGGCGCAAAGGGGAAAACTGGCCCGCAGGCCGTGGAGAAGGATGGAGAAAAAGTTGCAAAGGCCCCGCGTCCAATGTGGACGCAACACGTGTCCTTGACAACGGCGGGAGTCGAAGGTGCAGAGAAAAATTTGATTTTTTTCCAAAGTGACAGAGGTGTAAAGGAAAAATTTGAAGCATCCCCTCGCCAAGCAACTAGGAGTTGACATGTGTCACCGGGATAGCGGGGTGTGGATTATTTTTGGGAAATTTTCCCAATGAATAATCAAAAGGAAAAAGGCGAGGTTGGAGCCCGCATTTCTATCAGCGAATGGGGAAGTGTCACATTGAAGCGAAGCGGTGGGATGTGGAGAATTTTTGGGAATTTTTCCCAGATTCAAAAAAGAGGAAAATTTTCAAGTTTTGGCATGCCAACCCGAATTTTTCCCTAAAATTGCCATTTTTGCCCAAAATCTTCAAAGCGGCATAACTTTCAATCCCTAGCTTAGATTTTCACGTTCTTTATATTCTTGGAAATTTGTTGAAATCCTCTACACGATGGAATCTTCAATTTTTATTTTTGATGGATATTTGTGTGAGAAAAATGTGAAAACTTCTCTGGCATGCAAAAAACATAGAAACCGACTCCAACCACCAAAATTAATGAAGTATGGGCCTCTTTCTTGCTCTACAGAGCAATGTACATTGGCGTATGGGTTTTTCCATAAAACCCATCACTTTGCAGGTGAGATTGAAGGGATTTGTTGGTGGTTGGAGTTCCAAATCAATTTTCCTACGTTTTCCACATTTCTTTCATTCTGCTCGATGGTTAAAAGCCAGTTTTGGCTCATTTATAAAAGGTTGTTCATCATTCTTCTTTGCCCTCCCTTATTTTCTTCCCCAAGGTCAAAAATGGAGTTAGAACCTCCTCCCTTGCTTTGTAATGGCATTTTTTCCCTCTTACCAGCAAAATGATATTTTGTGCAAACTTCTGGAGCAATAAAAAACATTTTTGTGATGCATTTGTCCATCTTTGCTTGTTTTTGCTTGTTTTCTTCTTGCCTCTCTTCATTGCAGGTATTTGTGCATGTTTGAATGTTCACTGCAGGTTTTGGAGCTATGCTCATGGAGTTTTGGAACATTTTTTTTTGTGAAATCCATCATTGGTTTTGTGATGCACTTGTCCATCCTTTCCATTGCTCACCTCTTCTTGTTCCATGGCAGTTTTGATAGATGTTCAACATTTTCCTTCTCTGGTGTATCACCATTTTAGTGTAGGCTATGTTTTTCCCTCTTTTCTCCCTCTCTGTCTCCTTGGCATGGTTATATTAGGATTAGATTAGCTTTCCTACACTGGAATAACTTGTGGCAGGTAGTTTAGGAAGAGGAACAAACCTTCTCTGGAGAGCTTTCCCCATTTGCAAAGGTCCCACACTTTGGGAAAGCTCAATGTTGTGCATTCACACAAAATGACATTTCCTTAGAAAATGAGATCCATAGGTCATTTTTGGGGTGATGTGAATTTTCACTAACAAAACTCACACGATTCAAATCCATAAAAATATAAAAATCTAACTAGGAATACTCATGGAAGGTTTCAATTACTTAACATAAATGATAAATCCCTCCTTTATTTTGAATGTTGTCTTCTAAACATCTTCAAGATGGAATAAAACCAAATGATACCCAAATTTTAGGTCAAATTTAGGGAATCCTTCCAAAGATCTTCAAGATAGATTAGAACCTAAAGATACCTGGATTTTAGGTCAATTTTGGTGATGTATTGTGCACATCTTAGCTAGTCTAGAATCTCCATAATGCTTCAATATTATCTTGTTGAGTGTGAAAAAATCAATGCATAAGAGGAAAGAGTCATCTTTTTTAGTGATAATATTATTAGGTTAGCACAACGAAAAGAGCTTGATCTGATCTTTCCTTTATCAATAAACTTTTGGATTTGGTGTTAAATCTCGTTGTTCTTCTGAATGAATAAGTCTTCATCTGCATTTGTAATATGTTCACTCACATTTCTACCACCATCGATATGGTTTTTAGGACACTCAAATGGTAACCTTTAGCCATAATATCTTTCAATACCTTGAGTCATGTAGTTCTTAATTGTCTATATACAAATTTAATTATCTATCATTTTTCTCACATGAAATTTTAAATGATTCAAGTTAGATTTATTGACACTAAGAACTTGTTTCAAATTTTTATAAAAGATGTCAGAAAACATCTTTTATGTATGTACTCATTAATGAACCCATCCTTATGTATGAACCCATTAATGTATAAACATATTTTGACATCATTAATGAACTCATCCTTAATATCATAGCAAGAAAGTTGTCAAATATGTATGCCAAATGCCAACTAAAATAGATAAAATATTTTATTCCTGGAAGACATAAATATATAATATTCTAGGTCCTTCTATATAATACCAAGTGACTTTACTCATTTTTCAATAACCTGTAAAAAAATTTCACGGTCTTCTACATCTAGTCTCCATTTTTTGCATTGACCACTTTTAGTCTTCACCTGATGCAATTGTAACCCTGTAGCAATTATGTAATGGGTGTAATGATACACCTTTTTGTCTCATTTATAATCAACAAAGTGAACCCCAATTTGGAGTTATTTCACTTTTTGTAAGTATGTTCCTTGCACTATAACCGAGCTAGTATAAAATGTTGTCTCCTCACTTGTTATTTCACATGTTAGCTTTGTTCTCTCTTCTGTGAAACACAAAAATTAGTACTCCAATTTCTCAATATTGTCTTCTTTAGCAATGAATGCAAATACATCACCTACAACAAAATGCAAAGAAACATTCAATGATCCATGTATACTATAAATTATACATATATATTTAATTATCAAATTATACAATCCTTTTAAATAAAACATACCTTGTTTAACTAGTCCAGATATGTGGTCATAATCAGTTGAAATTAATAGCACATCTTCAAAACTATCATCATGATCTGATCCATATGTGTCATCCACAACTAAAAGGAACTTGCTTCCACTCACCTACATACCCATGTTTTTGACTATTGCACTTTGAATATGATTTGTTCATGCATTCATAACAAAGACAAGAATAATATCTTGTACAGATTGTCTAGTTATTACTATCCATAGTCATCAAAGAGTGCAAAGACCTAGAATTAGGAATCCTTTGAAATCCATACTTTGTCCTTCGATCAATAACTTCAATTAATAATGCTCAAAAGATCAATAAAGTTTAAAACAAACATCAAAATTCAATTTTTTATAAAGTTTGTAACTTGTAGAACTTAATAAATCACATCAAGATCTACAGATCTATGTTTTAAATGTGCATGTACCTGTTATCTCCTAAAACACTCTATGTTGGGTTGAAGCCTGTGGGGTTGAAGCATGTGATGTTGAATCCTGTGAGGTTGAATCCTGAACTGTAAAATGTTTCTTACACCATTCAAGTTTGGTGTGGGCATCAATCAATCGATCTCCCTCATAATCAAAGCTTTGTTTCTTTATAGCACATTTGATGCATGCACCCACACCATCATGTTCTCCCTTCCCATGACCACTCTAAAAAAAACTCCATGAATGAGGTATTTTGTGATGATGATGATAACAACTGAGTGCAAAGAAAGGGCGAGAGGATTTGAATTGTGATGCGCAACCATCTGACCAAACAAAATGTTGATCTATTTGTACTCCTCCCTGATGAAGATATTGAAAGAATAAACCAAAACAATGTTGCACAAAGTGGGTATCATGTTCCTTGTCATCACTTATATATAAGTGATACTCCTTCTTGATCATTTGCTTCACCTATGTACTTTCAACCCCATCCAAAACCAATTGTGCATGCCTATAAAATACTTGAACTGTGATAGTAACCTGGTCAGTATGATAATACTGTGTTTGAATTTATTTTTGATGAGAAAATGAGTAATTCTTAGCAAAATCAACCATGGACAATAGGGAACCAATAGGGAATGTGTCTCTATTAGTCTTGAATTATGTAGCCTACCACTTTTCATAGTGAGAATGTTTGATGTACAGACTAATTAAACTTTGAAAACTTTGCATGAATGTAGCAATGGGGATTTACTCTTCTACCAAATCCAACTTGGTTGCATCTTTTCCAAGCCTTGTTGAATATTTTATGTATTTGAACCTACAAAATCAATACATAATGGACAAATTGTCATATTCATTTGCAGTAAACATAAAAATCAATATATATTTGTTAATCACCTCTTGCAAGCCACCATTTGAACTATGTCCAAATTTTCATTTTTTCTGGCAATAATTTCAAGTCCCCACACTTTTCACAGACACCTTTGATGCAAGTCATATGATCGTTGACATGATCATCGGATATTGTGCAAAGAATTGAAGTTATGAATTCACTGACACGTGTAGGTGGGGCATTTTCATGACCATTTGATGCTTCCTGTAAATTTGTATACACTTGAAAAAACATAGATTTTGAATACATTAATTTTAAATCACATCTCAAAAAATGATACTTAATCAAATTTCAAATATATGGATATAAATGAAAGCACACCTCAAAATATATATACATGATATTTAAAGTTTTGTGTACCTGATAGTGATAATCAAACTCAACATGATAACAGAAATAACATGTGTTAAGGACTTTATCAGCTCGCACATACCAAGGCTTCAAATTTTCAAACATTCAATGTCTAATCTTAACATCTAGATTTTCTTCTGTAAACTTTATGTACATCTCATGTTGAGTTATTTCAAGCCAATTTTTTATATGTTCATCATATTTATTGTGAGTTATCCAGTGTTTTAAAACATCCCTCACATTTAGAGAAGGACGAGTTGTCAACACCAATTCGGCACTATGATAATTCTTCACCGGGAACTCCTCGTGCTATGATTATTTACTAATGCACAGCCTTTAGTTTGGTGGATGAAATCTGGAAACACAACAACAAACATAACAAAAGAATACCATAGACTATGATAAGAAGGAATGATGATAAATCTGAAATATCAGAGTAAATTATAATATTAACATGAAATCGTTACAATCTCACCCATGAGGTACTTCAAGTGTTACTAACTTCACTTGCCTTCCAAAAATAATTATGGGAGAAACTTCAAAATTACACCTCTTAATGGCTTCTTTAACACACCTTCAAAATGATGGCTTCCTTTACACACTTACTCATACAATATTTCTCACTACTTCCTTCTGTGCTAAATGAGTGGGGTGGCCTCTTTATTTATAGACTTCTAGGCTTATCCATCTTATCTCTAAGATAGGATAAGAAATCCACTCTGACGAATCATATTCCATACCTTAACTCTTATCTGTACATGTAAGCTTATCTTTTAAGATAAGATAAACCTTATCATTTCACACGGGTTCCACATTTTTAGACTTTTTACTAATAAAATACACAAAATATTTATGACCTCACTCCTTGTCCTTATTACCAATATAATATTTCTAATTCCTAATCATGTAGACCCTACTTCTCTACTTACCCCAACTTTGACATTTTAACATTACCGGACCACTTATGACAAATATTTAATTTTTACCACAACATTCCTATTGTACTTTTGACTATTACTGTACTATACATTATTGGCGGCGTCGTACTGGCAGCGCCGTTATCTTGTATCAAACGCTACTACTAATTATACTTAACAACATCCTATTCCTAATATATACATTAATGAAATAGAAATTATGGAGGAAAATTTTAGTGTCGACAGAGTCCTCTCTGTCCAAAAATTAGAAACTATCTTCACAATATTATCCTCTATTTTATCAAAACGTCGATTTCTACACATTAGTGCCCAATTTCCTTCCATTGTAGAGTCATCTAATGTCTTCCTCCTCTTTGCATACCTATTGACCGTCTTTCTAGATATACCCAATGCCTTGGCAATGACAGTAACATGATGATTATTAGTCATATCTACACTTACAACTGAATTTAATATTTCTCTACGAGAAATACTCTTATCAACAGACCTAGTTTTTGTACCCAAAGAATTGATTCCTTTAGAAACATTCCCAACAAATTCTTCTTCTATACGTTTTAAATTTTTCCGTCCAAAATCAACACCCAACAATTCTAATGTTTCCTTCATATCAACATGATTCAAGAATGTAACCAACAAATGTGCTCTAACAACTATAGTCAAATTAAAAAATTCTACATATATTATCTCTACACTTTTTGTTGTTTTCTTTTGTGATAGTGGTTCTTGTTGGGAAAAATATTTTAATTTTTGTAAATCCATTTTCACTAAGTGTTTCAAATTTTTCTTGGGAAGTAATTCCATAAGTTTAGTTATCACTTTAGTATAATGTTGCGCATCATAATTTGTGTCAATAAACATATACATGTGATTACACAAAAATTTGCAAAAAAATTAACATACAAATGTGATTACACCATTAATGACCAAGCTAGTAAACAATTTAATATCTAAAAAATTAACTTACTATCTAGTAAACAATAATAAATTAAGTTGACCAAGCTAATTGTATTTAGATAGCTTCATGAGGTCCTTCTTGAAATCTACTTGAAAATACTTTTGCATTTGTATTCAAGACTTTTTCATCTTAGAAGTGTTGGTTGGATATTTTGTCAAGTCAAAATATGAGATTCAACCACAGTACATGGGATTAAATCCCTCCTTAAAGACAAGTGAGGCTGCCTGTTTATTACTAATCTAAAACACAATAGAAATAATGCATACAATATTCACACTAATCTAACAATTGGGGTTGGGATAGAATCTCGAAATCCATATCCACACTATATGAAGATGCTATCTTTATAAATGGACTGGGTCAAAAATTATAATTATGGAAAAAACACAATGGAAGGAAATGAGAGGAACGTATTTTCTTTCGAGTAAACAAAGAGCATGAAATAATCATACGAGCTTTAGATAACAAATGTAATGTCTGAAATGATTAGAAACATCAAGATGCTAAACAAAGAATAGCTTAAGATTACGAACATAAGAACAATATCTTAAGAAAGATACATCTCACAACACAAAGTTTGCAAAATAACATCAGCTCCTATTCCTCAAATGATTAAAAGAAAACACAAAGTTTTTCTTCTTCACAATAGTTCTCAATATTCCAAAAATCTCCACCTTTTGGAATGTACGTACATCCCTTATTTATAATAAAAATAGCTGAGAGAAAATAGAACAAACCCTATAAAACAGTCTTTTAACAAGAGTACTATTTTTCTTGACTCTCACGCAGGAGACCAAGTCACAATATGATTCCTATGTGACGAAACAGAAATGAAAAAGACATGTCAATTTCAAGATTGAAATGACATGTCGCATTAAGACTTAGTCTGAATCATCATCTTTTTCTTCCTCATCTTTCTCTTCTTCTAACTAATTCTGTTTGTTCCGAAATTCTTGGAACTTCCAGATTATACCTTGCATTTCATTTTCATCAGGCGCAGTGGAATGATCACTCAAGACTTCACATCTTTCATGAGTGTCACTGGCACTACCGGGAAGCTTTATCAATATTTTGTTGAGTTTTCTCAGGGCCTCCAAAGAATGTTCAACCTTTACAAACTTTTCAATGATTTCAATACCAAATCCGTGAGTTGGTTCATGGTGAATGGATTCTTGGATTTGTTTGAAAATATCATTAGTTGGTAGGATGCCCAAGTTTCCACCTGACACTTTTGCACAAATTTTCAGCACTTCTTCTTCCGTGTCACTTTTTCCATCAATCAATTGATCTCTTGATTCTCTCAATTTACCGCAAGCTTCGTTGAGAATATTTACCCTGAACCTGATGGCTTTGGTCAGCTGGAAATGCTTATCCACATGTGGTATGATGCCTTCTTCTACCAAGATGCGTGATGGAATTTTATTCAATACCTGGAGAGCTTCGAAATTCAAATTAAGGTGTCCAATTTCTTGAGAGAAATCATCATCCATATTTTCCCCATCACTCTGTATATTCCCCAAAGATTGATAAACTTCTACGATGTCTTGAATCACTTCTTTCCCCTGTTGGAGCAGCCTTTGGGTCCATTCATCAACCACTCTCCCTATTTCATTAATCTTCTCAATTATAGGCACTGATGAGAAATCAAACCCGACAAGGACAGAGGAAGATGGTATGGATTCAAGGGGTTTTGAGAGCTTAAGTAATACTTCAGTTAACTAATCCACCTTTTCTTTAAGCTCATCTCTATTGTCCTTTGTTTCCTTCAATTTCTGGCATAGCACGTTCATAGCATCTCATGCATCCTGTTGTGCTCCTTCTGTTGTCACTTCTCCTAGAGCCACCCTGGTTATTTGATAGTCAGAGGCTGTTATGTCCTCTTTGGTTTTGTCAGTCACAAGAGTGGAGATCTCTGCAAACTTATGTCCCAAAGCATCCACTAAAACCTTTGAAACTATTTTGGGTTTCTTGGCTGATTTAGTAGTAGAAGCCTTGAGTGAACTAAAATCAAAGGTTGGTATGGGTATAGCCACCTTCCTTTTCCTCAAAGTTTTCTCAAGTAACCATTGGGGCGTGCCAGAGGGAGTTTCCATTGTTATAGAAGTTGGTATCATACTTTTAGGGAGAGCGAGATCCACTGGTGGAGTGGGGACAACTACCAAGGTGGTAGCAAATTCAGTGAAAAGAGGTGCAGGAGGGGGCATGTTTATAGTTACTTTGGTCCTAGCAGAGAGGGGTGAGAGTCCAGAGAAAATGCTAGACATGACCGATGAAGTAGATGGGGAAAGACGAGGTAGAAGTGGTTGTGAAATAGGAAGCGTAGATCTTGACGCCAAAGCCTGGGATGCAAGAGATAAGGTCACTTCAGTTGGGTAGTCAACAAATGGTGAAACTAGGGGCTGACTTACTTCTTTTTCCAAAGAAATTTCTCCTATTTCTGGTGGTGTTGGTGATTCTGGGACATTCACCATTTCAAACGGAGTAACAATTGAAGAGGTTTCTTGTTCTCTTCTCTTCTTGACAAACTTGACCTTTACAGGTCCCTTAGAAGAGCTTTTGTCCTTTTCCTTTTTGGAGGGCCCCGCCTCTGCAGCAACCAAATTTGAAAAATTATCTTCTTTGAAACTCATTCCCCAAGAGGTGAGCCATGCCTTGGTGCATGCAATAATTAGGGCCGATCTATCTGTAATGGAGGCTTTTTCACCAATAGACCAATCAATAGGTGGGAAAACATATTGATCTTCATTCAATCTATCATAGGAAGTATCCAGAATACTTTCATTATTGCCAGTACATTCTGGTATGTTAGCAAGCTCAAGTGTTTGAATCTCTACAAGTGTCAACCTGCTATGATATTTTCTTCAGACAGCAACCTCATCACGTAAATCAATCAAGATGTCTTCTATGCTTGGTACATGTGGGTGCAGAGTTCCATATGACTTAAGAACTCATCGAAAATTGAATCCATCTTTGGGCTTCATGTGCTTTTTCAACTTGTCTTGAATCTCATGTACAACATTCTTGGCCTTCACCACCGTTGAACAAGTATACCTTCCTATAGAAATTGGGAAAGATACGGCAGCCTTGTGTTTACTCTGTTGGAATTTGTGAAAATCCAACAATTGCTTGACCAATTCCATCAAGATTAGTTTGTCCCCTGGATATCTGGGAAAACGGAAAGGATCCCCTGGGTACATGACTACTTGAAGATATGTGAACTTCTTGAATTGCAAGAAGACACAACCCCATTTTGAAACTTCAGCCCATGCCTCATCAGAGACCCTCATTTTCCTCAATATGGGGTTTAACTTGTAGATGTTCTCTTAAAAGAAGGCATCGTTTACCCTTCTAAATTGATCTTTAGACCCTTTTCTTGTTAGCTGAGGAAAATACCGATAAACATGCTCCACTGTCTTGTTCCCCTTTGTATCCAATCCAGGATATTTCCTCATGCTGGCTACTGCATAGGTGATATAAGAGGACATATAAAACTTCCCAGTAGACAAGACTATTGTCATCTGAGAATCTATCTCGTTACTGATAAGAGTACCCCAATCAATCCCCTGTTGATTCTTCTTAATAATGATCATGAATTGGTACATCCATCCTTGGAAAACATTTGATTTAGGGAAACTAAAAACCTGAATGAACAGAGTAATGATATCATTTATTTCCTGAATGAAATCACTTCTAGGAGCAAGTCTTGGGAACCTAGAAACAACTAGCTTAGATTTGATTAGGAAATTCTTGTTCATGTGTTTGATATAATCCTCCTGATCATTGTCCCAAGCTTTTTGGGCTGACTTGAGATCTACATCTCCATACTCCTCAAAATTAGGCATCTTGAGAAGATCATCGAAGTAACCTCCGTCCAACTTGATTACGACTTCCCCCGCCTGATTTTTCACAGAACGAGAAGCAGAGTCATAGTTTGAAGCACAGGCCAAGATGAACTCGGGGCACTGAGCAGACATGGGAAAACTTGTTGCAAGAGGAAGACCACTGCCAACTACTGATTTCATCCATGGGGTCTGGGAAGAACTCTTGATCCTATTCCAAAAATCCTCCATATCTATGTTTTCGAGCTCTATATCCCGGATGTCATAATTGCAATCAATGTAGGAGGGAGACTCCACCTTCCTAAATTTGTACTTCATCTTCCATGATTTTTTAGTCTTATCTTGTGATGAACCAGGGTCCGACATGAGGAATTTCAAAGGAGGAATGAAATGAGGTGTCAAATAATTTGAAATACCCGACACACTGGAGATGTCACAAAATTTGAAATACCCGACACACTGGATATGTCAAAGAATTTGAAATACCCGACACACTAGAGATGGCGGAAAGATTGAAATGTCCACTATCTTTGGAGGATGCCAGAATGTTTGAAGTTCCCGACACCTTAAACCTCTCGATACACTACGGGTTTTGAAAACTGTAAAGCACCCTACGAAACCCGAAAAGAGGGAATCGAGTAATTGTTAGGTTGAAACATGCAAACTCTTCTCCATTGTTGATATTTCTGATATATTTTTAATCACAATGAAATATTCCAAGGAATAAAACAAAGTGAGCACTCCAAAAGGGGGAATCCTAAAACGGAAAAGATAAAACCCCAAAAACCCTAATAAGAAAAAGATAGAAACTCAGAAGAATCCTTTACACAATTATTCCACAAATACCACAAACAAAGAATAAAGGAAAATACCTTCAATCAGAATGAAAAATGATAAAAAACGAGCAATGCAATCAAGCACAGAGGTGAGTCGGGTTTCTGGGTCGAAGATGCATGCATGAAAATCCACGAGGTAAAAAGTACATCTTGTAAAAATGATATGGAAATCTGAATATTTATAAGAAAATTTTCATTTAATACACTTCATTTGACACGTTTCAACTACCTAACAACTCGGCATTAATGCCATGTCAGCATGCTTGGGATATCCAAAAACCCGACACAAAGGATTTCATATTAATTCGGGTTTCAGGTTACGGGAAACAAGTGACATGAAGCATGATGCTTGATGGTCCGTGAAATCCGATACAAAGGAGTAAATCAGGATTCGGGGATCAGAAGACATACAACATGAAGCATGTTTTGACGAAGGCATGTTACGATGCTTGGAAGACCCACAAACCTGAAATAAAGGAGTAAATCGGGCTTCAGGGATTGGAAGACATGTGACATGAAGCATGTTTTGACGAAGGCATGTTCTGATGCTTGGAAGACCGGAAAACCCGAAAGACTTACTTGATGCGGGTTTTGGGTTTCAGGGAACACACAACATGAAGCATCTAAAACACATGTTGTCTTGCTATTGAAACTCGAAAACCCGATTATCTCTCTGAAAGGGCTTTCTTAGAAAACCAACTCAAAAATTTCTTAGGGTTATCTTATTTTTGGTGTAAACACAAAAAAATGAGATAACAACTAGCTCTAGTTAGGGGCTTTCTTTGTGATATCAAAGGAAGAGAACTCAGAATCTCTGGCTTTATCCATTGGGCTACGGAGTCAGAAAAGAAGAAAACTGAAAAACAAAACAAGGAAAGAAAGAAGACCAAAAGCAAACACACGACAGAAAGTAAAGTATGTACAATGCAAAAGAGCATCTTGCATTAATGATGGAAAAACTTTAGATGTTGGCCGCTGAAAGGCAAAGGGAGTAACTCTCCATCAAGATATGATAAATGGAAACTATTTTCACCACTCAGCTGATGAATCTTAAAAGGTCCTTTCCACAAAGAATCAAAATTTCTGTTCATTCCTTTCTGCTCCCTCCTCTTATCCCAAAGCAACACTAGGTCTCCAATTTGGAAATTATGTTGCCTTGATTTCTTGTCAAAATTTTTATTTACTTTTCTTTGATGATCTGCAATGCGATCAACCACCTTGCTTCGATCCTCTTCTAGCCTAGCTAGGTACATAACCCTTTTTTCAATAGAATTTTGAAAGGTCACATATTTGACTGCTTTGGCCAACTATAAGGCTGGTAACTCTATTGAGATAGGTATCTCAGCATCAATCCCATATAGTACTTGGAAAGGAGACATTCCTATAGCTCGCTTTGGGGTAATCCAATCAGCCCACAACGCATCATACAATGCTTTGTGCCATGTCCTCTGGTTTTCATCTACTAGCTTTCTAATTATGGTAACCAGGTTCTTGTTGCTGGACTCAGCTTGCCCACTACCTTGGGCATAATAATCAGATGAGTGAGCCAGGGTGATGCCAAATCCATAGTAAAATTCTATCAACTCATGCGATGATAAATTGGAGGCATTGTCATCCACAATCTTGTGAGGCACACCGAATTTGACAATTATATTTTCTGTAAGGAACTTGCACACAACTTCTGAGGTTGCTTGCTTGATTGGTGCGACTTCCACCCACTTGGTAAAATAATCTATAGCAGTCAGCACGTAATTGTGTCTGACACTGGAGGCAGGATTCAGCATTCCAATGAAGTCAATTCCCCATTGGCGGAAAGGTTCTTCAATCACTATGGGTTTTCAGAGGAAGAGCTGCTAGCTTAGGGTGACCAACAAAATTGTTGAAAAAGCTTCACACTTGGATACCCACTCTACTGAGTCCTAAAAGAGAGTAGGCCAATAGTACCTAGCCTGTAGGATCTTATAAGCTATTACAGAGGATGATAAATGTCCTCCATATGCTAGACTATGAATGGATTCTAACAACTTTAACTGATGTGACTTATTAACACAACACAAAAATACACCATCAATACCTTTCTTATATATTTTGTTATCCGATAGGAGGTATCTTGTAGATCTTAACTTGAATTTTCATCTTATCCTTTTGGCTTAAATGTAGGGAGCAATTCACCATAAGTCATAAAGAAAGCAATATCTGTGTACCCTTCATCAGTTGTGCTCACTAAAAGTGCCACAGGAAACTTTGAAGAGGTTGTCTTCGGTCCTGTCACATTCTATTTCAACATGATTTTCCACAATCAATTTGCATAGGCCCCCCTTCCTCGTACCAACATGGTACATCTAATGTCCAATTCATACTCTTGAAATTTAGCTATCCAATTACCTCGTTGACTACCTAGCTCTTATTGAGGTCAAAATGGATTTAACGGCGGTGTCGGGAACAAGAACAAGGGGTATGGAGAGTTCAACACATAGTACCTGAAATGTTTTACCGCTCGTACCACCACATAAGCATGATTTTCAATTTGTGACATATTTATTTCATGTTCCTTTAATGGGCAGCTCATGAAAGCAATGGGAGATTCAATGCCCTCCCCATTCCTCCTACATCAAGATGGATGACAGTATGTGAGTGGAGGTGTAGCTTCCGTACATGATAAAATCTTTTTTAAAATCTGGACATACTAGGATAGGTGCGCAAGCAATTGCCCTTTTGACTTCATAAAATGTGAGCATCCCTTTAGTACTCCCATCAAAATTGAATTTTTTCATTTCATCATCATCCAAGGATATCCTTGGTTTTGTTAGCGAAATCAAGTACAAACATTCTTAGGAAATTTACCTTTTTGAAGAAGGAATGAACTCTAGTTTTACTTGTGGGTAGGGTAAGGATTTGAATGGCCTTCACCCTCTCTAGGTTGATTTTGGTTCCTTCTCTAGTCACAACATGACCCAACAACTTTCCTTCGGTCACTCCAAACATGGATTTCTTGGGATTTAATGAAATTCACATGATGCCTGCATCTCAAGAGTACTTATTCTAAATGATCATAATGCTCACCTTCTGTTTTTTAGAGAAAATGTTTAAGTCATCCAAATACACCACTATGACTTTTCCCATCAGGTCTCTGAATGCCAAGTCCCCATAGCTCTCTGAAAGGTGGCTCCTGGCAGTTGATCAAGCCGAAAGGAATCCTCTTGTAAGCAAAGGTCCCCAACGGGGTTGTGAAGGACATATTATGTTGATCTTCCATGCAGCTACCCGCAACTTGATTATATCTTGAAAATCCATCAAGCATGGATAGCATTTCTGATCTAGTAATGGTTTGTAACACGTGATCCATGATAGGCAAGGGATAGTTTTCTTTTAACGAATAATGATTCAGGTTCCGAAAATCAACACAAATCCAAATTTCACCCATTCTTCTTATTGATAGGGATGATGTTAGCAATGCAGGTGGAAGTGATGGATTGGAAAAATAATTCTGGCATCCAAAATTTTCTAAATTTCTGCAAGGATAGTCCTTAATATTTTAGGGTTATAATGTCTTTGCTTCTTCCTGTAAGGTTTTACATCAGGCTTCAAAGGAATATTGTGTTGTACATCTTTGGGCTTGAAGGATTTTAAGTCTGCATAGGACCAGGCTAAGACATCCATATATCTTTTCAGGAGTGAAGTGAATTTTGCTTTCTCCTTAGGGGAACAACATTTCCCAATATTCACCATTCGAGGTTGATCAAAAGAACCTAGATTGACTTGATCTACTTCTAAGCAAGAAGCTCCTTCAACTTGTCTCTTGTTTTGAATGAAACGGTCATTCTTGTCAAATACACCCTCCAGATGAAACCAGACCTTTGGGAATCTTGTTTCCTTTAAACTGAATAAACTTACCGTTAATCTCTTGACATGGATCTAAAATAGATTCACGGAAAGTTGATTTTGACCCTTCAAAGTACAGCTCATTAAAATTGTCAGTTTTTTCTAGAAAAGCCAACACTTGTTGATCATCATTGAACACTTGCCAATGAGCCGCATTATCCAAGATACTAGGACAGATACAATGACCTCAATGGTGTATGCATCTTGTTTGAACTAGGGGTGAGGGAGAAGGAGGAATGTGGACATGGCCAAAAGAATCAGCCTTGTCATTATAATATCTCAAAACCGCCTTGATGGAGAATGCATCAAAAGCACTGTATATTATCCCAAAATTTGTTACTGTAATGTCTCAAGCGATCATTTTTTACTTGATAGATTCCCTTGACCTGATTGACAATCAGCTCCGCATCCCCTTGAACCTTGAGATTTTGAATTCCCCTTATGTCTGGCCTATTTCTAATCATAGTAATAGAGCTTCAATATTTAGCCATGTTTATTAGTATTATCAAACTGCAATTTGAAGGCGGAGGGGGAAGATCTTGGAATTAGGAGATATAAAAACTACACTAGCACTCGATCCAATGGTTGAACAACTATCATCAAATTTGAGGGTCGAAATAGCATTAATATCTTATTTCTCGACATCTATAGCTGATATCTCTGAATGTCATGAAATAATTTCCAAAACTAGCATCTTCTAAGAGAATTTGAGCCTTAGGGTCCATCTGATTTAGTTACTAAATACTTAACCTGAGGCCTCTAGGATGGAGAACATGATAAACCCCCATTGACTGGAATTCTAGCCTTGGTCTAATCCATATTAATCTCTCCTCTGACATCTTTATAAAAACCTCTACCCAAGATGGATACCGCAAGATGCATGAATGTTAGTGACTAGAATGGTCATTTTCACTCTTTTTTCTGGGAAGGCACACAAATGCAAACTATGCATCTTTGATCTAACCAATCAAGGGAACTTTCTTGGTTTCCATGGAGTAAACCCCATCCACATGAATTATTTCAAAGTAAGCCCCAAGGGCATGGCCTACTTTTACGGGCATAATATTATCTGAGGCCCCTGAGTCGATGATGTAATTACTGAGTTTGAATCCATTTATAAGCAAAGACAAATAAAATGGTTTCAATATTTCTTGAAGAAGAGGTAGAGGTTAGATTTTTCTTAGGTGGGGATTGAGTAGGATTTGGAAAAATACCTTTTGAAGGTGGGGGGAATGACGGCTTTACTTCTAATGAATTTGGTAAGTTTTTTGAACTGTTCAGGATTTGACTGAAGGTATTCTTCTTCTGACATTTGGATCTTGGTTCTTTTTGCATGATCGATAATGTCAAAAGTAGTATAAGAAGGGGTGATGGTAAGGTTCAGTTCTAATCTCGTGAGCTTGAGCTGGGGCACTGACCTTAGGAGAAAGAGAATGAGGAGAAGTTGTTACCTTTTTGGTGACTTCTCTTTCAGTTTGTGCTGAAATAGGAGCACCTCTCTTAACTATGGCGATGGAAGGGTTCCTTGTTCTTCTCCTTGGGGTCTTCCAAGAGGTTTTCTTGGATTCTGAGATTGGGATCGAGTGAAGACGGAAAATGACTAGCCATCCGGTGCACATTCATCTTCTTCGTATTCCAAATACCCAATGCTGGAGTTCACCAGCTGAATCATCATAAGACTCATCAGCGTATCCTGAAGCTTCAAAAGCCTCGGGGGAATCTTGTTCTTCGGGTTCTTCCTCTTCTTTGACTATTTCTACTACCCACGTTAATGGGAGGAGCTTCGATTGCCAGTCTTGGTTGAGTAGGAGTTAACCGCGACCCTATCTCTTGTAGGCACACCATTGGTGTTATTGAAATTCCGTCTAGGGATATCCCGATACAGAACATTGCTCACCTACTGGGACATTTGTATTTTTTAAAGAAATCAAATCATTAGCCATCTTTTAAATCATAGGGTCAGTATTACCTTGGGAAGAACCTTGATTTTTAGGTTTGGGTACATCTTTCCTGATTCTTCCAGCCAAAATGAGATCATCCTCTATTTCAATAGCTATTGACTGAGTGATAGCCAAATCTGGGATAGCCGACCTTCTTAATAGAAAGCTCACATCGGGAGGTTGAGCATTAATGAAGAAGCATTTCTGATTTTCCGGAGTAGGTACAGCTATTTCCAGAATCTTTCAGATCAGCTTGTTAAACTTTTCCATGAAGTCCCGCATGGGTTCATGCGATTCCTTCTTCATATGGGTAAGTTGTGCTAACAAAGCATGAGAATATTCAGCTGGTTTGAAACATGCTTCGAATCTGGTCCTCATGGTAGCCCAGTTTGTGATGCATGCATTTGGAAGGTGGTAAAACCATTCGGCTGCTGCACCATGCAATGTTTCAACGAAGATTCGAACAGAGACATCTTCGTGAGCTACTCCAAGGACACCGCATGCTACAAAGAAAGATGCAATGTGTTCATCAGGATGTTGCTTCCCATCCCCATTGAAACTTGGGAATGTTTTTACGTGATCCATGTGGTAACTCGTGCAATGGTGGAGTTAAAGAAAGAGGACCAATAGCTGTGCCCCAGGGCATAGGTTGTGTTGCCATCCTTCTGAAAAGAGTGCGTATGGGGATCTGAGTGTTAGACAAGAATAACACGTGACAAGTTGCAGACACTTCTCATTCTACGGGGATCCAGTTTCTCTGAACAGGTGAAGAACTTCTGGTTCGGTTAGAAATAACGTTGTTGGGGGAAAGACTGAAATTGTGTTGTTGTAGCAACTCAAAGAGTGGATCAATTTCACCCTAGGCTCGGCAGGACCGAGTGAATATCTTTCCAGCCAGCTTGAACTAGGAAAGAGATCTTGTTGAAAATAAGGAAAATACAGATTCGCCAGACACCAAGAGGATAAGATTTATACTATTAATCTGTATTCCCCAGTGGGAGTCACCAAAAACTGTTGGTTGGATATTTTGTCAAGTCAAAATATGAGGTTCAACCACAGTACATGGGATTAAATCCCTCCTCAAAGACAGGTGAGGCTGCCTATTTATTACTAATCTAAAACACAATAAAAATAATGCGTACAATATTCACACTAATCTAACCATTGGGGTTGGGATAGAATCCCGAAATCCATATCCATACTATGTGAGGATGTTGTTTTTATAAATGGACTGGGTCGGAAATTATTATTATGGAAGAAACACAATGGAAAGGAAATGAGAGGAACGTATTTTCTTTCGAGTAAACACAGAGCAAGAAATAATCATACGAGCTTTTGATAACAAATGTAATGTTTGAAATGATTAGAATCATCAAGATGCTAAACAAAGAATAGCTTAAGATTACGAACATAAGAACAATATCTTAAGAAAGATACATCTCACAACACAAAGTTTACAAAATAGCATCAGCTTCTATTCCTCAAATGATTAAAAGAAAACACAAAGTCTTTCTTCTTCACAATAGTTCTCAATATTCCAAAAATCTCAACCCTTTGGAATGTACGTACATCCCTTATTTATAATAAAAATAGTTGAGAGAAAATTAGGAAAAACCCTATAAAATAGTCTTTTAACAAGAGTCCTATTTTGCTTGACTCTCACACAGGAGACCAAGTCAAAATATGATTCCTATGTGATGAAACAGAAATGAAAAAGACATGTCAATTTCAAGATTGAAATGACACGTCGCATCAAGACTTAGTCTGAATCCTCATCTTTTTCTTCCTCATCTTTCTCTTCTTCTAACTGAGCCTGTTTGTTCCGAAATTCTTGGAACTTCCAGATTATACCTTGCATCTCATTTTCATCCAGGCACAGTGGAATGATCTCTCAAGACTTCACATGTTTCATGAGTGTCACTGGCACTACCGGGAAGCTTTCTCAATCTTTTGTTGAGTTTTCTCCAGGGCCTCCAAAGAATGTTCAACCTTTACAAAACCTGTCAATGATTTCAATAGCCAAATCCATGAGTTGGTTCATGCTGAATGGATTCTTGGATTTGTTTGAAAAGATCATCAGCTGGTAGGATGCCTGAGTTTCCACCTGACACTTTTGCACAAATTTTCAGCAGTTCTTCTTCCAGGTCATTTTTGCCATCAATCAATTGATCTCTTGATTCTCTCAATTTACCGCAAGCTTCGTTGAGAATCTTTACCCTGAACCTGATGGCTTTGGTCAGCTTGAAATGCTTATCTGCATGTGGGATGACGCCTTCTTCTACCAAGATGTGTGATGGGATTTGCTTCAGTACCTGGAGAGCTTTGAAAGTCAAATCAAGGTGTCTGATTTCTTGAGAGAAATCATCATCCATCTTTTCCCCATCACTCTGTATATTCCCCAAAGATTGATAAACTTCTACGGTGTCTTGAATCACTTCTTTCCCCTGTTGGAGCAGCCTTTGGGTCCATTCATCGACCACTCTCCCTTTTTCATTAATCTTCTCAATTATAGGCACTGATGAGAAACTCGAACCTGACAGGGACAGAGGAAGATGGTACAGATTCAAGGGGTTTTGAGAGCTTAAGTAATACTTATAGTTAACTGCTCCACCTTTTCTTTAAGCTCATCTCTGTTGTCCTTTGTTTCCTTCAATTTCTGGCATAGCACGTTCATAGCATCTCGTGCATCCTGTTGTGCTCCTTATGTTGTCACTTCTCCTAGAGCCACCTTGTTATCTGATAGTCAGAGGCCGTTATGTCCTCTTTGGTTTTGTTAGTCACGGGAGTGGCAATCTCTACAAACTTATGTCCCGAAGCATCCACTAAAACCCTTGAAACTATTTTGGGTTTCTTGGCTGATTTAGCAGTAGAAGCCTTGAGTGAACTAAAATCAAAGGTTGGTATGGGTACAACCACCTTCCTTTTCCTTGGATTTTTCTCAAGTAACCATTGGGGCATGCCAGAGGGAGTTTCCATTGTTGTAGAAGTTGGTATCATACTTTCAGGGAGAGGGAGATCCACTGGTGGAGTGGGGACAGTTACCAATGTGGTAGCAGATTTAGTGAAAAGAGGCACAGGAGGGGGCATGTTTGTAGTTACTTTGGTTCCAACAGAGAGGGGTGAGAGTCCAGAGAAAATGTTGGCCGTGACCGATGAAGTAGATGGGGAAAGAGGAGGTAGAAGTGGTTGTGAAGTAGGAAGTGCAGATCCTGACGCCAAAGCCTGGGATGCAAGAGATAAGGTCACTTCAGTTGGGCAGTCAGCAAATGGTGAAACTAGGGGCTGGCTTACTTCTCTTTCCAAAGAAATTTCTCCTATTTTTGGTGGTGTTGGTGATTCAGGCACATTCACCATTTCAACTGGAGTAACAATTGAAGGGGTTTCTTATTCTCTTCTCTTCTTGACAAACTTGACCTTTATAGGTCCCTTAGAAGAGCTTTTGTCCTTTTCCTTTTTGGAGGGCCCCACCTCTGCAGCAACCAACTTTGAAAAAATTATCTTCTTTGAAACTCATTCCCCAAGAGGTGAGCCATGCCTTGGTGCGTGCAAGAATTAGGGATGATCTATCTGTAATGGAGGATTTTTCACCGATAGACCAATCAATAGGTGGGAAAACATATTGATCTTCATTCAATCCATCATAGGAAGGATCCAGAACACTTTCATTATCAACCAGTACCTTCTGGTATGTCAGCGAGCTCGAGTGTCTGAATCTCTATGCAAGTGTCAACCTGCTATGATCTTTTCTTCAGATAGCAACCTCATCACGTAAATCAATCCAGATGTCTTCTATGCTTGGTACGTGTGGGTGCAGAGTTCCATATGACTTAAGGACTCCTCAAAAATTGAATCCATCTCTGGGCTTCATGTGATTTTTCAACTTATCTTGAAGCTCATGTACAACGTTCTTGGCCTTCACCACCGTTGAACAAGTATACCTTCCAATAGAAATTGGGAAAGATACAGTGGCCTTGTGTTTACTCTGTTGGAATTTGTGAAAATCCAACAATTGCCTGACCAACTCCATCAAGATTAGCTTGTCCTCTGGATATTTGGGCAAATGGAAAGGATCCCCTAGGTACATGACTACTCGAAGATATGTGAACTTCTTGAATTGTAAGAAGACACAACCCCATTTTGAAACTTCAGCCCATGCCTCATCAGAGACTCCTCATTTTCCTTAGTTCAGGGTTTAACCTACAGATGTTCTCGTAAAAGAAGGCATCGTTTACCCTTCTAAATTGGTCTTCAAACCCTTTTCTTGTTAGCTAAGGAAAATACCGATAAACATGCTCCACTGTCTTGTTCCCCTTTGTTTCCAATCCAGGATAGTTCATCATGCTAGCCGCTACATAGGTGACATACGAGGACATATAAAACTTCCCAGTAGACAAGACTGTTGTCATCTTAGAATCTATCTCGTTACTGATAAGAGTACCCCAATCAATTCCCTGTTGATTCTTCTTAATAATGATCATGAATTGGTACATCCATCCTTGGAAAACATTTGATTCGGGGAAACCAAAAACTTTACTCAACAGAGTAATGATATCATTGATTTCCTGAATGAAATCACTTCTAGGAACAAGTCTTGGGAACCTGGAAACAGCCGGCTTGGCTTTGATTAGGAACTTCTTATTCACGTGTTTGATACAATCCTCCTGATCATTGTCCCAAGCTTTTTGGGCTGACTTGAGATCTACATCTCCATACTCCTCAAAGTTAGGCAGCTTGAGAAGATCATCGAAGTAACCTCCGTCTAACTTGATTACGAACCTCTTCCACCTGATTTTTCACAGAACGAGAAGAAGAGTCATATTTTGAAGCACAGGCCAAGATGAACTTGGGGCACTGAGTAGACATGGGGAAACCTACTGCAAGAGGAAGACCACTGCCAACTATTGATTTCATCCATGGGGTCTGGGAAGAACTCTTGACCCTATTCCAAAAATCCTCCATATCTATGTTTCGAAGCTCTGTATCCCAGATGTCATAATTACAATCAATGTAGGAGGGAGACTCCACCTTCCTAAATTTGTACTTCATCCTCCCTAATTTTTTAGTCTTATCTTGTGATGAACCAGGGTCCGACATGAGGAATTTCAAAGGAGGAATGAACTGATTGCTTCTGATTTTTTAGACACTTCGAGGACCTTCTCAGCAATTTAGGCTTGAAACAAAGGAGAATCTAAGATCAGAAGGTGTCGAACACTTCAGAAAACCTGATACACTAGGAGATGTCAGAAATTTTGGAGAATGTATGAAAGTTTGAAATACCTGACACCTTGGAGATGTCAGAAAGATCTAGAAACCTCACTATCTTAGAGGATGCCAGAATGTTCAGAGATACCCGACACACTTGGAGATATTGGAAAGATTAGAAATCCCAATCTTAGAGGATGCCAGAATGTTTGAGATACCCGACACACTTGGATATGTCAGAAAATATTAAAAATGTCTCCCCACTATCTTGGAGGATGCCAAAATGATTATGAGATACTCTTATACACCTTGGAGATGTCAGAAAGATTAGAAAGTCCTGACTATCTTTGGAGGATGTCGGAATGTTTGAGAGTATTTCAAAACCTTAAACTTTCTGATACACTGCAGGTTTTGAAAACCGTAAAGCACCCTACGAAACCCTAAACAAGAGGGAATCAGGTAATTGTTAGGTTGAAAAATGTAAATTCTTCTCCATTGTTGATGTTCCTTGATACATTTATAATTACAATGACATATTCCAAGGATTAAAAACAAAGTGAGCATTCCAAAAGGAGGAACCCTAAAACACAAACCTGATGGGAAAAAGACCTCAAAATGGAATAAATAGAACCCCCAAATTAACTCCAGACAAGAAAGAGATAGAAACTCGGAAGAATCCATTACACAACTATTCTACAAAAAATCAGAAACAAAGAATAAATTTGAGATACCTTCAAGCATAACAAAAAATGATTCAAAAAACAAGTAACCCAATCAGGGACAAAGGTGAGTCAGGTTTCTAGATTGAAGATGCATGCACAAAAATCCACGAGGTAAAAAACTACATCTGGTAAAAATGATGTGGAAATCCAAGTATTTATAATAAATTTTCACATTTAATAACACTTCAGTTGACACATATCAACTACCTAGACAACTCAATATTAATGCCATGTGAGCTTGCTTGAGAGAGTCTAGAGAACCAGACATAAATGGATTTCAGTAGTAATTCAGCTTTCAGGGATGCGGGAAATGCAAACAACATGAAGCATGTTTTGATGCTCAATGGTTTCTAAAACCTAAAACAAAGGAGAAAATCAAGTTTCGGCAATCGGAGGACATGTGACATGAAGCATGTTTTGAAAAAGGCATGTTTTGATGCTTCGATGGTTCTGCAATACCTGAAACAAAGGAATAAATTAGGCTTCGGGGATCAGAAGGACATGCGTCATGAAGCATGATGCATTGATCGTCCTGGAAACCTGATACAAAGGAGTAAATCGGGTTTCAAGAATCGGAAGACATGCAACACGAAGCATGTTTTTGAATGAAGGCATGTTCCGATGCTCGGATAGTTTCGACAAACCCAAAAAAACTTAATTAATGCAGATTTCGGGTTTTGGGGGAACAGATAACATGAAGCATCCAATAACACATGTTGTTTTGATCTTGAAACCTTAAAAAACTGATTAACTCTCTAAAAGAGCATTTTTAGGAAACTAGCTCAAAAAATTTCTTAGGGTTATCTCTCAGTTTTTGGCATAAACACAAAAAAATGAGATAACAAGAAGCACGTCTGAGTGTGACATAATGATCTATTATTGATTACTTTCATCTAAAACCTACTTTCCCCTTTTCCCACTTTCCTTTTTATTTTATTTTCTTACAAAATACCACATAGTCAGGTGGAATAAATTTTACCATGCATTGGTTCAATCAACCTTGGATTTGACGTGCATTATGTAGTTGACGAGATAGGATATATATATATATATATATATATCAAAGGATGAAACTATTATCTAAATTTACATAGATTGTCTAAGACAACTAAGAAACTATTTAAGGTAGTATGGAGTAATCAAATATTAAATCACTATTATATTTTTAATATGCATAGAGTATAGTTATAATTTTAATGTTGATGTAGCATGTGTAATGAATCTTTGTTACTCCAAATGAACAATTACCAAATTTTTTGTATAAATATTAATTTTTCAAAGGTTGTAATATACATAGGATGTTATTAACATGCTAATATCAATCCTTACTAATATTTGATTTGGGGGATCGAAATTTCCAACTAATATTTTATTTAAGAGATAAAAATTTCCTTAAAGTAGATATTGGCTCAAGTCATCATTTGATCTTTCAATTGTTTTTAACTATAGAGATATAGCTGGGAGGAATACAAAGGTTATTGTTTTTTAGGAATGACCCAATTATATGAGGATTAATTTAGAAAGGTGTTGGTCGTTACTGAAATAGAGCCTTTCTAAGAGGTGAGAGAGGAGGTTGAAGAATGAAAGTTGATGTTAAATAAAAACCCTATATTTAACTAAGAGATAAAAACAACCATGTCTCCTAGAGAGTAACAAGCAATAAAAAAACAAAGTAGATGGCTAGATCAAGATCCAAATTATACTATTGAGTTGTTACAATATTTTTTACCATGTTTTATATTTTTTAACATGTTTTGTTTATATTTCAACAATTATTGTTTTGTTGAATGATTTTTCTATGTGGATCCTTTTTCGGTACTTAGTTGGTTCTTACGTTGTTTTTGTTATCTAGCCTTTTATTTTCACATATTGTTTCTATTGTTTTAGGTTATGGGATCCTATCAAAACCCTTGCCTTTACCCAATCTAAAAACTATCTTATCTTATTTACCTTAGAACTAAAAATAAAATTACGATCTATCAAGGGTTTCTACTTATGTACCAATTTTTTCAGCCTCGTCTTTCACTTGTTGTGCCTTCTCTCTTTCTGTTTGTGCCTTCCTAAAAATTGATCTTCTAGCATTCTTCTCTGTGTTTTCTTCCTCGGTATAATTTCACTTCTTATTCTTTGCATTTCCCATGATTCATCCACTTCAATAATTTTCACCTGCACACATAAATCGAGATAGATCTGAATTTCTAAGAGTAAACTTGATACAAAACTACACATGCATGCAACTCTTATTATATACAAATCTCAATAGAAATTAGGTTATTTTTAATTTTAGTTTTTTATAACTTTAAAACAACTTTTCTAATTTTAATAGAATTTATATTTAATATACAATTATTTAGTTTTATAATATATTTTTAAATAAACTAACTATATGCTTTAAAGTCAATTTTATTATATATAAATAATAAAAAAATATTTTTCAAAAATATAATAACATATTACATATTTTTGGTTAAAAACAATTAAAAAAACCAAACTTAGTTTCAAACAAAAAAATATGTAAAAAAAACTAAATTTAAAATGTTAAAAACGAACAATATTATCTTAAAACCGTTGCTTACAAAAAAACATTGCAAAACATTAAATTTAGAAGGAAGTGTTCTGGCGGCGCTTTGGTGGCGCAAAGGGGTTCGCGCGAACCCCTGTTCGCGGCCCTAATGTGGCACCTAAGTGGCACATTTTGGCTCCAAATCATTTTGTTGGATAATTGTAAGCCAAAATTTGCCACTTAGGTGCCACGTAATTAGGGTAAATGAACTAGTAAAATTACAATATTTTAACACAAAATTTAGATTTTTATTAGCTTTCTAAAAATATAATTTTAATTTTTAAAAAATTTGTTTTGTTATTTATTTTTTAATTTTTACCAACATATGGTATTTTACGACAATAAATAGTACACAATCAACCAAATTTGAAAAATAGTAGAATATATCAAAAAAATTGAAAAAAAAATTACTATTTGTTGAAGTCTTCTTCGTACCTATGAAAAAAAATTCAATTTTGATATAAATCTCAAAATTTATTTGCATAGACATATGTACACTATTTATTTAAAAATGTTTTTACTAAATAATTAATTAAAAAAATATAAGTAAAAAAAATACAAAAATTTGACAGGACCTTAAAAGTAAAATATTGAATATACATCCAAAATTTCATGGTGAAAAAACAAATTTTCATTTAAAAACACCACCAAGGGACAATCATTCCTCTTTTAGAACATAAGAAACAATGTATTATAAAATTAAGAAAAACACCAAAATTTTAACTAATTTTTATAAAAAAAATATACATGTATTCTACACTCTAAACCCAACATTCAGTTAGTTTGTGGAATTTTGTGAATGCATACGGTTTTGTGGCTATTACCTTTATAAAATCAATGAAATTGAAAATTCATGTTTATAAAGTTACAAAACATACAAAAAAGTGGGTCATTTTATTGTGCTTTGACCATGCATTTTTAGGGGAGACATTCTAGGAGGTAGGGAAACCCTTGCAAAAAATTTCCTCAACTCCATTTGAGATGTAAGCCTTCTCATGTGCCTGACAAGCGTATCTATGCCTTTGAGCATTAACGTAATGGTCTGTGCACCTTATAGTGTAATAAATTCATGTTTTTGTGGTATTTTTCAACCCTTTCTCATGTTTTGTTGTTTCTTTGTGCCTCTCCATTTTAGATTTGTTTACTGTGCATGTATTTCACATTTCCAGGTGTAAGATGTTGTGTTTCATGGATTACAGATGGAAGATGGAGTTTGGGTCTGTGTCACTGATGTTCTGACCTCTCCCAGCTCTATTTTTTCTCTTCTTCCTCCCTCATTAGATTATCTCGCCCCTTTTCTTGGTGCTATCACCTCGTTAGTGTAGGATTTCCCTTTTCATGCACTTTCTCTCTCCTTGTCTCCTTGGCATTATTAGGATAGGTGCAGTTAGGCATATTTTA
The DNA here is from genome assembly GCA_019776745.2 of Taxus chinensis. Classification (NCBI taxonomy): domain Eukaryota; kingdom Viridiplantae; phylum Streptophyta; class Pinopsida; order Cupressales; family Taxaceae; genus Taxus; species Taxus chinensis. The sequence goes on from CM034149.1 coordinate 816,263,481, forward strand.
TGCATTAGGAGTAGTTTAGCATTAGAATTAGGTAGAGGAATACGGCCTTATTTCGAGGACCATATCAAGTTCACAAGTCCCATAGCTTGAGAGATGGTCCCATGTTATGCAGGTTACACCGGATGCCCCATTCAGAATTAGGCCATTTGGATGGTGTTGTAATTTTGCATCAATGGTTTTGGCACATCTGGTGGGACAAATTTGAAACACATTTCATCAGGTTTATGTGTTCTTGGTGAGATTCAGCCTTTGGAGGCACATTCAAAGCACATCTAGCGACTCCATCTAGTCAAAAACCCATTCTCTAAGTTGCAGACTTTCCTTCCATCCATTTCCACCCTTTCTTCTTTCCACATCTTTCATTTTCTACCATTCCTGAAGTTGTGCAGTCATGGCTTCATTCCCATCTTAGAATTCACACTTGTAGCAGCAACAATGAAGTCCACCTCCAATGTATTTCTCAACTCCTCCAAATCAGCATTATGAAAAAATTCAGAACCATTATGCCTACCCATATGACTAATACCAAAATTTGTTTGGCTATGGAACCTATAAGGAACAAGGGTATACATACAATGACAAATGTCAAATAGAGAACATTGATTTGCTAGAGAAGATTCAAAGGATGGAGGTTGGCATGGTTTAATCAAGGGATACAACACAAATGAGGGCATTCAAAATTGGTTGCAGGGCATCTTTTCCATGGGAAGGCCGTTTTCCAAGACACTACAACCTGCAAGAGACACTTGACTTCATGGTTGAAATGTTGCTTCGACTTACACAGTGGACCAAGGAGATAGAGGCCTACGAACTTGGTTCCAGGAAACCTTGTCAATGGGTAAATTCTACACCACCATCTAGTAATTTTCTCTCCATTCCCCAAGCAACACCATCTCAACTTGAGCTTCAATTTCTAGGTTCCCCATCCGCTGCTTCTATTATGGAATCCTTTTCTCTATCTTCTAGTCTTTCATCCCATCTCAATTTTTCATCCCTTTTCCCTTCCAAATCCAAGTCCCCTTCACCTCAAATAAAGAAACTAGTGGAGACACCAACCACCACTCCTCCTACTTTCTCGAGCCCATGTTACGAAGAGACTCAAAAATATAGCCAAGGGGAGCAACAAGAAGAAGATCCAAGAAAAGAAGAAATGATTAGAAGCTTGGTGAGCTTGGCTCTTAGATTCAGGATTGATAAAATACCCTTAATGGAGAAACCCATGGATGAGATCAAGGACAAGCCAAAAGTGGTGGAAGCTTCAGTCGCAGCACAAGCGAGGGAAGAAGGAGCTACTCCAAATCCAAAATAGGAGGAGTATATTCTAGTTGTGGAGGAGAACCATACAGTTTCAAAGGATTCAAACATAAATAATGTCATAGAAGAACCTTCAGTTCTTCCTCCCACTTCATCCCCTTCAAGCTCTAACGTTGAAGAAGAGTTTGAGATTTCAAACTTCATGTTTGTAGATGAGGGGAACCATGGTGAGAAATTTACAAGTCAGGAGGACACCGTGGAGGAGGTCAAGCACATGCAGAAGGAAAGAAAAAAGGTAGATTATCTGTTTAATTTGGAGGACTACCTTGATAGAGAGGATCTTACGTAGATTACCACCTTTGCTGCTTCATCATTCATTCTCCAACATCAAGGGCACACTACCATACAGGAGAGCATTCAATTACAACAGCATGCACTTCATAACAACCCTCTGGAACTAAGGTTGGAAGATATAAATCTTCCATGTTCTCTATAGGAGGAGGAAGGGAACAAAGATGATACACATTACACGTCAGTAATCAAGGTAGAGGATCAACTACTTACAGAAGCACTGCAAAGAAAAAATTAGCATGCAAGCAACCTATTTTTTCAAGAAGGTCCACAAGAAGACTCCATTTTTACGTTGAATTTTAGAGAAATGGGCACATCCATCAGATCATATCGTGCCCAATCAGGTACTTGGCTTCATTGGAGCTAAGGGAGAATCCAAAACCAGTCATGTCCACTGTAGGGCATGAGGATGAGTATCAAATCACCAAGGTTCACCATCAACACCTCCAGGAGTCCAATTGCAATCAGCTTGAGGAGGTATTTATGCTTGATGTTTATACTTTGGTTATTTGGGTGGAGGATCAACCTCTTGTCAATTTTTTACTCATAATAATAGCCATGTTAAGCACCAAATGACATACATGGCTTCCCATTTTGAGAAAGGGAAGCTACTTCTCCCTACTAGTTGTAGGATTTTACTGAGTTCTCTTTGCCTCTGGTTCGCGTAGAGTACGTAGGTTTTCTTTCTATAGAAGAAGTGCTTATGCACACTCTTCATGTTCCACTTGGGGTATGTATGATTTTTCAGCTTTGTACATATCCTGTGTTGTGGTGTTTTTTTTCTCTTGTATGATCCATTCTTTGTAGGGGGCATGTTTTCACAAGAAAAAATAGGTTTCAACAATAGTCCTAGCCTCTCCGAATCATCTTGTGTTCCCATGACTTTTGCAGTGTTTATACTTGTCAAGAAATCACCGATTGGTGTTATTTCATACTTAACAAGAAATCAGATTAAGGACAATTTTAGGGGGGCTTCAAACCTTTTTCCTATAGACCAGGTTTGTAGAAGAAAGATAATTCTAGGTTCAAGACAATTTTCTACTCTCACAAAACTTTGATTTAGATAATTTTGTAAATGAGAGGGAAAATCTGAGAAATGGTAGGAAGTTCGAGGTTCAAACATCAATGTTTTAATAGATTAGGGTGATAATTCAGATCTTAGGATCAGTTTTAAGGGTGTACCAATACTGACTCCATGCCCAATGGACAATTCAAGGCCACTGGTCACACATCTAGTAGGTAGATGTCCCTGAGAGGTCGTCAATTGTTATCTATTTTTTTACCCCTGGTAAAATAGAAAACTTGAGAGGATGGTTTTTAGTACTTGACAGTGATTCATGAACCAATATGGAATGATACAATTGTTTTTCAAGTTTGGGAAGCATTACAAGTGATTCAGGGAAGTTTTGGATGTCTTGAAGCCATCCATCAGAAGTAGGCTTTCGGGCCTTAAGGATTTTGCAGTGTGAAAGAGTACCTGAGATTCAACATAAGATTCTGATAGCCATGTCAAGATTTATAAGTCCAACAAATTTCCTATGGAAATAATTTTCCATGCCCTACATGGTGGAAAATATGAGACATATTGAAGTATCATACACTTCCCAAGACAGTTCATTCTTCTGGCGCACAACCGGTAATCCCAAGAAAGAAGGAGACTTTTAGAGGTGATAAATTCAAAATTGGATCTTTAAAATTCCTACATTGGATTAAATTGGTTTTTTCCATGTGAAATCATATAAAATTTCACCCGAAAATGCATCCGGGAGCTCAAGTTATCACCTCTGGAAGTTGGTCGACTAGAGGTTGGACGGGTCAAGGTTGAACCGCTGGGGGTTGGACGGGTCAAGGTTGGACGGTTGGGGGTTGGAAGCCTAGGGGTTGGACAAGTCACATTTTTTAACACACCTGAATGGTTCTTGATTCCCATTGCACTCGTCACACTTGCACGACACCTAGGCTAGACAGTACGGCCAGGTTGGACAAGTCAAGGTTGGACGACTAGGGGTTAGACACCTAGGGGTTGGTTGGGTCACATTTGTTGATGCATACAAATGGTTTTTGACACCAGTCGCACCCCTCTCATTTTCATGACACCCAAGTTGGATGGTATAACCATTTTGGATGGGTCATATGGTCAGGCGGCTCATGAGTCCCAACAACTCAACAATTGAATTTTAATGCGGTATGGCACCCATGTCTTCATCTGACAGAAGTACCCTCAGGAAGTGATTTTTATGGGTGCTCATACCTCTTTAATGAGGTTTGGTGAGACATTTCTTATATATTCTAAAATCCATCTCATTTTTAGGGGAGACATTCTAGGAGCTAGGGAAACCCTTACAAAATTTTCCCTCAACTCCATTTGAGCTGTAAGCCTTCTCCTGTGCCTGACAAGCGTATTTATGCCTCTGAGCATTAATGTAATGGTTTATGCACCTTATAGAGCAATAAATTCATGTTTTTGTGGTGTTTTTAAACCATTTCTCATGTTTTGTTGTTTCTCTATGCGTCTCCATTTTGGATTTGTTTTCTGTGCATGTATTCCACATTTGTAGGTGTAAGATGTTGAGTTTCATGGAGTGTAGATGGAAGATGGAGTTTGGTTCTATTTCACTGATGTTATGACCTCTCCCAACTCTATTTTTTATCTTCTTCCCCCCTCATCAGAGTATCTTGCCCCTTTTCTTGGTTCTATCACCTCGTTAGTGTAGGATTTCCCTTTTTATGCACTTTCTCTCTCCCTGTCTCCTTGGCACTGTTAGGATAGGTGTAGTTAGATGCATTTTCTGCATTAGGAGTAGTTTAGAATTGGGATTAGGTAGAGGAAGTCAGCCTTCTCTGGAGGACCATCTCAAGTTATCAAGTCCCACAACTTGAGAGATGATCCCATGTTATGCAGGTTACACTGGATGCCCCATTCAAAATCAGGCTATTCAGGGGGGGTATTGTAATTTTACATCAATAAAAATCAAACAAGAGATTTCATGGGCTCCTACACTAATTAATCCTAACTATGGTAAGGATTTTATTTTATATGCTTATGAAGTTGCTACTAGTATTGATGTTGTGTTAACACAACAAAATAATAAAGGAAATGAGCAGTCAGTGGCCTTCTTTAATCAAACATTGAAGGAGTATGAATTGAAATACAATCACATTTAGAAGCAGGTATTTTCTATCATGAGGGATCTCAAGAAATTAAAAAGCATGTTATCCACCAATCATAAAAAATTTTCTTGTCTCACATTTTAGTTTGAGATACCTTATTATGGGGATAGATATCAATGGAAAGAGAGTTGGATGGGTCACTAAGAATATGGAGTTTAATGTGACTATCAAAGCCACTAAACTGGTAAGAGGGAAGGAACTTTGTGAGTAGCTTGTTGTTGATGCTTAGAGTAACAATCATGACACCTCCTGCATCAATGAAGAACTACCACATGATGCAACTAGTATTAGTAATTGGGTGAGTGACTTCATTACTTTTTTATTTTTAGGAGCATATCCTCTTCGTCTCAACAAGGAAAAAAGGAAACATTTAAGGCTGCAATCCATTCATTATCTACTGGTAGATGGTGTTTTGTTTAAAATAAATATTGATTATGTATTGCTTAGGTCTATTGAAGGAGAGCAGGCAGAGAAGGTCCTAGCAGAATTTCGTGTGGCTTATCTGGTGGTCATTTTTCAGCCAAAGCCACAGCCATGGAGATTCTGAAGGAAGATTATTTTTGGCCCACATTATTTAATGATTGCTATAAATGGATCAGAAAATGTAAAGAATGTGATTTCTTTATTGGGAAGAAAAGGTTGGTAGCTCTTACACTCCACCCAATCCAGGAAGATCAACCTTTTTCTCATTGGGGCTTAGATTTTATCGGCATGATTAATCCTCCATCAAGTGTTGGCCACAAATGGGTCCTAACAGCTACAAATTATTTTACTAGATGGATTGAGGTAGTGCCACTAAAGGAAGCAACTGAATATGTTGTTCTTGACTTCATTGAGGAATTTGTAATAAGTTTTGGTGTCCCAAAAACCATAATCTTTGATAATGCAAAGGCTTTTCTAGGATCTAAAATTTCTAATTGGTCTCTAATTCTTGGTATTTATTTGAAAAATTCTTCTAATTATTACCCTCAAGGTAATGGATTGGAAGAATCTACTAACAAGAACATGATTAGAATTATGAAGAGGACAATGAATGTCAATAAGAGATAATGGCATACCAAGGTGAGGAATGCTCTTTCGGAAGACATAATTACCATGAAAAAGGTAATTGTCACTTCACTATATAAGCTGGTTTGATCTGAAAATAGACCGAAACTTTTATCTACTCGATCTTTGGACCCTTGTAGGCTTATCAAATTACCGTTTAATTTTTACCCCGTTAAAATCAACTGAAAATAATGCAATAAGTATGACACTTTGTAAAAAGGTTGATTACGGAGCTCGTCATTTTCCTACGTCTCCGGGTTCTTATCGAACCGTTCCACTAGTCAAAACTTGTAAGTTACAATAGTACTTTCACAAGAAAACCTAATGGAAACTATTAAGAACGAACTTAGAAGAATATCTAGACCTTTAGATGCCAAGGGTGAAAAATAGCACCCAACTTCCCCTTTCATGACGTATTCGGAAAGCTCTATGGCACTAGCTCCACTGTTCGGAATCCTCTGGTTCTCGATCAGCCTTCTAGACACTTCGAAATGCCCTATGGCACTCTGGTCGGTATTCTAGGCTTCACAATAATTTGGTGTGGCGCTATAGGTTGACTAGGTAGTATTAAAACTCCTAGTCACAATAATGCCTATTTAAATAAATAGGTTTTCACAACTTTATAATAAGCCTAATAAATTGGTCTTATCAAAATAAAACTCTCCTCCACTTGCTCGATCTTCCTCGAGCTCTTGCTTGGAGCTTCCAAGTTATGTGTGTCCTTTACAAAGAAATGGGTTCCTTATTTATACCCAAATAGGGCCCTTAAATAATGCATTTAAAAATTATCTAAGGCTAATATTAACCTCGCTGCTAACATTTGGATGGAATTAATTTCCCATGGTGGGCAGATTGCATTTAAAAAGGGATAAATTCCCTTAGGGGCGGCATGTTTTAAGTGGGTTAAATCCCACATAATCCTCCTTTAACAAATTTTACAAATTCCACGTAATGTGGATGGATTAGAAAGTGGGTTGCATTTTTTGATCAGATAAATCCCATGGTGGGCGGCTAAATTTAAGTGGGTTAAATCCCACATAACCCTCCAAAGTCCAAGTGATGTATTTAAAAGTGGGTAATATCCCACATTAGGTGGGAAGGATAAATGTTCTTTAGCCTTTTTTTAAGGCTTTAACCAATCCTAAGTGGTTTTTCTTTTTTTTAAAATTAATTTCTTTTTATAAAAAGATTTTAAACCTTTTTATGTGGGTAAATCATAAAACCATATTCCATGTGCCCAAATCCACGTGCAGCTCTGCTGGTATGCCACATGTCATCATATTATTCGTCCACTTGGTGTGTCTTCTACTCGTTGACCACCAATCGACCGAACTTTGACCGATCATAACTTTCGCATATGGACTCAGATTTGGTCCATTCAAAATGTGTTGGAAAGGTATTAGAAAGATATACGCAATGGTTCTAACATTATATGATTTAAAAATAATTCATTTTCCATGGACCAGTTGTTGACTAGAGTTGACTTTTCTGTTGACTGGACATAACTGGAGATCCCAATGTCTGTTTGTCGCATTCTCATAGTCGTCAGAAAGCTCTCGAAAATATATTCTGCACTGAAACAATTTAGGGATGTTTAGGGAACTTTTGATATCAAAAATTATCCCCTTATCACACCTCCCAAATGTGAAAGGCTTTTTGTCCCAAAAAAGCTTATATTGGAACATTTTGCCATCCTGTCTTGAATATGGAAACTCTACTGCCACCTTGGAAGTGTTGTTGTAGTAGACCTTTTAGTCTCTTCTCTTGTAACCTTCACACTTTGACAACTTTTCTCTTATCTTGGACCTGTGGGCTATCGACCCACGATGCTCCTGTTGCGCGTACTATGATATCTGAAGAAGACCTTCATGCCTCCATTATATGGTGCTAAGTTTCCAAATTAAAATTCAATGCTCCTACTGTATGGTGATAAGCTTCCAGATATCTAACAAGGATATTCGTTTACTCTATAACACAGCTCTTAGCTCCGAGTTGATTCCGTAGAATCCAAACTGGTTCGAAGGAACTCCATGCTACTTAGAGCTATGATTGACCCAATGTCAATGATGGAAAATGACTTGTCCCTTTTCAGAACTCAATTCCTCTACTGTGTAGTGCTAAGTATCTTACAAATCTCAACACCTCCATTGTGCAGTGCTAAGTCTCTTGCAAACCTCAACACCTCCGTTGTGCAGTGCTAATTCTCTTGCAGACCTCAACGCCTTAGTTGTGCAGTGTTAAGTCTCTTGTAGACCTCAACACCTTTTTTGTGTGGTGTTAGGTCTCTTTCAGACCTCAATTCCTCTGCTACATGATGCTAAGTCTGAGGATCAGCTACCATTCAAATGCGTGGTCGCAATGCCTTGACTCTGAATGACGTTCTGAGCTAATCTTTTGAGAGCTCCTTTTATCGACAAACAATATTAGGTTCCATTATGCTAGATGCACATGATGGCCTCTTCACAGAACAAATTTCCAACCCGACGTCAATGTCAATCTATGATTCAGCTACTATTATGCTGCACAGTCACAATGGCTCTACACAAAAAGAAGTTCCGAGCTGATATCTCACGATCTCTAATGTCTGCACAAATGGAAGATCAATCTCTAAGATTTATATGAGTTAAATCCTATATTCAAGTTGTAACAGGTACTCACAAGCTAATTAGGAGATATGTTTGGAGCATTAATCAAGTTTTCTAAGTAAGAAAATCCATTGAGTATGGTAAACCTTTCTCTTAACATTTTCTCATAGAATTTGATCTCCAAACAAATATTGCATACTATTCATCAATCTGAATTATGCAATATATAATTGAATTTTTTTTTACTAACCCATTTTAAAGGACTTTCACTTTCAAGTATTACCTGGTCTTGGGTTCAATTGTCAACTGGTGGTGGAGTAGAAAACCTCTTTTGCCTTTGCAGTAGGTCTCCATTCCATCTTTGGTTTGGCATTAACCTAATGGTGAGATGGATGCAGTTTCCAGTAATTATCCACCCTTTGCCCATTCCTCTGGCAATGAGAAAAAAAATTCCTCTTATTCTCCTTCTTCTGGGATGAGGAACTCTTTTTGCCATTTCTCGACTCTGCATGACGATATTGGTCTTTCTGATTTTCCTTGTTCTTGACGAACGACATCAACTTCTTCATCATTGTCCTTCTCTTCCAACACCTGGCCACATAATGATTATGCAATCCACGAAAAAGTACATGGAAAGGAATTTCACATCTTCTGAAAATCATAACCATACTTCTTAAGCTAAAAACGTGGATCAGAAGTTTTATTGTGCTTATGATTATGGTAAGAAATTGGAGGTGGAATCTCATTACCTCTTTGTTGATTTCTCTTACCACATTCTGCCTGTGACGATGAAGCACAACTTTCTTTCTCAGAATCTTCTTGCAGGACTAGTGGGGTATTCACTTTGCTTTTGAAATCTTATCTCCCGTCAAAATTCTTAGAGCATTCTCCAATATCCATTCCCACACTAGGAAAACCCAAACCTGCAAAACAAGGACAATCCTCGACCTGTATTGGGTTAGTAATGCCTTGGCCATTTTTTCCAAGGCCTTTTCCATCAAATCTCAATTTATCTAGTAACTTTGATCCAATGCCTCTAGTATGCTTTTCAAACAAACCAAATACTTCATTACCTGAATCCAAAACTAAAGGGGAGGAAGAAGAAGATTCCAGTGGTGAACAACTTACAGTGCAATCATCTGCCATGGTCTTTGCATGTGATGTTGAAGAAATTTCCTTATTTTGATCATCACACTGTAACCTTGCCAAGAGCCCATCCTTGGTTTGTAGTTCTAGTTTCAAGCGAGCATTCTCCTCTTCCAATGAGTATTACATTAATCATAAGGGAGATTTCTCTTCCTAGATCTGGTGATTATAAGCTTCATCCTCATCGAGCTTTTCCTGTTTAGACATATTGCTCATAGTGCACTTGTACCCTATTCACACCAATTGAACCAACTACACCAATCTTGAAGTAATCACTTTGTTAATCAAATTTACAGAAGTAAATATGGAGCTAAACCAACTCTGATACCAAACTTGATTCGAATATAGACCGAAACTTTTATCTACTTGATCTTCGGACCCTTGTAGGCTTATCAAATTACTGTTTAATTTGTACCCCGTTAAAATCAACTGAAAATAATGCAATAAGTATGACACTTTGTAAAAAGGTTGATTACGGGGCTCATCATTTGCCTACATCTCTAGGTTCTTATCGAACCATTCCACTAGTCAAAACTTGTAAGTTACAATAGTACTTTCACAAGAAAACCTAATGGAAACTATTAAGAACTTGCTTAGAAGAATATCGAGACCTTTAGATGCCAAGGGTGAAAAATAGCACCCGACTTCCCCTTTCTTGGCGTATTTGGCAAGCTCTATGGCACCATCTCCATTGTTCGGAATCCTTTGGTTCTTGATCGGCCTTCTAGATGCTTCGAAAAGCCCTATATCACTCCGGTCGATATTCCAGGCTTCACAATAAGTTGGTGTGGCACTATAGGCCGGCTAGGTAGTATTAGAACTCCTAGTCACAATAATGCCTATTTAAATAAATAGGTCTTCACAACTTTATAATAAGCCTAATAAATAGGTCTTATCAAAATAAAATTCTCCTCCACTTGCTTGGTCTTCCTCGAGCTCTTGCTTGGAGCTTCCAAGTTGTATGTGTCCTTTACAAAAAAATGGGTCCCTTATTTATACCCAAATAGGGCCCCTAAATAATGCATTTAAAAATTATCTTAAGGCTATTATTATCCTCACCGCTAGCATTTGGATGGGATTAATTTCCCATGGTAGGTGGATTGCATTTAGAAAGGGATAAATTCCCTTAGCGGAGACATGCTTTAAGTGGGTTAAATCCCACATAATCCTCCTTTAGCAAATTTTACAAATTCCACGTAATGTGGATGAATTAGAAAGTGGGTTGCATTTTTAAATGGGATAAATCCCATGGTGGGCGGGTAAATTTAAGTGGGTTAAATCCCATATAACCCTTCAAAGTCCATGTGATGTATTTAAAAGTGGGTAATATCCCACATTAGGTGAGAAGGATAAATGTTCTTTAGCCTTTTTTTAAGGCTTTAATTAACCCTACGTGGTTTTTCTTTTAAAAAAAAAATTATTTTCTTTTTATAAAAAGATTTTAAACCTTTTTACGTGGGTAAATCATAAAACCATATTCCATGTGCCCAAATCCACATGCAGCTCTGCTGGTATGCCACGTGTCACCATATTATTCATCCACTTGGCGCGTCCTCTACTCGTTGACCACCAATTGATCAAACTTTGACCGGTCATAACTTTCATGTACGGACTCGGATTTGGTCCATTAAAAATGTGTCAGAAAGGTCTTGGAAATCTCTACGCAGTGGTTCTAACATTATATGATTTAAAAATAATCCATTTTTCCATTGACCAAAGTTGAATTTCCCGTTTACTGAAATTTGACCAACATAACTGGAGCTCCCAATGTCTGTTTATCGCGTTCTCATAGTCGTCGGAAAGCTCTCAAAAATATCTTCTACACTGAAACAATTTAGGGATTTTTAGGGAAATTTTGATATAAAAAATGATCCCTTGATCATGGTTTATGGAAGGGAAGTAAGGTTTCCTTTTTCATTAGAATTTATGTCACTTAAATGAGCTCAGAAGATGGATTTTGAAGGTGCAGATCAGAGAGAAGTCAAAATTATAGAATTGGTAGAGCTTGAAAAACTAAGGAACTCTGTAATAATCAAATTAGAGTAGCATCAAAAATCCACCAAGCAGTGGTGTGATAAAAGGGCCAAATTTCAGAAATTCATGACTGGTGATTTGGTCTTAAAGTGGGATGCTGACAGAGCTAAACCAGGGAGACACTCTAAATTTGATGCAATTTGGAGTGGTCCATATGTAATTAGTGCTTGCAAGGAAACCAACTCCTTTGAGTTGACTAATCTTAATGGTCATGTGTTGCAAATCCCAGTCAATGGGATTTTTCTAAAGCATTTCCATTGAGTTCTATTTTTGCATCTTATAAATATTAGCTTAGGTTTCAATTTCTTCCAAGTTCTTGAGGCACAATGTTCTATCCTAGTATAGGTTTGCTTTTGTAAGAAGTGCATTTTGCACACTCTGCATGTCTCCACTTCGAACATGTATGTTTTTCATAATTTTCACATAGTTTTTGTGTGTTGCATAGTTCAATTCAAATCAGATACGGGGCAAGCTTATATGTTAAATCATTCAACCCCAAGATATCAGTTACAGTTAGGAGCTCATGGTGTCTCTTCCTTGGTCAAATTCACTGCTTGAGGCAGTGCCAATTTTATGCATTTCATTACCAAATCAACATGAGATAAAGAACTCTATAATGCTTCATTATTTGTCAAGGATTCAATTCAATTTTTCTCCAAAACTTAGCAAAAATCAGATTTGAGGTAAATTCAGATGCTTTTCTTTGTCTCATCAGATCAAAAGCAGAGCAAAAAAGTGAATTCTTGAGATTTTACAATTTTCCACTCTCACAAAATAGAAATCAAAAGATTTTTCACGATGAGATGGTCAATTCAGGATTTACCTCAAGCTTGAGAAATTCAATGGAAAAATTAGATTGTTGGAGTAGTTTCAAAAATTCATTTAGAGCTCCACAGATAACTTCAAGATCTCATACCTTCATAAGTTCATTTCATCCTTCAATATGGCCCCAGGGTAAGAAATTTCAATGTTGTAGATCAGTTTTTAAGTTTTTAGCTTGACTCAATGCCCAACGTAATGCATAAAGGCTACTGATCTAATCTAACAAGAAGATTACCCCAAGAGGTTGCCAAACTGTTATCCAAAATTACCCCCCAGGTTATTTTGGCTTTAACAAGCTTTAAAAATGGACTTAGCCATTTTTACAGGTTTGTGACGGTTAAACGGCCATCAAATTACACTTCCTAAAAGCCCTAGCCGTTGGCATTCAAAAAATCCACGTGGTATGGATTCATTAGTGGGATATATTAAGAAAATATGATTGACATCCAAATGCCCATCAAAATTAATCGAAACATCAGCGGGGCTACGTGGCAAGGGCTTAGAGGTCTAGCTAAGTCAGACAGGGTCAAGGAAAGCTAACAGTAATTCAATGGGCTAAAATTTCTAAATTTGCATGATAAAGAAGCTTGGTCAAAGACTTGGGTAGGTTTTGCTTAAACCCATGGGACATTTAAAAGCCATTTAAAAGCTAAAATTTTCTAAGTCCTGGACTTAGAAGTTGCGAAGAAAAGGGATACGTGGAGCCATTTCATTATCTTACCTTTCACAAATCTAAATTTTTTGAAGGCCTGTCCAATCAGATCTAGGAACAAAGCTCATAATATTGACAAGTATGAAAACACATAAAAGTGTGGAGCTTTCCTATTGGCTTGTGCTTCACATTTGTTAGAGGATACTATTCAAATTTTGACAACTCAATAAGGCATGGAGCTTCCTCATTGGCTAAGGGTTCATGGATGTTAGAGGTTGGAGACCATTAATAGAATGACATGAAAAGTGCATGGAGCCTTCTATTAGATTTCATTTAACATTTTTTAGTCGAGGAACAACTTGCAAAGGAACATGGCAGAGTTTTATTGGCCTGTATTTTCATAAAGGCAACCTAGAAAAGGTAAAAAGATAAGGACAAATGGTAGACATGGAAGTAGAGCCCAATATTGAGATCCAATGGGAGGTAGACACTTAGAAAAATTAAAATCAAGCACATGTTGGCAGGGCTCAATCCCTGAACCAATTAGAGGTTGCCATGTGTTAGATTCATGTACCTCCCGACAGGAAAATCTTCAAATGGCCATATTTTTTGATTCCCTGCACCAAATTAGATAAAATTTATATCACCAGAAATCTCTCATCGAGCCCTTCAATTTGACATCATCAGAATCTAATTTTGGGTTCGGATTTTGTGGTTCAAAATGGAAAACACAGATTTTGGAGGTAGGAAAAGGCTGTTTGGGCACACAAAAGATTAAATCAGGTGGCTCAAACACCAGACTTGATGAAACATGACTCTATTTACTTCTATAGGATGGAATAGACTAGATGTTAGCCCTGTAAGATGCCCATGTTCTTGATAGAAGGTTTTAATGTGGTCTTTTGGTGGTTGGAATTTAGAGAATCTGTCCCTTATCTCTTCTCTATCTTCTTTCTTTATTTCTTAGTCTATATATAGAAGGGGATTTCATATTGTCAAAAGAGGATAGTTTGAGTAGTAAAACTTTGTCTTTTTGGTTTTGTGAAGCTAATGTGTTGCAAGCCTTCATAGTGGAATCCTTGCATGGTGATCTAGGCATTTCATTTGTAAGAGTTCAAACTGTGTATATCATAGAGAAATAAATGCAAGTTTATGGATGTATCTTCCCTTGTGTTTTTTTGCATTCTTCTTACCTCTTTAATCTTATTGTAGGTGTAGTGTGTCTATTCTATGCTCTTGCAAGGTTTATTATTGTTGTGTTTATTTGGAAATATTGTTGTGAATGTTGTTGTTGGATTGTGAAGAATTGTTATCATCCCTTCTAACCTACATTTTATTCCATTTTCACACATTGGAGATTTATTCTCATTCCCCTTTCTTAGTGCATCACCTTTGTAGTGTAGATTTATTTGAATTTTATGCTCTTTCTCTCTCCCTGGTCCCTTGGAAATTATAGGATCGAGATAGTCAGTAGTTTTCCTTCATTAGGGTTAGCTTTCATTACATTAGGTAGAGGAACCAACCTTCTATGGAGGTATATCTCAAGTAGTAAGTCACACAACTTGGAGATAGTACCCATGTTGCCTAAGAATTCTTGGTCTTTCATGATTATATCCAGGGTGTAATTTTGAGCTCCAACAGTATGATCAAGTAACGTCATCTAAGAGGTCATCACTTTCATGGTTAAAATAGTATGGAGATGCATTCGAGACTTGGTAAGAAATAGTGCGTGGTTGATCATATAAAGAGCCATTGCATCATAAATTATACATTCTCATTGCATATTCTTCATCGGTGAAAAATGTTAGTGAACATCCATGTGCATACCAATGAGTGATGTTTTGTGAATAGACAAGAAATGAGTAATTAAAAATAGAAACACGACCAAAGGACATAGGAAATGTGATACTATAATTATTAGGGTCTAAATTTCCATCAATGTAGGCAAGCCAAAAGTTCCCAAGTGTGAGTAGAGAAGTGTAAAGAGTGCATGTAACGAAGACTATTAGATAGAAGACATGAAGATGATAGGCAATCATAATACGAACACATATATGATAAAGATGTGGTAAATGAGGTGGAGGTAAGATATAATCAAATGCAAACCTTAGCTGAAGCAAGACATCGAGCGTGAAAATAGTTTCAAAGCAAGTGCAGTCGAATGGAATATGATGCCAATAAGATTTTTTCATGAAAAGTGTGCATGTAAAAGGAGGAAGTGCATATGTGGATTGACCCTAATAGAGTGAAGAACGTGAAACGAAGTCCATAGTATGGAAAAACCCCTGATAAAGTACCATGTCATTAGTAGAAGAAGGGGGTTTTGAGTTTATATTCACCAGGGCCAATAACAATGAAAGTATCATTGAAATATGAATCATCTACTTCAATAGAAGTGAAATTAAGAGTGCATAATTTGTCATCAGTGAGCTCAACATTATCAACCTCATCATCAGAATCATTAGTGATGGAATTGTCATGTTGGATAGTAGTATCAAGGATATTGGTAGGAGGTGCACTACGTGCAGGAGTGAGAGAAGCCTCAATGAATTGAGCAGTAGTGCTTATTGGAGTAGACATGGTGGGTGAAATGATAACACTAGTATGAGTAGAAATAGGTGGAGTGCTTAGAGTGGCGGAAGAAGGTTGTGAAGTGCTAAATTGATCAATATAGTATGTATCAATCTTACTATATGGAATAGGCCATGGTGGAAGAATGGAAATAGAAGTGACACAGTCTATGAGACATAATTCGAAAGGATCGGGGTCTGCAGCAATGGTATGTTCATATCCACCATGTAAGAATTTTATCATCGATGATTTAGCAAATATTGAAATAAATAAATGCTAAATCTAAATATGTAACAACGTGGTAGATATAAAATAAAATACATATTTGACCCAAACAAGTAAGCTATAAAAATATGAAACCCTAGTTGTAAGAGAGAGAGAGAGAGAGAGAGAGAGAGAGAGAGAGAGTAAGATACTTAGTTAATTCACAATAATACCAAAGTTGTGCCGAACTGGGAAATTAATGAAATAGGAAGGCATATTGTTGCAACTGGGCCCATAAAATTGTGTGAATGCTAGAAATGTTAGGACTAGTGCATCTAGATATGGTCAAGGGTGCCTGGGGTGCTGCAGACATCCTTTGGGTTCCTGTGACTATTCAGAACCTATAAAAACCAATTTCATAGGGTTGTAAGATGTTAACTGGATGTTGTCTTTACTTCGCTATTTGATCGCTGAATTTTCTTGAAACCTGCAAGGAGAAAGAGAACCTGCAAAACCCCAAAACATATCAAATCCTAAAAATAAAAAAAATGTAAACGGGGAGTCAAACTGATCCCAGCTGTCACCCAATTGAGTGAACTTACAATCTAGGTGTTGTACTACATTTCAAAATCCATGTAGTTATATATGTGTGTGTGTAGAATTGTGCCCTAGGTAGCTCTTGTGGGAGTTACACTTGATAGAAAGCAATAGCTAGATGTAGAAAATGTAGATAGATGGGTGCATGGAAAAATCAACTTCCCCTCCTATGAAGTGTATGCTGAAGAATGAAATCCCTTGTCCCTTATGTGATTGCTAGATGAATGCTTGAATGCTCTTGTAATGGCCTTTAGATGTAACCTTAGGTGGTGATAGTATATGTTTAGTGTTTGATCCTTTATTATGATCACATAGCTTTATATTTATATGATTCCCTTGTTTGAATTTCATAATTAACCACTAAAAGGTCAACTAGTAATAAATAAGATGCCCAAATGGCTAGAAAAGACCCAAAAGATGTGAGAAAGATACAAAGAGGTCAAGGGCACCTAGAGGGGATAGGGGTTCCTGGGCACTGGTGTCTTGGCGAGTCGCTAGTGTTCAAAGTCAGAAATTCCAAAGTACCAAAATACAAATTGCGAAAGAAGGAGTGTAAGGCAAAAATGGAAAACAAAAAGCAAGAAAAGAGGCCAAATCTAGTGATCAATTAGTACTTTTCTCGCTTAGGAATAATATGAATAATGGTATGTGACCAGTACTATAAATGTACCCAAAGTGTGTGATTTAGTGTCTATATTGAGCATGAAACATCCAATGGAATCATTAAAACTATTCATGATGAGAACCATGGTTTTTTAATTTGCAATATCCTTAGCACCTCCTACTCTTATGGAATTCATTTCATTCAGTGCTTGATTCCATCTCACAAAGAGATCTTATGGTGTGATTTTTATTACAAAGTCTAGGACATGGGTGATGTGAGTACATGATTTCTGGTGATTTTGAGACAAGTATTTATTTGTGTAGGATACACAAAATCATATCTATGACAAATAATTTATTTTTGTATCTTACCATTTCTCACAAATATGAAGAGTTGAATGTGAGCTTTGCATGCATGACCAAAAATTATCAATCTAGATCATGTATGAAGCATAATTTCTAAGTCTAAGAAAAAATATGCTATAATTAGAGAAACAGCTGAGGAAGATCCTCTTCAGTTGCATCATTCATCTCTATAATGAGGGAAGATTATAACTTCAACATGGAGCATCTTCTTTTGATCAAAACTTCTATCTTTTCTCTTCTCTCTTTAACATTCTATTTCTCCATTGAGAAATAGATTTTGTAAAAGTGACTTAAGTGACTTAAATTTTCTATTTCTTCATTGAGATTGCACATTAAGTTGAAAATTTAGATGAGAATGCAAATATTCACTTGTTTTGGCTATAAATTAGAATGATCCATCCATTCCAAAGGATCATCTTTTTCTCTCTATATATCATGTTGTAATTCTTCTATTTCTCACTTAGCAATTTCCTCCATTATCCCTCTTTTCACTCAGTTGAATGTGTGACAATTTTGTAAAGACAAAAAGACTTTGTGCATGTTGATAATGGAACAAAAATCAACATTTGAACTTTGTGTCAATCTTTGTTTTTGTTTCATATTCTTTATGTGAAATGCATGTTTTTTATTGTGTCTTTTGATTGAATTGGAAATCTATCTAAATTGTAGTTAATGAAATTTGGGTTCATCTCATTGATACAATTCCTCTTATTATCTCCTCACTTACCTATATTTCCCCCTCTTAGATATTGTTATAGTCACAACAAGGGTATTTTTGTGCATTCTCTGGTCTATGGCCACCTTGAGTGATAGTTTTGTGTATAATTTTTCCATCTTTCAATAAATGAGAGCGACCCCATCTTGAAGTGGAGGGACTTAGTCATGCGAGCATTACTGAAATCAAAATTTTGTCCTTGACAAAATATTTCACAAACAATGGTTTAAAATTAGATATGAATTTTTGAATTATAATGAATAACTATGTGCAACATATGTGGAGTTAATAAAATGGTATCCCATGACCTATAGTGGTTTCTCCACTTGAGAACGATTATAAGAAGTTAAAAAAACTTACAAATTACTTGATGAAGACCCTCAATTGGTGCTTGGGTGTAGGTTTCCTTTTACACGTTAGATATCCTACATCTTAAATTTTAAAAGAGGCCAAAATAGTAATAACGATTCATTTAGCATCATTTTTATTATTTTCAAAGTCCATGTAACCATTATGATGATAAATATATGGATATAAGTTTATCAAATAAAAAGTCGTTTAGGATGTTTATGTTGTAAGTGGGTTTCCCTTGTCTTATTATGTTAACAGGCATTCATAAAATGATAGTTAAGTAGTGCAATGATGTGATTCGTTTAGTTTTATTGTCAACGCTAAATTTGATTTCCATTCAACCATCATGTGGCTATTCATCCTAAAATTTGACATCCATGTGATTATCATTTAATTTATTTATTTTTCATGGATAAATCAATTGAAAAATAGTAAATTTTGGCAATATGTTAATGATAAAAAATTAAGGAAACAAAGAAAAAATATTCAACATTGCTGCTATTCAAATACAATATATATATGACAAAAAGCTCTAGTGTGATAGGTTATAGGGGTGAAATATGAGAGAAGGGATTAGAAGTAATAGTGATAGTAGGTAAAGTGAAAAATGAAGCAATGTGACTCTAGTGGTTTATATGGTAGAGTTTGGGGTCCCTTTTTTCATGGAGAGATTTTTTCAAGATTGACATAATGGTGTAGCTAGATTGATGGAACCATTTTTCACCACTCAATGGAAAACTAGCCTACAAATTCACAACTCTTGACATATTTTATATAGATTTGTTTAAGATATATTTATTAGTAATTATCACCCAAATTATATGAGGATAAAGCTAGTTTTTGTAATGACTCTTCTTAGAATGTTGGTGTAGGATATTATTTTCCTTGTATAATTTATTTACTTTGAATAAATCCTCACCCTTGGTAACTCATCTTTCTTAGGTGTACTTAGCGTCATATGAGGTACTATGTCATGTCATAGTGTGTCATAGGAGTTACATTCATGAATATGAATTTAACTCCCTATCCTATTCTAGGAATGATTATCATGGAGGAGTTACAAAAATAATCCTATGTGTACTTGTTGTCACTTCATCTTACATATGAGAAATATTGGATTTGCTACATATTGAGTTATTGGTTTAGCACTTTCATGCACTTATGAATTTAATATCATATTACATTTTATTGGTAGTTATTTCAATTATTGCAACTGCGTGTACATTAAATTTTCTACTAGAGATCATGACAGATACTTCGATATGGTATAAGATCTTGTTGGAGAAAAAATGTGTCCATTTTTCAGTTTAGTTGTAGTTTCAAATTCTTCATTTGGGTGAATAAAAGATATGTATGCAAATATTTTGACTCCATTCTTAAAAAATTGTAATGAACCATTACACCAAAACCTTGAGGCATTAGTGAAATCTACACATGAGGATCATAACATCCCATCACACCAGGGTTCATTTTAAGACCCCCCCCCCCTCCGAAAAATTATTATATAATGGGTGACAAATATCCGAAATGGAATTTCGAAATGATGGTGAATATGCAAAACATCGATTCACAGAAAAGGAGATTTGGCAGGGCATTTTTCCAAACGGTTTCATACAGTTGGATGGGTATTGGATGGACATTTATTTATCACTTTACGGAATTATTTTTGGGAAACACATCCCTATTGGTTGGTTGTCTAACTTGCATTGGATAGACATCTATTATATTTGGATGACCATCTAACCTGCATTGGACGGATGTCTATTATAGTTGGATGGTCGTCACTTGTGCATTGGAAAAAATCCATTGGTCATCTGTCCAACCTTGTTGGTCTGCCGTCTGACCTGTGTTAGACGACCATCCTAGTAAATTTGAACAATCCTCCCTTCCTCGTTGGACGAACCTTACATTGGATGGTTGTCTCTCATGGTTGGTCGTTGATCTCTTGTAGTTGGATGTCTGTCCTATGTATGTTGTGTTGTAAAGACGACCGTCTCTTTAGAAATATACAGTCGCCTCCCTTAGAAAAATACATATAAAATCTGGATTTCTGGGGTGCTGCCCTTGAACACCCACCGGGGTACATGGCCCCCACCCTTCAAGGGGGGTACCCTCCTTACAACCCCCAGGCTATGTATTATACCATGGAAAATATGAGCCCATTTTTATAAAAATTATTGGCAAAATATATGCATAAGTTCATTTTAATTGTAAATAATAGGTGAATTGACCCATAAAAATGACTGGTCGGTCAAAATTTTAGGCAAACTAGGTGGTAACTAACTACTAAAAATTCACCATTTCCAAATTCCAAAATCCCTGATATTTGAGATTTTACGAAAATTTACCACTAAAATTTTCCTTGCACCACGCTTCAGTAGCCTAGACCTTGGGCTAGATTTGTGCCTTTTGACCATGCTCTGCCTTATTTGAGCCCCAGGTGAACACTACAATGTCGGCATAATAACCCATGTTGGGACTCAAACCTGGGTGGTTTCTCTAATACCAAATGTAACAAACCATTACACCAAAACCTCAAGGAGTTAGTGAAATCCACACATGAGGATCATAACATCTTTAACGAACCGTTACACCAAAACCTCGAGGCGATAGTGAATCCACACATGATGATCATAACATACCACCATGCTTTTCTATCCCGGACCATGGGTTATATTTGTGCCCATATAGTGGGACCACACCTTGCCCTATACGAGCCCCAGGTGAACACTACAATGCCAACATAGCCACCCATGTTGGGACTTGAACCTGGGTAGTTTCTGTAATACCAAATGTAACAAACCGTTACACCAAAACCTTGAGGCATTAGTGAGTCTGCACATGATGATCATAACAAAAAAAAATTGGAAGTGTGTTTGGATTTATCTAATCCATTTTCATGCAAAATAGAGTGCACCATTAAGTCCAGAAGATGAATAAACCCTATGATTGACTACAAACTTAGGAATATTCTGAGATAATTGATTTCAAGTTTTTTTGTTAGTTTTATGTAGAGATGGTAGCAAGCTTCAAAATCCGCACCATTTTGAATAGCACTGTAAAATACATTTATTGGTTTTCTCGGTTTATCTTTTAAATTTTTTATTATTTCTTTGTTTTTTGTAGGGTGTACAGATCTGTGTGTGGAGAAGGATGTTGTACCATTGATGTTGCACACATAACCACAGTTTTTCCTGCATTTGCACACACATTACTACAGTATTACTGCTGCAAATTGTTTGGGAAAACCTATTTTCTTGTGTATTCATTGCATCCCTATTTTGGGCACCTAAAAACTCTATATTTGGTGCATTCTACTATTGTTGTGGAGGGAAACATCTGTGAGGTGTGACACTTCCCTCGCATACTAAATTTGAGACTATGGTAAGAAGCACCATTCATGTGAAGTTTTGATAGGAAACTCAGATTGGATTTCCTTTTTTGAAAGTTCCTATTTTTCCATGTTTGTTCCATTCGAATAGTTTAATTTTTTAAAACACACTAAAATTATAAAGTGCCAAATTTGGGTGAGTCTAAAAGAATTAACTCAGGGAGGGTGTAATACTATTGTGATTCCTTTTTTCCACATTCATTATTTTCTGTTTCATACACAAACAAATATACAAATAGATCCTAATTCTTTTTTTTCTTACTCTCTTCAATTATCATGAATGGAAGACTTCCATGCCACTCACTTTACGAGAAACAACAAGCTCCACATGATAACTATGGGATTGCAAACTAAACTAATAATTGTTGTAGAGAAAGATAATTGGTTTGACAAGTGGGATGAACCTATGGTTTCTTGTGCCTTTGTGTGTCACCAAATATGTGCTTTCATGTAACTAAGTTAGAACCAAAATTCCCCAGGAAGTATGATACACCTTAGAAAAAATCTTTGGGAAAATTGGATGAGATGTCACAAAATAGGACTTTAAGCAAGCACTAGTGTTGGGACTTGAACCTTTGATGAGGTTCCCTTATTAGTGTACAATCTGTCAATGATGGAACTCTGGATATCATGAAAGTGTTTCAATGCCAAGATAGATCATCAATTACAAAACAAAAGAATTGGAAAAAAGTACAATATAATAGCACTCTTGAATTATAGATGACAAAATAATTCCTTATACACCGTTAATGAATTGAAATAATCATTCATTTGTACTTCACATTAATGAGATGCAATTTCAAAAGACACAAATAAGAATAACATCTACAAGAATGCTTCTTCAATGCATAATGTAGATAAATGATCTAACAATATTTAATAGATAGCCAGAATCAGATAGACAAAGGAAGGGAAAATCCTTTTGTATTGATTGCTTTTGATTTCTTTACAGTTTCAAAAATAAGCCAGAGTTCCAACCCTCACAAAATGGTGAGGAGAGGACCATTATATAGTTTTACAAATCAGTTACCCTTGGTAACCACTTCTTTTAACCTAATGCTTTAGTTAAGGGATGCTAATCACAAAACCCCAATTAATTACAATAAATCCGAGATGAGGAAAGTAAGAGGAGAGTAAAATCCAGGAGAAGAAGACAATCTGCGTTCATGATGAGTAGGGCCCACTAACTTTCATAGGATCCACTGTCTGAATCTTTTCAATAGCCTCTGCTATGTCTCATACCTCATTGGAACTGAAGCAGTGGACTGAGTCCAAAATCCAAGGCATTTTCTCCATATCTTTGTCAAATTCAACGTGAGTATGATAATCTTTATTAGCTTCTTCTATAGCAAATTGGAGAGATAGATGTCCTTCATCTTTTCCTTGGTGATTGAATCTCATTGAACAGATTACCTTTGAAAAAAGCTCTGAACTGAGCTTTGATTTCTTACAAGAGAGAGGGATACACCTGAGGTCTCATCATGGAGATTGCAATGGATATCCTTGAAGGCAGATGCAACCAAAGTTTTTTCACCCTTTGCCAGCTATTTTCAATTCTGCTTCTTCCAGCACCTTGATTTTCCATTCCACACTGTAAAGATCCATGATTTTGACAAGTTATCTTTTGTCATCATCAAAGATCTTTCTTGCCATTAAGAGATTCTCATCAGTTTGACCCCATAAGGCGAAGGTCTACTATACAACAGCTCCAGAGTTTCAGCTCTTTATCTATAGCTTCCAATAGTGGAAGAGAGTTTCTGTTGCAAATTTTTCACCTTCTCATTGGAGTTTGAAGGCTTCATCAATGAAATTCAAACCTGCAATGAGCATATCATCCACCATGGCCTCCATAGCCCTTCCATAAATGGAATACTTATGTATATCTTTGATACTCTTGAACCTCATCTTGGCTTCATAGGTGGTGGAAGAGTAGCCAATGGGGTAGGATCTAAAACTTTATCTTTGGAAAGCAGTGACTTGATGAAACCTGTAAGAACCTACAGCCTGCTCTTCCAGCTGTCACCATGGTTTGTTTCCCTTTCTCCACCCTCCCAATGACCCTGGTGATTGTTTCCTGAAGATTGGATCTCACCTTCAGGGGTAGACTCTCCCATGGGAATCCTTGAGAGCTCTAAGATTAGATGCTTGTAAATCATTTTGCTCTGGCTTGTCCATTGTTGGGCTTGGCTATCTCCAGGAATTGTTGGCCTGAGCATCAGATACTATTCTGGAGGTATTTGGCCTTCATTTGCTAGAGGAGTAGGAGGGGTAGTGCCTAATAAGGCCACCACAACATCAAAATTAGGTCCTGAGATCTGGAGGAAGACTTCCTCTTCCTACTATCAACAAAAGGCTGCACCCATGCAAAAGAGGAGGAAGAAGAAGGAAGGGGGGGCAAGAGGACCAAGAGAAAATGAACTCATGGCACTAAGGTGTGCACCACTGTAGCCTCTAGTTGAGATATGAGTGGGGCACTCGGGGAATTTCCAGGCTTCAGTACAAAGGAGTCACTGCTGCTTGGAAGCTCAGTGCTTTGGACTTCCTTCTCTTTATCTATTGGGGCTTCTGGAGCACTTGTAGAGACTGGCACTTCACTCTCTTCACTTTCACTAAGAACAATAATGTTCTCTGGGCCTGAGGGCAATTTTGAATGCTTCATTTAGGGGATCTTCTTCAATAGGAAACCTCCTGAATTTCTTTTGATATACTTGGGTGGATGAGGAAGGAGTGGAGGATTGTAGGACCTTTAGTTGACGAGGCAGGAGGGGTCTACATAGGTGCTTCTGAACTGGGTGTCAATGCCTCCTTTCTTGGTGTTGGAGGTATCCTTGGAGGAGGATTCACCTGAGTGCCTTCTAAGTTCATGAACTCTCCTGTCAAACCATTTTGGTTCTTACCAAGACGGGAGCTAGGATTTCTAGCCAGATCATCCTTCTCCTTTTTGAACCAATCCAAATCCTCCAAGGGAGTGTGCTTGACCACATTTTCATATTCATATGAGAGTAACAAGTCAGAATTATCATAAAGCCCTTGAGGAACTTGGTACAGGTTAAGCTCTTGAATTAGTTGAAGAGAAAATCTGCCATAATGTCTCCTCCTTGCCTCAAAATCATCAACACAGTTAGCCCAATAGTCTTCTGTGTCTACCCTATGATGATAAGTGATCTTGATATTCTGCTCAATAAATTTCTTCAATTCAAAACAGGTTCTTGGCCTGAAGAAATGGACAGTGATGGGAGCTAGGGCTCTTTCTATGTTTTGTGCATCTAGAGCTATTTTGCAGGTGTAGTTTCCCAAAGATGATGGGGAAGTGCAAGACCAGTAATTTTCTTATCCCTGCAGGTTCTGTGTAACTTGTCCAATTACCTGCATACTTCTATCAAGGCCATTTTATCATTGCAGAACATGGGAAGCTTGAGAGGGGTGCTCTCATAGCCTGCAAGCCTTATATAGGAAAATTTTCTAAATTGGATGAAGTAGGTACCGTAGTGTGATATCAGATTCATGGCTTCATCAGAAAATCTCCTCATAGTGTCGCTCTCCAAAAGCCTTACAATGTACATGGTGAAAGCATCATTCACCCTCCTGAAGTTACGATTGCTAGTTTCCAAGGTGAACTGAGGGCAGTAGGCATATACGGGGTCACCCTTATGAGCATCAATGTATGAGAAGCCAAACCATTGCCTTGATGCTGCTAGAGTATACATCAAGTATGAAGTCATGTAAAACTTCTTGGTTGTTGTACATTGGATAGCTACTCTGCTAGGTTCATACTAATGATCTCTGCCCAATTGATATTCTGAGTCCCTTCACACACCATATTGATAAGTGGGCACATCCAAAAATGGAACTCATTTGTAGAGGGTAAGCCCATCGATTAGGATTATAAAATCTGACAATTCCTCATTGAAATCTAGCATGGAAAAGAACCTTGGATAGATGAGACACCCCCTTTTTAGGGTTTTTAAGCCAGGACTTCGCCACCCTCGCCTTGTATTTCTCACTGTCTTGATCGAAGAGGGCTTGTGCCTAGTTTTGAGAGATAACTATAGAATTTTCTTATCTCTAGGAATTCTTAGGGTAGTGCTAATGGTGGCAGCATCAAGTTTGGCGATGAGTTCCCCATGCACATTCATTAGTTCACTTGAGTCAGGATTGAAATGAGCACTATAGGGAGAGCATTGTATCTGTACATTGCACCAAGATAGGAAACCACTGGTGAATGCCAAACCACTATCATGAATCATCTTGCCATAGGAGAAGGGTATTGATGTCTGTCATTCTTGCCCAGAAATCTCCAAAGTTCAAGGTGTTGAACTTCACTATCTCCGATATCGGGAACGGTGGACTTGAGTGGTGAGACTTGCTCCTGGCCTTGGAATTTAATCTTCATGTTGTTAGCAACTTTGAGAAGCCAAGGTTACAATAATGGACTTGGGATGAAATTATAGGGGGAATGGGTATGCGCACAGAAATTTTGATCGCAAAGGTATGAGCAATGGATAACAAGAAAGCAGTGTGCCAAAAATGCATAGGGGGGAAGTTAATTATATAGCCATTTGGGAGAGAGAAAGACAATAAATGTGCATTAAATACACATCTACCAACTTAAAAATCAAGATATTTTTGAAGAGCGGGAAAAATTAGCTTGGATGGCCTTTGGTTCATTTGGGACACGTGGGACGTGAAAGCAGCGATTCGGCCGATGCAGGTGATGCGGGAAAAGTATGCACAAATGCTTTTAGGACATGAGGGATGAAAGTACGTGAAGTGACGTGATTCAGCTGAATCAAATGTGATAGGGAATAGTGAGCTCTAGATGAAACATTTGGAGCAAAAAAGTTCTGACAGGCCCCATAAGAAATGAACTTCAGGTAAAGCGGGCCCGATCGGGTGAACAAGAGAGCCCAAATGAATTTGGGACACTTGGGACAAAAATGCCCGCCCAGACCCCACAAATTTACACAAAATGACTCCAAAAATGTAGATTTTTTCCAACTTCTTGACTTTTTCCCTTCTAACAGAACAACAGAAGAGAAGGCTTTTAACATAAAAGAATTTTCAGCTTTCAATTTTCTCAAAAGTAGGGGAAATTTTTGGACAACAGGATCAAGGAAGTATTGAACTGGAATAATGAGCTGATTAGTCTTAACATATAGTTTTGACACACTAAAGTGACACTTCATTTAGCTCAAATTTTTGAGATTGCTCAAATAAAAGAATGTAGAATTGACAAAAAGAACTAACAAATCCTACTTTTTGTTCTTGCCAAAATTCATCATGCACTATTATGTTTTCATCTCCACCTTCCATGCAACCAACAGAGAACTTGGTACTTCATGGGTACTATTCCCTCCTTTGATGAGATTTTTGCTGACTTGAGTTGGGAGTAAGATAAATTTATTCAAATGGGGGAACTATAGTCTGCTTAACCACATAATCTACTTATACAGGGGCATGACATATAGACGATTCTAAAGAGAAGGAATATAACAGGGATAATGAGAACAAGAAGGATTAACCCAACAAACTAAACCAAACTCTGGCACTTCATCTTACACTATTGAGCTTAAGAAAGATAAGATCAAATGTGGGTATTCCACAAGTATGCATGATGAGAGTAAATGTTTGAAGAAGTAGATTGACCACTTCATGAGTCTTCTTAAAAAGAAAAGTATAGGTGTACCTAAGTCTATCAAATCGTCTTCATCAACCCATGAATCCTCCAAGGAAAATTACTATGGAAAAGGGAAAGATAAATATTTAGGAAAGGAGAAAATAAGGGGAGAGCTCTAATTACAGTCGTACCATCAAATCCGACATGGGTTAGTGTATTCTAGTGCATTCCATATGATCATATGGCAATCTTACACCCATGGATTTCACTTCCTTGGAGCCGTGTGACATGTCTACTATTCGAATGAGTGATGACACTTCTACTCAGATTTTTGGGAGAGAGTATATTGAAGTACCTCCCTGGAGGAATATTAAAAAATGTTATAATTATTCCCTCACTATCAATTAATCTCCTACTAGTCTACCATATTACTCACCTTGGTTAGGGAATGGCAAGTTGATTTCACTCCAAATTACTTGAAATGTATGTCATAGATTTCCCATAGTGTCACTATAATTGCAGTGGGTGTAGTCAATCATCAGACCAAACTATATTCGTTCTCTCACTTTATCCCTCCTTCAAATTCTTCATCAAATTCACATGTACTTGATTTTTGACATCGATCTGAGCTTGAGAACATTCCTAATGATGAGGATTTCTCTTCTAGCAAAGATGACTTCATTGAGTGATGGGGACCTACCTGTTGGGTCCATGCTCCTTGTCACCTTCCAAATTTTGAGGAGTTATTTCTTGATCTACATGTTTTTGGTCCACCTCAAACTTTTAAGGGAGCATGTACCTTGACTCAGGACTCTTCAAACACCAAGAAGTCTAGAACACAGTTGAAGGACCTTCGATATTCCTTATTTGTCATTTCTTCGAATACACCATCCCTTCATAGATTAGTTGACACTTTTACTTTGCATGAGGAGCATAGTTCATTGCATAAGAACCACAACTTGGTTGGAGATCCATCAAACACTTGGAAGATTCATTCACAGTCTTCCAAATCAGGTGATCCACTTCATTGCATTTATTTCTGATCCAGTAGTCACTTCAAAATGTTGCTTTACAAGATCTATAGGGTGGCTACAGACATTTGTAAGGCTTCTAGTGGGGATGCCCTATAGTCCTCACTTATCTCTTTATCTCCTTTGCCTGGGAGGGATTATTTTTGACCCACTAGGTTTTATGTCCTTTTCTCCCCCTATTGTGAGAGTTGCATTATACATGGGTACCTCATCAGACCTTTTTTCTAGGACACACCTTTCTTTTCCGCCCATGTAATATATGCTTAAGCGGGGTGTTACATTTCTAGGATACCTTATTTTCCTTGTATTTATTTCCTTGGAATAATCCTCACCCTTGGTGATCATCTTTCTTATGCGTACTTAACGTCATAGGAGTTACTATGACATGTCTTACGTGTCATAGTGTGCCATAGGAGTTACATCCCAATTGAAAGAATGTAACACCCTTTCCAATTCTAGGAATGATTCTCATGGAAGAGTTACACATGAGTCTTATTTGTACTATTTGTCACTTCATCTTGCATATGATAAATTTTGGTTTTGATGCAGATTGAGTTATTTGTTTAACACTTTCATGCACTTGTGAGTTTAATATCATATTGCATTTTATTATTAGTCATTTCAGTTTATGCACCTACATGTGCATCTGTTTTTCTACCTAAAGATCCTGATGGATACTTCGATATAGACATCATTTGGTTACATGACTAAATTTATGTGATTGAAAACCCCATCAAATCCTCCAAGTTCTATCTAACTACCCAAATTACTTGTGAAAGCCTCCAATTCAACATGAAAATAACCCTGTTATTAGATCCTAACATAATTACCTTATAAGTGACTCACACAAATATCTTAAATACTTCTATTTGAAACATGTTTGTAGATATCAATTTCAAGGTTACTATTAGGTCTAAACCTTTTACGTATACCACATTGATTAACAATTTCATTACATTCTATTTAAATTTCTTATTGGTAACAAAAAAAATTACAAAAAAAATCCCAAACTTTACCATATAATAAACATACTACTATTTTTTGATTGACTTCTCAAATAACAAATGAAAAAAGTGAAATAAATATTCCAACATAAAATTTAATCTAATATAGTAAATAATAAATATTATAATCACACCCTTAAATCCCACCTATTATTATTGTAAAATACCTATAAACATAATTACCAAATAAAAAATGAAAAGAAAGAAAAACGTAACACTTCTTCTCCTTTGACTCATGATTTTAAGAAAATAAATACATACCAACTGAATAAATCAAATGTTCCTTTCAAAGGTTTTGACTAAATAACTTACTTGTTAGACCATAAATTATTCTACTATTATTACGAGTACCCATCGAAATATTTAAAATTTTAGAGTTAAAATCTATTCTAACGAAAGGGAGTATGGCTTTCATATTTTGAGAAGGCCCCATCCCTTTCCTTTGTAAAGAAATGAGGACGAGACGGTGAAGAGGCGTAAGGCTTGAAAATTCTCGTTAGAATAGACGAATTATGAATGTGAAGAGAAAATGTTCCTTTCACCCACCTTTCCTTTTAATTAGTTTTTGTCTCGAACGACACATTAAATATTTCTTCTCTTCAAATTTTCTTCTCATTATTATGTATGTTGTTTCTCAACAATACTTGTCACTATAGTGGATTGGTAAGTAATTTGGTTATATCGAACCCTATCTATATTCAAATCTCCTTAGGTTTTTGTTCATTAGTTATGATTAGTTGATTCGGTTGATTATATTAGCTTAGTCATTAGTTGATTTAGTTGATTATGTTGGCTTAGAGATTTTAGGGATTGGGCTACCTATATCCAGTTTTTATCTCTAACTTAAAATAACCTATAATTATCACTATACATTTTTTCTATGTAATATTAATATAAATTTTGTACCTTTCTTATGCTAATATACTTGGATCAAGTTCTTACCACTTTGATTTTATTATTATTATTATTATAGAACAAATATATTTTTGTTATTGATATTAATCATTTTTTAATATTGTTATGGGTGTTATATTCATATGAATAGTAACAACAACAAATAAAAGGATTTGAAATGCTTTTAATTGAAACACTTCGATAGATAAATTAATCTCAAGTTTCTTATATTTGATTTTACACATACCACTTCATTGATTTCCTCATCACTTTTTCCTATGTGAACTAATCAACCAAGGGGTAAATCCCTAGGGGAAACAACATGTGTGTGATAAGTAAGCCTAGTCTTCATTTTGTAAGAGGTTACATTAAGTATGGATTCATAAGTGCATTACTAAATACTTGCTCAATCTATGTGGTCTCATGTTTTCAAATAATTTATTTGAAAGTAGTTTTACACTTCTCTAAAACCTAACCCCTATAACAATCATGATATAGAGCATGTAACTAAATCAATAATATGTGAAAGTGGTATAAAGAATAAGTTTGATGTAAAATATTTAATGACTGTAGACACCTAAAATCCACCTATGCAGTTTTAGTACTAAAATTGCACTAATTACCCTCTTTCCCATCATTTCCATCATAATTAGTGATTTCCTGCTAATTTGTTGACATTCCCCTCCATTTCGGTCAATTAACGACACTTCATTAATTAACTAGTCTTTACCCATTCTGGATGTCAATTAACGACACTTCGTTAGTTATAACTCCTCCTATAATCAATTAATTAACTATCATTAGTTAATTAAATCTTTATAACATAGTATTTAATTAATAGAGCTTCTTATTAATTAAACCCCCCTTTTAAATCATCTCAATCCTACCTATTTTCCTCTAAATCACCTTTAAATAACTTTCTAAGCTTATCCTAGCCTATTAATTAATCCTAGTTGATTAATTAAATCATCTCCAACTCCCATGAGTTTTTAATTCTAATTAATTTTTTTAATCATATTTATCCCTTCTAATTCTAATTTATCTTTAATCCCACATTCACTAGGTTTTTAGCTTCTCCCAAATTGGAAAGCTATATAAAGAACCTACCTCCTTCCTTCACACCTTACATCTTTACAAACACCACACTTTTGTTAGTGATTACTATAGGCATATTGATAGAGAATTCTCCATTTTAGGAACAACTCCTTCATATTTGCATCCTAGTTGAGTAGTAAAGAAGATCTAAACATGGCCTTGTAGCCATTTTGGTGAGATCCTTTCCTCATTTGGAGACAACATACAAATTGATTGCTTATGATCTAAATAGGCTCATATTAATTAGAAATCATACATTGCAAAGTGCATCCAATTCCAAGGGATGGCTTTGTATTAGATGTTTAAATTCATTTTGATGCATTAGAAGTTATTTCCTTTAAAGATTTTTCATTGATGTTCTTATTAGATTAACTATGTTTAGAAGCTAATTGGTGTTAGTTTCATTCAATCATCTTAGTTAGTTTAGTATGCATACATTTGGCACGCCCGATGGGACATACTCCATTGTCTCATGCTTTTATTTCAAGTTTTTGTAGTTTAGTTTCATTTTTTGCTATATTAACCCTCTTTTAAGCATTTATTGATAAATCTTGTGACTCCTAACTTGTTTTGTTAGGTTTGCATGTGTTAAGTGCTCTTTGTAGTAATAAAGGAGGTGAGGTGCTGCCAAATTTGAATTTAATCAGAAAATATTTGAGCTTTTTAACATTCGTTTTGTCAAAATCTTGTGTTTTTTGAGGTTGAACATGTGCCTTTCTATAGCGTTTGAACCCCTATGTCAGCGTTCAAAGGCTTGCGCTACTGTTAAGAGGCTTGTGCTACTATTAATATGCTTGCGCTACCACTACTAGGATTATGTTAGCATTCTCTACATTTTTAGCCTCTGTGTAGCTCACGCGTTACTATTGAACTAACCCCATGTTAGCGTCTATATGCCTGCGCTAGCATTAAACTATTTTCCTTATTTGTCCACACAAATAATTTCCTTACGCTACTATTATTTTCCATGTGTTAGCTTTGGTAGGTGGGAACTACCATTACCAGGCTTGTGCTACTGTTGCTAGGCTTGCGCTATCGTTAAAAGGCTTATGCTAGCTTTCTGTGTAAAATTTTGGATCAGATTTCGAGAAATTTCATAATCTAATTTTTAATGTTTGTTGTCATTTTGCAAGTTGTTCTAACTTCTATTTTGCAAGTTTTATGTTGAATCAATTTTCTAACATGTCTAATGCTTTGATGAAAGTTGTTTTTCCATTCTTTGCTTGAGTTAGGATAAAGTTTTTGTATGCTCTTCTCTTGCACCTTTGGTGATCTTGAGAATCAAAAACAACTTTAGTCTTCTTTTTCTAACATTTAGATTAACTTGAAATTTAATTATTCATTTTTGCTTAAGGAAATGAACCTTTTTACTAAGCATTTTTATGGTCCTTTGATTTAAAGTTTTTTCATTTCCATCTAGTTGGTGTAATTATTGTATATACTCTTCTCTTACGTCTTTGGACATCTTCAGAATCAAAAGCAACCTTTGGTCCTCTTTCATAATATTGTGGATTTTTTTGGAGAACTGCTAATTTTTTTAGTGCAGGACCTAATTCGCTTGTCAAAGAATCAAGATCTAAACAAATACTAATTAAAAGTGTGTTACAGGTTTCCAATGGTAAATTAAACTAAAATTTTAATTTAAGATTAAAAAACACACCATTTATTCAAAACATTGTATTTGTAGGTTTCGTTAAGGGTTAAAACATGTCCGCTTTGAACTATGGGAAGTATCTCGGCATAATCCATAAAAATAATTATGAGGATTACCACAGGAACCCCAAAGTAGTCTACACCTTGAGAGAATTGGTGGATGAAATAGGAAGTACCCCACTACCCACTTGACTAGAACAAAAACCTATGAGAATAAGCTTCAATTTTTCCGTATGAGGCCTCGTTCATTAATTTATTGTGGGATGATGGTCATTTGTCTAGTTTACTAGAAAAGCATATCTCTCTGAGGAAAGAATTAGCGAGTGTTGAGAAAAAAAACTTAGGCAACCATTTGGCATTGGGGCCAACTTGACTTTATCCATCGTCTTATAAAGAGATCTCACAAAGAAACAATTTTTTTAGAGTCAAAACCTTGTTATTAGAACAAGGGGAGAGTCCATTAAAATTGGCCCTCCGTGACATTCATCAGGAAACTTACAAAGAATTTTTTTTCCTAGTTTTTACCTTGTGATAAGACAAGTTGAAACTCTGCCAAAGTTACGCCGCATATTTTTCATCACCATTTGATCTATCTCCTTTTTCTCTTATTGCCATCTTTGGAAAAAAGAGAACAACATACATGGAACTATAAAAAATAATCATGTCCACCAATTTTTAGTCACTTACAGACCATGTCATGACAAGAATGTTAAGTGTTGAAATTATACTTGTACATCCTCATGTTTTGGTAAGTCTATATCTTGATACACATGTCAAGATCATCTCATTGTAGTTAGGTTGTCTCATCAGTGATTTCCCCTTGAGTTGTTATGTTGTTTGCATCATATCCATACATTTTGGATACTTACATCTTGTTTTCATGTAGAATTGATATAAGTTTCTATATTGTATTGCTATGCTACTCGCATAGTATTGAATCCTTGTTATACTTAGAGCTTGATTTTTTTCCAAACATTACCTTAAGTTTTGAAAGGCGTTTTTGTTACATTGCTCATATCATATCAATACCATTTTGATACTAACATCCTGATTTTCCTAAAGGCTTGATTAAAGTATCCAAGTTGTATTGTTGTGTTGCTCACATTTGTAGCTTCCATTTTCAAAACTTGGACTTTGTTTGTCTTAAAAATTGTTTAGGTATACCTTGAATCAAAATCACGTCAACACAATTTTAATACTTAAATCTTGTTTATCCCAAACTTGATTTAAGTATTGACATTTTGTTGTAATTATTAAGCCTATAATTTACCATGAACAACCCAAGCGCATTGGCACATAATTTAGCCTAAGCTGAGTGCTCACCCAAAGCACGCAAAGGTACTAGGCCCCTCCTTAGAGTTGCTTGTACATATGAAGATTTAATGTATTCATATCCACAAACAACGTAAATATTCCACATAACATACTCCAGATCTAGATCTAAAATAATAATGAATTAAGCAATGGATATAATGAATTCAACCATGTAAGAACTAGTTTCAGTCATGTTTAACACCATTATTCACCCAAGACACTCCATTATATTAAAATACAATAAACACAGAAGCTTCTTACAATAAGTAGCATCATAAGTTTATGCGCACATTAGATCTGGCAGCATAACTCCACAATAGCTCATACATAACACCCTCTCTAATCTACACATATTACTACATATTTATAAGGGTGGGGACTTTCCCCTCACCGCTTACGCACTTACAAAAATAGGTCGCATGTTGATAATAGTCATACACCTTTACAATAACATGTACACATGCAAGTGCACTAATAATAGATATCTTACAGTTGATTGGAAGTAGTAATTCTATTATTAATTTGAACTCATGCATGGCACTTTAGTAGATGATCTTCCCAAAATAGCATTTTTGTGTCATGCAAGTCTCCATCACGTTGTGTGCTATGTACGTTATCTTCAAAAATAGCCCATAACCATGAAAATGGCTAAGTCCTAATTCAATCTATCTTTCGCGCGCACTTCCTTCCCTATCCTTCCATGCCTTCAAATTTTCCTTGCTACTGCACGTGAATATTTTGTGCGCCTTCTCCTTAGTGTCATACTTTGTCTGCTCAACATTACCCCACACTAAATTGCATTGCTGCCCCAAAAATGGTTGCCTCCTGATGCTTTAAAGAATAAAAATGGAAGAATATAAGGAATGAATTATTGGACAAAGAATAGATTTTACTCTCCAGTACCCTCCCCTTCCACCAGGAGAATCAAATTATGATATTCTTCCTTAATTTCAACTTTCAAAGCTTGTTAATAATCCAGTGCATTCCAAGTCATCTCTGGGACATCTGCAATAATGCCCTCCAACTTTTCCTGGGTCATCTCTCCATTTTCATTCTACAATACTATGACAATGTTAGCCATAGCAGACATCCGTCCCTCTGGAAGATCCATCTTTTGGGCTATGAGCTTTTCAAGCTCATCCATCCTTTCCTTATGTAGTTGTTGTGATGCTGCAAGGTCTTCACGCTTTTACTTCACTAATGCCAATATCTCTGCACGCTCTAAAGTCTCATCCTTCATTTCTTTCAAAACTTCATTGTCCTCCAGTATAGTTCTTATCTAAATTACTGATTTTGGAGATGCACATATATTCAATGCCTGGTCTGCTTTTTTTCAACTCTTCCTGTAAATTCTGGAGCAAGGTTTCGTAAGATGAAATATTTCTAACTACTGAGGCCCTTTCTCTCTCCGCCTCCTTTTCACGGTCCTTTGGCGCTGGTATGAAAATCGATCCATCCTCAAG
Source organism: Taxus chinensis (assembly GCA_019776745.2). Taxonomy (NCBI): domain Eukaryota; kingdom Viridiplantae; phylum Streptophyta; class Pinopsida; order Cupressales; family Taxaceae; genus Taxus; species Taxus chinensis. Next base: position 816,299,412 of record CM034149.1, read on the forward strand.
CACCAAATCTGCTAGGGTATGCACATAATGCATAGCTGAAGGAAACCTTTCAGGTACCTTAGATTTTAAGTGTGGTCTTGCTTTCAAGACATGGTCGCTAATTTCTTTTGCCATACTGATGAAGGCCTGTTCTTTTTCTTCTCCAAGTCCTTTTCTCCTTGTAGACGCATTATTTCTACAGCTTTGGATTTTTTTATCTTCTCGTAGCACTCTAATAGTGACAACCTTATCTATGTTCCTCCACACCACTTCTGTAGATACCTTAACTAAGGTATTTCTTACCTGCTCATCGAACATGAGAGTGGGCTTTATAGTCATGTGCATGCTCTATGGTGACGTCTTAATTCTTTGGGACACACATGACTCCTCACATACATCAAAATTGGGCTTGTCCATGTGAGTTTGCATAGACCAGGAAAGTTATTTCCTCGCGTGTGTAGTGGCCATGTCTGGGTCCATCAACTCCCATTTATACAACCCCTTAAGGCCCATTGTACTCTGGAAATGGGAATGGAAAATTTTAGTTGTGTCCTCAGCATAGCCCATACTTGGTACAACATACTCCCCACTTTCTCTCTTTGTTCTTGGCCCCTTAGGAATTTGAGCACTAAGATTTAGAGTCAGATCTTCAATGTTCTGAGAAATATCATGTCCTTGTTTCTTCTACCACCTTTACTCCCTCTTCCTCATCCTTTAAATCTTCATCATTGGTCTCCTCCACATCTTCTAGTTGTACAAGGGTGCCAGGTGCGCTTTCTGTAGACTTCTCCACCTCCTCATTTAACTTTATATTTCTCCTCTTCTTCTCAACTACCTCTTTCTGAGGAGAGAGTCATGGTGATATCCTCATAGGTTGTGGGTTCCCACACCTTGGGTCTTTGTTCTTTTGAATACTCTTTTAAAGTGGCACTCTCCTTGGAATGCTTCTATGTCCAAGTCTTTGTCTTCTTCCTACGCCTGTGGTGGAGTACCCACACGCTCAGTATCCACTCTATTTGTGGGCTGTCTCTGGCCTCTATGATCTAAGCTACCACTATCTTCATCTTCTTCCTCATCATTTAGCTCTATAATTTTTGTGGGCTTTGGGGCTGGCACGTTCTCCACTGTATACTTTCCCTTAGGTGGTCATGGAAGCGCGAACTCATTCTCTACATACTTGTTATTCTCCAGCTTAGGCTTAAGCTGAAGGTATACGGGCATTGCTCTAATGTCCCCAATTGAAAAACTTATAGGCTTTATGCTTATAATGTCTGAAATGAGCCTCTTAACATAGGAAGTATGTCGTGGATATACATATGTCTTCCTTAGAGTGTGCTAGTCATATTCTACCTTGTTTGCAATAAAAATCATGTGGTGCACATTTAGTAACGCGGTGGAATGATGCCTGGGAGTGGCAGGATGTGAAGGCATACAATGGTTTGCACCATAAGCTCCATGTCCCATCCCTCATAGCAAACCACACGATGCAGAAGTGCTGGTACACCAAAAACTATACTGCCTTGCCAACTACCGAAGGTAGATCCTTGGGGATGTGCCACTCCTCCTTAAATGTCATGTAGATTCAATCGTACCACATCTACACCCTTTGTTTAAACGGCCCACTCATTGAAACTTCACATAAATGCTTGTCAAATCTTTCTGCAAGGGAATTTTTTTCTATGGGATATTCCCAAATCTTGTTCTTTGGCCCATCAGGCACTATAATTTCCATAAATACTATAGAAATTAAGATAGTGCCAAAACTGATGTTATCACCTATGTGCGCTTCCTTGATAATGGTTTATACAATGTAGCTTTCTATGTTATAGACTACTCCTTGAGACATTTTCCTAGCGATATGGAACCACATGGTATTTACTTGTGACCATATATCTTGATCATTTAACTTGGTCACCAAATGTGCAGCTTCCTGTACCACTGGGTACTTCTTCAATTAATCAATGTCCATTCCACATGGACCCTTTGTATACCCTAACTCTTTCCATGTCTTCATGATTGCTTCTTTATCAGTCAAATCACTAGCCAGGTCTACCTCTACGCATTTTAATCATATTAGTGTCTAAATCAAGGTTGTTGTGATTCTAACCCTTCGTCTGAAAAAATAGAACAAGTCCTCATGGAATCTGCACATTAGCCATTGATATAAAGGTTCATACTTTCCAAAATACGGGAGCTCGTACAACTGATAGACTCTTACCTATTTTAGCATTTTCTCTCCAGCGTCATCATATATTGGCATATCCTCCACTGTGTGCTTGTTAGTATTTGTACTCAACAATGCATCCAATTCTTTCTTATTGTCAAATGCGTAGTGGTTATGGTCACTTATCTTGCACTTGCGGATGTGGGAATCCCATTCTTGTCCAATTATCACACCCTCTGGATACCACATCTCTGAAAAATTACTCTCGGTATAAATTTCAAATTTTGTTTCTACTTTATTATTTCCTTTGGTGCATGTGGCAGGTGCTTTCTTTGGTGTCATTGTAAAAATCCACCCCTTTCACTATCTATAATGAGAAAATTCAAACCCTATGTCAAATCCGTGTGCCCTATCTTGAAACCGCATGCCCTAGCTCCTCCTCAATGTGTCTTCTTCACTCAAACCCTTCACCATTGGGGACACAAGCCTCTTCGTGCGACAGTCTACTCTCTATGCCTGGTTTCACAACTATCTGCACTTTAAAACAACTCACTCAGCTCATTTTCACTTAGCTCGCTCAAATAATTGTGATCACAAAGGTAAAAATGAACCCGCATCACGTCCTTATATAGATTTTCAAAAAGTTAGTGCATTTATTGCTCCTCCACCTACCAATAATCCTCTCATTAATTGAACATTTACACAATATCCATGTGGTACATCTTCGCACCTCAGCTATAACCTTCTAGCGTGCCTTCCTACCTTTTGGCTAAAGATTTCTCTTCAGCGCACTTCCATGCACCTAAGTACCTCACCATTGCGCCTTCCCTTGGTAGTCTCTACGGTAGTTGCTTACCTCACGTTATACTGCTCCCCTCATTTATCTCCATCTACGGTCATCTTTTTAAAGCCATCTCCTTTCTAACCACTCCTCTGCACACTTGAATAACACTTGTAGTAGTTTATTCCTTTATGTGTACCCAGTTGTAAATATCCACCTGACACCAATCATATGTGTAATCATATGCGCATAAAATTTCTTCAAATGGTAATTAGCTTCCAGCACACAAACACACTTATTACACAAAACACCAACTAAATTGACAAAGTATAGGAACCAAAAAGGAAATACATAAATGAAAACCTACTTTAAATGGAAACACTACCTTATTACAAACACCAAGAATACTTATTTATAGTAGGGCTTCATCCTACTCCCATTAAAGTAACTAGGTAACCATATTCTATCAAGCGTCTCTAATCAAAAATCACCTAATTCAAGTATTTGAGTGGTGATATATAGTCCTAACCAATTTATTTTAAGCTTTCTTGGATTGCACAAAAACTTAGAGTCATAAAGAAACACCATCTGTCCTATCTCAAGCATTTTTTCCCTAATGTGCCTATCATATCATGTCTTCTGCCTGGCCTTTTCCTACTTTTGGCTCCAACGTGTTATGGTGTGCCTCTCATCCAGCTATATTAATTGATCAATTCTTTCTTCCAAAGTGTGCTCATCTACTAGACCTCCAGCGTGCACAATACACAAAGAAGGTAACATGAATTCCATCAGAAGAACTTCTTGTACGCCAAACACCAACTGAAAGGGTGTGGCCTTGTTCAACCACTTGTAGTTTGTTTTATATGCCAAAATCATGGCAGAAACTTTATCATCCCAATCTTTCCTTCCAGCATCAATTTTTTTTGTCAATGTCTAGCTCAAAATCTTGTCAAAAGCTTCAACAATCCCATTTTCTTGAGGATGATATGGTGTAGTCATATGATATGCAATCATGAACTCATCCATTAGAATTCTAATTGTCTCATTCAAAAAGTGTGTACCCCTATCACTGGTCGAAATCAACGGAAATTCATACCTTGTAAGAACATTTTCCCATAAGAACCTGGCCACTATAGCTATTGTACAATCCTTGGTAAGTGCTACTTCGACTAACCTTGTACGATAATCTATGCAAATTATGATTTAGCGCAATCCAGTTCTACACGTATCTGGTGAAATAGGACCCACAAAATCTATATCCCATTTCTCAAATGGCTCTTTATTAGGAATAGGTCGTAAAGGAATTTCATATCTTTTCCTAGGTTTACCAATGCATTGACAATGATCACACACATTACAATATGCTTTACATTCTTGTAGAGGGTCTCCCACCATAATACAACGAGTAAAATATTACATGCAGTGGTGTCACCTGTATAGTGGCCACCTGCAATACCACCATGAGCCTCTTCCATGATGTTCGTGTGCTCGTGCTCTAGTACACACTGCATAATACTTCATGTCGGCATAACTTGTATAGGTCACCACTAATCAACATAAGAGGGTTCGCGCAAATTGCAAGTTGTTTCTTCTCCAAGGATTTAATTCCTTTTGGTGCCACCCATGTATGTAACAAGATAGCAATATCCTCCAATTTTGAAGGTGAGTGTTGTAACCTATAAAAATGTGCATCTGGAATTGAGTCTTCAATTATCTACACGTCCTACCCCAACTGAATTCATGATAAATGGTTTGGGCTATAATTACTTTTACCAGGTTTTACCACAACTATGAAATCAAATTATTGGAATAAAAAAACCCATTGACATATATGTGTCCCTGTAAAATGGGATTGTTTACTAAGTATTTCAATGCCATGTGATCGGTGTAAAATATGAATGGTGTTGATAAAAGGTAATAACTAAATTTATGTAGTGCATAGATCAATGACAAGGCTTCGCGCTCTGTCGTTGTATAATTCTTCTCTGCATGAGTCAAATTTCTACTAGAAAAAAAATAGGATGATCTATAATACCTTCTCCAAGTTGAACTAACACCATGCCAATGGCCATTCTAGAGGCATCCACATGTACATGAAACGGTTGGTCCCATGAAAGAAAGCACATAATAGGCATTATAGTAAGTCTCTCCTTTAGTACCTCAAATGCACGCTTCTGCATTTCTACCTAATAAAATGTCCCTTTTACTTTTATTAACTCTTCCAAGGGTGCAGAAACCTTAGCATATCCTTTGATAAATTTTATATAATACCCAGTGTGACCCAAAAATCTGCACACCTCACTCTGACTGGTAGGTTATTTCAGGCTGATAATAACTACAACCTTAGCTGGATCTACTAACAAACATTCCTTGCAGATGATATGTCCTAACAAAGTGCTAAAAAGTGTAGAAAACACACACTTTTTGATATTCAAAGAGATGATTAACTATCTACATATTTCAAACATTAAGTGCAAATTTTCATAATGATCCTTAAAAAGCCCATACATCGTCCAATCATCTAAATAAAGTTACAAGAAAATATGAATAAAATCCTGGAATGCTTGAACAACTATTCACAAAAATAAAATAGGCACATTTTTTAGACTAAAGGGCATCACAATATATGCAAAACTTCCCTATTCAGTGGTGAAAGTTATTTTTCTTTATCCTCTTGTACAATCTAGACCTGATGATACCCAAAGAATCCATCTATAAAAGAATAGATCTTGCACCCTGCAACACCTTCTAATATATCCTCTATGAAAGGTGTAGGAAAGGGATCAATCACACATGTAGCATTCAGTACTCTGTAATCCCCACAAATCCTAATCTAGCCATATTTCTTTATACTAATAACCATGGGGCTAACCCACTCTGATTCTTCCAGGGGCTTAATGATTCCAGACTTCAACATTTTGTCAATTTCTTCTTTGACCTTTACGCGTAAGTTGGGGTTCATCCTGTAGGGTATCTTCCTGACCAGACGCACATCTTCCTTAAGCTTTATCTTCATTTATCCTAATGATTCATGCACTCCCTTAAATTCATGGTAGCCCCTAGGAAATAAGTTCTGAAATTCACGGAGCAACTCCAAGATTTTTTCTACTTCATATTCAGACCAATAATATCCAATTATTGCCTCTTTCAACATCCGTACCAATATTCACTTTCTTGGTCCTCATAGGTTCATGATAGGCATGTGCATTGTTATCTACACTTTTTAAGACCTCGTGCATACCTTTTGAATGATCTATATCCAGTTCTTTGACTTCTTCATCATCCACTATGTAGACCATCTTCTCTTTTTCTTTCTCAAAGAAAGCACACTTAAGTAGTGTAGTATCTATCTCTGTTCCTTCAGCAAAACATGCTCCTGAGTCATTCTCATCAAATAAATCATGAATGAGTTCTTTTGCCTTTGCACTGTCTCCCATAGTTAGCCACTTTATAACCCTTAATGCCTCTTCTACTAGAGGTTTAATAGAGAAGTAGTCAAAATTCTGGACCATACCTATAATCAAATCATACCAATTTCCATTTTCTCTATGTAGCTCTACATATACATACCAAGCGTGTGCAAATCCTTGTAAAGTGGAATAAAGTTTGTGTACCCATAACAAAGGTGATAAAGCTTCCTATCTCTCTATCGAGGGCCTCTCATAATGCTGAATGTGGTGTTGAATAGGTTTATTACCATGATATGTGCAGATTTGAGTCGGTGCAATGCTCTTGGAAAATTGAGTTGTAAGAGCAATCCTGACTTCATTCTATTTTACAAGATTAACCTTGTTAACCAACCACGAGCATGCTACTGTCCCACGTAGGGTGTGTGCTAACATACTTATTCTTTCTAACTAGTCTAACCATTATTCCTCCACGACACGTAGGAATACCATAGGGTCTCCTTCCCTAGTGTACCGAGGTTCAAATCTGTTACCTATACTCTTGAAGCAACGAGGTTTTCTTTTCCGTGAAACTATGCTCCTTACTTCGTGCCCAACCATCTCATAAGTACCATGAGCCAAATTGTCACAAGAAATACTTGTATTATCGCTAATAAACTGTGCATCTTCCCACTTAAGGATTCCTTCTTTAGATGGTTTGAGTATTTTTGGATCCCGAATGGTGCATACATAAATCCTATTCAGATCTTCCTCACTTAAAGGTTCAACATAGAGCTCAAATTTTCCATTTGTTAAAGGGATAATAACTCTTTCCTCCTTGTTATCAAAACTGATATATCCATTTATGAACCAAAGATCATCATTATTTGCATAACACCAAGGGTGTACAAGAAGAGTTGGGAAACTGTCTACTTATGCAAGCGCTAGAACCTCAAAATACCTAGTGATCTTGGCCCCTTGTATAGTAATGGATGCATCTTTTAAAACTCTGATAGGAGTGAACTTAGTTTGATTAGCCATAAATAATACATTATAAGATGGCTGCAATGTAGGTCTCCCCATTTGTACCTATGCATCTAAAGTAAGAACATTTACTTTTGCACCTGTGTCAATCAATATATTACTCAAGAGACATCTATTAACAATAGAATTCAAAGTGATCTCCTTATCGTAGTATAAACTATGAGGGGGAGATTTGCATGTAGGATCTAACACCCATTCTTAGTATTTGCATGCAAAGTGTTTCCCTTTAGCCAAATACCTAGTAATGGAATAATATTCTCTTGGCGCAACATTTTGCATACCTCCTTCAAGTCATCAATATCTGACTAGACCCTCTCTACTACCTTCTTTAGTTCCATATTATGTGATTACTCCTTTAAACATTTTATTTCCCCTTGAAGGTCTCTGAGTACCTTTATGGTATCTTGATAAACCTCATTCTAATGTGCAGGATCCAGGTATCTTAATGAAAAACTTCCTCCTTAATGATGGTAGGATTTTGTGGTAACACCTCTCTTGCACGCACAACTTCAGCGCATGTAGTGATCTTTAGGTGATCTGCATGTAAAGCATGTTCCACAATTGAATTTTCCTTGTCCACCACCACGACCTTGACCTCCGAATCCACCACGGTATCCTCAACCTCTACTACGTCCTCCGTCATAGCATCCCTCGTTTTGATCACAATGCACTTGATTTTTATTCTAATCCTGACGCTCACATTTACCCTCAGAGTTATTTGATCCTCCTGTCTATCACACACCAGTATATATAGCATCATGGATCTAACCAATCAACATGTAGTCTTCTATATCATGAGTCCCGAACCAGAAAATCTTACAATAACATGATATATTCTTCCTTATCATGTGTTGTAATAATGGGCAATGACTAGCATCATGGTTTAGGTGACATATCTCACAGTCTATCAATAATGAACATACTATTAGGAGGGGACAACTATATTTGGTGTGCCCCTCCACTTCATAGTCTATACACCAAATCACAATGTGCATCTCATGTGTTGAATTTTCTGATATTTTCTCTAATTGATTTGCCATGGCTGCAATCTATGCTTCCAATAATGGGATGACTCCAGTGTCTATACTCCTGAATGCCTCAACATGCAAATCTTCTTCAAGGGATTGACACGGATCAGTGTATGTCTTATGTGACAGTCCCTTCTAAAAGGTGTGATTAGACCTCCAAAAAACCATTGTGCATGCTAGCTTGTGTTAATATCATAAGAAAACTAAGATAAAAGTGTTTTAAAATGAGCATCATACTCCCAGACACTTTCAGTAGTCTCTTGTTTAATATCCTTGAGTGTGCCTATACTCTTCTGCTCAAATTCAAGGATATGTAATTATTTAAGGAATGCATCTTTGAACACTGTATATTCTACACAAGTTTGATCAAGGTAAAACTTCATGTACTAAGACATTTTCCCTGCCATCGTACTTGTTATGTGACTTACTCTTGCTTCTCTATTACCCAAATTAGCTTGCTGACTATTGGATGTACTAAGTACTAGAAAACCAAGCGCAAGGGATAGTTTTCTAGGTAGATTTAGATGCATGCTTGTGGCCAATATTTTCTTTGCTGGTGCACTCTCGTGTGAGGAAAAGGAGGGTTCCCTTTCATGCTTTCCCAAATGGGGGAGTTCATGATGCTCTGGCTACATGCCTTCTATGCGAGCTCCAAATCCTTCACGAGCTATATCTCTCCTCAACACCATCCACTCTGCAATGTCACAACTGCTTCTCTATCTCCCTCTCGCGTGCCTCATTGTACTTAAAGTTTCCTTTCTTCTCTTTTCCTCTTTATCGTTAGGTCCGCCATCTTTCACCAAACCTGCTCCTGCTCCCGCGCGTGGTGAGGTTTAGCTGTACATCGGATTTTTCTCTAAATTCAAGGTTACCATCAAGATCTTAATCACCAGTGGAATGCCTTGCAAGTAAGTTCTCCATGGGTACCGTAAAAATTGGAACTCATCTACCTTTGGGTAATAATAAGTAGAAATAGAGTATTCTAGGATATAGCTATTCAAAACACCACAGAACCAAGTATCCACAGTACGTGTCCAAATACGATCAGCATCATGTAAGGTCTGGAATTCTCCCTATGTTTAGAAAAGTGTGTGATATCTCCAGTTTTGCTTAGACACATAAGCAACCAACCACTCGTATAGTTCTACCAGGAAAATAGTAAAAAAATTCTCACACAGGCAGTCATAAAGGTTCTTTTCCACCCAAGTGTGTGCGTCAAACTCAAATCCAGTGCTGAATCTTTGTGCGTGCTCTTCTTCTAGATCTTTTATCCACTCCTCAACACTTTCTAGGGTCAATTAGTATGTCTTCATCGTAAACCATCCTAAAAAAACTGAAAAAGAGGTCCCGAAAATGGAACCAATGATGTAGCCTAGAATTTACCATGAATAACCCAAGTGCGCTAGCACATCACCCAACTTGAAATGAGCACTCACCCAAAGCGTGCAAAGGTACCAAGCCCCCCTTAGAGTTTCTTGTACACGATGTGATCATGATGAAGATGTAATGTATTCATATCCACAAACAACATAAATATTCCATAGAGCATATTCCAGATCTATATCTAAAAGAATAATGAACTAAGTGATGGATATAATGAAGTCAACCGTGTAAGAACTAATTTCAGTCATGTTTAACACCATTATTCACCCAACACACTCCATTATATTAAAACACAATAAACACAGAATATTCTTACAATAAGTAGTATCATAAGTTTATGCGCGCATCAGAAATGGAAGCATAACTCCACAATAACTCATACATAGCATCCTCTCTAATCTACATAGATTACTACATATTTATAAGGGTGGGAAATTTCCCTTCACCTCTTACACACTTACAAAAATAGGTCGCATGCTTAAAATAGTCATGCACCTTTAGAATAACATGCACACATGCAAGTGAGATAATAATAGATCTCTTAAAGTTATCTGGCGTAGTAATTCTATTATTAATTTGAACTCATGCATGGTGCTTTAGTAGATGCTCTTCCTAAAATAGCCTTTGTGTGTCGCGCAAGTCTCCATCCCATTGTGTGCTTCGTACTCTATCTCCAAAAATAACATGTAACCATGAAAATGGCTAAGTCCCGATTCAATTGGTCTTTCGCACATGCTTCCTTCCCTATCATTCTGTGCCTTCAAATCTGCCTTGCTACGACACATGAATCTTCTTTGTGCCTTCTCCTTAGTGTCATACTTCATCTTCTCAACACAAATATTACCTTACGTTTTGAAAGGTGTTGTTGTTACGCTGCTTGTATCATATCAATAGCATTTTGATACTAACATCTCAATTTTCCTAAAATATTGATTAAAGTATCCAAGTTGTATTGTTGTGTTGCTCGCAGTTGTATCTTCTATTTTCAAAACTTGGACTTTGTTTGTCTTAAAGTTCATTTAGGTATACCTTGAATTGAAATCACTTCAACACGATTTTAATACTTAATTCTTGTTTATCCCAAACTTGATTTAAGTATTGACATTGTGTTATCATTATTAAGACAACCCATATTTGAGACATAAGGAGTAGGTACTTTTGTGATTGGATCCTTGTTCGGAACTTGTGTTATCCAATTTTGCACACATGGCAAAATTGGATAATAGGGTCCTATTGTGCCCAAAACAGAACATTAGCTTTAATGGACCACTCTCGATGGTCATTGAAATAAAATGATTAAAGTAATTATGTAATGAAATTACTTGTATAATTTAGATTAAGAGCAATAATAGAACACAAAATAACACAATATTTCATAATAATGATCTCAATATGCAATTAGAATAGCTTCGCACCTAGGGAAAGGATGTTATGATGTATATGTATTGATGGAGATGCCGACATGTGGCACACATCCCCTTATCTTATTATATCATTCATTTATGATTTATTATGCTTAGGAGGTTGGCCTCAGTATTGGCCATAGGTTAGAATGGTATATATAGGGGTTAGAAGGTTATAGTTAAGGATCATATTGAGTATTGGAGTGTTATTGTATGGTTTGGAGGTTACCCCCTCGAAGTGGTATTGGAGGTATTCCCCCTCAAAGTAATTGCTATTATATGAGCATCATTGTCATCATTTATTGTGTTATTTTGGTGTTCTCTCATGTTATGCTCTGTATATGTTCTGATTTATACAAGTAATATCCTTACAAGTGGTACCAGAGCAGCGATTTCAGCCAAAATTAGGGCAAAAACCCTAATTTTTTGTTTCGAATATATCTTGAAGAGGGTATCTAATTTTTTCCCAATTTTTTCATCATAATTTGGAAACACTCTAAGTCAGCATATCTGAAAATTTCAGCTCCATTGGATCTGTTTTGTGGATGTTATTGGTGTTTTAGGTTTTTTCATAAATTCACTTTTCATGAAGCAAATTGTGGTATTTTTTAGCAAAATTTATATTTTCAGAAAGCTCTTGAAATTTCAGTTAGGGTTTGTTCTTTGTGTTTTTATCCATCTACCAAAATATTTTTAGAATTCCTAAACCCTAATCATGATCACGGGGGATAACAAATTTTTATGGAAATGGTGAGATGGATGCTAAAGAATGGTGGATAAAATTTAAGAATATATATTTCTCATATTTCATGACAAGGAATAGGTTTTCACATTATCTTGGTGGTCCTGCATGGATTTGATTTTCTAAGTTAAAAAATGACAGGAAGGATTGGTCTTGGGAGGAAATGGAACAACTTTTTATGGATAGATGGGACCACAAAGAGGAAGAAGAGTCAAAGGAAGATGATGGGGAAGAATATATTGAAGAGTCAAGAGAGAAAGAAGATGAAGAGGAAGGTGAAGAAGATTCAAGGGAAGATGATGGTGAAGCATATATTGAAGAATCAAATGCAGAAGAAGTTGAAGAAGACTATGAAGAAGAGGAAGAAAAACAAGATATTGATGCAGAAGAAGATATTATAGCTCCCAAGAAGGAAGATACCATATTTTAGTTTCATGGATGCATTCAAAGGAATAAGATAATTGTTTCCATAAACCCTAATAGCAAGTATAACTTCATCAACAAGGATATGGCTCAACATCTACATATTCAAGAAAGTAATATCAAAGAAGCTCAAGTGAATGGTAAGAAAATTCAAGTTTTTGAAGATTTAAAACTTACTATGGACAAATATACTTTACATTCAGATTTTTTTGCCTTATATATGGATGGTTTGGATATTGTTCTTGGGTACCCTTGGTTAGAGACATTGGGGACAATTAATATTAATATGAAAAATAAGTTTATGAAGATTTGGTACAAAAAGAAGAAGGTCACTTTACAGGATATCAGGCTTAATGGAAATCAAAGAAAAGTCAATATAGACCATGAGGATGATTTAGAATATGGAGAAGAAGGGAATAAGGATGATTCAAAAGAGGAACATGAAGAAAAAGAAGGAAATGATGATTCATCTACTCAAGAGAAAAAGAAAATATCAAATGCAAAGGTGGAAGAAGAAAAGAAAGTTCAGAAACAGGTTGATAAGGTTGAGGATACTACAACTACAGCATATGGAAATCCACATCAACATGAGAGAAAAAAATCATGGAGATATCCCAGGGCACATCATATTTCCAACCAATATAGATATACAGGTAATTGGAGGAATAATCACTTTATTTATACAGGGGATCAATGGAGCAACAATTATGAAGCATGGAATCCTTATTATGGTTATACATGGAATCCTTATTATGGTTATGCATTGAATCCTTATGTTGGTTATGCATGGAATCCAAGGATGATAAACTATGGTCACGAATGGAATCAGAGTAGCGCAATGGAATATGGATATTAGTTCAAATATGTATCATCTACCAGGATCACATATGGATGGATGATCAATCATGGTGCAAAGTGTGTAAAAATTTACAACACACTCATTACATGGTTTCTTCTTATGTTTTAGGGACGAAACATGTCAAGGAGGGAAGGAATGCTATGCACCTAGGGAAAGGATGTTATGATGTATATGTATTGATGGAGATGCCGACATGTGGCACACATCCCCTTATCTTATTATATCATTCATTTATGATTTATTATGCTTAGGAGGTCGGCCTCAGTATTGGCCATAGGTTAGAATGGTATATATAGGGGTTAGAAGGTTGTAGTTAAGGATCATATTGAGTATTGGAGTGTTATTGTATGGTTTGGAGGTTACCCCCTCGAAGTGGTATTGGAGGTTGCCCCCTCGAAGTGGCAAAGCTATTATATGAGCATATTGTCATCATTTATCTATATTTTGGTGTTCTCTCATGTTATTCTGCTATATATGTTCTTGATTTATACAAGTAATATCCTTACAGGATGGTATCAGATGTGCCCCACTAAACCAGGGACTTCGAGTCCTAAACACAAAGAAACTAGCTAAATCTATGTAGAAGAAGTCATGTGTCTCTATCAAGTGCTGGATTTACGGGCAAGGCTGAATCCATAAGTAGGTCAGCAAATGTAGCCAGGAGGTCCAATATGGCAATCAATTAAGCCTGGTGGGATGTTATGATCCTCATGTGTGGATTTCACTAACGCCTTGAGGTTTAAGTGTAACGGTTTCATTACAAAGACAAAAAGCCTCACCAATGTTGAAACTCCCGGAGTTGAAAGCCAAAGTAGATAAGTTACATGTCAAGGAGACATTAAGAAATCTGGATTTTTTTAATTTTCAAAGGTTTAATAGATCGAAAATCTGGTCCAAGCCAATTGACTCATGGGTAGCTAAATTGTTAAAAGCTCAGCACTAATAACATTAAGCCTAAACAAAAGTGAAAGGTGTCAGGTGGTGGCTCGATTAGAGCCTGTTATCAGAGGAATTTTTACTACAATGTCGGTTACGTAAAATGATGCTACTAACGAATGTAGCTTGGTGCATCATGAGCAGGTGTACCATCGAAAATAGGAAGAACTGAAATGATGCTAAGGCAGATTCTTGATGAAACTTAGAGCACCTTAGGTAAAACAATTTTTCTAAACTGAAGAAACGCAATAACTCATGGGTCATTGAACTCAGTGAAGCCACGTGTCAGATCGAAATGCAAACAATGTGAAGTTCACTATTGAATCGATACGGTGCAAATGGAGCAAGGATGAGCTGTTTTGGCATTTAGTGAACGGTTTGCATGATCTTGCATGAAAGAAGCTACAGTAAATGCTTCAATTTATTGGGCCCACGGAACTGATAAAGTATTGTGAACTAATTTTGGGATAAATCACAAGTGAAATCCTAGGGATTAACAATTGGCAGAATGAGTCAAAAGAAGGAGCTCATCAAAACTAGTTAACTGCAGGGTGCATTTAGGATAGGATTTGTTGGGAGCCTTGACCTAATGAAGAAAGTGTTTGGTCTCCTCTGAACAGTTGAAAATCGGAAGCATAAGAAGTGTGGTTTTTTGACATGGGGGATAAGAGCTCATTTGTGTTAAAGAGCAACTTGGCCTGTAGAAAAATGGAATCAAGTGGATGTTTGGAGGGTTGAATGCCAAGATATGTGGCAAAAGTCCAAACCAAAGTTAAAGATGTCAGAGAGATGGATATGATCCAGAGGATAGATGAAACAACAATTCAGGAAAACGATGTCGAGAATCAACAGGTAGCTTGAATTGGGTGTCTACAGATGGAATGACACATATTTCAAGATTAATAGGAAGTGTCAACAGAAGGCACAACTCGGATCAAATGATCCGTGGGAATCCTGAGCTTCTTTAGCTACAAAACATTAGATCAAAATCGTTGATAGAGTCATAGATATGCAAAGAATGGTTGGTATACAAGTCACTCATGTATGAAATGAGTAGCTTCTAAGAGCCCAAATTTTTGGAAGAGAGATCATGAGACCTCTTGGCATAACATCGATCTCAATAAATGCCGAAGATGGGTGCATTGCAAATCGTGGACTCCTGATACTTAATTAAGAGCCGCCTAAATTATGCCCCCTAAATCAATGTGATTGATGGATTTAGCTCATCTTGGTCCATTGATGTCATAATGCTTGAGACTAAAATTTTTGAGATCATTTATGATGCGAGCTCAAAGGAGGATTATGGGTGCTCTTATTGCAGGTATGATTTCCATGTCTATATTGTGACCTATGGAAAGATTACTTAGGGTGCTAAAAATGCGAAGGTACTTTCGAGCTTGGGAGAATCTAAACTCAGATTGAATTCAAGATCGAATGCATTTAATCATATAAGTCCTCAAAAGTAAATGCAAGAAATTTTCAGGAGGATCATGTTTCTCTCAATTGAGCTTCAATTCCTTTACTAGTTGAGATCAAAAATCTGAACGTTTAAGGCCTAAAAGCCATCATGACCAACATGAAGCAGAGTCCATCCTTCAAGGATGAACTTTATAATATTGTATGTGGCGTGATTTATGCAGAATATTCAATAAGGCAAGCCTCTCCCATAAATTCAACAGTTCAAGGATGTTGTCCCCTAGGACGCGTTGACCTCTTGGAAAGGGTTGCAGGTAGAGAGGAATTCAGTGGTGAGCTTTAGTTAGACTCCATGATGGTTTCATGTGTCAATGGAAAGATAGGTCTTTCTGGACTTGGAACCATTTCGGAGATCAATTTGACAACTCTGCAAGAAACATGGGATGAGTCAGTTTCATAGCATTGAATGGATAAGGTCCGATCCTGACATTAAGGAAACAAACTTTCTGTTGAGAGCTTATTGTAGGAATGAATGCATGGAGGAGTTGTTCTGAGTAATCATAACCTCTTAATAGACCATTTTCTTGAATAGAGGGATAGATCAACTCAGCCTAAATCTTCTTGCTCTGATGCATTGGTAGGATTTCGGGATGACTCAACAAGATCTTCCCATAGATGGTGAATCCTCATTTCCTTGGGTATAAATTTAAGAGTAACTCTCTTTAGAAGTGCGCATTGAATGAGTTTGACACAAGAGTAGGAGAGGGGAAGGCGAGGCTAGCTCAAAGGGGGTGAGATTGAGATCATAGTGACATTTGGAAATGAAGACATTCCAACTCAGAAGCGTAAACACATAGTTAATGGTAATTTTCTATGCGAGTTGGGAATGCATGAAGGCATAGGAGTAATAAGGGATACTTCCCAAAGGAAGTGGGTTTGAGGATTAATCCTTGTAATTGAAGACATCAGTTTTTAGTGTTGAGTTTAGAAATTGGACCATCGTAGAATAATCTTATTTATTAAGCTCAGTGAATGTATCAAAGGTACTGAACATGGTGGAGATAAGAGCTCTTAGCTCAAATTTATCATATTAAAGAAGAATGCCTAGTTCCAGGAGCATCAAGTCATTTCGAATTCGATGAGCAGTGACTTACATGCACCAACCCCTGGTTCAAAAATTCGATGTGGTACTCATCCATGGAGTCGCTTACTTCATAATGAATGCATGGTTCTCTTCCATTCTGGCGTGGTGACATTCACTTATGTATTGCATAGTATGATGTATTCATCACAAGATCAACACAAAGGGAGGCTAAGTGTGCATACAGAATGTGATGCTCAACTCGCTAATTGGATCATGCAACACCAGTTCATAGGGATTAGACATGTTGTGAGTTCATATGAATTGATCTTGCAGAGACCTGGTTGCCTCATACTCTTCAAGATTATGGAAATCTAACTCAAGGATGGAGCTCAAAATACACATTGAGAGTGTGAGCTTGTACTAAAAGAAATGAGCTTGACCAACGATGTTGTTGGAGTATCCTTTGAAGGATCCTTTTTGGGAACTAAGATTAAAGTGAATCCAAGCCAACACCACTTTTGATTAGAATGGGATGGGTCGAACAGGTTGAGTGCATTAGCTTGAAACAGCTAAAAATGGCAAAAAATATGGATCAGCCCGTAACAGTTATGCTTGAATGCAGCATTGTGGACAAGCAAATCAACCCGAGCAGGAGTGAGACAAAGCTTAGACAGTGAACTCATGCAAAACATTTTGGAATCAATGTCCAGATCAGTAGGAAATCTTATTTCTCAACACCAACTAATTGAAGTTGGCTTGGTGAGCTAACCAAAGTTGGTATGTAGGCTCGTTTCTCATAAAACCCCCTTCAATGCAAACCATTCCTAAGGGATAATCTCCACCTAAATGCTTATTAAATTACTTATTGATTTTATATTATCCTTCTATTAAACTCCATAATATTTTTAGGGCTTTAAATATTTTAATAATAATATTTACGTCATTATTATTAAAGGCTATTTTATTTAAATATTCCTTTAATTAAATGAGAAGATTAACTTTCAAACACTTTCAATGACACATGATGGAAGCTTCTCAAGTGGTTCAACCAACTTTGTAATAAATGTTGGAACCATCCAATGTAAACTTCAATTTAGGATAGGAATTTATGAAACTTCTCCTCTCTTACCTCATGGGAAATTCTTCTATAAATGTGTTGGAAGCTCAATCCAAAGGTTGAATTAGGGTTAGAATATTAGACAAGTGCATAGCTTTTCAAGAATCCGATCTCTTTTCAAGTTAGCATTTGTGGATTGGGGAACATTTCAAAGCCTCCTTACTCCAAGACTGTAATGGACCATACCATGTTCCTCTTCTAAATGTAATGATGCATTGTGCTATCAATGTTGAAGTAATAAAAAGTGTACGATCTTCGAATGTGACTACTCAAATTAGGTCCTGCTTTCATCAGTCCACATATTTCTTTGTGAGTATTTCTCATGCTTATTAGATACACTGTAAAAAATTAAGTTTCTATTGTAGGCTCTTAGAGTTCATTATTCTTAATAAGTGGTAGAGTTGGATGCATGCTACTTTGAGTTGTGGTCATTTTGTTCATCCCTTCTAGAAGTTTAATCCTTCTTCACTGGAAGCTATGAAAGATCTGTTTGTTAGTTGAGTTTAACAAAGGGATACACACAGTTTCTTAGATTGTGGTATTTTGTTTACCCTTTCCAAGTTGTAGTACCAGAGTGAAGTTGAATGGTGCTGCACAACACTTAATTTTTCAAAACAACCTTCCAAAGTCTAGAAATACCCTTTATAAGCTGCATACTATCCCTAGTAAAATAGTTTTATTTCCTTAGGTATCTCTTTCCCTAAAGTCCATATGAAAATTTAGTATAGGTCTAAATAACCATTTTCCATTGCACGTGTGAGTACTATTCGCACTTTGTTTAGGAAGAGGAATACCCTACTCTGGAGGTTATCGATGCCCAAGTCCCCCAACTTGAGATGTGATCCTTATGTAAACTCCAATCACACTGAAATTTTAGTGTCAGAGTTTATCAGCCATTTATGAGTGATTAGTGAAAATTTTGATAACATTTGTCCCGGTATGCCTATGTGTGACTAACATATGTAACACTCACTCCATAATATCAAATTTAGTGACAATATCAAATACCTAAGCGATTTATATTCCTAGAAGATTGAGAAATCTGCGTTGCAATGAGGAGGAAAAAGACTTAGCTGATTCCCAAATAGAATCTCAAACTGAGCTTCTTGCCGAAGTGTTCGGAAATTATCTTAACATTTCGAGGGATCATTGTCTCCTCCAAGGAAAATGCGTGGCTAGAAGTATCTGCCTAGACCAGGGCACCTGGAATGGGTAACAGGGGTCACCTCGTAGGGGTCACTACAATCCTACATCTACGGAAGCCTATGATTGCTCTAGCGAGGAATCTTAGGATCAACCTCTCATTCGTTAAGGTGAGGAACCAATAATGTTCACCTTCCTTTGCAATAAATCCTCTGTCGTTAGTAGATCACACACGTGACCCTACACCGACTGTCGACACTCAAAAGTTTACCCTTATACATAGGGGAAACTCACGTTACTCCAGCCAAACATATTCTTGATGTGGCCAACATTTGTGCAATACATAAAATCATAGAGGAAAATGTTTTGGTTATACTTCTTGCTACTTATTTCAAAGGAAAATCACTAATAAAAAATGCACAATAATAAAACACCGAATAATAATAATATAGAAACTAAAATTCATTCGGGATATCAATTACAATGATAGAGGTTACATTTTATAATGTTTGATCTCCTACAAAGGTGGAGTCAAAATTCATCTTCAATCCCTCATATCACTCTCCATGAATCTCTCAAACTTATCCCAAGGATATATCTCACATCCTTTTATTATCTCACACACCAAAATAGCTACGTGAGTTGTTTATTCAACAACTTCACTCACACACAACTATTAACTATATTATTAATACGAGTTGTATTAACTCATTATCAATAATATTACAATTTATTAATAATGTCACAATATATTTGTAACATTCACTCCCTTATTGTTAACATTATTAATTCCCAATATACACTCCCCTAATGTTGACAAGGTAGAAAAAATAATCACACTTCCTTCTATAGCTTGCCGCCCATACATGCTCATGATCTAGATGGTTTTGTAGGATAGCCAACAACCTCAACAAGGATGGTTTTATACGACAACCAATAACCTAAGACAAAGGATGGTTTTATAGGACAACCAACAACCTAAAACAAAGGATGGTTTTACAGGACAACCAACAACCCAAATATCATGTTGCTGCTTTTCCTTTGTGCTTTTGTCTGTCCACTATGTCTTTCCTTCAGGGAATGTGTAGGAACCACTACTCAATGAATAGAGGGAAAATTGAACATTGAGACCATTTTTTCAGTTCCCCCCTCAATGTGAACATTTCACTTATTCAAACAAGAACTCTGAAATCATACTGCAAATCTGAAATAAAAGAAAACACACATACACACATACTATCACCACAGCTTCATGTGGCCCCATCGTTGGTGACTAACGAGATGTTGTTGATTGAACTCTAGCCTTTATTGCCTCTATCCTCCAATAATCACACTGCTTACTCAAAACATTGGACGTTGAAGCTCAAATTTACACCACATTTTTTCGATGCATCTTCCCCACAAATCTTTGCTTTGGTTCTGAAATTCCAAAGTGGGGGTTCTGGGGGCGACAACCCCCAGCGGGGTCAGGGGGCAGCACCCCTTGCAGGGTTCTGGGAAAGCAAGGCATATTTTCCTTCTTTGAAGCCATTAAAAATATGATTAGAATTGCAATATTATTCATCTTATTATCCCAAAAATTGGACGTCGGGTAACATTGAAAAATGCGTCCGTGAGGCAATTTTCATTTTATTTTTCAGACTTTTACAGTGACTTTTTTATTATAAAATATCAACACTTTGGACTCAAAATGACAATACAAATAATCCTAAGATCACTTATTTAACTCTTTTACAAACAAATGACTATGACTTGTCAGGAAGACATACAATCTTTACGATGGACGCAAAACATATTTAAAACTATACTAAATAATTTTAAATTGACAAGTAAGATAAATTTTGATGACATAATAATAAAAATTTCACTATGACATAAATTTTACACTAACATTATAACATGATTTTTCATAATACTATTATGACAATAAAGATGCAAATATTGATAAACGACTCTTGATTTTAGAGTTTTATCTAAAAGTACAAATCGACTTAACTCTAAAATTTGATCTAAACATTAAACTTTAACTCTATTGACTCAAACTTAAACAAAGGAAAAATAAACTTATGATGACACTGCTAATGAATCAAATACCTATTCTATAAAAAAATAACTTTTAAACAAGACTCATATCATTACAAGTAAATAACGAAATCTGATTCATATGACCTAGATTTGTGTTGTCTCCTTATATATAGCTCCAAAAAATTCCAAG
The DNA here is from genome assembly GCA_019776745.2 of Taxus chinensis. Taxonomy (NCBI): domain Eukaryota; kingdom Viridiplantae; phylum Streptophyta; class Pinopsida; order Cupressales; family Taxaceae; genus Taxus; species Taxus chinensis. Next base: position 816,320,515 of record CM034149.1, read on the forward strand.
ACTAAGTCAAGTTGCAAACAAATGTCAGAACGAGTTTAAATATGCTTGCACAGATTAATGGAAGATCACATGTTCATCTTGATCTAACCATGTATTTATCTAGATCTGATAAAGTGGATTTCATGGAGAAACTCCCCTTGATGTTCCATTGATCTAACTCAGCATCAAATAGAGAGATGCTTGGAAAAAAATTTGGTGGGTAGAATTAATAGAAGAGTCTGAGTACTCAGATGTAGAAAATAGAATGAATCGAGATGCGATAATCAAAAAAATGATGCCACATGTGTAGGAACAACAATACACTCAAAAAATTTGAATTACTCTGAGTACACATCTGACTGAGTTTTGTTGTATGAAAATCTAGGCATGTTGAAGTCAGATCTCATTTGTCAACAGTTAGCACAATAACCTGACAAACAGGTCCAAGAAATGTAGAAACATACTCAACACATTCAAGATGAAGCCAAATATATATGAAATCTCTTAATGGAATGGAAATTAATCCATATTAATTCCAAAATAAGTTTAATGCACAGAACATCATTCGAGGGACAAGAATTTTCATGTAGAGGGTGTGGTCGATTAGAGGAATATGGCAGTATTATAAGTCAAAACCACAATCAGTGTAAATCCTCTAAGGGAGCATCGAATGCAAAGACATGACACATCCATGAAAATAATCAAAACAATATATTGATCTAAGCTCAAAGCCAGTACAATACTATACAACACATATTTGGATGCAAATCTGTGGATCTAAATGGCGATGATTGTAAAACTGAATAGCACAGACATGAGAGGAAATCAGATTATATGAGTGGCTGTGCCACAAATGAAAGATCATTTATAGTGTTGAACTCTCATTTTCCACCTACACATGACCATGAAATGCTCTGATACCAATGATAAAAATTGCACAATAACAAAACATTGAATAATAATAACATAGAAATTGAAATTCATTCGGGATATCAATTACAATGATAGAGGTTACATTTTATAATGTTTTGATCTCCTACAAAGGTGGAGTCAAAATTCATCTTCAATCCCTCATATCACTCTCCATGAATCTCTCAAACTTATCCCTAAGATATCTCTTACATCCTTTTATTATCTCACACACCAAAATATCTACATGACTTTTTTATTCAACAACTTCACTCACACACAACTATTAACTATATTATTAATATGAGTTGTATCAACTCATTATTAATAATATTACAATTTATTAATAATGTCACAATATATTTGTAACAAGCACTTCAATGGTTTCGAGAGTTAAGTGTTAGTACTGTAACCACTTGAGACAAGTCAGAAGAAAATCTCTATAAATAGTTTGAAGAAAAAAGTGATCACTTATTAGTCTTGGAATAACTCACTACCATAAATTGAGCTCCCCAAGAATACATGAGTGATTTCAACTTCCAATTCCAAAGGACTTGGAATAGGATTCTGTCACTCATAAAACCTTCTCCAAATAATGCATTATTGTACTCTTTGCAAGCTTTGAATAACATTATAGCAGTTATGATCCAGTCCATGGGAGGGAGCTACATTATCGTGATGCCTACGACGTTTCCATACGAGTGGAAAATTCCTTGATTAAGGTCTAGAAAGATAGCTCCACGACCACGCTAAAGTCGTTGTCTCTAGATCTTACAAATAATCAGCCTATCATCACTCCTATTCCATGGCAGCCTCTATGATCCACCAGCTCAGTCTGCCCCTACCTCTTCAAATGATCTATTTGAAGTCAAGTCACTACTAAAAACTTTTGGAGAATGAGCTTGTTGCACTCGAGAGGCAACAGTTTCAATACAATCATCCATATTAGCCACAAAATCAGCAGTACCAGGCTAACCATCCTCCTTTTCAAGGGAACAATTAGCCACAAAATCAAAGCTACAAATCAAGTTGTGAATGTCAGGCATTTGAAATTTCGGAACCCTCTTGCTACTAGCTCATCTAGAGCCATAGTACCTATCCAAAATAATCTAGTTCAAGACTACGAATGGCGGTATCCCTTGTTCTCAACCCCATAATTAAAATATTTATCCCAATGGAGTTCTTAGTCAGGCCCTTATGGTTCAAAGTGTATCTGCCCCTTCTAGAGCCTACATAGAGAACACATATACACAAGTAAACAGACAGATCAACTGCATAGGCACCTGAAGAAAACCACTTTGCTAAACTGGTAAGATCAGAAGGATTTTTTCGAGTTGAATACAGATTCCTCATCAGTGGCGGCATAAACACTCATTCCAAGAAAGAGAGAAATGGAACCTCAAACTTCCAAATTTGATCAAGCATCTACTTCACAGTCTCAATCCACAAACGGTGGTTGATAAAGATGCGGGAAAGAAATCAACTAGAAATACCTACTAGCCAAGCCGCAAGGAAAGAAGGTTCATTCAGGCATCATGGTACCTAACAAGCATTTTCCAAAGGAGGATCCCAATACATCCAAATAAGTGTTCAGCAAAGTAGGAGCAATTCCCTTCAGCATAATGTAGAATAGATGAAGAAAACCAACCTGAGCGTTACTATGTGGGATGCACTCTTGATCCCTTCTCAAAGAAACTTGTTGTGAGAGGCTCTGAACAGTTTTGGTACAAACTGGTGGATCATCAGGTCATGGAGCAACAAATACTACAAGTTTATGTCAACTAAGAAGGGAAAAGTATTCCTACAGGAAACAAATTGCCACCATTCTATATTTCCCTGATCATTGGCGATACCACCTGGTACATACTTGCATGGTCAATTTTGGTGTCAGTAGCTTGGTCATGCCCAAACAAATTATAGATGTACTAGGCATACAATATGTGCCAGTTGTAAGAGGGGTTTTTCAGATGGATGGCACAGACTATTAAGACTGGTTGGAGTTATCAAAGGACTTCAACTTACCATCCATGCACGCCCAAGTTTTTCATTCACCCAAGACATATCAATCATTGATCTCCCTGCTCTCTTTTCCATCTGCCTATCATGAGATTTTACTGCCAAGATGGGCGGTTATCTATCAGTTGATTGGTCACATATGATTCTCAGGACTCGATACAGGAACCAAAGTGACTATTAAGGGCATAGAACCAATTTGCCATAATAATGTAGAACCCTACATTGCTAGTCCTATAAATGGGAATTACACCATTGGATAATCCGAAAGAGGAAGATGTTGATCATGAACCAACCACTCTTGTTGAAGAAGTCCCTTGATATTGTGTTAGATTAAGTAAGTGGAGATCACCAGTACGATCCCTACGCTGATGTGTTGGTAGAAGAAGAAGATTGATTTATTGCTTTTAGAGGAGAAATAGGATTGGGTACATACTACATTCATGAAAAAGATACCATCATACCGTAACTTGTCAAAACACCAACCGATTCGGAAGGACTGTGGAAAATTGTTCTTCGATGGCTCAAGAAGTAAGAATGGATCTGGTGCTAGTGTCTCATGATTAATTTCTCCAGAGGGAGCTAAATACTTCTCATCTTTTCAGTTACAGTTCAGTTGCACTAACAATGTTGCTGAATACGAGGCCCGTGTACAAGGAATTAAACTAGCCCAAAAGAAGGGAAGCAAAGCCCTTACTATTTTTGGAGACAGTGAGTTAGTTTTTCATCAAGTTGATGGCATGCAGTGCATCCAATAATTATATTTTAAGATCATATAAGAACTGAGTCTAGGACATTGATTGAAGATTTCGAAGATCTTTTGGGAATCCATGTGGTTCCTAGAAATCAAAATCAAGATGTTGATAGGCTTGTTACGATTGGATCGCAATATGACATGCCTGTTGATATCATAAAAGAAGGGCAGCAATTTGTCAAAATGGTGGTTCAACCTGGACTAGTCCCTGATAATGTGAGTAGTTAGGCAAGTGTTCGATAGTGACAAACTAATTGTCCTTATTCCTACAAGAAGAGGCGGACTTTTCTGCAAGAAGGTCGAGCATAAGTTACAAAGAGTCATATGGTGATCAAATCATACAATTGAAGAGAAAAAAAACTATCAAAAAGGCTTAGTCACTTTGGAATCCATATTTCAATTCAGATGTTCAATCCAAAAGACAAAGCCTCTAACATGGTGGTCAAAGAAGAAGATTTTGAGGAAGTCGAGGTAGTGCATGAGAAGTTTTTGAAGATTTGTCAAAGTATGTACTTCTGAGGAGAAATAAGGCTTTCATAAAACTATTATCAAGAGTATCATGACATATTTTCACATGGAGCTACAAAGACCTGCATGGTATTGATCTAGGTCTAGCACAACATACCATCGAATTGGATCCTAATGCCAAGCCATTTCGCTCAGAAACAAAGGCCAATTAATCCCAAAATTGAGCCACTAATGAGAAAGGAGCTAACCAAACTCATCGAAGCGTGTATTATTTTTCCCATCAAGCATTCCTCTTGGGTAGCCAACCTATTGGTGCCCGTAAGGCAGAATAACAGAAGAGATTCAGATTGTGCGTAGATTTCAAGAGACTTTAAACCATGCCTCGTTAAAAGACCATTATCCTCTTCCTGTCAATGGAGAAAATTCTTCAAACAGTGGTAGGAGCTCAAAGATTTTCTTTGCTTGATGGATATTCGGGTTATAATCAAATTCTGCTCCAAGAATCTGACCAATTCATAACGGCTTTTAGTACTAAGTGGGGCATGTATGCCTACAAAAAAATGCCATTCACATTGTCCAATGCTCAGGGATACTTTCCAAAGAGCCATGAACATGGCATTTAAGGGGACTAATCAACGATATCATCTTGGTTTATCTAGATGACATAGTTGTATATTCTAAGCATGTAGACGATACCACATCACGCATCTAAGGAAGGTTTTCCAAAGGTGTAGGGAATTTTGGGTTTCAATTAATCCCAAGAAGTGTATTTTTGTAGTGCATGAAGGGAAAGTTGTTGGGGCATGTTGTTTCAGTGGAAGGACTATCAATCAATCCAGCCAAGATTCATTCGATTATGTCCTTATCTCTCCCAAGTCATAGGAAGGGCCTTCAAGAGTTTTATGGGAACCATAAATTTCGTGTGGAGATTCATCCCTCATTTCACAACATTGGCTAAGCCACTAACAACCATACTAGAAGAAAAACATGCCATTCTCATGGATAAAGGAAGGGAAAGAGAGCTTCGAAGCCATCAAAATAGTAATTTCTCAAGCTCCCATGCTGGTAAACCCCACAGTTTGATAAAGACTTTATCATCTTATACTTTTGCAGGTTAAGAGAGTCATTTCAAGGTATCCTCACCTAGCAAAATGATGATCTGATGGAGCAGCCAATTGCTTTCTTCAGTTCAATCCCTCAAAGACTACAAGATCAAATACTCATTTGTTGAAAAACAAGTCTTTGCAGTTATTTGAGCTTTAAAAGAAATTCAAGCACATGTTGTCCAACAACAAAATTCATTTGATGGTGTCTCATCCAGGTGTCAAGAAATTTTTGTTGAACAAAGAGATGAACAAGAAGCACGATGGATGGATCACGAAGGTGATGGAGTATGATGTTCATATCAAGGTTACCAAAACTGTGTCAGAGGTAAAGGTTTGTGTCAACGAACTTGCTGCAGACATGGAATCAAAAGGTGATGAGGACATACGATGCTCCTAAACATTGATGAGAGGTGATGAGCAAGTTGACTAGTTATCCAAAATGAAGAATTTCCTCTTCTCAAGGGTATATCCTATGGACATGGATAAAAACCAAAGACAAACTTTTTGTCTTTAATCTATTCCATATGTTTTGGTAGATAACATTCTCTTTTAAAAGGTATTTGAACAGTGTCCTCCTTTAGTGCGTAGGAACTGTACGATGGTAAGTAAGTACACTAGGCGACTTTCACAATGGCCTATCTGGAGGAAGTGACTCTTCCTCGAAAAACCTGACCTCCCGAGGTCATGTGAGCCAGTTATTATTAGCCGGATGGGGATCAAAAGATGCCCATGTGTGGGATATGGACAAACTAGTTAGGCAATGTGCCTTATGTCTTACTAGAAATGCGCACTAGTGGAAGCTTTTCCATTGAATCTAAGGCAAAGAAGGACCAGCTCCTAACCTGAACTGGGTGTGATAGATTTCGATTGGCAAGGATGACTGCTCGATCTAGGCTGACGATCATATATCGAGCTCCTTACTGCAATGGACTATCGGTACTCGATGGGTTGAGGGCAAGTAGCATTGAAGGAGGGCAATGACCTGAAGGATAGTTTCGTATATGTCTCCAGATAGGGTCATAATGACAAGGTACTGATGTTCCATTCACAGTTGGATTCTACGAAATGCGATGGATTATCCTTAGTCTAAAGTCCAGTGAATTTTTAGCTTTGTTAGAATGCTACGTCTAACTTAAGGACAATTCATTCGATGACTGATCAACAAGGAAGTGGAGTGGTTAAGTCTAGCAATAAGAACATCACATGTGATTATCAAGTGCACAATGCGTCAGACGTACAGGAGGACTTGGCATACATAGCTTAAGAGTGCTTGATCGGGTTGAGGGATCAAATGGTCACCTAAAAGGACCGTCAGAAATTCGTGGTTATTGTGGACCTGCTATGGTCATGTGATGAGAATCAAGACTTCTAATCTCCTTGGAGTTATCTAATAGTCAAGTATAGCTCATTAGCTCGAGCCTCTGGAGAGTGATCCTCAGACATTAATAGTTTTTTGCGATCATGGAGTCTAGAAGAAGTACCTGGAGCAAGGCTATGAAGACTTTGAAGCAACATCAGGATCAGGTTAAGAAATATCTTGACAACTAGGGTATCCAAATGTCATTGTCAAGAAGGAGATCTCCTGCGTCAACTGGGTTGAAGATAAAGCCAAACAGGGTCAGCATGCCAAATATTTTCTCTCTTTCAAGTGGGCCATACTTCATCATGAGTTGCAATGAGGTGAATTAAATTCATCTATCTAGGGTCAACCTGGAGAAGAAATTGGCATTGATTTGAATGGGATAAATATCAAAGCTGTAATGCTTAGGTCATTCCACCCCCTCTACAATATGTTTAGGTTTTCTCAACTGAGAGCTGATCTGTTGCACATCTGTTGTGTGTTGTGGATTTTTCCTAGATTGTTAGATTCTGATCTATGTCAGTTATTCTCCACATGTGTATCGTCATTGGAGTTTATTGGCTGAAAGAAGCTTCAAATTGGCTCGAATACAGTATTCTCTGGGCTCTCCAGGTGTCTGTGGATTGCTTCATACAAAATTTTGCAGTATTCCATAGTGTATAATCCAATTCGTCAGTGTCAAAGTACAATTCCTAACTATCATTATTGGAGGGTTCAATATCATGTAGCATATATAAATTCAGATCTATTTTTGTATTTTTCAACATTGAACTATTTGCCAAATGGATGAATTGAAGGCTATTGTAATCATGCTTAGTAGGTAATCATCCTAGAGAGGTTAACAACTAACATGTAATCCAAAATTTTCAGACATGGAAAACATTGGAACAACAACGACCGAGTATGTGCTCAAACTTGAACATCTGGATAATTAATGTACCCACTCCCTATGGTCCTTGAAATAAATGATTTAAATAACTAATCTCATCTATGTTGCAGGAGTTCTACTATCGATGCCTACGACCCTCGGGTTCAAGTGAGGAACTTAGGAAATACAATAGTTTCTCAGACAAGGTTTGATCAATACCCCAACAGGCTTCCCTAAGCAATATCAACTCGCTAAAATTAACTAAAATGAAATGACTTGGCTAGCTCTATTTGATATGCTTCTAGACTAGAACTAAGTTGAAAGCTACTAACCTGGAGAGCTGCAGATCATTCAGGTGAAGTCCGATAGAGCTCAGTGTGTGGCTTTGTCCCCTCGAGTGAAGATCTCCTCAGTTCCTTCGTGCTCACGTGGATCCCTCCAAGAATAGATTAGTCGTGCTAAGGGCTAGGCATTAGCAGAAGTCTTGGGCATATTGGCAAGTAAAGGTAGCTTTAGGATATCAGACTGAATACAATGCGAGTCATGGAGCATTGAGATAGCGCAAGAGATGACAGAGCTTGGCATTATTGGTACAATTCCTGAACGGTGACCTTAGCATGCGAGTCATGCAGAGGATAAAACATCGCAGAAGCCAGTGAGATCAACAGTTCATTGTAGTGAACTGAGCAAAGTACCTGAGAAATAACTTCTCAATGGCTTCATGTAATTGATAAGATAGGAACTCGGCATCTGGTACTCACAATGAGCTCATTGGATGAAATAACAACAGCGCTTGCACTTTTGATGGGATTATGTGGCTTTCAAACAAGTCACAGATTCAATGCAAAAAGTAGAGCATGACAGTAAGATGCTCAATAAACTATGAATCCTAAGCAAAATAAAAGAGCTCGGTTGCATAGTTTGAAATGAGAGCTCATGAAAGGTAAGTTTTGAGGGTTGCCATTTTCTTGAGCACAAGCCAACTATTTATGATGCATTTGCCATTTACCCATGATGGTGAGATGAACCTAGGAATCTGAAATCTTAAACTATTAAAACTATGTGGGCATCATAGGACAGCTATTTCCAAGTGAACCAAAATCATTGGAATGCAAGCCCAAGGCGGTGAATCTCCCCACACTCAGTAGAAATGATGTGGGATTTTTACGTGAGTCGTGTTAAAAAATCATTCTGGTGAAATGCGTGAAGTTGATTCTGCCGCCCTGCTCAGAAGTGGTGGTCACGAGACACGCCACCTAAGGGGCAGGGCGTCAAGGTTTCGCTAACTGAAGGAGTCAGGAGACCCGGTCCAAGAAAAAAGCTCTCAAAGTAGATACAAGATCAAAGCATTCAGGGGCTAAGCTAGGGCATGCGGGATGTTAACAACATATTTAGAGGGATTTTTCGTGATCCTGAACATAGAATTGTGAGGAGACATGGTATCTGTCGACACTAAAATTTTCCTTCGTAAATTTCTATTACATTAATGTATGTATTAGGAATAGGATGTTGTTAAGTATAATTAGTAGTAGCGTCCGATAGAAGATAACAGCACTGCCAGTACGACGCCGCTTATAATGTTATAGTACAGTAATAGTCAAAAGTACAATAAGAAAATGTTGTGGTAAAAAGTAAATAGTTTGTCGTAAGTGGTCCAGTAATGTTAAAATGTCAAAGTTGGGGTAAGTAGAGAAGTAGGGTCTACATGATTATGAATTAGAAATATTATATTGGTAATAAGGACAAGGAGTGAGGTCATAAATATTTTTGTATATTTTATTTGTAAAAAAGTCTAAAAATGTGGAACCCATGTGAAATGAAAAGGTTTATCTTATCTTAAAAGATAAGCTTACATGTACAGATAAGAGTTAAGGTATGGAATATGATTCGTCCAGAGTGGATTTCTTATCCTATCTTAGAGATAAGATGGATAAGCCTATAAGTTCTATAAATAAAGAGGCCACCTCCCCTCATTTAGCATAGAAGGAAGTAGTGAGAAATATTGTATGAGTAAGTATGTAAAGGAAGCCATCATTTTGAAGGTGTGTTAAAGAAGCCATTAAGAGGTGTAATTGTGAAGTTTCTCCCATAGTTATTGTTGGAAGGCAAGTGAAGTCAGTAACACTTGAAGTACCTCATGGGTGAGATTGTAACAATTTCATGTTGATATTATAATTTACACTAATATTTCAGATTTATCATCATTCCTTCTTATCATAGTCTATGGTATTCTTGTGTTATGTTTGTTGTTGTGTTTCCAGATTACATCCACCAAACTAAAGGCTGTGCATTAGTAAATAATCATAGCACGAGGAGTTCTAGTGAAGAATTATCATAGTGTCGGATTGGTGATGACATTTTGGTTCTGTTGCCAGGGACCATTCCTCGTTGGTGGATTTTCTGGAGAGATATTCCCACTTAGTCATAAAACATTTGGAGGGTAACCTTATTTTTACTATGCATAGTAGTTACCATGGTAAAGTCACTTTTTGCCATGAATAGTATTTACCATGGTAAAGCAGTAAAGTCACTCACTTTTACCATGAATAGTATTTACCGCAGTAACTTCACTTTTTACTGTGAATAGTGTTTACCACAGTAAAGTCAGTTTTTATCGCAGTAAGTCAAGTTTTACCATAGTTACCGTGGTCATTTCTATTTTCTATTATAGTGATTCCAATTATTTGTGCACATAAGTCTTGTTGATTGTACTTGTGGGTTGGTATTTCACTGTGGTTACTTTTGGAAATGGGGAAGATTCCTATTTTTTCAGCCCAATCTAATGAAGATGCTTCCTCTTTCATTCAAGAGTTTAAACGATCTTGTATTTGTAATGGCCTTATAAGAAGGGAATAATGGACTGAATTTTTTCCTACCTTTTTGGATGGTTCAGCCCTTAGGTGGTTTGAAACACTAGGTGATAATGTGAAAAACTCATGGGATTTATTAACTAAAAGTTTTCTTGAAGAATTTGGTGAACAACAAAAATATGCAGATCTCATGATCGATATCACAAAGCTATCCCAAGGAGAGAAGGAGAAGATAAGGGATTATCATGCTCGTGTTCTAGAGCTAAGGAGGAAGCTCGATGCCCAGATCTGGAAGGAAGGATTAGCGGATGGGTTGATGAATGGCGTGGATAATCTCCTCTGTAAGCACTTCATTCTTGGGATGAAGCCAGAGATTAGACAACGAGTGAAGTATGACCGCCCAGCTACCATTGAACAAGCAAAGGAGATTGCAAGAAGGCAAGAAGAAAGCATGGAAGAGGAGCCCAAAGAAATTGTTGCTAAAGTAGATCCTACACCAGCACCTTTGGTCCAGAATCCACAACCACTCTCGGTGAGCACAAATATTTCTCCTAGTACATCTACTGAGTATGAAGATCTGCTCAAGAAGATGGGTCAGTTAACTATTAATCTTCTTCAAGGAAAAGAATTTAGTTCTCAGGGAGGAGATAGAGGTCCAAAAAGAAATATTTCTGAAGTTGTATGTTATGGTTGTTATAAAAAGGGTCATTATAAGTATAATTGTCTAGATAGAGCTTCTACATCTGGTACAAGAGATAATGATAAAGGAAAAGCACCTGTGAATTCTTTTGATGTAGTAGATAAGAGCATAAATAATGAAGTAGATGTGTTTGTAACAAAAAGAAAGAAAGAAAAAGATAATCAAGATGGAAATGATCCTAAGAAGATGAAAGGAGAAACTAGTAAGAAACATAGGAGAAGAAAGTTGGGTGTGCAGGATTTTCTGATTTCATAGGGACAAGGACCATACTCCATCTTAGAAGATCTGTCCAAAAGGCCTGCAAATATTACATATGGTCAACTCTTGGCTATGTCTTTTGAGAAGAGGCGGGAGCTGCGAAGTGGACTCAATGCTCGACGAAGGAAGGAGGTTGAGGTCCCTGTTTTGGAGGTAGAGGGAGATCCCTATGCTCCACAAGCTGAGGTATTATGTAATGGTATTTCAATTCATGATGTCTTAGTTGATGGAGGTACTGCAGTTAATGTAATGACCGAGTCTGTAATGAATATGTTGGGTTTAAAAATTGATCACCCCTCAACACTTATGTTAAGGTCATTAAATAAGGGAAAAACTAAACCAGAAGGTGTAGTTTCAAATGTGGCAATATCTGTTATGGGTGTTGTATGTGTGGTAGACTTTCAGGTGATGAAAAATGGTACTGTTGCGTACCCAATGTTGTTGGGAAGACCATGGCTAAGGAGAGTTCATGCAAGAAACTACTGGAATGAAGGCTTCATGACACTTGGACGTGGTAGAGAGAGGGTGAAGATAAACGTGATCCCTCAACATCATAAGGCAGAACCTGTGGATTCAAGTGATGAAACTGATGATTGGACATCCTCTGATTACTCTAGTACCAGTGAAGTGGACACAAAAGATGAAGAAAGTGAGGTTGATGTTTTGGTCATGGATATCCTTCCAGTCACACCGACTCATGAACCCATAAAATTATCTGAAGAAGAAATTGATGATCGTCTCCAAAAAATAAAGATTGGTGATACTGTGATGGAGAGTGAGAAGGAATGCTACCTCCAGCTCTTTCGAAGGTACATACACCTATTCACTTTTGATTACAAGGAACTCCATCAAGTAAGTTGGGTAGAACATTCTATTGAGCTGGTAGATGGTGCTAAGCCCATAAAGAAAATGCCATATAGAATGAATCCTAATTTTTCCAAGACTGTAAAAGAAGAAATAGATAAGTTGCTTGATGCAGGATTCATATTTGCTGTGGAGAATTCAGAATGGGTTTCTCCCATTGTGATCTCAATAAAAAAGAATGGGAAGCTATGCATTTGTGTTGATTATAGGAAGCTCAATAAGGCAACAAAGAAGGATCATTACCCTCTTCCATTCTCAGATCAGATCTTGGACGAAGTAGCTGGCCAGGAGTGCTATAGTTTTGCTGATGGATATAGTGGATACAACCAAGTTCGTATAACAGAGAAAGATCAGCTGAAGACCACGTTCACCACTCCTTGGGGAACATTTTCTTATAGAGTTATGCCTTTTGGGTTGTGTAATGCTCCAACAACATTCCAACATTTGATGAATAGGGTGTTTGAACCCTACATTGGGAACTTCATCAAAGTATTTCTAGATGATTTTTGCATCTATGGGAGCAAGATGGACCACCTGCACCAAATGGAGACAACATTTCAAAGGTTAGATGAAGCACAAGCCTCACTAAACCCTACAAAGTGTGTCTTTGGATGTTCTAAAGGTGTTTTGTTAGGGCATGTGGTATCCAGAGATGGTATTGGTACTGATCCTGATAAAGTTTCAAAAATCAAAGAGTTACCATTTCCTATGAATAGAAGTAAGTTGAGATCATTTTTAGGCCATGTGGGTTACTATAGAAGATTCATCAAGAATTTCTAAAAAATTACACAGCCACTAACCCAGTTCTTGAGAAGGATGTTACTTATGAACCAGGAAATAAGGTGCATGAAGCTTTTGAACAACTGAAGGAAGCCCTGACGTCTTCACCTATTTTAAATAATCTAGATTGGAGCAAGCCATTCATTGTGTATACTGATGCCTCAGATGCAGCACTAGGAAGTACTCTGAGCCAAAAGGATGAAAATGGGAATGATCATCCAATTTACTTTGGGAGCAGAGAAATGAGCAGTGCTGAGGTAAATTATACTGTAACTGAAAAAGAGGCTCTAGCTATCATTTTTGTCTGTAAAGAAGTTTAGAAATTACTTGCTAGGGCAGAAATTTATAGTTGTAACAGATCATCAGGCTCTAAAATATATTGTCAATAAGCCTAACCCATCAGGGAGGATAGCAAGATGGATAATTTTGCTACAAGAATTTGAATTTGATATTATAGATAGGCCAGGAAAGAAGCATGTCAATGCAGATGCACTCTCTCGAGCCTATGATGGTTTAGGTTCATCTTGTGATGATGATGATTTCCCAGATGCAGCATTGTTATCCCTTGACACAATCCCTAGTGAATACATAGATATTTGGAATTATCTGAATGAATTCAAGTTTCCTGATGGTGCTAATGCAAAGACTAAGAGGAAGATTACTTAAGCCAGTCATCCATATTCTATTCTGCATGGAGTATTATTTTGAATAGGACCTGATGGACAATACAAGAGGGCAGTTGGACGTGATCAAGGGAAGGAGCTGATAGAAGAATTCCACAATGGTACATGTGGAGGGCACTTCTCTGGACAACTTACAGCAAGAAGGATCTTGGATGTAGGTTATCACTGACCCAATCTTTTTAGATATTGTTATAATTATTGTAAGACATGTGATATTTGTCAAACACATGGTAACCGTAAGACTTCATCAGCTCCATTATGCCCTATTCTTCCACTTGGTCCCTTTGAAAAGTGGGGAATAGACATTGTAGGTCCACTTCCAACTACCCCACGCCAAAATAAGTATATTGTAGTTGCCACAAATTATTTAACCAAGTGGGTTGAAGCTAGGCCATTGAAAACAACTTCCATGGATGAAGTGGCAAGGTTCATATATGAACGCATTGTCACCAGATTTGGTTGTCCATTAGAAATTGTAACAGATCAAGGAAGCCACTTCATTAATGAGGTGGTAGAAGCCCTAGTCAATAAGTTTTCTATTAAGCACATGAAGGAAACAACATACAAGCCAAGCACAAATGGACAGGTGGAACGAACAAATTTTGTGTTGTGTCAAATTCTAGCAAAAGATGCAGCCTTAGCAGGTACATAAGTGGGATAAAAGGATTCATGCAGCATTGTGGGCATATAGGGCAACATCAAAGTCAGCAACATGATACTCCCCATTTCATTTGCTTATGGCATTGATCCAGTTCTTCCTATTGAGTTTGATATTCCCACTGTGAGAGTTATGAAAAATGAAAGGATGGATGAAAGTGATTCAGTAAAAGAAAGGTTGGTACATCTTCATTTGCTAGAGGAAATGAGGGAAATAGCAAATGATACAAGCTATAAGAAGAAAATGAAGTAGAAGGAATACTTTGATCAAAAGATCCGTTGGTCTCCATTTCATGTGAATGACTTGGTTCTAGTATATGATTCCAGATACAAAAAAAGAAGACAGAGAAAGTTTCTTCCAAAATGGATGGGGCCCTACAAAATAGCAGTTGTGCATGAAAATGGTACGTACCGACTGGAGGAATTGGATGGCACTCCCATTACGAAATGGGTCAACCACAACAAGTTGAATATTTTCCAAGCACCAGAATAGTCTACTCCGAGGACGGAGTAGAAGCTAGGAAGGGGGAAGATGTCGACACTAAAATTTTCCTCCGTAATTTCTATTTCATTAATGTATGTATTAGGAATAGGATGTTGTTAAGTATAATTAGTAGTAGCGTCCGATAGAAGATAACGGTGCTGCCAGTACGACACCGCCAATAATGTATAGTATGGTAATAGTCAAAAGTACAATAGGAATGTTGTGGTAAAAAGTAAATATTTGTCGTAAGTGGTCCGGTAATGTTAAAATGTCAAAGTTGGGGTAAGTAGAGAAGTAGGGTCTACATGATTAGGAATTAGAAATATTATATTGGTAATAAGGACAAGGAGTGAGGTCATAAATATTTTGTATATTTTATTTGTAAAAAGTCTAAAAATGTAGAACCCATGTGAAATGATAAGGTTTATCTTATCTTAAAAGATAAGCTTACATGTACAGATAAGAGTTAAGGTATGGAATATGATTCGTCAGAGTGGATTTCTTATCCTATCTTAGAGATAAGATGGATAAGCCTGGAAGTTCTATAAATAAAGAGGCCACCCCCCTCATTTAGCATAGAAGGAAGTAGTGAGAAATATTGTATGAGTAAGTGTGTAAAGGAAGCCATCATTTTGAAGGTGTGTTAAAGAAGCCATTAAGAGGTGTAATTGTGAAGTTTCTCCCATAGTTATTGTTGGAAGGAAAGTGAAGTCAATAACACTTGAAGTATCTCATGGGTGAGATTGTAACAATTTCATGTTGATATTATAATTTACACTGATATTTCAGATTTATCATCATTCCTTCTTATCATAGTCTATGATACTCTTGTGTTATGTTTGTTTTTGTGTTTCTAGATTACATCCACAAAACTAAAGGCTATGCATTAGTAAATAATCATAGCACGAGGAGTTCCCGATGAAGAATTATCATAGTGCCGGATTGGTGATGATAGTTCAAGCTCACAATGCGCACACAAAATTGATCAAACGTAACTAAATAAGGATTCATGGGCGACTTAGAAGTCACAGTGAATATACTCAGCTATGAATGAGCTTGATAGTAAAAAAGGAAGGTACTTCAGAGGTTGAGGAGTCGTTCTAGCTTGAACATGAGATCAATGTAAGGTGAAATCATAGAGCTCAACAGGAGTAGAGGGATCTTGGAAATTGGGTTACAATGAGCTCATGCCCTGCTTAGGAGATGTGGGGGTCGAGCTTGATTGTAAGAGTTGCATCACTAAGGATCCGTGGGCCGAGCCAAGGCCAATTTGAGCATGAGTGCATCGATTTCTAGGATGGCGAGCTTACATTGGCCACCGAGTTGGTGGGAAGGACTCAACATCAAGTTCAAGGACACTGAGTTGATCATTGGTGAGGAGATTCTTAGAGGAGCTCGGTGGTGATTTTTCAAGTAGATCTCGTGTGTCTAGCAAAAGGGAGAGGCTCTGTGTGGATATAACATATATAAGCTCAACTCATTGAGTTAAACAATGGAGAAGAAAGATAGGGACAAGCTACTTGGAACGTGAATGGATGTTGATGACATTAAAGCGTAACCTAGTTGGCTTGATGTGGAACAATGCATGGCATTGGCTTGATCTAGGTGGTTACCATCTCGATGTTGACTCAGCGAGTCATAGAAATGACTCCATGTTGTTCGTAACACTTGGTGCTAAAAGGAATACACAAAGTTGGTCGGTAATGATGTGAATCTCAGTTTATGCTCAACATAAAGGTTTAAAAATGAGCTAGTAGATTGTAATTGACGAGTTCGAATGGATTATGGACGATAATGTGTCAAAGGAGGTGAGTTCCATAAATAGGCCATAAGAATAACTCAATGGATGAGTTAAAACTAAGCGAGTTGGCCAATGTACAATAGGCTTGTAAAAGGGGTATCATTGAAGTGAATGGGAGTCAAGTTCTATTGTTGAGTTCAGAAGTCTCACTCAACAGAATAGTTAATTTTTGAGCTCAAGGACTATGAAAATGATGGAGACAGAGTGCCAAAGCATCATATTAGAGGAGAATCTTGAGTTCAGGAAAATAAAGGTTGTCAAGTTCCTAAGAGTGAGGTCGTGCTCGAATGGCCTAGTGATCATGTGATGAAGCCATGCTTGGGTCTAACTCATACTCTGGAATGAGCTCACACCTAGGGTGGTGACATCAAGTGAGCCTTTTAGGTATTACACTCATGTCAAGTCAAAATGGATATAATTTCATACACATGGATGCGTCATTTGGAGGCAAGGTCAAGTTAGGGTTAATGGGATGGCACATTCATGGAAATGACCTTGTAAAACTCAGTGGTGGGCTCATTTCAGGATTATAAATATGAGTCAATCCATCAAATGGGTGAGATCATGGTAGTTGTCTCAGTAATGAGATGACGCAAAGGAAATTTGAAGGAATCATCTTAGAAAAGTGATCAAGCCACCCAGTCGAGTAAATGAGACTGGATCAGTTAGAACCCATCTTAATTCATAATTACAAGCAAAGCCCATGTGAGTGTATAACTTGTGGAGCAAATCAGCTTGAAGGATGAGACAAAGCTTAGTGGTGAGATCATGCAAAGGAGTTGGGTTCAATGTGGAGAAATAAGGAGGAACTCAACACCAACTTGTTGAGTTGGCTCGGTGAGACAACCACCGAGTTGGTCTTTTTTGACCTTTTTCATCAACCCCCCCCCCCCCTTTCAGTGCAAACCAATCATAATAGGGTCCCACCTGAAGTTGTCATTAAATTCTTATTATTTTAAAATAGTAATTAAATTAATATTTTTATTTAAATATTTTAATAATAATATTTATTATTATTATTAAAATATTTTATTAAAATATTCCTTTAATTAATTGAGAAGATTAAGTCAACAAGCCATTAATGACACATGATGGAAGATTCTCAAGTGGTTCAACCAACTTTTTAGTAAATGAACCATCATGTACCTTCAATTTAGGAAGGAATTTATTACTTCTCCTCTCTTCTCTCACAACTTCTTCTATAAATGTAAGTTGGAAGCTCATTCCAATAGAGGTTGGACAAGTTAGACATCTTAGACAAGTGCATATTTTTCAAGAATCCTCTCTCTTCTGCAAGTTAGATTTTTGGATTGGGGAAGTTTCAAGCCTCCTTTCCAAGACTGTAATGGTGACCATTTCCTCTTCTGAATGTAATGATACATTGTGCACAATGTTGAAGTAATAAAAGTGTATGTTTTGTGACTGCCATTAGTCCTTTTCATCATTCCACATATTTCTTTGTTCCTTTCTCATGCTTACAAATACATTGTGTGATGTTACGTTTCTATTGTAGGTTCTAGGATTTCTATGCTTATCAAGTGGTGGAGTTATACATGGATTTGAGTTTTGGTGCTTGTTCACCCTTCTCAGTTTCATTCTTATTCACTGGAAGACCAAAAGATTGTTTTTCAAGTTGATTTTAATAAAGGGAACACACGCTTCTTAGTTTGTGGTGTTTTGTTTACCCTTTCTAAGTTGCAGTAGGTGAGGTTAGCTTGTGGTGTACATTACCCTCTTTAAAAAAACCTTTCCCAAAGTACCATGAAAATATATCTCCCTAAATCCCATGAAATGTTAGTATAGGTATAGATAACCATTTTATTGCACTAGGAGTAGTAAAGCACTTAGTTTAGGAAGATGAAGTTGGCCTTCTCCGGAGGTTTCCTAGAGCCCAAGTCCCACAACTTGAGAGGTGATCCCATGTTACCCAATCACACCGAATGTTCTGTTCACATTCTGGCCATTCGAAGGGTGCAATGATTTGGCAATAACAACTTGTTTAAATTTTCCTTGGTTCTTCTCATCATAAAATTTCATATCCTTGGATTATTCATTAATTATTTTATTATTTGATTCATTGATACAATTTATCTTGATTCTTTAGGGTTGTTTTCCCTACTTATTTGGCATTCATTGAGATATTTTCATCCGTCACGTTGCTTGATTTTTATTAGGGTCCTTGTAGTCTTTATACACATTTATCAAACCCTAGATAAACACTTCCCATTATGCCTCCTATTATAAGAATGGGGAAGAGAAAATTAGGGTCAAATTATTTCATCAACGATAAATCAAACCCCTTATTTGAAGAAGACAACATTGTTGACCATAGTGGCAATGAGGGGAACTCTCCTCGAGATAAATTTGAATTTGACCCCACCCACATGGATGAATTTCTATTCCAAAAGAGAAATGAAGTATTAGTGTATGTCATAGAATTAAGGGCTGAAATTCCACCTAAATTTGACCATACCCTCCTCACGAACATGGTTCGTGGGGAAAAAGAGGAAGAATTCCCCTTCAATATATAGGTGACATAATAAATCCAGGACATGCATCTACTTTTGGTCTATAGAATGAGGAAGATGCCCCTTATAAAAAACATTAGTAGTTATCATATACCCATTGTTTGCATTAACCATGATGGAAATGTAGAAAACAAAGAACATGAAGAGCATGAACAACCACCTCCACATGAAATTCACAAGGAAACCCAAAACATTGAGGTTACAATTCAACAACAGTTGCAAACTCTTAGTCATCAGTTTGTGATTTTGACTTTTCATGTCTATAAAGACCGAGGAGTAACTATTAAGACTATGTGTATAGACAAACCCAAGGCTACATATCCGAAGTTTTACAAAAAGAATCCATGTCATGAAAAACCTAATGCTACATATCATGAGCTATACAATGATAAGCGAGGTGGTGAAACATCCAAAAATAACTGTATATATATCCTGCTTCACCTACACGTGGAAAAATATTTGATCATGAATGACAGTCTATGAAAAATTCCTTCACCAATTTGCAAGAAAACAATGTAGGACACAGTAAAAAGTACCAATTTGAAGAACTGTGTCCTTATCCTTTTGATAGAGCGAGGTTAAGAACACCCTTTCCTCCTCACTTTGATTTCCCTAAATTTGATAAATATAGGGTTAAAGGAGACCCAAACGAACATGTTAAATACATTTTCATGGCTTTCCAATAAGTTGCCTATAATGAAAATTATATTATTCACCTATTTCCAAGGAGTCTTGGAGGCCACACACTTGAATGGTTCCTCCATATACCTAAAGGGACTATATTCACATGGGATAAATTAGTGGAAAATTTTGTGTGCCACTTTTCATTCAATATGAAAAGTGGCATTACCATGTTATACTTATGCAACACCAAACAATGAAAAAATGAAAACTTTATTGGTTTCTTACAAAGATGGTGAGGGTTAGCTAGTTTCTTCCCTTTCTCAATACCAAAGAAACAACTTGTTAGCATTTTCATACCAAATCTACATCCTGAAATTATTTTCCACTTGTAAATGTAATGTGGTAATACTTTCGAAGAATTCATAGAAAAAGGAATCTAGATCGAAAAGGCTTTACTATCTAAAGGGGCATTGACACCTTTTTCAAGAGAAAATCATGAAACTAGACCTGTAGATAAGCCTAAATTCTTTCAAAACAAGAACAAAAATGTTTTAGGTGATGGTATAACCAATTAAAAACATGTGCAAGTAGTAAAAAATAGTGTTCCCTTGAATATTACCAAAGGACCCACTGCACTAGAGGTAAAACAACACGTGTTCAATATTCTCACAGATTCTTTGTCATCTATATTGAAACAATTAGATGCAAATTGAACATGATCAAATTTAATGACACTACATTGTATGTAGATGATGCACCTAAACCATCATGGCATAAATACCATGAGTATTGTGAATATCATCGGGTTAAGGGACATATAACTGAAAAATGTTTGAATTTGAAGCACTTCATTAAAGACCTTATTGATAGTGGAGAGGTTGAGATGGACTCACCTACATGCAACAAATCTTTTAATAAAAAATTGTAAATTTACAAAGAGCCATTTCCTAAACATAAAAAAGTGGATAAAAAGTTGGATCAAGGTCAGTCTTCTCAAAATAAAAGTGCCTATCATATTGCTGACTCCACCAATCACTTTGATTCCCTTATTGGATGTTTTGATCCATCTATTGAGCATGTAAACACTATTGGGATCAAGGCATGAGAGTTCATCGTGGAAAAGTGACATGCTCTCCTTGTTATCCCAGAACATCCTCTGCCTACCCCTAATGATAACCACTATGATATTTTATAAAAACTTGAGAATACCACTGCTAAGATTTCGATCTTAGATATTATCAAAATATATAATGTTCACAAAAACATCCTTTGCAAAACACTTTAGGGATCAGGAGTTTCAACTGATATTGATCCTATGTGTTTCCAAGCCTTGGTCACATAGATTTCCCCCTCGGAAAACATTACCTTCATTCAACATGAGATTCCTATTAATGGTCATACACATAACCTACCCTTGTATATAGAAGTCATTGTTAATCATAAAAAGATCAAAAGGGTGCTTGTGGACAGTGGATCTAGCCTGAATATCTATAGTTTATAACTTTTTAGACAATTGGGGTGCATTGACATAGATTTGGATCCTAAAATCATCATGGTCAAGGCTTAGGATAACATGGAGCGGAAGTCAGTGGGAGTGATAAATTTTTCTATGGAAGTTGGGCCTACTAGTCACGATACCCAGTTCCATGTCTTGGAATTGGACCTTCCCTACAATATGATCCTTGGTCGCTTATTGATACACACCATCTAGGTCATGCCTTCCACATTCCATCAATGCATTAAAATGTACCATAAATGACATATTTTTACCATTTTGGGGGACCCCTAACCCTTCGCCCATTACAGAGAATTTTAGGGTTATTTCCCTACTACCTATGAATGTCATTCTACTTAATTAAATACCCAGTTTTAGTGAGAATCTCTTACTTCCCACATTTATCTAGATACCTTTTGTTCTTGTAAGGATGGTGCTTCTACATCAATTTCTCCCTTTGCTTTATGGGAAATGAAGGTTATTGCAAATGGATGTGGAGAATATAACCTCCAATATGCCCTCTTAATTTCCAAAATCCTCTTATCACCTAGAATATGTGGTAGCCTTCCTATGAATAACAATGGTCCCAAGAACACTTTAACATTAAGACTTTTACTAGTGGTGTCCTTTTAGAAGATAAGAATTTGTTTGACACTTGTATATCCCAATCTCCTGATGTCGAGATGGTATCGTGCTATCAAGCACCTAAGTATTCCATCCCAAATAAAATGATATATGCCATGGGGTATCAAGGATACAAACGTGGCATAGATGAGATAGGTGTACGGGAACCTCTTCTGAAACCACATCAAAAAGTAGAAAAATATGCTATTGGTATCCGACCGTATGGGTCCCATCCTCTAGAGGTCGAGGAAACCTCTTCTAAGTGAGAAGATTGTTTATCTAACTATGACAATGAAACAAATTCCTAGTGTAGTCTATAAGAAGCCCTTGCCTTAACGAACCTGTTTCCTGACATGGTTATCCTAACCATATCCCCTACCATTCTTGAATTAAAACGTTTCCATCCTTCCCTTTTTAAATGGGACCAAAAACAACACGTGCCAATTGATTTCTTTGAGAATGAAAAATCAACTGGTGAGTTTATGGATCTTCATGATAGAAATCCTATTGGCAACTGTTATCCCAAAATGCACCCCCAACAAATTTGATCAGAAGAATCCCCACACATAAAGGAAATATGATGGGAACGATTCAGACTCGTGATCTCACATTCCAAAACAACAAATAAAGGGACAGGAAAGCTTGACTCAAGGAGTGTAGGGACAAAATGAGGTTGAACGACACAAAAGAAACTAGAGGCCCAAAAGAGTCAAATTGGACCCTAGACATGAAGGAATTAAAGAAATGGTTCCGTCGTACAATCCCATGCTTCAAATTTAACAGACAAGTTATAGGTGAGATCTAAAATGGAATAACAGGGTTGGGGAGAAGAAACAATATCAAAGAGCTAGAGGCTCAAAGGAAAAGAAATGATGAAGGCTTTAAGTCTTTAGGCTCTGCAAATGACTCAAAACGAGCCCAAAATTGCCTAAGTATGGATGAGATATTGGAAGATGCCAAGTGTCCAAGTGACACACCTCCAAAGGTTAATTGTAAACAGCAAAACCAAATAAGTGCCAAGCTTCCACATGTCTAGGGCCCCAAAAGTTGCACTGGCCATTGAAAATTCTTCGACTTAGTGGAAGGTGCCAAGTGTCCAAACAACATACATTCAAAAGCGGGACCCTGGGCTTAGACTCAAACTTGTGTCAGCCCTCCATGTAGCCAATGGTCAACAAAGGTCAAAAAGGAGAGTACGCCTTAAATGAAAAAGTATAGAATGTAGGCGGAAGGTGACATGTGTCTTAACGATGCTCCCTGAAGGGTAAAATCTTGAGTGGGTTTTCAAATGAGCACAGGCCTTCAACGTGTCCCAAGTCCCAAAAATGGGACATAGTTGGGGGCTAAAGAGTCAAAGAAAAGGAAAACCAGCAGAGGGAGCTAAGTGTAATCGTGGCACTATCTCAAAGGTATATTCTGGAGGAAAATTTTAGACATGCGTGAAGCCGTCACGTGTCTTAGGTCGGGCACAGTGTCTTCGCCAAACATAAGGGACCTAGGAAAAATAGAAAGGGAACTCAAAGAGCTTGCAGAAGCCACCACATGTCTCATGGGAAAAATTTCAAGAGTGAAGGTAGGGGAAAAACTCAAATGAGAACAGGGCTGCCACATGGACATGATACAGATAGACTCTTTCAAATATTGCACACCTACGATCCGAAATTTCAAATGGCCATATCTTTTGACTGGAGACTCATATTTGGGTGGGAGAGGACTTTTTGGAAACATTTTGACACCCTCTACACCATGGAAACATAAAATATGAATCTTAATAGGATTTGGTGGGTGAAAAATAGGAAAATGTCTCCCAGGCCATTAAAGCAGAGCCTGATTTCTCCAACTACCAGATATGATTCGATTTGATCCGTTGGGGAACCAAACATGATATATTTGAGGGGATTTAAGAGAGGCATTGATTGATAGTGGTTGAGATTTCAAAGGAGGATTCAATGCGTATCTTAAGGTGGTTGAAGCAGGATTTGATTTTTTCCTCCTCTCTCTCCTATCCTTTCTATATATTGTAACACTTCTCATTTTGAGAAGAGGAGACATTATGGGTGTAGGGAAAGTCTGTCAAATTTGTTTCCTGACTCCATTTGAGATGTAGGCCTTCTCCTACACCTAGAGAGTGTATTTCTACCTTTGAGCACCACATGTAATAGTCTGTGCACCTTACAGAGCAATAAAATCTTCTTTCGTGGCGTCTTTCAGCCCTTGACATTGTTCTATTGTTTCTTTGTGCCTCTCCATCTAATGTTTTCTCCCTGTGTATGTATTTCACGTTTTTAGGTGTAGGACGTTGTGCTTCATGGAGTTTCTATGGCAGATCTAGATCTGGGTCTATGTCACTTATGTCTGACCTCCCTCAGTCCACTTTTCCCTGTTTTATTCTCCATCAACAGAGTATCTCACACTTACTTTTCTAGTGTATCACCGGTTAGTGTAGGCTCTTTCACCCTCTCTCTCTCTCTGTGTCCCCTTAGAATGGTTAGATTAGGATAGAATAAGTTCTACCTACACTGGAGTAGCTTATGGTAGGTAGATTAGGAAGAAATATCCAACTTTCTCCAGAGGTCCATCTCAAGTTTTGCAAGTCCCACAGCTTGAGAGATGGTCCCATGTTGTGCAATCACACCGAATTCCCCACTTCACACCTGAGCCATTCGGGGGTGTTTTGATTCTGCACTAACAATTTTGGCATGCCCGATGAGATAGGTCTGAAGCACCTTACCACTTATCTTAGTAGGTTGGTGTGTTCTTGTTAAGGTTCAACCTTTTGAGGCACATCCAAGCACATCTGGTGACTCCATCTAGTCAATAACCCATCCTCTGAGTTGCAGACCTTTTCCATCCATTTCCACTCATTTTCATCCATTTTCTTCTTCGATCTCTTTCATTTTTTCTTCCATTTCATGAAGTTGTGTAATCATGAATTCATTTCCTTCATGGAATTCACACCTACAACAGTGCATTTAGCCTCCAATGTATTTTCTAACTCCTCTATATCAACATTATGATCAGATCCAGAACCATTATGATTACCCATATGAGCAGGGTAAAAATCAGTTTGGCCATGGAGCTTATCAAGAACAAGGGAACATATACAATGGTGATAGTTATGTGGAGAATGTTGGCTTGTTCGAGAAGATTCAAAAAATGGAGGTTGGCATGGTTCAGTCAAGGGCCATAGCAAAAATGATGGCATTCAAGATTGGTTACAGGGCATCTTGTCCATGGGAAGGCCCTTTTCCAAGACATAACAACCCTCACGAGAAGCTTGACTTTATGGTCAAAATGTTGCCTCAGCTTACACAGTGGATTGAGGACATCAAGGCTTATGAGAAAAGTGCGAGACAACCTTGTCAATGGGTAAGTCGATCACCAGCTCCCTATCCTTCATTTTCTCTTTCTCAAGCTTTATCATTTCAGTAGTGTCATGAGTCAAGCCCCTCACTTGCTACCTCAAGTGTTAATTTCTTTTCTCCATATCCTAGTCTTCCATCTCATTTCAGGTCTTATGCCCTTTCCCCTCCCGAACAGTCATTCCCTCCAAACAAACAATAAGTTCTACCTCCCTCTCTACCAAAAACAATTGCAAAGCTGGTAGAACCCCAACCTGCTACTCCTCCTGTTTTCCCAAGTCCATGTTGGGAAGAGACTCAAGAATCCAGTCAAGGAGAACAACAAGAAGAGGAGCCCAATAGAAAATAAATGACAGACAATATGAAAAGTTGGGCTGCCAAATATGGGTTTACAAATATCCCCTTGATGGTCAAACCAATAGAGGAGGTCAAGGTTGAAAAGCCAGTGGTGGCTGAGGCTAAGTTTGTAGTAGAAGAAGAGAAAGAAAAAGAGGAAGAAGATCAATAGTCTGTTTGCTCTAAATGCAGTGTACCCAATGGCACTCTATATGAGGATAATGTTGATCTAATCCAAGCTGCACAACTAGTTAAAGAAGAGGAACAATCAACTCGAGGCCCCATTGAAGAGGAGTAGCTAGGAGAGATCAAATCAGTGTTGAGGCCATTCAATGAAGAAAGCATCATTGAAGATTTTTTGCTTTCATTTCAAGGGCTTGATTTGATTAATGATCCCATGATGGAGGAGGACCATACAGTTTCAGATGCTCCAAGTAAGGAGCGGGCCATATAGGAACCTTCAATTCTTCCTCCCACTTCATCTCCTTCAATCTCTAATGTTGAGGAGGAGTTTGATCTTTCAAACTTCATGTTTGAAGATGAAGGGAGCCATGGTGAGAAAGTTCCATATCAGGAGGACACCATGGAGGAGGTAGAGCACATGCAACAAGACAATAAGGAGATAGACTATCTATCTAACTTGGAGGATTGTTTTGATGGATAAGAGCCCATGGATATCACATCATTTACTCCTCCATCACCCACCTTCCAAGCATATGAATCTGCTACCATGAAGGAGAAAATCTAAGTGCAACAGCCTGTACTTCATAATGGCTCTTTGAAACCAAGGTTGGAAGACCATGACCTTCCATGTTCTTCAAAGGAGGAGGAAGGTAAAAAGTAAGAGACTATCACTATTCTCTCTCAACATCCATCCAAGAGGGTCCATAAGAAAAACTCCATTCTTGGAGTTGAAATTCAAAACAAGGGACACATTCCCAGGATCAAATCATGCCCAATCAGATATTTGGCTTCATTAGAGCCAAGGGAGAAGCCACAATTGGTCATGCTTGCTTCTAAGCATGAGGATGAGCTCCAAAGTACCAATGATCAGTTGTAATGCCTCTCCAATCCAAATGAAGAGCAACTAAAAGAGGCATTTGTCTTGTTTCCAACTGACACCTTGATGATTTGGGTGGAGGACTAGCTTATTGTTATTTTTTCACTCATACAAGCAGTCGTATTCAATGTCAAATCATTTGCATGGCTGCCCATTTTGAGAAAGGGAAGCTAATTCGCTCTTCATGTAGCAAGCTTTGTTTAGCTTCTTTCTCTCTGGTTAGTTTAGGAGGAGTAGATTTGCTTTCAGTAGAAGAAGTGCTCTTACACACTCTGTATGTCTCATTTGAGGCATGTATGATTTTATCTTTGTACACAGTGTGTGTTGTTGTGTTTTTTTCTCTGAGGTTGTATCACCATGTAGTTCAGCATGCCTACAATCCATCTCAGGTACAAATGAAAGCCCTAGGTCAATACAATTTTCTACTCTTAGAAAATCCATTTCCAATATTTTCTTATGAAAATTAAGAGTGCAGGCGTGCGAGCAAGCTCAGGGTCAGGAAGAACATAGAAAGTGCAAGCACTAAGGTAGTCCATTTGAATAAAGAGTTAGTACCAGGCTATCATTCACGACTCCATGCCTAACAGATGCTTCAAGGATGCTAGTCTTTTCATCTAGTAGGCAGATGTCCCCGTGAGTCACCAAATTGTTATCCCAAATTTTCCCCCAGCAAATTTGGTCAGAACAAGCCCCAGAAATAAAGGAAATATGAAGGGAATGATTCAGACCCATGAGATCACATTCCAAAACAAAAAATAAAGGGACAAGAAAGCTTGACTCAAGGAGCACAGGGACAAAATGAGGTTGAACGACACAAAAGAAGCTAGAGGCCCAAAAGAGTCAAATTTGACCCTACACGGGAAGGAATTAAAGAAATGGTTCCATCGTACGAGCCCATGCTTAAAATATAATAGAAAAGTTATAGGTGGGATCTAAAATGGAATAACAAGGTCAGGGAGAAGAAATAGTGTTAAAGAGCTAGAGGCTAAAAGTAAAAGAAACAGTGAAGCCTCGAAGTCTTTGGGCTCTACAAATGGCTCAGAACAAGCCCAAAATTGGCTAAGTATGGAGGAGACAAAGGAAGCTACCAAGTGTCCAAGTGGTGCACCTTTAAAGGTTAATTGTAAAAGGTAAACCCAAACAAGCGCCAAACTTACATGCATCTAGGGCCCCAAAATTTGCACTGGCCATTGAAAATTCTTCGACTCAATGGAAGGTGCCAAATGTCCAAATAGCGCACATTTAAAAGCAGGATCCTAGGCAGAGACTTAAACTTGTGCTAGCCCTCCATGTATCCAATGGTTAGAAGAGGTAAAAAAGGAGAGTAGGCCCAAAATGACTAAGTATAGAATGCAGGCAGAAGGCACCATGTGTCTTAACGACGCTCTCTTAAGGGTAAAATCTTGAGCGAATTTTCAAATGAGCACGGGCCTTCCACATGTCCCAGGTCCCAAAAAGGGGACAGAGTCAAGGGGCTGAATACTCAAGCAGAGGTAGGCCAGTGGAGGGAGCCAAGTGTCAGTGTGGCGTTATCTCAAAGGTAGAGTCTGGAGGTAGTTTTTAGACATGCATGAAGCCGCCACATGTCTCAGGTTGGGCACAGTGTCTCCACCAAACATAAGGGACCCAAGGAAAATAAAAAGGGAACTCAAAGAGCTTGTGAAAGCCACCATGTGTCTCATGGGTGTAATTTCAAGAGCAAAGGTAGGGGCAAAACTCAAATGAGTGCAGGGCTTCCACGTGGACCCAGTATAGATATACTCTTTCAAATAATGTGCACCCGTGAATTGAAATTTTAAATGGCCATATATTTTGACTGGAGACTCAAATTTGGGTAGGAGAGGACTTTTTGGAAATTTTTTGACACCCTCTACACCATGGAAACATAAAATATCATTCTTAACAAGATTTGGTGGGTGAAAAATAGGAAAAAATATCCCAAGCCATTAAAGCAGAGCCCGATTTCTCCAACTACTAGATCTGATTTAATTTGATCCGCCAGGGAACCTATAATTTGGGGTGGATTTGAGAGAGGCATTGTTTGATAGTGGTTGGGATTTTAAATCAGGGTTTAATGCATATCTCAAGGTGGTTGAAGCAGGATTCAATTTTTTCCTCATCTCTCTCTCTCTCTTATCCTTTCTATGTATTGTAACACTTCTAATTTTGAGAATAAGAGACATTCTAGGTGTAGGGAAACTCTGTCAAAGTTATTTCTCGACTCCATTTGAGATGTAGGCCTTCTCCTACCCCTGAAGAGCATATTTTTGCCTTTGAGCAACGCATGTAATAGTTTGTGCACCTTACAGAACAATAAAATCTTGTTTCATGGTGTCTTTCAACCCTTGCCATTGTTCTATTGTTTCTTTATGCCTCTCTATCTCATGTTTTCTCCATGTGTATGTATTTCACATTTGCAGGTGCAGGACGTTGTGCTTCATGGAGTTTCTATGATGGATTTGGATCTGGGTCTGTGTCACTAATATCTAACCTCCCTCAGTCCCCTTTTCCCTATTTCATTCTCCCTCAACAAAGTATCTCATACTTTCTTTTCTGGTGTATCACCACTTAGTGTAGGCTCTTTCACCCCCTCTCTCTCTTTGTCCCCTTGGAATGGTTAGATTAGGATAGAATAGGTTCTGCCTACACTAGAGTAGTTTGTTGCAGGTAGATTAGGAAGTAAGAACTGGCTTTATCCAGAGGTCCATCTCAAGTTTTTCAAGTCCCACAACTTGAGAGATGGTCCCATGTTGTGCAATCACATTGAATGCCCCACTTCACACTTGGGCCATTCAGGGGTACTGTGATTTTACACTAACAACAACCATAAGAAGGGATTTTCCATTAATCTTGACACATGTGCGTACTTAGAGGAGGAGGCTAAACTTCATGGTCAAATTTTTTTGAAATAAAACAAGGGCAAGATATCATCAAAGAAGCCTTGTAAAAATAAAAATTCTAGGTCCCATAGTGAAAACCTCTTCGAGGCACTTGCGAACAAACAAATTGAAACATCAACAGACATAAAAAGTGACCATTCTAAGGGTGAAAATCTCGTTGAGATTTCCTTAGATGAATATCTTAATCTCCCTCCCAATCCTACATGTATTATAGATGAATCCAAACTGCTTGTGGAGGAGACTATAGATGTGAATATTAGAACTGAGGATCAACCTATAATTTTTAAGCTGAGAGCTTCCCTCTTAGCACAAGAACATAAGACCTTTATCATGATTTTAAGAGAATTTTTAGACATATTTTCTTAGTCTTAAGTGGACATTTTGGGCTTATATTCCACATTGGTAGTGCATAACTTATTTTTACACAAAGAAGCAAAGGAAATAAAGCAAAATCATAGAAAGATACATCCTTGTGTTACCCTTTTGGTTAAAGAAGAGTTGGAAAAAATATTGGCAATAGGATTCATTATTCCTATTGATTATTGAGAATGGATTTATAACATAGTACATATGCAATAGAAACCAATTGGGCATTATAATCTGTATGGACTTTTAGAGACATTAATAAGGTATTTCCTAACGATGATTTTCCTCTTCCTAACATCGACATGATTGTCGTTTTCAAATGCAGGTTATGAAATGATATCTCTCATGGATGTCTTTTCAGTCTATAATCAGATTAATATTACAGAAGAGGATCAACATAAAATTACCTTCACAACCCCTTGGGAACATTTTGTTATCAGATCATGCCCTTCGGTCTTGAGAATGCAGGTGCAACCTATCAAAGGTATATGATGGTCATCTTCCATGATATGCTTAATAATATAATGGAAGATTTTGTTGATGACATCCTAGGAAAATCCAGGACCATGGCAGAACATCCTAAATTTTTTACGGAGGATCTTCTAGTGTCTCAGAGATTACAAGGCTAGACTAAATCCAAAGAAATGTGTCTTTGGTGTGCTATCTAGAAAATTTTTAGGCTTCATTGTGTTCAGAAGAGGAATTGAAGTTAAGCTAAAAAAGGTCACTGTCATTAATAAAATGCATCCTCTAAATTACCTCAAACAATTACATAGTTTATAAGGGAAAATCCAAGATATCTAAAGATTTATTTCCCATCTGATAGACAAGTGTCATTCCTTTACACATCTTCTTAAGAAATATGTTGATTTCTAATGGGGTCCTGAACAACAACAAGTGTTCACCTTACTCAAGGAGTATTTAGCCAAACCTCCTATTCTTATGCCTCCTACTCCATTTGATTCCTTGCTATTGTATATTTTGGCCACTCAATTTTTAATGGACATGCTTCTGGTT
Source organism: Taxus chinensis (assembly GCA_019776745.2). Taxonomy (NCBI): domain Eukaryota; kingdom Viridiplantae; phylum Streptophyta; class Pinopsida; order Cupressales; family Taxaceae; genus Taxus; species Taxus chinensis. The sequence goes on from CM034149.1 coordinate 816,351,321, forward strand.
CAGTATGATATAAATCAAAAAGAAAAATTTGTCTACTATCTCAGTCAAAATTTTATTGCTTATGAGCTTAACTACCCACAAATTTAGAAAGATTTATTTGCCATTGTTTTTTCTTTCCAAAACATTTGCCACTATCTATTGAATAACAAGATCAAGCTCATATCCATAATTGATTCAGTTAAGTACTTATTTTCAAAACCAAAACTTAGTGGGAGGATGGCTGATTGGATCATCTTTCTCAGTGATCTTGATATTGAGTATGTCAATCATAAATCAATCAAAGGGAAATTAATTGCAAATCAACTAGCTGAAGCCCCTTTTCCAAGAATAGAACCATTAAGTATGGATCTTCCATATGCTTCTATTATGTATATTGAATAATCCATCACATGGAAAATGTAATTTGATGGATCATTTAACTTTCATAGTTCAAGAGCAGGAGTTGTGCTTATCATTATTTCAGGGGATTTGATTCCTTAGGCAATCAGACTTGGATTCCCATGCTAGATATGAATCCCTAATTGCAGGACTGAAAAATTTCTATATGATGAGACATCAGACAAGTTAACGTTATAAGTTATTCTTAATTAATCATCAAGCAAGTAAATGATGAATATAAGGTTAAGGATGTGAAGCTCCTCCCTTACAAGAAACCAGTGGATACATTGAAGGATTTCTTTGTACAAATAATGTACCAATAGATACCTAGAGGATAGAATCTCTCGGTGTATGCCATGGACACAATTGGATCTAAGTTACGCATCTCACCTGGAAACAATGAAATTTCATTCTTTATGGAACATCTAAGAACACTAGACTACGATTTGTCATAATCTTGTTTGGTGTGTGAAGTTGTTGGTACCTTATCCCCCTGGTATGTTGACATCTATAATTACCTACATAATGAAACCTTTCCCCCTAACATTTCCCATTCTAAGAAATGAAACCTAATCCATTGCATAGCCCACTATACCTTCCTTGGAGGTATGCTCTATCCTAGAGGCTATTATGGGAATCTGTTACGTTGCCTTAATTTGAAAGAATATATCTTAGCGGTTAAAGAGGTGCATGATGGAATATGTGGGGCCCACATAAGTGGAATGATTCTTGCTAAAAATATATTAAGAGTAGGCTATTATTATCCTACTATGGAAACTAATTGTTGTCAGGTATGTCAATAAATGCTTGTCATGTCAAAATTATGAAAAATATGATACCTAGGAGGTGATGAGAACCTATGTGAAGGAGACCTAGGAGGTGATGAACACTTATGTGAAGGAGACCTAAGAGGTGGTGAACACCTATGTGAAGGATACCAAGAAGGTGCAGAAGGTGATGAAATCCTCTATGAAGGGGCTTCCTAAGTAGGGGGCTTAAGTTGACGAAGTGGGACTAGTGGAATGATGAGAACAAATAGGTTGTGTGTGAATAGGGGAACTAGGTGCATAATGTGCCTTAGATTCAAGATGTCTAGGAGAATTAGATGCTCTATCGAGTACAATGGTAACCTCAAGAGGAGGTTGAGGATATGTTGACTATGATAAAACACCCTTGGTGGTGATAAATTTCTTCTTGTGAATGAATTTTAGACACAAGTGATTCATGGAAATGATAGCTTGAGAAACACGGAGCCAAGGAAGACTTAAGAGCATGTCACAACCTTTGATGACAGGTGCAAAAAAAAATGACATAGGCACAGTGAGAATCTCAACTGTAACTAGAAGCTTGACATAACCATAAGATTTGGGAACTAGATATGAAATATGAGAGAGTGGATAGTTGATAGCAAAAAGAAGTGTAATAGAGAGCACACCCATATGAACCAATGGATTGATCATTGTATTATTGATAGTATGAGGTCTAATAAAAGCATTGATATGTAGCATGATAATCACGATTCAAGAATGTAATGAATGATGGAGATGCATCAAAATTAGAAACTAGGAAATCAAGGGCTCTTGATGAAGGATGAGGTACAATGCAATATGTATGATTATCATAAGAATCAATAGCTTGATTATCGTTCTTAGGGAGAGAAGCATTAAATATTTTGAGCTTTTTGTGTTCATCTACTGGCATATATATCGAAAGCTTGGGGAGATCGATTGCATTGCTGTTAATAATATTTTGGATGAGATGTCTGAGTTTGAAACATCGATCAGTAGAATTCCCAATACATTAATGATAGTCACATCTGATATTTTCATGATAATTAGGTCCTTTAGGGTGATATGGCTCTAGATTAAGTGAAGGAGAAAGTGTAATAATGTTGCTCTTAATAAGTTGTGGCAATAGAATATGTGGAGCCACAAGGAAATTATTTAAATGTATGCTTTGGAGGCTTCCATTGAATCTTTTTAGAATAGAGACAACATTAATAATATATTTTTATTCAGTGGGCTTAGGAGATGGCTTGAAAGTTGATTTGCTTTGAAACTGATTAGAAGATGATAAATCCTGATCATGGTACTTGATTTTTCCCATAAAGATAAATTTTCCTTCACATAATTTAAGAGTTTGACATAATTGATCAAATGAAAGGAGATGTCTCAAAGATAACACTCTCTTATAGATGTGGTAAGAGAATTTGGACAAATAGATTTTGAAGTTTTGATTTGGCAAGAAAATATTTCATCCTACCTAGGTTGTTCTTATATCGTAAAACATAGTCCGCTAGATACTCATTAGATCCTTGTTTGATTTGTGAAAGTTGAGCATAGGATATCTTAAAACTGATATTGATTAAAAAATGTGCAGGAAAATCATATGCTAAATGCGTAAATGATGTTACCAAATGAGTAGGTAGATCATAAAACAAACACATAGCATAATCTTGGAGACTTCTAGGAAAGAGATTTGCTAGTCAAGTATGATCATTAGCATAATCGAGACATGCCACATGAAAAGATATGATATAGTTTTGAGGGTCACCATGGGCCATTGAAGGTGGGAAAATTAGGGATGAAGAAATTTGGAGGAAGTGGATAGGCTGAAATGGTGGGTGCGAAAGGAGTTTGATGGAGTAAATTGGAGTTAAGAGATGGAGATGCACAAGAAGTAACTATTTGAAGTTGAAAATTTTTAGTTTGCAGATCTTGAGATAAAGAAGTTAAATCATTGGTGTTTGAAGAAGATATAAGTTTTTACAGTAGAAGTATTAGGTTGAATGATTGGAGCAGTACTAGTGGGAATGGAAGAAGGAATATGAAGGGGTTGAGTGGAGGCCATGGCAGTTGAGGAAGAACCTACAAGGGGTACCGAAGCAACATCTTGAGAGTTTTTTAACAGCCATCAAGGCATGGAGAATATGTGGAAGATGCGTAGGATTGTAACACAAAGCATGAAAAAAATTGGTAAGCTTTTCTAGTTTTTCTTGATCAATGTTAGTGTCCTCATCATAGGATTTATCACTATCATATGTTTTAATGTTTTCGAGAGGAAAATTTTGAGATTTGGAAAAGGGGTTATCAGATTCATCCATTGATTTAGAAATCCTACGGGTAGATGGAGGGAGCTCGATGTGTTAAAAATACCTAAAATGACCACTATGGGTGACGGCATAAGAAGAAAACACTAGAAATAAGGTTAGATTTGAGCGTCAGGTTCACCAAATGATTTAACAAATATAGATTTTGTAAAACCCTAATTGTAGAGTCACTTATGATAAATAAATTCTAAGAAACTGTTGGAATATAGATGACACAAGTAATAAGAAAGTTAAAATAGTAATCCCTAAATGCAAGAGAGAGGAATTAATTGATTTATACCTGATGTCAAGACCGTGAAGACTGAAGAAACTGATAAACAGGAAGGGCAGACTATTGTAACTTTGCTTGATAAATTCTAGAGTTGTTGGGATAGGTGGGACCAGGGTGCCTAGGTGCTAGAGACCTATGTGGGGTGCATGTGACTACGCAGGAGCCCAAAACCTAATTTTCATGGTGTCGCGAGGTGGTCATTGATACTCCCTGTTAGTCACCTGTATTTTGTACTTTATCCTCAAAATTTTCCTTTAACCTTCAAAGAGAAGATGACCTACAAAACCCTCAAACTACTTCAAATCCCAAAAATAAAAGATGCAATATGGGGATTTGGACTGACCTCAGTGGTCACCAGAGTGAGTGAACTTAAGATTGAACGTTGCAGTACATATTAAATTCCATGTTGTTCTTATGCGTGTTGTGATAAAATCGTGCCCTATGAAGTCCTTTTGCAAGCGCACATGATAACGGGAAATAGCTAGATGTACCAATATAAATATAAGTGTGGATGAAAAAAATGAACTTCCCCTCCTATGCGTGTATGTAAAAATTGCAGTCCCTTGAATGAAATATAGATGAATGCCTTTGATTCTCTTATATGCCTTTGGATGTAACCTTAGGTGATGGTAGTAGATGCTTAGAGGTTGGTCCTTTCTTTTCACCACATAGTTTTGTATTTATATGATTCCCTCAGTTAAAATTCATAATTGACAACTGGAAGACCGACCCATAAGAAAATAAGATGCCCAAAATATAAAAGAAGCCCAAAAAGAACGAGTAAGATTGAAAGAGGTTGGGGGTGCCTGAGCACTGGTGTCTAGAGTCATAAAAGATAAGCATGTGAAATATCAACTGGGATGGAGGGTGTAAAAGGCCAGAAAGAAAACAAGAAACAAAGAAAAGAGTCCAAAGATAGTTGTTGATTACTATTTTTCTTACTTAGGGCATCATATGAATGCAAGTATGTTCTTAGGACCTAGAAATGTACCCAAGTGTGTGATTTTGTGTCTACATGTACATACCATCAAGTTCCTAAGAGTAGGTTCACTAGTCCGAGAGGGTACATTGAGATAATGGTGGGCACAATTACAAGTGACACAACTAGGAAGAAAACCTTCCTCTTTCCAAACGAACGCTATTTAAGAACCATGAAAATGGGGAAAAGCACAGTAGGCCATAAAACTTCCAATCAATACATTTCTCAAAGTGTTGGTAATTGATGCTAATAAATTATCAAAGCAATGTAGATGGAAGGAAAGAATAAATTCTAGGATAATATTCACAATGCATTGTTGTGACTCATCTATATCAAACATTTTTCTTGAAAACACATTGGAAAATATGGATTTTAAATCAAATTTCTTAGAGATGGTTATGGAATTTATCAAGGCTCAAGTAATAAAGTGAACAACTTCAACTCACTTATTAAGCTAGATGACTTACGTATGACTAGCCATGGTATTGAGTGGATGGAGTGAAAAGGGTTATAAATGTGAAAACATAAACATGATTCGTAGTCCATGATTTTCTTACTAGAGGAATACAAGAAAACATTGGCATTTGTGGTAAGTCTTATGCAAAATTTTGTAGTGAAGCTGCTAGATTGGAACATGCAACGAGAGGTGACACCAAAATAAATCAAGGAGGATGTGAAAAAAGCACAAGTTGCATAAGCCATAATTACAAGAAACAAAGGAAATAACGAAAAGGAGGTTTCATTTGATTACATCTTTCAAAGAGTGCAATAATGTACTGGACTACATAAGAATGTGGGAGTTGGAAATGCTTCGAAGCCACATTTATATGGGTTCAAGCAAATAAGTTCATAAAGCGATTCAATTAGTTAGTGGAGGAAATTGCAATGAACATCATACTAAATGCACCGCTCAATCAAGATGTAGTTGAGGATGATCTACTAAACATAATGAAAGAAATAGTAAACCTGCACATATATTTTACAAAGATCAAGGAAATATTCACATATTAGAGAGTATACAAGCTAGATATGTTAAATGTCTTGCATTTTTTCAAGGATCGAATGGATCAGGTTAGGAACATACCCACCATCAACTTAATGAAAATATTACAATGGAAAATGTCACTTTCGATAATACCAAATTGAGGAGCCTCATCATTATAAAAAATTTCTAGTCCATTAAGTTAGAATTTTCCACAACTAATGTCTCTATCAAAATGAGGTAATAGAAAGTCACACTTTTTAGAAAATTCGAGCTATAACAAAGTTTTGAAGGGTGATAGGTTTCTTGAAGGTTGATAACCCACAAAAGGAAACTTTATGGGTAAGAAAACCTATTGACAACTCGTAAAAGTGGTAGGTTATAAATATACTTAACTAAAAAAACCTATAAGGTAATCTAAGTAGTGCGTGGGAAGTGAAATTTGAAAAACAACACTTCTTGTGATTCTATGTCTAGAACTCTAAGCTAGAGTTATAGTAGTAACAACATGAAGTGAAGGATACATAAGGATATTTGCAAACGAAATAATTCTTGTGACAACATTTATTATCTCGAGACAAGATGACTACTTAAGTTTGAGAAATTGTTTGTGGGATGTTGGGACATCTATCTTGTAATATTTTTATAACATTTGAATATGGAAGAATATTTGTGAATATGTAATTTTGCCTAAAATATTTTATGTAGAAAAGTCAAATATAATTTTCAACACTTCATAAGAAAGATATTAATATGAAATGATAAGTCATGAAATTGAAGATTCAATAACAACTCTATAAATCTTATAGAAGATTGCAATTAAAAAGATTGATAATTGAAAATTGTTGTTTGTAATATTATACCTAATTTGGATACTTAGCTTTGTAATATAGATAGAGATAGTTTATAGTGTCCACTTTATACATTATCTTTAAAGAATGCATACATATCTTTCTTGTGTTAGGGTTTAGTATAATTGTGCAATAAGTTGGTAAAATGCCTTCTTTTTGTTACTTGATCTATTTTCAATTTGTTTTCTACGATAACCTCATTTTGGGGTGTAGATTCTCTTGTGATAATGAAGTTGAACACTTAAATTAAAACCTTAGGATGTCTTGATAAGGAATCTAGGGATCACTGCTAATATGAAACAATGAGATGGTGATGTAAGGTGGTTGTAGGTAATGAATGCCACAACAAATCTCTTATTAAGTGCTACAAGGTACCCTACTCCAATCTCGAATTTAATTTTTAGGACATACATTTAGGGAGATTAATACACTGAAAAGTCCTTCAAAATAAAATGTTCTAGTAAGTGAAAATAAGGTATATACATATGCCCTGCCAAAGCTCATCACATGTCATAATAGTGTAACATTCAACTATATTATTCTTTGTGTACTATTCACCAAACTATTCAAAAGGGACTGATAATAATGGAAAGACAACACGTCCACATTAGCTTCCTCTTGTTTTTACGAGCTTACAAGTTGTTGCATGTTTGTTAGGGCTTTAACAAAGGAAATAAGTTTTCTAGTGACTTATAGAAGATTTGGAAAAGTGATAAAGTTTCTAGAGCCCATAGCTAGATGATCATGTTTGTCAAATCAATTTCACATTTCCTGATTGTTTCCATATTTGTACTGGTATTGTTCTAGCTATAGCACTTGAGGCACAATATGGGTTTGATCAAGATTCTCTATTTTTTCTTTTTTAATTTATGCTTTGCATTGCCACATGGACTTGTTTTCTAGTGTCTATTTGTTATGAGTATCTCTCAAATTGCAAGAAAACATTTATCACTCTAAAACTCTATTTCTTTTAGACATTTCAATTATTCTGATTTTATTATAATATAGAATGTTCCAAACATATTTATATATACAATTAAATATGATTTATTAATGTATATCTAATCAAGCTTAGTTGTAATGTCTTTCATTAGTTGTAACGTATGATTAGTGCAAAATCACTTTTCAAATTTACCATATAAAAAAATCCAAGACACTCAAACATGCACTCGCTATATTCTATTGTAGGTAGAGGAAGTTAATTTAGGTGGAGACATAGAAATGATTATGCCAAAAAAAAGTTCCTCCACTCACATGTAACGACAAAGAGTACATGCCATCATGTTAGGCCAAGTACACAACACTAAGAATATAAGATCAATCATGTGTAAACAATAATTCGAAACGTTTCGGTGGTGTAATGGGAATATGGAGCACGTTGATGAGAAAAAAAGAAAGCGAAAGATGGTTGTGGTTGGGGTGAAGTTGTCGATATAGGAGTTATGCCAAATTATTTTGTAAAGTCGAAAGGTAAAGTTTCTAATTTTGAAATTCAACTTTATAATTTTAAGTTCTAGTATGAATAGTTATTCATAGTTATTGGTAGGGCCGTGTTTAAACCTCCTCAATTTTGGAAAATTGAAAACGATACAAAAGTTATTTTTAGCTATGATTCATCAAGGAATAAGGGTCTAGGTTTTTTTAGAATGAAAAGTTATTTTTAGCTAAGATTCATCAAGGAATAATGTTCATTTTGGTTTTGTGGAAAAGATTTATATGTCTTCTTCTTTGAGTAAAAAAGGACAGAGCACTACTATTTAAAAGTGGCCTATATTTTATGGGGGTAAAAGGATTGTATTTGAACCACTCGTCTATGGATTTTAACCCAATTAAAGATATATTCAATGAAATCCTTGTTTGGGTGAAACTTTTCTATCTTCATATTATTATTTGGGATGAGAAATATTTGGCTACTATTCGTAGTAGTTTGGGTTGTTTGATTGATACAATCAAACCAAAAGGATTTTTTTTTTGTGCACTTGAATATGTGGGGAAGAATATTTTGAGAAAGACTTCCCTAAAGTCATTGAATTAAATCTAGACCCAGATGATCATAAATGCAAGAGCTTGGATATAACCAGTTGCCCTTTAAATATAATAAATGCCACGAGTATGGCCACTTTGCTAATGACTGCAAAAAAGAAACGAACTTACTCAGGCACCCCAAAATGCTCAACATACTTTGCTTAACCAAAGGAAATAAACATGTTCAACAAAATATGGGTATCAAATAGGGTCAAACAACTTTTCTTTCAAACAAGTTTAAAATATTATGAGAAAGTATTTAGAGCCCTTTGGAAGGTAAGAACAAAATCAAGTTGAAGTTAGTTACACAGAAGGGAAAAGGAAGATAGTAAAAAAAATCCCTTTGGAGGAATTAGGAATGCAAAAAAATGTCAAGCTAAAGTTAGTTTGAGAAAGGAGTAATGTAAAAATGTCAAGTTGAAGTTGGCTCGAGAAAGAAGCACAATGAAGCAACATAACTAAAAAAAACATTAAAGATTCTAAACAAAAATGAGGAAGTGATCGGCCACAAGGCTTTCCTAGAGTGCGTTCCTATAGTTATTATTGAGGGTCGTATCTGTAATATTTTCAAAATCTCATCTTGTGTTTCCATTTAGGGCTTTGGTGGTTGACCTTCCTAGCAAAAGTAGCAGTTCAAGGTAAAGACTAATGAAGAAGACAGAAAAATTACCATTCTTCAAGAAAATAATGATTAATATTTGGGATTGATGTTTTAACCAACCAAAAATTGTATCTCTTTAGTATATCTCTAGTTTTTTGTTCCATACACTTCATCATACTCTCTAACATTTATTTGTGGCGTACTCTTATACCACAATTATTTTGTTGAAAGTAATATAACTCTATTTCATTAAAAACAAGAATCGGAAGAGAAAAGAAAATGAACCACACTTCTAATAGAATATCTTAAATATTCATATAACAAGGTGTGATGCAAATATATCAATTACATTTGGTTACACAACAAATATATGTAAATTTAGACTATATATAATTAACGTAATGTGTGTAATGCAAGTAAATGAATTACATAAACATAGGAAATATATAGTAAATCTAAGGTTTAATTAATTATAAAGTTAACCAGAGGATAAAAATATAAGGTTTAGAAGTATATGCTGAATAAGTAATTATATGGAAATTGTCATATAAATTTGAATGTGGAAATATCATGAAAATATTATCAAAATTATTTCTTAGAATTATGGATTTAATTGGGAATAAGTGTTAAAATAATTGTGGAACCTTATGCTATATGACAAGAAAATTTGAAATAAATTGACAATTGGATTACCCTAATTTTGATCTTCCATTTCTTAATTTAGAGTTACGCCTTGTAACTCAAGCATCCCAACAAAAAGAATAAATCTTTATCCTAGAATAAGTCAAATTTACTTGTGATATCTAGAGACTTTAAGCAAAACTAACTTTAAGAGCTTGTATTAGGGAATATCAAATAGTATGAAATATAATTTTTTCAGACCCCTAAAGTGTGGGAGCTATGCTATTAAAAAATAGAAATCGCATAGTGGAAATGAATTCATAAATGTAAATTTCTTAATATCGATAAAAAAATAGTTCTATAGACATCCAAATTTGGCTTTTGACATTTGATAATGCTATATTTTAGGTTATATCCCTTACAGATGACTTGGAAACTAAATTAGATTTTGAAGAGCAATCTTAATATATCTTAAGGCTTGTAATCCCTCATTTCACTTCTTAGACACCAACATGACCACCTTTGTCAGTAAAAATACCACTTCTATCTCATGTGTATACCATTCTAGATCATCAAATGAACTTTATGTACCACTGGATATAACCATCTAGTAGGGAGAGGATCGACTAGTTGATCCTATCTTGTGGATTGATTCTATCCATGGCCCTGTAGTGGTCAAAGTTTCAAATGTGAATATTATTATGAGTTGGTATTTTTCCTTAGGCCATCTTTAGTACACAATATTACCTTTGGAATCCTATAAATACAAATCAAACGCACTCATTTACTCACTTGGCATCTACTTGGTCACTACTTGAAAATCACCTAGCAACACTTGGTTTACCTATCCAAAAGCAAGAAAATATACCCTCTACTTCCTTATCAAAATTTATTACTCTAGGAGTATCAAATAAGAAAGTTTTTAAGCACTCTAAATAACGCCAAGCGCATTCCAAGCCAAGTCAAAGCATTCAAACCTAAGTCAAAGAAAACATTATCAAGTGTTCAAGGGATAAATTCCAGTTGCATACATGTAGTTGCATTATCATAATTGTAGTTTCAATAGGTGGAAAACTATGTGGGTTTAAATTATCTTCAGAATAATGTTACTCAGGCGGTGTAAGGATGCCTCAACCGAAACTGTTGACCTATTTTTTTATAGGAATTTCAAGGAAGCTAGGGTTTCAAGAGAACAAGAATATTTTTGGTAAATTATGTGCATCTTTTGGATTCTATATTGCACAAAGTGAATCATATTTAATTTTCACAACTATTTTTATAGTGATAGATCAATTTTAATGAGTGAGACAAGCTTGTGAAACTCTAGACAGGTTGTGCAGGTTGATTTTATCCTAATAGTTGATTTTTTTCCAAAGGGAAGATTCATCCCTAGTTTTAGAGATGAATCATATACATACGATTTCCATCCTATTCTACTCCAATTTGTATCTAGATCAACCCAAAAATATGCAAAAAAATAACTCAACTATCATCTTGTCAATTTTATATTTAGCACGTGTCCTAATTAATCCAATATCCAAACCAATTACTACATATTTATATATGTATGATAAATTTTAATTTAATAATATGAATATATATTATTTCTAGATTTCAATCCTATTATTATTTGAGAATTAGTATTTTATCCAATTCACATAATTTTTAGGATGTAATATTTTGGTGAACCCACTATTGATTAAACATGAATAATCATTTTGTCTCAAAATTTTCCTTCTATAACAAACCCTAGTTATCATTTGGGTTTTCCTTTTACACACACTTTGTATATTACAATATATTTTTCTTTGCAGTAAAGTATGTGCCAATGTTTTCCCTTTTAATGATTCTAATGACGAGAGAGGTATACAAGGTCCTTGCACCACTCCTCATTTCCATTGTAATTGTAATATTATTTATTCTAAAGTAATTTCCATCACTACTCCATACCAAAGAGCTTGTATGCATCCTTTTTTAAACATCACCCTCGATCTCAAAATTGTACTAGTTACCATCACATGCCCATTATTTTACCTAATCTTATATTGGGACCGGTGGTCCATGCAATTAGTACAAGATGAGGAAGGAAATAAAATTGGAAAAAACTAACTAATTGTAACCAACTTCCCCACCACCTCTCTCTCCTCTCGCTTGGCCATATAATCAACAAAAGAGATATGATATGTTGGATCAAGTATGCACTACCCCCTACTAAAAAGTATATTTTAGAATTATTATAAAGATCAATTATATACGAGGACATCCTATATGAGGCATTATAGAATACTAATATCCTAATTGACACACAATACCTTATTTTTACTTCTATTATGAATACATTCAAGAGAATTGGTAACACTATCACTTTCAATCACATGGATTTTCCTCCTAAGAAAAACATGACCAATATCAACCATTTTTCAATATCAACCATTAAACACTCATCCTCTCAAGAACCATATATTATACCTTTGGCACAACATATCCCAATTGAGAACTCACACACTAGTGAGGTAGGCCAATCACCTACAAAAATTGATAGCACAATAATTCTGTAACAAAACAAGATAAATTATTATAAAAACAATTTACAAGTGAGGAATTAGAGAAATTAAGGATCACATAGTACAACAACAAGCGTAGATAGAAAATTGAAAAAATCATAAGGGAAAAAACACTTAAGAATAGATAAATCCAAGTAATAAATAAAATAATAACTCGAGGTCATCCCAAATTTACCATTCTTAGTCAATTTGAAATAATAAGATAACACAATAATAGATTGGTACATTAGTGATGATGATGTCCATGATATGCCAGATGGACTATTACAATATTTGAATTTTACCCCTATTGATGATGATTATATTTTCCACTCCTTTACATCTACAAATCTTGGGTATAATACTGAGATAATTCCTATAAGGCTGAAACTACAACAACCTCTCCCACTACAAGGATTAGTAAGAAAGAAAAAGAATTTTTTGGATAGAATCTAATCATATATCTATGTCCTCTTATTCTAACCTTTAAGCTCTATTAAGTATATTCTTTGTTAAATTAAGCATGACTAGAAAGTTTGAGAAAACAAGCATTTCTAATTTAGGAAAATATATAATGCATTATTCAATAGAAAATATTGATTTTTTCAACAAACTTGGCTTTATCCAAATATATGAGAAGAAAGATACACCACAATAAATATATCCACTACCACTGAATTATAACTTACTAGTATTACCATTTATGTGTCATCACAATATATTTTATTAGATTAGGTAAGAACAGGGATAGACTCCCAGAGGCATTACAATAGAAGATACATCATGAAAGCACCCAGGTACAAAAAAGAGAGAGACAGGACTAAGAAGAGTTAAATAGACTTAACTCAAGAGAAAGAAGGTCCAACAAAAACCAACCATAAGAAAGATAAAAACAAATAGTTTGAAAAACCAACAGACACAGTTCGCAAAAAGTCTGAAAAAAGTACAAACCTAATGAACAAAAACTACATTATCTTTTAACATTTAGGAGGGTTGTCTAGAGTGCTGGTGGGATCCTCCTATTGATGCTCACGCTCCAAATATTTTTGAGACCCCCTCCCGCCTTCATTATCCTCAGAGCTACTGATGCTGGATTAGAATTTTATTTTCTTCAAGCCTGATTCCACAACAAACAGTCTCTCTCATATGTCATTGACTAGTTTCTTCAACTTCGAGACATCTACCATCATAGTATATTGAAGAAATATAAAAACCTATTATTATTATCATTGTGTTATAGGTCATGAGATGAATCAAAGTCAAGAATTTGTATCAAATATTAAAAATATCAAGGATATAGGCACAATACACACAATATCATATAATTAGGAGAAATTGCGAGTTAAGTGATCATATTATATAGATACACATATAATGCACAAACATCTGTGACATAAAACTTTTACACTTATATATATATATAAAGTTTTGAGAATATATCATGGTCAATTAAAAAGCACCCAAAAATACCTGTAATACTAATACATTACAAGATCCCGGTTACACTCTTTCAAATATTAGACATCACCCCAAATTATTGGAATATCACAGGTACATTATCTTCATTATCACTTGTGGCTTGTCTATCCTTACAAGAATAGTTTGGGTATAAAAATCCATGTAGTGATAGTTTGGGTACAAAAATCTATGTAGTGTGACGATATTTGTTTTATAAAACCATGGGTACGAAAAATGAGAGCTCAAATTGATGAACACAATAAATATATTACATTTCCTCAAACTGATGCAATAGTTACACTTTAACAAGATATTCATCCTATACATTGACATAATATGACATAGTGTAAAATAATTATGGAAGAACAAAATCCACCATACATGGACAGGGAGTTCATTATGGTTTTATATAAAATTTGAGAATAATGAATCTTAATTACCAATAACTACATAAATATTTATATCATGGATGATCCATTCAAGTAAGATATGATTCCAATAGGGATGACCCAATACATGTTTAAATTCCACAAATACATAGAAATTAGAAAATTCACAAATACAAAATCAATAACAAAAATATGTAAAAATTAAAATTAGAATATTAAAAAAATTACTCGAGAATGGGTTAAATTAATATTTTCTAATTCACATATGTTGTTTGTCACATTATTTTTTAGATAAAATATTTTATTTGTCTATACACACCTGTTTCTCACCCATTATTTAATCCTAATGCAAGACACATAGGATTATATATGGATTTTAGATGCTTCCCTTTCCCTTTTCCTAAAAACCTTTTAGTATTGTGGGCATCTTTATACCAAAGAAAACCATGTAAGATTATATCTTTCTATGCTAATTTAACAAAAATTCATCTTTTAACACACATATTACCCATATTTATGGATTACATTTTGATATGATTCTATCATGATTTGATAATAAAAAATATGGCTTGTATGGACTATTCTTTCTTGTTCTCCGAAACTACTATTGACTCATATGTATAATTTATGTGTTATTTATTGTCTATTTTGTTTTTCCCTTAACCCTTGCTTGCATGTGTGAGACACATTAATGTTCATTTTTTGTGGCCTTGCTAGAATTTATTGTGTGCAATCCTTAGCCCTTGATTATTTTTGTGAAACCATTTTCCCTTATATGTAACCTCCTAACCTTATGACATGGTAGGTGAATTTTACATGATTGAGCTTGTATGTTGGTTGCTCTTGTTATAATTGGTGTTATGATTTGCATCAAGAATCCTTAAATCTTAGTGTCATGATTGATATCATGCACTCCTTCAGTGTCATACATAGGCTATATCACTTGGAAGATTTATGGTTACTTTGCACATACATATATGTTCTTCTACATGACATGGTATACTTAATATTTTCTTTAGAGATGAGTGATATACAATATATTTCTCTCACCTCATAAGAGGGGGAATTTAGTGGAATTATCATATAATACATGTTATATAATGCAAGTAATAGGTTAGATAATACAATGGAGAGAGAGAGAGAGAGAGAGAGAGAGCAGAGAGAAGAGAGAGAGAGAGGATGAGTGAGAGAGAGAGAGAGAGAGAGAGAGAGAGAGCCGCTGACTTTAAGAGTATGAGCACACCCATCTTTTAAATTTATACTTTCAATCATAGATTATAATATCACTAGGTTTAGACATGATTATTAGTTGATAATATCATCTATTGTATAATTATGACATTAAATCACATGCAGTTTTCCACCTATAGATGCAACATAATATTGAATCAATGTTACTATATTTTATTATTTTAATACTTGATGGTCATTATGTATTGACTTGATTTTCTTATACTTGAATTGGATTTGTAGGCTCTTGATTTGGGAAAATTAACTCTTGGACCTAGTTTGGGTGAGATTCAGACATATGTAGGGACTTTTCCTAATGTTTGATATTTCATTAGAGAAGTAAAGGAAATATCTTATTTACTTTTTATTATTTGCAATTGAGGAGATCTTGAAATTTCTATGTGATTAAACAAGTCTCTTAGAATTTCTTATATAGGTTTTTCGTGGACATAAGTTTTCTTAAAGGCCAACCTATAATGGATATGCCAACACATAGAAGGTTCAAAAATTTGAAATCTGACCATTGGTTAGCCTAGGATTGGAGTGTTTTACCTAGGACTAAAATATTGGATGGTCTAGTCCTATAAAATGTTTTGGTCCACTTGGGAAAAGTAGAACTATAAATCTCTATGCATGATGATAAAAAGTAATGGACCACTTGTAATTGATATAAACATTTTTATGGGTTAGGGAAAATTTTAGTTGTCCTCTCCCCTTGATCATTCGTAATTAGATCAAAATACTAGATATTTTCTAAATCCCATTTGTCTATTTGGACATCGTATGATTACCCTCATCTTCACAAACATATCACAATTATTTTTATAATCTCAAAGAGTTTTTATGGATTGTCTTCACATCGAAAGTCCAAGATTGTATATTACGTTTGCATCCCCATAGATTATATGGTCCCTTGGATCACATTTGCCAATATTGTAGAGGGAAAATTTCAAATTTAATTCAATTCTCTGTGTATATGTGTGTACACACTCACTCACTAAAAGGAGTCTCTCTCTCTCTCCTTTAAAACCCTCAGCTTCATCTTATCGACAAGTAACTACTAATAGATCCAGCTCCTCTATTGCTCCTGTCAAAAAGTTGTCCCTCACTCACCCACAGCCACTCTGTCTCCATTCCACTCCTCATTCGCTGCCTTTGTGGTTCTTCCCTCAAAATCCCCCGCTACATCAACATCCTTGCCTCTCCAATTGCCAAAAGCAGCATTCATGGAAGAAAACCAACTTCATTTTTCCCAAAAAGCTCGCCTTAGTTGATCCGGTAGCCCTGCCCCAACGGAAGACATAATTTGTGCAAGAAAAATGCAGACCATGATCAGTGGCAGATTTTTCTCATGTCACTTCATCTCACAACTAATTTTCCACCCTACCCAATCTTAATGATAAGGGATATATGTACCTCGATTCTGTCCAATGATTGTATACTCTTGGGATATACGTGGCCTTATTGAACCCACATGGAGATATCTAGTCAGGGACAATTGTCTTCAATTTAAGAATATGTGTGTTCTTTGTTTGCAAGAAGTTAAAATTGCAAGATTTTTACTTCATGGGTAAGTGTACCAAGTTGGGGGGCCAAAAAGTGGACAAAAAATTGAAAATGAATGAAACGCGGTCGCGTTTTGCAATAACGCGACTCACGTTATGTTTTCTTAATGCATAGGAATTCACGTTATAACCGAAAACGCATACGTGCCATATAACGCGTACACGTTTTGAGTTATATGAATTTTAAGAGGGCCAGAAGGAGCCATATTTACTAAAATAAATGTTAAGTATAAAAAATAATAAAAGTATAAAGAAATAATAAAGAAATATTATCTTAAATTTATTTTAGTAAATATAAGAAGTTAGGGTCACTTTACACCTGATGGAAGTGGTCCTCGTAGCTTTGACAGTTATAATCTAGAAGACAATTTTTCAAAATCTAATCTGGTCAGTACTTACTCATTATGCAAGAATTTCAGCAATGACCTAAAATTTTTAGGCCATATATATTGTAGTCAATCTTTGTTTTGTGAAAATATATAGTCATTTTGTAGGTTTTTTTACCTTCTGGATTAGATTTTGGCCCTAACACTGCTTGAATTGGTACAAAAATTGTAAATTTGGTCCATAATTCACTTTAGTGACCACGAATTACAGCTTTATGATCCTTGTCTACTTCTTACGAAAATGAGATCCTCGCTTTATAGATAAAGGATTGCTCCCTAAATGGGATTCTTGTCCTATGGCAAAAATGAGGTGATTGTAATGTGCCTCCTCCTTAGGGCTCAGAGGCTCAGGGTTGAGGGTTTAGGGTTGAGGGTTTAAGGATAAGGGTTTAGGGTTTAGGATTTAGTGTTTAAGGTTTAAGGTTCAAGGTTTTTGGGATC
Source organism: Taxus chinensis (assembly GCA_019776745.2). Taxonomy (NCBI): domain Eukaryota; kingdom Viridiplantae; phylum Streptophyta; class Pinopsida; order Cupressales; family Taxaceae; genus Taxus; species Taxus chinensis. The sequence continues at coordinate 816,369,150 of CM034149.1, forward strand.
AGGGTTTGGGGTTTAGGGTTTCAGGCTCAAGGTTTAGGGTTTATGGCTTAGGGTTTAGGGTTTAGTGTTTAGGGCTTAGGGTTGAGGGTTCAAGTTTGAGGGTTGAGGGTTTAGGGTTTGAGCTTAGGGCTTAGGGTTTAGGGCTCAACGTTTAGGGTTTAGGGTTTAGGTCTAAGGGTTTAGGTTTTAGGGTTTAGGATTTAGGATTTAGGGCTTAGTGTTTAGGGTTTAGGGCTCAAGGTTTAGGGTTTATAGTTTATGGGTTAGGGTTTAGGGTTTAGGGATTAAGGGTTCCCAGTAGTAAAAATAAGGTTTAGGGTTTAGGAATTAAGGTTTTTAGTTTAGGGTTAATGGTTAAGGGTTTAGAGTGTACAAGGTTTAGGGTTGAGGTTTTACGGTTTAGGGTTCAAGGTTTATGGTTTAGGGCTCAGAGTTTAAGGTTTAGGGTTGAGGGTTGATGGTTCAGGGTTTTGGGATTAGGGATTAGGGGTTAAAGTTTAAGGGTTTAGGGTTCAGGTTTTAGGGCAAAAAGTTTACTGTTTAGGGTTTAGGGCTTAGGGCTTAGGGTTTAGGCTCTCCCATTCACTCACTGTAATGTTCTGTGTCTTACCCATTAGATCATTAGTATTGACAGAGAGTATTCAACTAAAAATGGTTCATCTTCTTCATAGGAAAAACATTCAAAGGGATTCATCACAATTTGATGCCTTTAATTTGTTGATATTTTGAAGGAGGGAAATGCCATATATTCCAAGAATAATTTGGTACAAAGAAATGTTACCCAATACAACTCTCTTCTTTTTCCCATCGGATGGGAACTATTTCACTCACTGTAATGTTTTGTGTCTTACCCATTCTTATTAGTATTGATGGAGAGTATTAAAATTAAACAGGGTTCATCTACTTCGTAGGCAAGAACATTCAAAGAGAGTCATCACAATTTGATGTCTTTCATTTGTTGATATTTTGAAGGAGGGAAATTTTAGATATCTAAGAATAATTTGGTAAAAATAAATGTTTTTGATGCTCTTTTGAATAATTATTTCAGTTGCAAGTTGTTGGGTAATGAAGGTTTCATTCAAAGAATAAAGCTTGATATGTCTAGTGCTTTTGTAAGCTGGAAATTTGAGAGCATTTATAAGCTTCAATTTTATTTTCTAAGATGCATTACTCTAATGTTCGACAATGTTTCTCTAGATGCAAGGACCATTATGATTTTAGACAATCAATGATTCTTGAATATACAATCCTGCCACAAACCCCAGTAGTCCTCAATCCTTGGATAAATGGAGACATTGTTATTTGGCTTCCATTTATAATGATAGATATATTTATAAATTCATGTTATAACCTCTAAATGTGTATGAATTTCAATTTTTTTGGAAATCAAATCAAACCCTTCACTAGGATTGATGACTACCCCTATATCTTTTTGAAGGCACTTTTGAAAGCATCCATGTGTTTATTATAGAAAGAATTATCAATAAATGGAAGGTCACTGATTCGTAGGCCAAGTTGGACTCCCATTCAGAACTAAACAAGAAAATAATATTACTAAGTAGATTGATAGACTACCTTTGTTGTTCTTAGCCATTTCCCTATTAGTTATGCTTATTTTGAACACTGTCAGGAAGTTCTGTCAATATTTTCTATCCATTACAATAGTAGCAAAAGAGATTTCTCTTTCTCTAGAGGATAGAATAATGTAGGAAATTCAGGTTTGATCCTACACCTCCACATTGGTATATTCTATTTATGTATTATCTTCCATTTCCTTTGAGATTAACTTTTTGTGTTGTGATGGTTAATTTTTCCAGCTTCCAATGGGTCATCCTGGCTTACATAATGACTATACATGGAAATATGAGAAATGTGAAATTTCTTTTAGAGTGTGAATAAATTGACATTTAAGAGCACAAGTATATGTGGGGAGAAACATGTTTAGAAAATATGTGTAATATGAATTAAAAGGAATAAGGTAGATGTCATATCAATTTAGTTATTTGTCTCATTTCTCATAAACAAGATAGTTATACAAGTAGACTCAATGATGTTTCTAGAAACGAGACCTAGGAAATATTGATGAAATATGGTTTGGGGTATAGGGTTTAGGGTTTAGGGATCTTGGTTCAGGGTTTAAGGTTTAGGGTTTAGGGTTCAAGGTTTAGGGTTAATGGTTTAGGATTTCAAGGTTTAGGTTTAGGGTTAAGGGTTTAGGTTTTAGGGTTTATGGGTTATGGTTGTAGGGATCTAGGGTTAAGGGTTTATGGTTCATGGTTTAGGGTTAAAGATGGAGCATTTAGGGGTTAAGGATTAGGGTTTATGTGTTTAGGGCTCATGGTTTATGGTTTAGGGTTTAGGAATTAGGGTACATGGTTTAGGGTTTAACGATTTAGGGCATTGAGGGATTAAGGTGTAGGGTTTAAGGCTTTGAGGGTTTAGGGTTTAGGGTTTATGGTTTAAGGTTTATGGTTCAGGGTTCAGGGTTTGGAGTTTACGGTTTAAGGTATCAAGGATTTATAGCTCAGGGATTTGGATTTAGGATTTGGGGTTTAGGGTTTAGGGTTCAAGGTTTAGGAGTTATAGGGTTTAGAGTCAAGGGTCTATGGTTTAGAGCATCAAGGATTTAGATGTTAGGGTTTAGGGTTTATTATTTAGGGTTTTAGGTTGAGGGTTTATAGTTTAGGGTTAAGGGCTCAGGTTAAGGGTTGAGGGTTTAATGGTTTATAGTCGCAGATTCTAAGGGTTTATAGGTTAGTTTTTACGGCTCATGGTTTAAGGATTCAATGGTTTAGGGTTTAGGGTAACAGGGGTCAGGGTTTATGGTGTATGTATTTATGGCTCGGGGTTTATGGTTTAGAGGTATAGGGTTTAGGATTTAATGTTTAGGGCTCATGAGTTTATGGTTTATGGGCTTAGGGTCTCAGAGTTTAGGGTGTAAGATTTAGTTTTTATGGTTTATGAGTATAGGGTTTCATGGTTTAGGGTTTAGGGCGTAAGGCTTAAGTTTTAGGGTTTAGGGCTCACGATTAAGGCCGATGAATGTTTAAGGTTGAGGGTTTAGGGCTTAGGGTTTAGGGTTTAGGGATCATGGTTTAGGGTGTAGGGTTTAGGGTTTAGGGCTCAATGTTTAGGGTTTAGGGATTCAATTGTAGAATTTAAACACTAAAATATTTAGACCGAATGTTGAAATTCTAGAAAATTACCTATGTACAGACCAAATTATACTCATAAAAAACTATCTCTTAAACCATGACTCATGGAGTTGTGAGACTAGTTCCATAAGGTGCAAAGTGAACCTAATTTCTTATATTTACTAAAATAAATTTAAAGTATAAGAAATAATAAAATATAAATAATAATAAATAAAAAACTTATACTTTTATAAATAAAACATTTATTTTTGTAAATAAAAGCATGCCAAAAGAAAATATTATGTCTATACTATGCAGAACGCATACGCGCTATAACATGTACACATTTTGCATTTTTTCCTTTCTCGAATGTATGCCTCTAGGATTGGATCCAGTTTGGATCCCCAAGCCTGATGGCATGGACCTAAAAAAACATAGCAAACATCATATTTTTGTATGAAAAATGACAAAATGCCACTTCCTCCATGATAAATCAACATAAAATGATCGATTTGTTTAAAAAACATTATACCAGTGACATAGAGCAGAGTTCCTTCTTTCTAAAAATATAAATTTTCAATTTTTATTACTAATATATAGGTTTCCATATTATTTATTTTCTAACTATGCCTTTTTTATAAGTTTTTTTTTAAAGTTTAAAACATGTTTATCTTTTGTCATGTATCTTTTTCTTGGCTCATCAAAATTGAAAAAAATTTATACTAACACAAACTAGGCCTAATTCTATACATATTAAAAAAAAAGAAATCTAGTTTTTGATATTTTTTGAGGTAGTTAGGGGGGGGCAATGGGTCAGAGATCGATTATTTTTCAAAGTTTAAAAGTTTATGTACTAGAAAAATCCATAAAAAAAACTTGCTAAAAATTTTTAAAAAACATCTAGCACAAAGTAGATGCTCCTAGCTATCTTTTTGCCAATGGGTTTTTAAAAATACTAAATTGGTGCTCAAAAAATGGTGGGGGGCATGAAAGTCACTCTATTATATTTTTTTTACAAAAACATGAGCACTATGTTGGTATTTTAGTTATTTGACACACTTAAACTTATTTGTTTTCAATAAAATTCAGTAGCTTAGAAACTAGACTCAAAATTTTATGATTCATGTTAATAAAACATCTTCCAATTTTGAGTGTAACTATTTCAAAAAACTCGTACAAGTTGAAGTTTTTATTTTTCAAAAAACTATGTCCACTTAAGACGCCCTTTTGGTCCCCCAACTTGGCACACTTACCCATACTATGATATACACATTCCATTATATCATGGAACTTGACCATGCGATAAAGTTTTATTATATGTGGAAAACATATTTTCACATCAGTCAACAATTCCCATTCAACACAAGTGTAATTTTTTTCTACCTATGTTGTAGATCCACTTCCACATGCCACACAATAAATTTTTTTACATCTCCTACATCTTGTCTATCCCTTATTATATTGACGACATGTTCTTTGACTTCAACATACACTATAAATCTCCATAATTTATTCCATTCTCTTTAATATTGTTATTTTGTTCCCCATGTGATGTTATGTCCATTTTTTTGTTGTAATAGTAATTAAAAAACCTTCATTATAGGAAAATGGAAGGTAATAAAGAAACATTTGAAAAGAAATAAAGTGCAACACCTTCTAGTTATATCAAATGAATCATCACACATGCTTTTGAAAAAACATCTCTAGAATCTCATCTATCTCCACCACTATCAAATGATTATGATAACATTCGAAATGAAACTTATAATGCATTCATTGATGATTTCATGACTTACTCTATTAATGAAAATGAAAATGAAATGCCTCCCCTTAAAGACGTTGTATTGGATGAACTTAAATATTTATCACTTGAAGCATTACATTCTAAATCTAGTGTTGGGATACCATGTTCAAGTTAATTGAATGATGGAATTATAAATTTAATCATTCAACAAAATCACACCATGCCAAATATTCCAAGGGTGCCTCTTTCTAGAAAAAATATGAAAAAATAAAATGAGACTTAGGAAGAATTTTTTTGTTAGATTGTTGACATGTGTGTGCTTGTGTTGTCATTTATGTAAAAGTACAAGTGAATTAATGATAAAGGAGGACGATTAGGAGTGTAAGAAGAATCTTGGAATGATGATGTCATAGGAAAAAAAATTGTGGCATGGTTGCAAGAGAGTGTGTTAAGACACTCACATAACTCTTATAGGTTGATTGCAAGGTAAGAGCATGGCTTATAGGTCTTTATCTAGACCTACTCTAGGTGTTTGGTGACCTAATGAAGCATGAAGATGAGGTGCAAAGGTTTTTGGGCCCATGAGGGCATGCATAGGTGTGATACATGTTGTATCAAAAGTGTTAGGTAATTTTTAAGGGATTTAAAGCAAAGGTATGGTATTTTCCTTCTTTTTCTATGTCTGAACTGGACCTATTTCTAAGATCGAGTTATTGAAGTCAAGGTGGTTGGGAGTATTTAGGGATGAATGTGAGAAGATGAGAATTGGAGAAGTTGAGAGAGGTTTTCATAATGTTGTGGGAAAATTTTCAGGTCAGTATGTTTTGATTTTCTCAAGATATGAGGTTGTTAGCTATATAAAGCTCAAGAAGGTGAGTTTTCCAAGTTGAAGTGAGATAAATCATCTTGTTTGGAAAATTTAAAGTCTTCATGGGATGCTGATTCTTTTCAAGATGTTGAGGCATGGAGTTAAGAAGATCTCAGAGTTTGAATGAAGTTAAATAAGGCCATAATATTTATGAACGATTGTAAAGAATCCAAGGAGGTTAAAAACCCTAGTGAAACCCTAGTTCATGAGTGATAGGAGAAGTATTTTTGGTGTAATATGATGATGGATATAATAATAAAAAATTATTATTGCAAGATGGATAGGAATCTACCATCATTCAGATGGTGGTGGTTTGACGTCTTGAATGTAGGTGGAGCCCACTTAGATTCGCATGTTTCTAGGACAGTTTGTTTTTCTCTTAGATTTTACATTTAACCTATGAAATAAATTGATGTTATGAGTATTATGGGAGATTAGTTACATGTTTTAAGTGATTTAATATCTCAGTGAAGTCATTTGGAGGTCTGCTTAGGTCAATCTTTGAAGACCAGTTTTTCGGACCTAAAAAGGGTAGTTTTACAGTCTTGGAGTTAGGTGGTGTTTGAGAACTTGTGGACTTAGTGATGATGGTTGATGGAATTGGGGGTGTTTCACATATAAAATATAACATTATTCAAGATTTTTTTGAGCTCTGGAAATGAGATGAGGTGGCATGAAGAAGGTAAAAAAATTGACCTAGTTTGAGTAGTTCAGGACAAAAGTGATTTTTCTGAATATTGGTCTAAAAGACCAATATATTTCATGGTATAATGAAGTATAAATTCATTATTGTAATTATGTATTCATTTTTAACCATTTATATCTATTAGGATACAAAGGAAAGGTAAAAAGAAGTGATGAAAGAGGATTCTTCCATGACTGGTTTTTGACATCTGGAGGAGAGCTTTAGTGGAAAGTGGTACAAGTGGCTCTATTGGTTGAGTCATGATGTTGAAAATGGATAAAGGTTTTCCTAGTGGCATTGGAATTCCAATTAATTTTTACATGCCATGGTTTAAGTGTTTTGTGAGAGCTAGGTCTTCATCTTTGAATACTAGTCTACTGGAGGTGCCTAGTTTGAGTAGGAAACAATCATACTTGGTGGTGTTACAAGAAGAATGGATGATTAAGAAGTTTGTGAGATTATGGAATGTGTTGAAAGGTTTTATTTTAATTTTTCAGATCCTTTGGAAGCATGATGAAAATTATTTTTGTGATTGGAATCCATGGAGTGCTTGATGAAGGAGGATTTAGCTTTTCAAGCATAGTTTGTGATTGTTAAGTGTCTTGGTGAATTTCCGACCTATATGGGATATTTATGTGAATTTTTATCATTGTGTAAGTTTTTTTAATGTTTTTAATAACTATCTTAATTCTCATTTCTGAAATAATAGTGTTTTAGAAGAAGATTCATTTATTTAAGTGAGTGTAGTTGGTCGTTATGGACTACTTGTGTGAGAGAGAAAAGTATGAGCCTAAAGAGAGTGTGAAAGAGGTTTGAGGGCATCAAGACAAATTTGAAAGAAGGTATGAATAATTTAGGGGAGATGAGAAGATAGCGTGTAAGGTAAATATACCTAATCAGCCTTTGAATTATAAGTATTGAGTGAAGTAGGAGAGAGTGTGTTTGGAGAGGATTTTAAGAGAGTAGAGCTGAAATTGTGATCACTATCAGTTGTAGCAGTAATGATACATTAGTGGTATTCATATTTAGGTGTTTGATTTTTTTATTGATAACATTATGGGTTTTTAGCCTTATTTTAGGGTTGGTGCATTGCTAAATAAGGGTTAGCACTCCTTGTGGGGTTGGTGCCTCACTAAAAACATTGTGTGTGATGTGTCATATTCATGCAAGTATTTTGGTTTGAGTAATATAATAAAAAGTTTCAATGGTTTTTCTTCACCTTGACGTTTTCACACTTTACATCTTGTGTTCTTGTGTACTCTCTCTTAGTTATGCTTATATGAATTATTGTTTCCTGTTGATTAAGGTTACATTAATGCATGGTTGAATGGTTAACTGTTTATGCAAGCTAATTAATATTGGATAAAGGTTTTGGAGGAATGATTTACCCCACCTCTCTTAGTCCATTGTGCTTCCAAAAATTGGTATCAAATTAGGTCCTTTTGAATAAATATAATCACTTAGAGGAGATCCTTTGAAGCACAAGTATGGTGGGAAATCTAGTTCAAATTGAAGAATTTCCTTTGGTAAGAATGAGAACATGTTTAAAACCCTTAGTTTTTGACATATGGGATTCCATAATTGATGTGTGCAATCCATGCCAATATAAATATTATTTGAATGGTTGTGAAGTTGATAAAGAAGACAAGGAGGAACATGTTATGGTTCTAGGTCTTGTAGGTCCAAGGGAAAAAGATGAAGAGTGTCAGATTGCTCAAAATAATTTTTATACTCAAGATGAAAATATTATATGGTATATTGATAGTGGGTGTTCTGGTCATATGATAGGTGAAAAAATAAAATTCATTTCTATAAGAGAAAGTTCACCACGATCAGTTTGGTTTGGGTACAACTATAAAATTGTAGGAAGAGGCACATTGAGCTTAAACAATGGGAAAACTCTCACTAAGAATGTCCTGTATGTTGATGAATTGAAAAAAAACCTTCTCATTGTGATTCAAATGTGTAAAAAGGGATACACCCTAACCTTTGATGAAAAAGAATGTAAAGTCCTGAAAATGGAATCATGTAAGATTATAGGGAAATCTAAAAGGACTGACACCAATATGTACAATACTGAATGAATTCAACAAGGAAAGTTGTCTTATGAGAAAGATGGATGATATTTGTCTTTTGCATAGAAGTTTAGGACATCTCAATTTTGATAATTTGATCAAAATTAGTTCTAAAGGATGTTTTGGTGAAATTATTTGTCATATGAAAATTTTTGGGTTTCCACCAACACTCATTGGGATATGCCCCTCCTTCTTGTGTATGGGGCGGCTCCCATTATTGAATGTAACTATACTAATTCTATATAACTATTGTGGGGTGGCCAAATAGGTAGGGGATCACACATGAACACTTACTGAACCAGTGGAAAAGTACTTATATGGGGTACAAGGGAAGAAATTACAAAGATGAGGGATAAAGGAGAGGAATTAAGAGAGGGGAGGTTATCATTGTGATTAGGAAAGTGTAGAGTTCACACCAAATAACTGGAGTAGTTCAACATTCAATTGGAGGAAATAAAAAATGAAGAACCTAATGAGACTAACAAATCTAGACACATAGTTCCTTAGATTCATTCATCAAGGACACCAAGTTCCTTCCTGATCACCATATTTGAAAAGTTTAAAAATAGATAATAGAGGAAACATGAGAAAAATAAAAGGAAGAATGTAGATTTAATTTCTTGTGTAGTGATGAATATAAAGCATCAATTAATCTACAACAATTCAAAATCACTACCAAGAACTAAAATTCAGGATTTCAAGATCCTTTGGAATGAAGAATCCATGCCAATTTATAGCCTTGTGAATTGACCTTTCATCTCCCACTATATAAATCTTCATGTCCCTATTCCACTTCTTCCCTTTTAATTAACCCAAGAAGAGAATAATTTATTATTTTTATTATAATTTTGAGAGAACACGTTTGTAAATCACAAATATTATCACTTAGTGAATAAGACAAAATACAATGATTGTGTAAAATGAAGAATTAGAAGAGTGGGAGAGATGAGGAGGGAAAGGGATTGATTTATATTTTTAAAGAATCTCCCTCTGATGAATAACTTTCTGATGATGATCACAATATCCTCATTTTACATGATGTACAAACACCTCAGGATGCCAAATGAGTGTTTAGAAATACTATTGAGAGATCCTCAAATGTGAGCTAAAGATGACTGTAGGAATTTATCATGATGATCTACTCAATTCTTGATTGATCAAATCCCTTTGATAATTAAGCTCGTTGAGCTCACTAATATCACTCTAACTAGCTCACCGAGCTTTCCTAAGCTCATTTGGTTTACCAACCCATCTCACTACAACTCGAATAACTCACCCAAATTACTTGACCTTGCTCACTTGTATAAGATATTTTTGAAAAATAATGAGTTATTGAATAGATTACCATCACAACCAGTCCAAATTAGACTCACTACAACCAACTTACTTCAATTAAACTTATCTCAATCAACCCAATTGACCAACTCACCTATCTAACTAGTTCACTTCAACCTAAGTTACTTAGTCATCACATCTCATGGTAACTAGCTTGAACTGAGAGGTGATGATGGATATAACTTGACTAATGAGCTATGATGAACTTCTATGATGAATCAATGGGGTCCTTGACACCCTTTGAATATTTTCCAATGGCTCATTGGTCTGAACTTTCCTCTGTTATGCTTTGCCATGCTCCCGAGCACAATCGTGACACAAAAGATGTTTCCAAGACCCTTATGGAGGTTTCATTTTTATTTTTGAGATAAGAGATCATAATTTAACCCTGTGAAGAGTTTAAAATGTGGAAATATGAGTGAAAATGGAGCCATCTACAACTTTTTGCATCCAAAATGAAGACTTTCTAGTTTGAGCATGTAGGACCGAGACCTGCTATTTTGGGACATATAACCTGTTTTGCTCAAATATGACCTTCTGAACCTTCTAAGACATTCTAATTTCCCTATGCTGATGATTCATTGCTATTTTTAGCAAGTTTTTTTTTCCAAACTTCTATTTTGGGAAAATTGATAATTTTACCTTGCTTACCATTTTACATCGATTTTGAGTGTTCTGTGCGATCAAAGTTTGTAAATTAAGAGAATTTCTATTTTTAGCATGTGGAGGTTCATGAAATATGATATTTTTAGTAATTGACAAAAATGCCCTCATTTTACGAAGGAAACATTATTTCTATATTTGACTCTTCATTGCGATCTCGTGCTCAAAATTTTAGTGTGTTTCACCCACCAGAATGCTTGGGAATTAAAAAAGAATATTTCCATGGTTAGGATTTTAGGCATGAAGCTACCGTGATATCCATTAATGGAGTAACTGAGATACCTTTGTTACTGATATGCTCTAGAGAAGAAAACTTATCTCAAAACCTTGATAGGATCAACTTCTTTGTTCGCCAGCAATGAAAAATATTCATCCTTTTAACCATGGAAGCTGTGATAGGAATTTAACATGGTGTTTGAAAAATTTGCATGTTTAATGGAGGCTTTTTATGAAGAAATCATGGAGTTGGTGAGAAAATATGAAGTGGGTAGAAGTTACTTTTGTGTTGAAAACTTCTTGGTAACACTTTTGGTTCATGGGAGAGGAAGAAGCGGGAAGTAGCAAGTTAAAAGGAATTAATCAATTTTTGGTTTGCAACCTTCAAGGAATAGGGCACATTTTTCTATCCCTCCTATCCATAAGATAGTTGGTACACTAAAATTCACTTTCTTCGAAGAGCCTGACAAGTGGCGGAACAGGATTGGATAGCTACAGAGAAAAGAGAGAAAGTTTTGAGTGCACTTGGGAAGCAAAAACATTGATCACACGGACAACCTGGTAAAGAGCTAGGGTTCGGGAACATTTTTTTGTCCCAACTATCCCCACTATCCCTAGGATAGTTTAGACTATAAAATGTGCCCATGGGTTTGGAGGAAAAACTTATCCAATTTGTACACACCACCACTTAGCCCTTACTAGGAAGAAAGAGGGTCACATGAGGGTTCAAGACCTATACCCTGGGGGTGGGGCTCATTTTGTCGTCCTTACTATCCCCAATTTCCCCACTATCCTATAAATTTGGGACAATTAGGACAATAGGGACACCAAAATGTGCTAGCCATCCAACTGTGAATTTGACTAATTCCCAAAATCATGAAACCAACTTTCTCGGAGTTCTAGGAACTCTTTTTTAGAAAAATGTTATATAAATTTGACTCCCAAGTCCATTTTAAGATCAAGGGGAGGGTTTTCAAGACTTTATTATTCCTCATTCTCCAAAATGTTTCTTTTTCGTTTGGGAACCTAGGTGAATCTACTAAGATTTCTCTTGCCTAAAAAGAACTTGGGTCTCAGAAAGAATGTGAAAAATCCATCATGTAGATGATCCTTTTAGGCTTCCAACATTATCTTGTTTTCCTTTTGACTCATCATGGAGCTCCTAGAATCCTCTATTGAAGTTCAGGTACCTTTTTCCACTATAAGCTCCTTAATTTCCTAAACATATTGTACTGAATTCAAAACTCCTAAATAACATTTATTAATGGTTTTAGGCCTATTGATCATTCTTGGTGGATGCACACATGTCCTGGGAAGGATAAGAATAACCTTCTTAGGCTTACTGAAGAACTCACATTTAGAATAACTTTATTGAAATTAAATGAGTCACCCTGACTCAACATTTTGAAAAAATGGGATGTTATGTACAACACATATTCAGATTTTTAAGGATATGATAGATACCATAGAGATGGTAAACATATTAAAATAGGGTTTAGCAAGGCCTAAGAGATTTTTTTTGACACTTGGGTCTGTTTTCATACTTGAAAATTTGAAAATTTCATGTTGTGCATTTGCGTGAAAACTGTTGGCTCTAGCTTGGGGACTTGTTCTAAATAAAACAAAGTGATGATAAGATAAACATGAAATCTAGAATTTGAATACAAATCATGGACTAGTTCCTTATCTATTGGGATTTACAGATTCACCATAGAGATATAAAAAAAAAATTTCTTTATTAAACACCACACACAAAAAGAAACACACAACACAAGGGAAACATGAAACACATAACAAAAAACCTAAATTAACTATGGTTATGTAGGGGACAAACCACTTTCATTGAATCACAAAATTGAATTGATGGATTACCCGTAAATGAGTATCATTGAATGTCATTATTTAACAAATCTATTGATAAGTTCACTGAAGTATGAGACCCTCCTCAGATTCTTAAGAAATATAGCATGTTCGTTAGTACAATTGATGATCAAATCATTCATTCTATCACCTCTATTACTTTGACACATTATTTTCAGATTCTCCTTATTTATCAGGTTCCTTACACTTGTTGATTTTCCACTGCTTCCCTGAAGATGATTCTTTCTTACACTTAACTTATCATTTCCATGACAATACCTTTATTCTCCACGTATCATATGCTTCATGACCACCATTTCCAAAGTTTTATTCTCATAAGATGTCTCAGAAAGATCGTCATTATCACCAATGCCTTGATGATATTTGTCTTTGAATTGTCCCAGGAATTCATCTTTCTCATGTTCCTACTTTTGAGTAACATGCTGCCTTATGCAGTGTGCAATGTGCATTACATCATTACCTTAGAAAGAGAATGAGATTAAGGTTGGGTATGCAATGCAGAAATTTCTGTCTTCTTAATATTTTCTATTCCGAGCTTCAAAATCAATCTTGTTGAGGGATTCTTTCTCTTTTTCATCTTCTTCCAATGAGAAAGAGAAGATTTCAAGTTCACCAATATACTCATGACATGGAAATTCATATTGAGCCTTAAGAACATGATTGGAAACATCGAACTTACCTGTCAAGAAGTTTGTTGAGCATTACTCCTCCTTGAATTGATTTTATCATCACTTCAAGATTTATTTATTACAAATCAAGGTTCTCATTACCATCATCAACATCTAATGGAGCAACTTAATTTATGCTCTCATCCCATGAGAAATACACATTATCAAAATTTGATTTCATCAAACCATCAGGATTTTCTTTGATCAGGTATGTGGTGCTTGGAAATTCTTCCATCAACATGGGAAGCTCAAGATCATCCTCCAAATTCATGAAAAAACTACAATATTTGGAATTTTGACATGAGATGTCTACAATTGTGTCATTGATTTTGCACAATATAATTCATTTTTACGATGGGCAGTAGTTTATTTGTTTTACCATTAACCAGGATGGTGGCATGCAACCAGGCCAACTGCATATCTCCTCCAACATATTGACAGAAGCTTCAGCCCAAAAACATACCATATGAGGCAAGCATGTCCACTATAAGGATTCTCATTATGATCTGATCTAACCCATAAGAGGAAATTTTTTCATTTCCATGGAGAGCCAATAGCTTGAGGTGGGAGAAAGAGAGAGGCCAAGATGTTTAGCAAATTTTATAGGCATGATATTATCTAAAGCACTGAAGTCAATGATGCAATTGTTTAGCTTATACCCATTGACGAGCAAGGCTATGTAGAAATGTTCTAACTTCCTAGAGGTGGATGGTGTGGAGGTGAGGAAATTCAGAGATGGAGTGGACTGAGTTTCATGATATGGTTTTTGGTGGTGAAATATTTAGAAATTGAACTACTTGTTTTGATATGCTGAAAAAGTTTCTCAAGTTGCTTGGGATGAGTTATCAAGTACTCAAATTCAGAAATTTGGAATTTTATTTTTTGAAATGGTCAATGATATCAAAGGATGAAGAGGTGGTAAGAAAATCATGGGTTGTGGAAAATATGATATAGATGTTGTTACAAATTGTAGAAATTGATTTTTCAAGAGAAAATGAAGGAATCTTACTTGAAGATGAAGACGTATTCTTGGTTGGAGTGGTATCATGCTTCTTCTCAACTAAACCTATTGAAGTGGACTTTGATGATCCTCCATTCTTTGTTTTTTTTCTCAGAGTCGCCATTTAAGGATTCAATTTATTAGCTTGGGTAGTATAAGAAGGGTATTTTTCTCTTTTTGTGATCCAGTGAACACCGCATATGAGTAACTATTTGTAGATTATTCATCATCAAGTATGCATTCATAAAACCTGAACCGAGCACATTTTCCTTCTCCTTCATTTTCAAATTCTGATTCTAAAATATCTTCTTCTCCATCTTCATTGATCTTGCATATTACATTGATTGGAAGAGCCTCCAAGGAAAGACTTCAAAGTGATTTTGCAATCTTGTTCTTGTTTTGGTTTGGATGAGGTGTTTTCTGAGAAAATTTTGTTTTCAACATTGTCAATTTATTTTCCAAATTCTGCAACATTAGATCAGTTCTCTCATCTTTTTGAGACATATCCTTCATTGAAGGATTCTCCATATTACCTAACAAGACGAGGTAATTTTCCACCTCAATAGAGATTTCTTGGACATGGTCCAAATATTGTGGTTGTACTCTCCATAGTATAAATCTTACTTCATTCATTTGAGAATTCACAAAGAACACCTTCAAGTTATCTACAACAGGAAGAACAATGACATGAATTTTTTTGATCAGATTATTGAATTTTTCCACAATGTATCTCATAGACTCTTATGGGGTATTTCTTCATCTAAGTAGGTTGAGAAAAGTCGTCATGAGCATATTCGGTGGTCTTGAATATTTCTTTAAAATTAATTTTCAAACCATTCCAATCAGCAATTGAGCACAAAGGAAAATAGTAGAACTAGTCTACCACGACATCTTGTAATGATTCCAAAAACAACGACACTGCAACATATTCATTTTACACTCCAAGGATTCCACAGGATGTGATACAATCATCAGGATGTTGCTTGCAATCTCCATAGAATTTTGGAAAGATATTTCTTGATCCTCCTAGGAGTTCATGGAGTGGTGGAGCCAAAGCCAATGGACTAGTATTCTATCCTCAAGGTATAGGTGTTTGTGCTGACATTTCTTCTTCCTCTCTTTCTTCTTCTTCTCTTGGGAATTCAAAATTCAAATGTGGGTGAAAGATAGGAGAATTTGTAGGAGTGTTAGTAGGATTTTGAATAGGGTTACTATGGGTACCACTTGATGAATCAGATGAAGACGAGGCTTGAGAGAAGTAGTATATATTATCTCTGAATCACTCTTGCTGATTTTATAAAGCTTCAAAAGTAGGGTCAATGATTCTTATAAACCTACAAAATATTGATCACCATTATTATAAACTTGCAAAAGAGAGAATACATGAAACATGAGTGAAGGAAAAGGAAGAATTTAACTTTCATATCTTATGTAGTGATGAATACACATCAACAATCAATCGACAACAATTGACAATTGCTACAAAGAACAAAAATTTAGGATTTCAGGATCCTTTGGAATGGAGAAACCATCCCAATTTATAGCCTTTTGAATTGAAATTTCATATCTCCCCACATGAATCTTCATGTCCTTATTCTACTTGTGACCTCTCAATTTCCCCTAGATGAGACAAATTTAGTATCTCTCTTATAATTTTGAGAGAATAATATTACAAATTACAAATATTGTCACTTAAGTGAATAAGAAAAAATACAATGGTTATGTAAAATGAAGATTTAGAAGAGGGGGATAGAAGAGAAGGATGGAAAGGGATTTATTGATTTTTGGCGAGAAAAGTTTTCGAGGACAAATTGGTGGGTTTCTTTCCAACGCTTTGGGAATATAAGTCCCTCTACTTAAACAATATAGCTACCATATATGCATGAGAGAGTGAAGAAAGTTTTATCCTCGTTGGCCTTACGGTTGGGGATCCAACAGGGGCACTCCACTCACCCTACGGAAAAAGATTGCATATACTTGCAAGGGAGGAATTTGCTAGGAGAGAGGGAAAGGGAGTGAAAATATTGGATAAGAGGAACTAATGTTGCAAGTAGAAAATCAAAGTCTTGCATACATCAAATAAAAATTTCATCACATGCACTAAAATTAGGAAGAAACAATACTGCAAACAACAACAAGACCAATTAGAATTTAATGAACACTGTTAGGGTCTCCTAAGATGCATTCTAAAAGATCCATGAAAGATGTAAAAGATACTTCTTGTGAAAATGTTGTAAGTCACTGGCGTAGATAACACATTCAAGAGATGGGAATTGATTCTTGGTGAAGGCAATATTTAGTCACAATGCCCATTTTATAAACTTGAGTCCCGCAGTCTCTTGACACTTATTATTTCAGGAAAAAGTATATTACTATTTTTAGTAAGTGTGAAAATTCTTCTCCAAACTCCAATTACAGTTGCCAATCTAGATGCTCAACTCTCAGGATGCTCCTCTTGTGAAAATCACCCTCTGGAATGACTTATTATTTTTAGTAAGTGCCAAAAAAGTAACTTACTATTTTTAGCAAGTACGAAAAATCAACTTCTTTGAACCTTGACTGGTTATGGTAACAGGAAATCCTCTTTCCTTCTATTTTCCCCTCACTTTCTGGATCAGTCTTCTATTTTGGCTAGTATTCATGGGACCACTTAGTATTTTTAGTAAGTTTCCATTTTGGACCAAGATGACCATGTTGATGATTTCTCCTTGTAGTGCATCTTCTGTGTTCACTGTCTCCTTCATAGGTTCTTCAGTTGATGAATTTCCCAAAATAATAGTCCTCTATGTAGAATACTTGCCCTTTTTAGAAAGCAAGCTTCTGGTGGTTGGATTTCTACAGAAAAAAGTTTTTTGATATCATTTTTTTCCCAATATTTCCCCTTAGAAATTTCGTGCTTACTTGATAAATAGTTGATGAGATTTTAAAATTTCATTTTTTTCACCTAGCGGGAGCTCTAAACACGAAAACCATTAATGGAGCTTGAAAGTTATAGGTCTGGTTTTCTCCTCTATTTGTGATGAAAATCATGATTTTGTTGTGGGGTTTTGCTTCTAGTTTCATTGGTGAAATTTCTCTTCAAATCGATTGTCGGTTTGATGGGAAATCATATTTGGATGATTATGCTTATTACGTTATTATTAAGTTTCTGTAATGCATTAATGTATGGATCTATAAGTTGTTCTTTCTACTTTTCTCTTAACTAAGTAAATGTACTTCTTATTATGCAATTCATCCTCCACTAATGGAGAAACCTTCTCACAATGCTCACATAAAGGATGTGCTCGATGCCTATGTGTGTCTCAAGTGAGCATCCAGCACCCGTTGGGTGATAGGCTGACATGCTTGGGGTTATAAAGTTATATTGAGGATAGATAAAAATGAATACATCTTGGTTCCATTACCGATACTGAGAGAAGAGAAGAAGGATGCTCAACTATAACTTACTCGGGACTATAATCCATTGGTGGGCGACGAATCATGATATCCTTCTAAAGTGGCGTGAAGTGAGAATCACATTCTCTGTCAGGTTTTCCTGAAGCAATACACCCACTATCATAAAAAACTATCATGGGAAGGAGCCCACCTCATTTCACATCCAAGTATGTGAGAAGGCCTAGATGGAAGGCACAGAAGCATTTCCACCTTCTTTATGGGTGCATAAGTTATACTCCACTTTACAAGGTTGTGTGTGTGCATGGTACATTCACTCAAAGACATGTTGTCATACAAGAAATTAGAAAGAGTTGACGGATGACCTCCTCCAATATTTTGAATATCAAAGCACTAAGCCATCAGTGGATAATTTGTTGCAAGTTGTTAAGTGCCTAACGATGGGAGATAGTGCCATGGAAGAAGACAAAATACTAGATTTATTAGGTGAACCTGGTTTAGAAGCACACTTTGATGAGGAGGAATCAGAAGATACACAACTTAAGTGCGCATGCATGGAGAAGGAGAATGGGAAAATGGTCTATGTGATAGATGGCGAAGAGATGGAAAATTTGGATGTTAACCATACTGAAGATATGTGTGAAGTTATGGATAGTGTTGATGAGAAAGTAATCATCTAACATGAACCCCTCAAGACAAAGAAGGTTAACATTGGCTCAAGAATGGTACCTAAGGAGGCTACCATTGGGGACTATTGGTCAGAAAAGGATGTTTCAAATATCATTGACATGTTATGTGAGTTTCAAGACTTATTCCCATGTGGGTACTATACGATAGAAAAGTGACATGCGAGGATGATAATCAGCAAGTGATGTTCCCATTACCCGACCTCTCGAGGTCGTGCCGAGATAGCCGATGGTCTAGAATATACACGGGATGCAGATAAACTAGTTAGGAAATCTTATGTCTTCGACGCGCATTAATGGAATCTATGTATCTAAAGCAAAGAAGGCCCTCCTAACCTAAACTGGCGTGATAGATCATTTGGCAAGGATGACTGCTCGAAGGCTCCAATCAATATCAAGTTCTGGCATGATCCAATCTATAGGTTATGGGATATGTGGAAGATAACCTGTGGGTTCTTCGTATATGTCTCCCAACAAGGTCATGAAAATGGATGGCTAAATGTGTAATGGACCTTTTGGTGCTCTATGGATGATTCTTTGGTCTAGTCCAGAAACCTTTAGCTTGATTAGCTACTATGTTTAATAATGATAGTTGTGTGATAATGTTTGGTGGGAGTAGAGAGGATCTAAATACTAATGTGAATAAACCAGCATCAATGTCTGATTGACCTGTGGGCCCGTTGGGTTGTGGGACCTGTGGATCACAACTGTAAGTTCGTGGTTGTTGTGGACCTCCTATGGTCATGTGAAGAATCAATCCCTTCTTCTGATCCCGAGTATCCAATAATCGTATGCATTTTTTGGCCTCTACATTTAGAACTAGAAGTTGCGTGATTTTCTCGGAGTATCTAATAGGTGTTCTGGAAACTTGGATACATAAGCCAGTGTCTATGTCAATGAGGATGTCTCCTGCATCTAGCTGTGAGACCAAAGGATCACAACTGAATGTTTTCCCTCTTTCAAACCCTTCTACAGTCATGCAGATATCTATTAAGGCAATCTGTAGTTTGGTTGGTTTGACCAAAATGTGTGTGCTTTGTCATCTTCTATGTTTAATCCTCTTACCTGTGAGCTGATTTCTTGTAGGTTTGTTATTGTTCGGAAGACTTGAATTCTGAGATTTTGGTCTATGTCAGTTATTGCTGCAATAATATTTGGTTGAGGCACGATTGGCTCAAAAACGTATTCCTTGGGCTCCCTAGGTCCCGTGATTGTCATACAAGATCAATATAAGCCTAACTGAAATGAAATAAACTATGTGAGATATATCTACAACATATATATATATATATATATATATATATATACACTCTTCTATTTTTGTACTTTTGATAGAATATTTTACAGAATTATGATAACAACTATTTAATATATCCAAAAAATGACAACTAACCTAATAACAAAATTAGAAACAAACAAGGTAGCCGAGTATAGCTACTTGTCTGTGTAGTTGCGAATCTATTCTAAATATCTAAATAATTGATCTAATTTAATCGAAAGATTTTTTATCCTACCTCATAAGTGAGGAACGAATCATAGTTTTCTCGAAAACTATCGATCCCCACGGCTTCCTCGGCAATATCAAAAATGAACATAATCGAAATGAATTAATTCACTACTGTATTTGGTATATTTTAACTAAAACTTTGAAAGCTTGAACATTGATTTTGTAGAACAGTGACGAATCTGATTGTGTATGGATTTTTCCCCTCAGTGTGGTCTCCTCATTCCTTCGTGTTCATGTGAAACCAGAAAAGCGTGTAATGCTAGCATCAATAGTAGGTATTGGAAAAATGGCATCTTTGGATGTAGACTGAATATAATGTGAGTAGGAGAGGGATAGCGCAAGAGAACAGAGCTTGGCTTATGCAATTCCTAGCGGGATTTATTACGAGTCATACAACACAAAACATCCAGAACCTGAAACTATCCTTCTTGACGAACAAAACTTGTAACTCTAATGGCTTCAGACTGAAAATGAAACTATCCTACCTCAATTGATTATATGAAGTAATAATAACCCTAGAACAAGAAGATCATGTGGCTTCTAAACAACAAAATAAGACTAACTATGCATGCAACAAATGAAAACTATTGAATTCCTAAACAAGAATTGAAAGACTAAACTATTGAAATGAGAGGATGAGGGGAAGTTTTGAGGGGCCATTTGCTTGTAATCAAACCAAATATTTATAGAATTCCCATTCACCCCAAAGGTAACTCCAACTAGGACTCTTTTACCATTAAAAAATGGAGAAACACTATTCCAGGGGACATAAAACATTAATACAAGCCAAGGTGGTGGAAAAAAAGCTGGTAAAAGTTGAAAATTTATGTGAGTCGTGATAAGAAGAATGTGTTGGAAAATGCATGAAGGATCATTGCTTTGAGCAGGGGGCAGTTACAGGACCAACGCCTTTCCTGGGCAGCGGTCATGAGACCGCCACCCAGGCAGGGTAGCGGTTTTCTTCACTGAAGAAAAAAATGCAAAGGAAAAGAGGGGAAAAGAGAAAAACAAAGCATGCGGAGGCTAAGTGGGGCATGCAGGATGTTAACGTACACTTGGAGAGCTTTTCTAGATCCTGAACACCTTGCAAGGAGACCTGTATTATCATTGGGGCATGTGTAACATCGTTCTGGTAGTGCAGTACCCTTACAATTTTGGGTACATACATATTGCCCCCCTCGGAGAAGCATTTTAGCCATGAAGAGGTGTAAAACGGTGGGTCTGAGTATGGCAGTCCTGAAATGGGAAGCTAGAAATTATACTTGACACGTCCGTGTGTCGAAATGACGCCATCCCAAAATTCCTGCTACCTGTAAAATGAAAAGAGGACTCAAGTGCAGATAGATAAAATAAATCAAAAAATAAATACTAAAATAATATGAAGTGAGGACTTACCATTTGTGCGGGGATAAGAACTTACCTCTGTCGGCACTCCAAACCTGCGAAAAGGGCATTCAAAATGAGTCAAAATGCTATATATATATATATATATATATATATATATATATATATTATATATATTAAATGGGCCCATTTTCCTATTCATTTGTGCGTGTCGATTTGATTGATTTTGAGCTCTGGGAACCACGGTGACAGTTCTTGACGAGAGTATAGTCGAAATGTTTGTGACGAGATAGTGATCATGCCTCCACGAATGGAACATCGAACCTGCGAGATCTTAGGTTAGTTCTTCTCGATTTACCGTTTTTATACCTAAAATGTAAAAATCATGAAATCTTCACCATGGGGGGGTAATTTTTGAAATTTCTAGGTTTTAAATGTGTCTTTAGGGGGGGGACACCTAATGGGTAGGCTCTCATTTTGTTCAAATGGTGTTTTTATCCAATTTTGAGCATTTTTAGGGTACGTGACCCGTTTGGAAACGTGGGACACAACCACTTCCCTGAGCAAGGCAGTGGTTACAGGACC
Organism: Taxus chinensis; assembly: GCA_019776745.2. NCBI lineage: Eukaryota > Viridiplantae > Streptophyta > Pinopsida > Cupressales > Taxaceae > Taxus > Taxus chinensis. The sequence continues at coordinate 816,390,934 of CM034149.1, forward strand.
GCCACCTTTCAAAGTGGTAGTTACGAAACTGCCACCCCTGCTCAGGGTGGCGGTCCTTTCCAGAATGATAAAACAACCTTGTTTTTAAATTTTTTTTGCATTTTCCATTTTCCTCTATGCTTTAATGATTTTTCCAATGTGATTCAAATACTTACTCCTTTTTGCGTGTTTTTGGGTATATGTAGAAGGAGGAATATATCAGATGGAGCTGAGAGAGAGAGTGTGAATGGCTTCCAGCAGTGTTGGATGCACTTTCTCAGGCTGAGAAAGACATCCTTCAGAGGGCCGAAATATTACGTATATCATGAGTTCCTCATGTTGCACCTTCTAGTCACATACTATGTGACCTTTTTTCATATTGGGGTGTTGATCAAAACACTTTCTGATTTCCAGGAGTTAGGTGTGAGTGGACTATCACCTTGGAGCATTTCTACCACATCTTGGGAGTCTCGATCACCGGGAGACGACTTACACTTGAGATAGTGGGGTCGGAGGCTCAGATAGCTCAGTGGGCTACATATATGGGAGACACAGTTGTCTTCACTAGTTCGAAGAAGGGGGTGAGGGTCCATTCCATTCCTATCCTGCCTATCCCTTTGATTTGTTAGGAAATTATGGGGATCAGGGACAAGGGAGGGAACACCTTCCTCTACTGCTTGTTCCCTATTATTGCACATATTGAGGCACATGGTCATATTTATGCCTAGGGAGCCAATATACTTGGAACCACCTATCACAACTTGTAGAGGGTGGTTCGCTTACAGGGAAAGTCTTTGAGCCATCTGACCTTGGTTATGAGCTAGGTCCATGAGCGTATCATCCCGTATGGGAGAGGAATAGAGGTGGCAGATCCCGGATCCGTGAGGGTAGCTAGATGGACAGAGATGTTGGTGATTAGAGCACCCCACCAACCAGTTGCTTCCCTGACTACTGATGATATGGAGGCCACACCTTATCAGGCCATGGCAGGGTTGTGGGGTGAGGAGACCTTCACTTTGATCTCCTGCTCTACTACAGGGTAGCTTGTGGACAGGATAGGGAAGGTATAGACACACCCCTTTGATCGAGTGCCTCAGCAGTTCGGCCTTGCTTACGTTGATATGATTCTCCCAATGGTGCCAGTGTTCAGATCAGTTCAAGAGGCTAGGGGAGGTCCTAGAGGCTGGGGTTGGACTGTTGTTTCTCCTGGCATCCCTATTGTAGCTAGGCGGGTGGTACATGCCTGAGAGAGAGTCAGTGCCCCTCAAGCACCTTTACTTCGGATTGCCGCCGGTCCTGCCTATAGCAGTGATGACCTTATTGATATAGACTCCAATTCTAAGGAGTTCATAGGGGGAGAGACTGAGGAGGAGACCGAGGACATGGAGGTCAACGAGTCAGGTGGAGAGGAAGATAGCGATTCTGAGTGACATGACACTCAGGAGATATTACAGGTCGAGAGGGCAGAGCAGAGTGTGGAGAGGGTGACTATAGTATCAGAGGAGTTGCCCTCTCAGGACCTAGGTGGAGAGGATGAGTCCGTAGTAGTATGCTATGTTGCCCCAGACACAGGAGGAGGACATCAGTCAGTGGCGGCATCTATGGCAGGCGTTGATCCTAGGGATCCCTCTTGGAGGCCTGGAGATTCGAGTGAGTTGTCACTCTTCTTTTAATATTTGTTTTTAGCTAGGATTGCCTTAGTTGCTATCTCTCCTTTTGTTCATCTTTGTTTTTATCTTTTGATTATTTTCTAATTTGTTTTCTCCTTTTCTTACAGAGACTGTTGATGAGTGGTGAGACTTGATTCACCGGGTATGTACTGATACCCTGATGCTCCCCATGGAGAAGACTTGCGTTGAGCTATCCGTGGATGCAGGGGAACCTTCAACAGCTGGTAGGCATAGCGATGTCTTTGCCCCTATCTAGCATGTGGCCAAGATGGTGACTTCCCTCCATACCGAGTTAGCTGGGTATAGGAATGTAGAGCGCTTGATGAGGAGCCACTCTCATAGCAAGGCTACAGCTATTGTTTGGGATCGTGAACCCTCAGTGCACTCAGAATGCTAGCATAGCCGGAGTCCTAGACATGGTCATGCACCTTCTGAGGGATCTCTTAGGGGTTGAGAGGCCACTTGGCTCTTTTTTTAGTGACTCTTGCTAGATTGTTTATATGATCATTTTGTATTTTCCGGGCTCATTGAGCGTTTTGACCATGGCTAGTGCATGATGGCATTGTACATGAAACCTGATTATATATATATATATATATATATCTATTCATCTCTTTTCGGATCTAGATCTCTTTGTACCTAGAGTTTTGTTATTCATTTTCTCATGTATATTAGATGCTTATTTAGAATTCTTGTTTTTATATGCTTTTCAAAATGTATGCAATGGAGAACAAATGACACAAATGATTTCTTTCTTTTTGTATTTTGTGATGCTGATGTATGATGATGCAAATGAACTTGTGATCTTGAACTTTATTTTTCTTAAGCAATTTTCTAGTACTTCATATTGCTTTGACAAAATTTAATGACAAACTGGTATGATGAGTAGATGCACTTGCCCCACTCCTAACTCCACGCAACTAGTAAGATGCGAGGGCTCACCATCGAGAGCTAGAAAGGGCACAAGCTATGAGGTGTGTTGAAATGGTAATGATGGGAGATAGACAAATATTTTGTGGAACCAAATTAGGGTGCTATAAACCTACCCTACTCAAGTGACACCATAGTTTAGAATGCAACTTCCTTTGTAGTTTATCTAGACTTAGATCCGTAGATGGCCACTTGGTTGAAAAAATCTGGTTTTCAGGGTTGAAATCTCTTAGAATTTTAGACATATGATTCATTTGTTTTTGACTCAAGATTTCAAAGGTTTATTTCAACTATTTGCTTATGACCTTAAATGTTTATTGTCAAGAGGACCCCCTACACCTTGCCCCATGCTACTAGTAGGAAGCATGGGCTTATCACCATAGATAAGGCATAGGAAAGTAAGGGCATTCCTATCCTTTCCCAACCTTACGTCACTAGTAAGAGACGCAAGCTCATCACCGAAGGCTGGTAGGGCAAGGAAATGTGTAAAAGTAAAATTTTTTGTTTGATCTATATTCAACTTATTTATTTGAGGAAAATTTCAGTATGTTCTTATTTCTAAAGAGATCTATATACGTGATAGATGTGACACCATGAAGCTTCTAGAATAGACCATAGGAAAGAAACCTATCCTAGGAAGAAACAAAAAGTGAGAACAAGCATGTAGGCCTTAGTATGGCTACCGTTAAGACTTTGTCATATCTAGCTTTAATTGATGAAATGATTTTGAAACAGTTGATGATGTTATGAAAATGAAGAAGTATGATTTGAATGCTTCTACCAATACCATTAGAAGTTTGTAATGAATTGCTTAAGAGCAAATCCCTTGATCACCATGTTTTACGAAACGAGTGAACAAAATGAACCTATCTAAATGAATATGTAATGTAGATATAATTATACAAATAGTGTCGATGCTTCATGCATAAAACTGTTTAAGGTGCAAGGAATTGACAGTTTCACCAAATTCCTCACCTTCTAGTGTGCACAAGAGATACACACCATTTCTTTAGTCCTTCATGAATCGATATGGGCCCAACCACTTGGGCCGGAACTTTCTTCCTTCGCCGATTTTCTTATCGATCCAGCTTTCTAGTCTTAGAACTAGATCTCCTTCATATATTTCTCACTCATAGACCTTTTTGTTATACTACTGGCACATCCGGTCAACATAGACTCTATGCCACTATTTAACATTTAACCTGGCCTCATCTAGGCTTTCTAGTTGGGAGAGGCATGCCTCTCTATAAGCTTCCTCATCCAGAATCCCTTGTAGTGAGATGCGGAGACTGGGTATTTCAACCTCAAGTGGGAGAACTGCTTCTGCTCTGAATACCAATGAGAAAGGAGTTGCTCCTATTGGTGTTCTTATTGAGGTTCGATGGGCCCACAAGGCCGGATATAACTTTAAATGCTAATCTCATTTGTTTTCTATTACCGTTTTGAGGAGAATAGTTTTCAACATCTTGTTTGTTGCTTCAGCTTGCCCATTGGCTTGAGGGTAATACAGGGAGGCTTTATGATGGTTTATTTTAAATTTACTGCATAGGTCATGGACCTCATCATTCTTAAAGGACGTGCCATTATCTAAGATAGTGTAGACACCAAATTTGTGTCTTACGACCCCTTGTGACCCGCATCCCATTTCGTAACCTAACCTCATTACCTAAACCTTACACAATTATTTATTAATTACCTCATAATTGATAAATCCACATCACCTTACCCGCCACCTCACTTTTCCACCTCATCATGACCTAGCCCTAACCCTAAACTAACCTAATTAAGGCCCATGACTTGGTCTAGACTCACATCCATAACTAATGCCTCCTTACTCGCACCCAAAGCCGACCTTCTAGCCACTTGACCAAGCCCGCAACTGATCTCTCGGGAGAAAAGCAGGGAAGGTGGGCTATTTTACTAAAAATAGCCTACTTTTTCCTTACCGATGCCGGTTCCTACTCGACCGCCGTCGGTTACGTAACCGCCATCGGTTCCCTGTAAATGGGCTCCCCAAACCAAAACAATGGATGGGAATTTCATTTTGGGGATCAGTCAAAGGATTTCTGGATCAACAGAGAGCATTGCGAGCGAGGAACAGAGTCCAGATCTTCACTTGACAGAGCAGAGACGAGTGGAAATACCAGAGGTGTTTACAACCAAGGAGATCAACTTGCATCTTTGTCAAAACCAGTAAGTCACATCTTGCATGTCCTCTGTTATAACATTTCTTATGCTCTGTGAATTTCAGTCCTCCTAAATCCGTCTCTGAATCTACTACCCAACGTGTCATTGCATCTAACTGTTATTCTTTTGCTTCTAATCATCCCGTTTCCTAATATCATCCATAAACTAGCCTTACAAAACACCATAGCTACCAAGAAGATCCTAGAACCCACCGGTATCGGTTATCAGTAACTGGCATCGGTTATCAGTAACCGGCATCGGTTCCTCTAATCAAAACCAGAAAACCAGCCTTTCCCCTACCCAGTTCAACGAAACAATTTAATTGATATTTTGTAGTCTTTTGTGTTAATTCATATTGGCAGGGGAACTGACCACCTTCGAAAGGAAGTTTTATATTTCCTGGGCCCAAGGCAGTTCCCTCATTTATTGTCTAATTAAAATCTTGTGGTCTTGTGTTCTTATTTGCAGGTAGTCCTTCCAAGACAAAAAGGAGTTCTCCGTAGTCAACCTGATCTTTCTTTACGGTACGCGCACACCATCTCGACATTCAATAGGTATTCCTCCTAACCCTAACCTCATCTGTTTCTAAAAGGAATGAAAGGATAGAAGTAACTCTATTCCCAGAAGCCGAAACATTTTGAGTGAAAATTTTTGGCACGCCCGGTGGGACCCACTTTGGGTTTCTTTCTCTTGCTTATTAACATTTTAGGAAGCATATTTGCTATTGCTACTTTTGTTATATATTTCGTAAAGAATTTGTCTTGCTTTCCTAGTTTTGCATTAGTGAAAGTCATCTCTCTTGCTTCATCGAACATAATTTTCGATTTGGGTTTAAAACACATGCATTGAATTCCTGCTTGTTGTTCTTCAATTCTAGTGAACATAGATTAAGTAACAGGTCGTACACGTGGGGGTGATATCCACGGTATTGACAGGAAATTAACCCTAGTTTCACTGCACAACACATACTGAATCACTTCACCATTAACACAACAGCTCAAACATCCCCCCTTTTCTGCGGTATTCCTCCGCCCGATTGAGGTAACCTTATAAGCCAAAACAAACTTGACATTTCCCCTGGGTCTTGTTGTTTAGGATTCTGACATCATCTTACGTCTAAAGGCATAAGCCCACGATAACTAAAATTAACCCTAGGATTAGTCTCTGGATTTGCGTGTGCATCTTGCTTGTTTTCAAATTCTGTTTTCTCTGTCATACTTTGTCTTATGTGATCAATAAGTTGATAAATATACTCAACGTTGCTAAAAATCAAATTAGTAGCCTTTTATATCTTCTTATCCTAGGCTTTTGACACCGGCATCGGTTAAGGGACTGATGTCGTTTGCTCTGTGACCGACACCGGTTAGTAAACCGATATCGGTTACTGTCTTCATCAGCCCCTGACAAACCAGCAACTTGCCAAATTCATCATTCTGAGGTTGTTTTTGTTCTTGATAGATTGAAACTTTCCTGTGTGTTCTTGTCCATGGTTGTCATCACTCGGAAGCAAGCCGCCGCCATGGTTTCACATGCCTGCTCTGTGTCTTTGCCTGAATCACCCCCTTCACATTCTATAGGGAACCCTACGGACACCAGTGAGATCCCCCAAATTCCTGTAGGAGACAAGGACTTTGCCAAATTTCTGGATGCTAATCCCAGCGCTGTACAATACTATTTGTCTCATGCCCCTAACCGTACGCCTGATGGTCAGCTCCTTATTGGCATGCCTATTAGTATAGCTGCTCATTTAGCTCCCACTCCTCCTGATAACACTACCTTACTTCCTGCATCTCTAGCCTCGTCTCCCAATCCGATGGCTTCAGAGGTTCATACGACCCCGATTATCTTTCCTTTGGTTAATCTTGGACCCCATGTATCGTTACCACCAACTGCCCCTACCTCATCTCTCTTTCAGACCACTCCATTCATGACTTACTCTCTGCCACCTATTCACACGAGCTTTCCTTCTCAAGCTCCGCCTACCTTTTCATTCCCATACACGTATCCAGTAACCGCAACACCTTATATGGGACATCCCTATTCTGTTGCTCCAACATACTCATCCTCCATACCTTATCAACACTTAGCCCCACCATTGTCCAGCGGAAGCCCTTGGTCCAACTTGCCTCCGTTACCACAACCGCACCATCATCTCATCCAACCACAGATTTCATCAAACAAATGATGGACAAACTGCAAAACTTGGAGGCTTCTGTTTCAGGAAGTCGTAGCGCCTTGACATACGAGCAAGTTTGTCGGGAGCCCATTCACCCTTCTGTCCCCCTTCATTCATATCCTCCTCAATGGGAGTTGCCAAAATTTACTCGTTTTAACAGTAAAGAGGATCCTCAACAACACTTGCAATCATTTAGACATGCTTGTTATTTGATTGCCCATGATGACGCCTTGTTACTACTCGCACCTTCCCCATGTCCTTATCAGGACCCACCTTGGAGTGGTACAGTGCTTTAACCCAGCACTCGATCTTCTCTTTTAAACCAACTAGCCCAATCTTTCTTGGATCATTTCTCCATTAACATTGCCAAGAAAGTATCTATCACCGACCTCTATGATATCCGACAATTTGAGGACGAATCTATTGCAGATTTCGTTGGACGATGGCGGGGCCTTATCAACCAACTTACGTATGCCTTACCTCAAACTGAACTTATCGAACTATTTACGTGGGCCTGCACTAAGCACATCTCCCCTACCCTCCAAATTCAAACTTTTCGCACATTCGACGAGGCCTTTACCATGGCTCGGAAACTAGAAATTCGAGCCTTAGAAGAAGAGAAATTGCGGTTGCGTAACAAAAACCCAAATTTCTGAACTCCTGATTCTACCAACAAGCCAAACACCACCACTCATCACACGTCCACTTCTTCTAAATCAAAAGGAGCTGTCCACGCGGTAATGGTCAAATCTCAAACACTGTCCAATACTCCACCGAAAACCACCTATAAGTATAAAGCCGAGCCCATCAATTACACTCCCTTGGGAGAAACTTATGGCGTCATCCTGGAGAAATTGCTCAAAGCTGGGGCTATCACCTTGCCCCCTGTTAAACCTCACTCTGGGTTTGACTCCACCCGCGCAATACCTTCCTGGTATAAAGAAAATGACTTTTGTAACTTTCACCGCATAAAAGGACATAGTCATGAAAACTGCAAGATGTTGAAAAACATAGTGCAGGAAATGGTTGATGCGGGGGATATAACCCTCGATAATCCTAACGCCCCCTGCTAACCGAAATCTGAAAATTTTCAACAAGCCATTCCCGAATCACTCGTCCAACAGTAACGTAAACCAAGATATCTTAGCCGAGGAGAGTGTTCATGAGATCCATGCAGTCTTCGATTCTCAGCCAAAAAGCCTCTATTGAATTTTTTTTGAATCAAGCCTCTCCACCAACACAGGAGTCTGAACCTCCTTCACCACCATCAAGCCAAAGTGAAATCATTCCTTTACCCATAAAAGAGTTAACTGCCCGGACTTTTGTTCTCATCGACGAGTCTTCTACACCACATCCCTACAAGACTGTGAGCAGATGTTATCTAATTTATCTATTTTCCCAAACGTCCCCTTCTACTACCCGCTCTTGCTGCACAAGAGGAAGGCTCGCCACTCCTTTTGACATCCTTAGACGAGAAATCTCTTACACTGACATCACCACATTATTTAAACATGACAGATCCCCTCAAACACGCCCTCCTACCTATTAGTCCCTCATCGCCTAAATCTTTTCAATGACCAGTTGACCTCTTAACATCTATTGATACAGTGCCTCATCTACCTCCTGTGTCACACCCGTAGTGGACTGGAATTACAACCCACCTTTCTTCCGTACAAAAATTACAAATCACACCTGGAGACTGTCATTCCACAGAAGATAGACAGGCCCTATGGGAACGTTTGAGTACCCCCTTTTTCTACTCAAATGCAAATGACTGATCCTGATGTCTCCACCATATACCCGAAGTGTTTACAGAAGCTTAAAATGCCCCTGTTCTCACCTTCACCCCCCCTCACCTCTACCAAATGCCCAGTCCACTTCTACACCACCACTCATCACACCGCCCCTTCTTCTAAAAATCAAAAGGGCTGGTCCACAGCGGTAATGGTCAATCTCACACTGTCCAATCTCCCACCGAAACACTATTAAGTATAAAGGCGAGCCCATCATTACACTCCTTGGAGAAACTTTGGCCGTCATCCTGGAGAAATTGTCAAAGCTGGGCTATCACCTTGCCCCCTGTTAAACCTCACTCTGGGTTGACTCCCACCCGCGATACCTTCCTGGTATCAAGAAAATGATTTTGTAACTTTCATCACCGCATAAAGGACATAGTCATGAAAACGGCAAGATGTTGAAAACCAGTGCAGGAAAGGTTGATGCGGGGTGATATAACCCTCGATAATCCTAACTCCCCTGCTACCCGAAATCTGAAAATTTTCAACAAGCCATTCCCGAATCACTCGTCCAACAGTACGTACACCACGATTCTTATCCGAGGAAGTGTTTCCATGAGATCCTGCAGTCTTCGATTCTCAGCCAAAAGCCTCTATTGAATTTTTTTTGAATCAAGCCCTCTCCACCAACACAGGAGGTTCTGAACCTCCGTCCCCACCATCAGCAAAGTTGAATCATTCCTTTACCCATAAAAGAGTAACTCGCCAACTGCCCGGACTTTTGTTCTCATCGACAGTCTTCTTACAACCACATCCCTACAAGACTGTGAGCAGATGTTTATCTAATTATCTAATTTCCCAAACGTCCCCTTCTACCGACTCTTGCTGCAAAGAGGAAGGCTCCGCCACTCCTTTTGACATCCTTAGACGAGAAATCTTCTTACACTGACATCACCACATTATTTAAACATGACAGATCCCTCTAAACACGCCCTCCTACCTATTAGTCCCTCATCGCCTAAAATCTTTTCAATGACCAGTTGACCTCTTAACATCTATTGATACAGTGCCTCATCTACCTCCTGTGTCACCACCCGTAGTGGACCTGGAATTACAACCCACCTTTCTTCCGGTACAAAAATTACAAATCACACCTGGAGACTGTCATTCCACAGAAGATAGACAGGCCCTATGGGAACGTTTGAGTACCCCTTTTTCTACTCAAATGCAAATGACTGATCCTGATGTCTCCTCACCATATACCCGAAGTGTTTACAGAAGCTTAAAATGCCCCTGTTCTCACCTTCACCCCCCCCTCACCTCTACCAAATGCCCAGTCCACTTCTATCAACTTAACCAGATCTTCCCCTACGCTTGGGACCTCACCAATGCCCAGTCTAACGCACCCGTCTAGCGACTCGATCTATCCAAAAATAAATCCACCCCGCCACCTAGGAGACAAACTCATCCGTGCCCCTATCACAATCAAAACCATCATCGTCATACCTACCTTCCATATTGGGGACCCCATCCCTCTACCTTACATCAATATATCATACCTCCTGCGTTTTATTCAAAACAACCTACGCCTTCCACACCTATACAGAATTCCAGGGTATAGCAACACCGTCACTCCCCGCATATCCTGTCCCCTATCAACCCTAAACAAATTCCATCATCAAAAGATTTTGTTCGGTCACTCCTATTTCCCCCGTGGTGTTTTCTGATACCACACTATCTGGGGCCTTCATCATCCAACATAGCTTCTCTCTACGCCAAAGAAATCACGTTTAGTGAAAACCACGTATCAACACCCCTCGGCTAAACACCACCCCGTGCGAACCAATCATGCCCAAACATTACCAAAACCCGCACAACCAATACCCTCATCCTCTTCCGATTTTGACCCACTCAAAGGATCTTACGCCAAAATCCTTGCTATGTTGGTGGAGAATGCGACCATTTCCCCTACCTCCACTTAGACCTTATGACCCGTCTAAACCCCGACCTATGGGTTACGATGAGGTCTAAAATCTGCGCTTATCACGCACACCAGGACATGATGTGGAGGGGTAGCAAAGCTCTAAAAACCATCCTTCGTCAGTCACCTCTCCCGGATAGAAAGATTAAGAAAGACAACTTACGAGGGAGAGACCTTTAGTTTCCATTCCCTCTCCTATACCATCTGTCCCCCGCTCTCACCAAGATCTATCATTATTACAACCCCACCTCTTGAAGACCATGAGTTATCCCAACCATCTTCCCTCATCTCAGGTCTACGAGATTAATATGATTAGTGTCGCTACTCGAGGGCAGAAAAACAATGGGAAAGCAAAAGAAAACACACCTGCGGCATCTCTTTTCTCCGTCAAACATCCCGATTGCACCACCACCTAAAGTAGTCATTCGCAGACCCGCCTATCCCGTCTCTAATGGCATTGCCCACCGAAATATGATTAAACAGCTTCACCAATCACCCGTAAATAATGACACTGTATGATCTCATTCAGACTTCTGAATCTCATCGACAAGCTCTCGTTGAGATCCTTCAAGGGATAGAGGTTTTACCTAATGAAACCCTGCCTGTCGCCTCCATTCTAACACCAATCACGTTGCTTCTCTCACCAAAAAACCCACTGTCCCAACCACTTCTGTCTTTGTACAACAAGCTGCTGCAGTCAGTTTCTCTGAAGACGAAATTGTTGACTTTGGTACAGAAGACCCTGACCCTGCTCTTTTCATCTCAGCTTACATCCGGACATTCGGGTACGTCATGTTATGATTGATGGGGGGGCTAGCCTAAACATCATCTCTTCAAAAGCCTTCCAACAAATGAATATCCCTTTTAGTTGCATGTGTGCCAACCCCATCATGTTGCGGTCATTCATGACGCTATTACTTCTACCTTAGGCACCGTGATCCTCAACATTCGGGTAGGACCACGGTACTTTACCCAAACTCTTCTATGTCTTGGAGGGAGAGTTCTAATATAATATATTGCTGGGTCGTCCTTGGATCCGAGCCATGGGATGCGTTCCCTCAACATTACATAGATGCATAAATTTGAGTACGAGGGGAAGTCCTACACTGTAAAGCTGACCCTCCCCCTTTAAAACTTGCAATATGTTATACCGCCCTAATGATGTCGCTTATACCAATCAAGACACCCATACATTCAACCCAACCATCCTCTTCAAATGTACCTCAACCATCCACCTCAACCGCGCTTACGCCTTCAACTGATGAAACCACCATTGCAAAAACCACTTCCCTTCCCGCAGCTAACATTCCACCTTTGACCCCTTAGTAGATGTTTTTCAGTGCCTTACGTTGGGGGAGTACTGCCTATATAACGTTAGTTCTTTCCCTACCCCACAGGAGTACGGACAATTACATGCACATCCCACCTACGACCGTCACGTGGGGGAGGTAATCTCTTACGGACCACCCCATTGCCGCACTAACCTAACGTATGGGGGTGTTGACGCATCCTCCATTATCCCTGAACCTCCCCTTGGTGTGGTTCCCTTCCAATCTAATTTTCAATACTTGACAAATCGTCGTTTCGCCCTCACCTTCTTGACTCGCTGTGCGTGGAAAGGCTTTGGTTTTGGCCTTTACGAACAAGGCCGACATACACTCATTCCCGTGACTACCCGGAAACATAATGATCGCAGTGGTCTCAGTTTTCCCGAAACACCTACACAGGAGACACCTCCTGTCAGCTGTATCCTGGAAGAAGAAGATGTCGCCCCTACCAAACCATCATCACGCACTTTGCCATCATCACCCACAGAATCTATAGACCCTGAATCCATCCCTCCTAACTTTTTTTTTCATAAATGCTATCTTCATAGGTCCTCTCACTTATCAACGCAATAATGAGGACCCATCTTCTCTTCCCCTTCTGTATCCAAACATGATCGAAGAGGATTCGCCTTTGATTAATGTTGTTGAATGCTAGGATGATGACTCCATCCTCACTTACCTTGGCGCGGATGATTCTTATATTCAACGAGCCTTACCATCTGAAACCCAAACCATGCTGAACGAATCTACTATAGAAATCAATATCCACACGAAGGAGGATCCTCACATTGTGAAGATTGGACAATCCCTTAACACATCAGAACAAGCCGCCTTTACTACCTTTCTCCATGCTCGCAACCAATCTTTTGCATGGTCTTATGCTGACATGCCAGGAATTGATCCTACCATTGCCATCCATAACATCACCCTAAACCCCGATTCCAAACCAGTCAAATAGAAATTGAGAAAAATGCATCCACGCATTGCTCTCTTGGTCAAAGAGGAACTCCAATGACTCCTTTCTGTTTCCTTCATCCTGCCTATCGACTACCCTCAATGGATTTCTAACATCGTACCTGTCACTAAAGCGACAGGGGGACTTTGGATATGCACGGATTTCTGAGATCTTAATCTCGCTTGCCCCAAGGATGACTTCCCCTTACCTAGCATTGACCAACTTGTTGATCTAACTGCAGGTCATGAGATGCTCTCTCTCATGGATGGCTTTTCAGGATACAACCAAATTTTGGTTGCCCCTGCCAATCAACACAAAACTGCCTTCATAACTCCTTGGGGAACCTTCTGTTATCGTGTCATGCCATTTGGCCTTAAGAATGCTGGTGCTACCTATCAGCGGGCTATGACCTACATTTTTCATGACATTATGCACACTATCCTTGAAGATTATGTCGACGATCTTCTCGGCAAGTCTAAACATCGTAGTGAACATCTCAATGTTTTAACCATTATTTTTGATTGCCTGTTACAATATTCTGTCCGCCTTCAACCGAAGAAATGTGTCTTTGGTGTTCTTTCGGGAAAACTTCTTGGCTTTATCGTCTCTTTGCGTGGCATTGAGGTTGATCCATCTAAAGTCAAAGCTATCCTAGAAATGCCCCCACCCAAAAATCTCAAACAATTGCGTAGTTTACAAGGTAAGCTCCAATATATTCGACGTTTCATCTCCCAACTCTCAGATCGGTGTCAACCTTTCCATCACCTCCTTAAAAAGGATATTGCATTCCAATGGAGCAAAAGAATGTCACCAAGCCTTCGAAGCTCTCAAATCCTATCTCTTGCAGCCACCCGTGCTTATCCCACCCCAAGACAACCGCCCTTTCTACCTTTACCTTTCCGCCACCGACCACGCTGTAGGAGCCATGCTTGCACATCGTGACTCTGAGAATCGTGAACAAGCCGTTTATTATATAAGTCGTACTTTGGTGGACTATGAGACTAGGTACACACATATAGAGAAGTTATGCCTAGCCCTATCATTCGTGGCCACCAAACTCCGACACTACCTTCTAAATCACAAGACTTTCGTCATCACCAATACAGACCCCATCCATTACATGTATGCCAAACCTCATCTGAACCAACGCATTGCCAGATGGCTCATGCTTCTCGTCGACCTCGACCTTGAGTTTGTCCACCAGAAATCAATCAAAGGACAAACCATCGCAGACCAACTTGCGGAAGCTCCTTTACCTGGGGAACAATTTACCAATTTCACATTTCCCGAGGAACTCATCGCTACTCTTTCCCTCACGGAGGAGTCATACCCAATGACCCTCTTCTTCGATGGATCTAAATGCCAGCGCGGCAAGGAGCCGGCATTGTTCTCATTCCTCTCGACACTGAACCTATGCCTCTTTTATTCCGACTCGATTTCCCTTGCACTAATAATACAGCGGAATACGAGGCCCTTGTTTTGGGTCTCCAAGTTGCATTACACTTAGGCATCAAATCTATCAACATTTTTGGCGACTCTCAATTGGTAGTCAATCAAGTTATGGGCGTCTACCAATGCAAAAACGAGGAACTTCAAAAATACAAACACTACGTGGATTCACTTCTAGCCTTATTTACTCACTATTCTATACAAACCATTCCACGCTCCACTAACAAATTTGCGGACACTATGGCTTGCCTAGCCTCACAAATTCCCGCCGCACCAACTGACTCTGAATTATTCGTTGTGGTCCAACAACTTTTTTCCCCATCCTATTCAACCCCGGTAGTTTGTATGATAAATACTGTGTCTACTAGTTCGCAGGATACTTGGTATCACCAATTTCACGATTATCTTACAATCTCTGTCCTCCCACCTGACCTTACTAGTAACGGCAAACGTTCTTTTCTTAAAAGTGTTTCACGTTATGTTGTCATGGGGGGACTCCTCTATAAACGTGGCTTTGATGGCATCCTCCTTCGCTGTCTAACTGGCGTGGAGGCCACTCATACCATCCAACAGGTCCATGACGGTATTTGTGGTGGACATTTTAGCGGCCTTGCCGTGGCCAAACGAATCCTTCGCCTTGGTTATTATTGGCCTACTCTCAATAACGACTGCTACGAATATGTTAAGCGTTGTGTTATGTGTCAGCAACATGCCAACCTTCAACATACTCCTAGCCACCCGCTCCAGGTCGCTCGAGATCTTTGGCCCTTCTCACAATGGGGTTTAGACCTTATTGGTGAGATTCACCCGACCTCTTCACAACGTCACCATTGGATAATCACAGCAACTGAATATTACACAAAATGGGTGGAGGCTATTCCACTCATTTCAATCAAAAAAGAAAAAATTGTCGAATTCATTAACCATCACATTATCTGTCGTTTTGGTATTCCTCATCACCTAATAACAGATAATGGTAAATCTTTTAAAAACAAGTTGTTACAAGACCTTTGCGACAACTTTGGTATCAAACTTAGCTTCTCATCACCTTACTATCCACAAGCCAATGGGCAAGCCGAGTCCTCTAATAAAACACTAACCAAAATCCTCATGAAAGTTGTCAATGAATCCAGAAGAAATTGGCACGATCACATTCCCTTTTCCCTTTGGGCTTATCGTACTAGCATTCGTACCTCTACTAATGCCACACACCTTTTTCTTTGGTATAACGGTACCGAGGCTGTTTTTCCTCTCGAAATACAAATACCCTCCCTTAGAATATCTCTTCAGGATATTCTCACCAACGATGATTTCCGCCAAGAGCGGTTAGCCCAATTGGAGCTTCTTGATGAACGCCATCTTACAGCTCTTGATCACCTTCAAACCTATCAAAAACGCATTAAACGTGCTTATGATAAGCGACTTCATGAGCGTACCTTTAAGGTTGGTGATCTTGTCCTCAAAGAGAATCAGCATGTAACCAAACTAGAAAAGAGCAAACGTGGAAAATTTGCTCCCAATTGGATTGGGCCTTATATAATCACTCATACCTATGGATCTGGTACTTATCGTTTAGCTTCGCTTAATGGTAAACCTGAGCCTAAACCCCTTAATGCCTTGCATCTTTGACCATTCTACTGTTGAAATTAGTGTTATATCACTTCTTATCTACCTGCCGCTCGTCCCTTGAGCTCACTTACCACTACATACACTCTGTTTCCTATACCTCATAATAACAATCAAGCTCACATAGTTTTATTCTCACCTCCCCTTAATGATGCCTTCCCCTTTTTAGTCTAGTCCATGACTTTAAAGTATTAAAATAAGCCGTATTCTTATGGGATTTTCTTGAGTCAAACTTCCTACTAAACTAGATGCTTCACGCCAAAAGAACATCTAGTCATCTAAATTAAATATAGACTGCTCCCTCGAAGGACAACTATATGCCGAACTATTGCTGCTATTATATATAGACTGCTCCCCCGAAGGACAGCTATGCATTAAAACCATATCTGCTACTATAAATAGACTGCTCCCTCGAAGGACAGCTATACACAGTCAGCCTTTATCAGAAGCTTCTCGCATTGATCAGCTTCGTGAAGACCTCAAGAATAAAACAATCAATATCCCTGGTAGACTTCCCGCATCGATCAGTCTATATTCAATAAAATAAAAGCCTCATTCAGAAGAAATTTTGAGTCATGGACTTGTCTATTTAGGGTAGGTTCTCTTTTGTCAGAGCACTCACTTAGTAATGAGTTCTCCGTACCTCAGCTATATCATCCACCTCACCTCACCATCTGTTTCAAACTCAAGGGACGTGACGTACACCTGATATATTGTGATCATACAACTCTTTTCACCTATTGACTTCTCGTCTATGCATGGTACCTAGGGCTTCAGGCTCGTTCTACGTTGTGTGGTTTGTTTAGCTCTTTTCACCTACGAAGCACTCTTTCCGCTTTGCCTCGCATCTAGGATTGTGTGTTGATCTTAATCAGGACATGATTCCCTTCTACTTGGGTAGGCTATCTT
The DNA here is from genome assembly GCA_019776745.2 of Taxus chinensis. Lineage (NCBI taxonomy): Eukaryota > Viridiplantae > Streptophyta > Pinopsida > Cupressales > Taxaceae > Taxus > Taxus chinensis. The sequence goes on from CM034149.1 coordinate 816,407,860, forward strand.
TCGCTTCCCTTATACCTTTTATAACATCACCAATTCATTACCAACACCATCAACCTTACCTTTACTAATCTTAATATTTTTACCAACCAACCAATTGCCTAAACCGTACCAAATTTCCTGAATTCACCTCTCCCTGATCCTAAGGGAGAACTACATCGGTCTGAGGCCCCTCCTTGCTTTGTGCAAAGGGCTATGTAGGCAGCACTTTGGAGACATGGGGTCTCCCAAGGTTAGCTCGACCATCCCCTACCATAACCTATCATGTGTGGTAAATATAAATATTTTTGTGTATTTCTATTTAATCACATTCCTCTTTATCCTTTTTCAAAACACCGAAAGTCAAAACGAAAACATTCTTATTATTATAACTCAAATCAACATACATATCTCGTTTTATTTAGATGTTAAACAAATACATCTTCTCTATCATCGACACGCAGGTCGGTACTCTTATTTATTCTTATACCTTGCTAACATTTACTCAGACCCTCACGCCTCATCCCGAACTAGGTGATGATCGTGATCGTTGACCCCTCTCGCCGGGCCTCTCTGTCCTCAAAGGTACCACGGCTATTGGTACTGCCCCACTGATCTGCCAATCTCTCCTGTAACATATGAATACGCCCTGTCGCATGGAGGACTCCAGCCTCTAGTCTCTCCACCCGTGACTCCGCAACCACTAACAATCCTCTTGTCTCATTCACCTGCGTTTGAAGCTGCTGAACCAAACGCTGTAGATGATCCCTCTCTGCTGTAATCACCGCTATGTCATGGCACTCATGTACACCTCGTAGTTCTGCTACCCACCATAATCTATAGGCCTCTGTCGTTCCTACATCCATTACCCTGCGATCGGCTGCTACCTCTTCAGGACCTTCTGGAGGTGTTGGCCGGGGAGGTGAGAGTGCTGCCTCGGCGTCGATCCTCATATATGGTCTATAAGCCAGGGGTATATCCTGCACAAATCCAAATTGTCACCGCACGCGATCTATAGGAATCCTCTCATATTCACCTGGCCTGTGCCCCGCGATCCACCTCATTCGCTCTACACCCCTTAACTGCTCAGCTATGCTCTCTGTTATCATATAGTTCCCGTAAGGCCTCCAATAGATATCCGCAACCGTCACTCTCTCCCATACCTGCCTGTAATACTCAATGTCACCCATCACGGCCTGAGATCTTGCCTCTTGTTCTGTCTGGACCCATCGTCTGAATCCCAACCTCTGTACTCTGGTCTCTCCTGCCTGGAGGGATTGGCCTATTGGTCGCACACAAACAGTGTGCTCATAGGCCCAACAGTGTAATAAGTATGAACAATCCAGCGTCGTCCTGTGATTTCACCTATAAGCCCATAAACCCCTGTATAGCTCCGCCAAATATGCAGGTGCCCATGCAAACGTAACGTTCCTTTCTACCATCTCCCAGATAACACACATAAATGCCTTTGGAAATCTTCCTCCTTCTGCCCTCGGTAATGCATAATACCCTACCGCTATCATTAATATCACTGCTAACATTGTCTCCTCAGGGTGTGCTGCATACATTACCCCATACGTAAAGGATAAACCTCGCTGTGTCAAATCTCGTGCGTATGGACCAAATACTGCTGTTATCGCTCCCTGTGCCGCGCTAGGTAGTGCCTGATATACTGGTTCTCCTGTAATAGGGAGTCTCAAAATCTGAAACACATCTTCCAATGTTACTATCATCTCCCCTGTTGGCAGATAAAAGGTATTTATCTCAGGAGTCCATCTCTCAATCAATGCCTGCAACATAGCATGGTTCTGTGCAATTCGTGAATAATAACGGATTCCACTTAACCCCAAACGATTTATCAATGTCCATTCAGCTGGTGTTACATCCGCTCGGATTCGTGACAACAGCGCTGGCACACTATCATTCATCCTCAATCCTGCCTCTGCCTGCATGCACCAAAACAACAAACAACCATTCAATCCGTCAGGGTTTTTCAAACATTCTGGAAATTCCTCCAGTAACCGGTATCGGTTATACATAACCGGTATCGTTTCAGTAACCGATACCGGTTACCTCTAACCGCTACCGGTCACTGTCAATTACATACATCTTGCCTAAAACAACCACCTACGACAATAAATTGCTCGTTTATTCCTCTCTGTATACACAGACATACCCGAAACCCTTGATTACCTACCACGTAACACTCACCTCATTTATAACTCTTGTTATCATCTTTTCTTTCTCATATCTACCCACATACTCTCCCCCATCTTATTCACAAAACATGCAGAAATCAAATCACAACCAAAACATTTACCTCTGGGGTTGCAGTAGCTTGAGGTGGCCCTTGTCTTCCCTCTTGTCCCTGCCTGCTGGATGTTTCTCCTCGTCCTGCCATTATCACCACTCTTTTCAAATTCACCTTTCTACTTTCTGGATCTCCGATTGCATTCGCCTTCCCAGTCTCTTTTCTTATCACCCAAATCTCTCATAAAAATTCCTATCTCTCTTCTCCTTATCACTCAAATCTCTCATGCAAATACCTGTGTCAGTTGTCAAAAAGCGTCGCGTTCGCGTATTTAACCTCTTGCATGGCTCTAAAATTAAAACTTAAGTTGCCACCCTAGCTTTTCTATTTTTAGAAAAGCTCATACCTAAATAACCGGTATCGGTTACTTAACCGATATCGGTCTATCAGCTACCGATATCGGTTCCCTAACCAATATCGGTTACACACCTATCTTTTCTCAACAACGTTCTTTTCTTCATTTCTCACCTAAATTTTTGTCACGCCCGCCTCTTTTCCTGCATAAACAACACAATTTACCACATTTGTTCATCCACCACATATAGCATTACACTTTCATTAACATCATTTATTTTATACAAATACACAAACCATCAACTACGGATATCAAGCAACTATCAATCTATACATCATTTGGATCCAACTCATCAGTTACATATATCACAATGTCACAAAACCAACAATTCATCACATAACCTGTCTTTCATATATACGTACAAAAACAAAAACATCAACATCATCCATCTATCAACATGTCAACTAAAACTTATCATACATTATATATTACCAACCATTAACAAAATATTTAAACACATTTTGAACACTGCATGTGGATCAAAACATCGTCTCTATATATATACAAATTTTCAAAAATACAATGTGCCCTACATCGAGGCCTCTGTGATCTCATAATCCACCAAAGCCGGCACGCAGGCCGCAATAACTGTCAAAAAATCTCGACTCGGCTCGCAGGCCGGTCCCTTGTATCAAAAATAGATATATACTCGGCTCGCAGGCCGGTATCCACTATACAACCCCTACTCGGCTCGCAGGCCGGTATACAATAAATGAATACATGAATAATACATAGGCACACAGGCCTCTATCAATACACCCGGTTCGCAGACCGGTGCCCATCTCTAAATACAAAAACCATGTCTGGGATCCCTCAGCTCTCCCCACCGCCCTCGGCACCTCTCCCCGCTAGTCCCTGTGGTGCCTCTCGCCTCCTGCCTGTGACGGACCCACCAGCTGTGGCTGCACCTCCCTGAGACCTCTGGCTTCGAGAGGTCTCTGCTCTATGTGCCGCATAGGGCTGATAATCAGCCCCGGGTACCATCAAGAATATCCTGATAGTATCGGGCCTCCGCTTTAGCCTCCATGTAACGCTCTCGAGCCACCGTCGGTACTGGGGCTGGTCCCCTGACACCTACTACCAGTGCCCCCTGTGCCTGTGCTGGTGCCGCTGGTGGTGCCTATGGCTGTGGTACCTGTACCTGTACCTGTGCCTGGGGCTGTGGCTGTACCGCTGGTGGTGGTGGTGCTGGTACCTGTGCTGGTACCTGTACCTGAACCTGCACCTGTGGCTGTGGTGCTGCCTGTGCCTGTGCCTGAGCCTGGGCTAGCTGCCCCTGTAAGACACCTATCTATGCCTGTGCTGCAGCTAGCTTCCCCTGTAAGAGCTGCACCTGACCCCTGAGCTGATCTCTCTCTCCTATCACTGCAGCCAAGTCTGGCTGTGCAGGCGGTACTATCCTGGCTGCTCTCTGCCCAGCCCACCACACCCTGTATGCTCCCGTGCACCCAGCATCATCTACACCCTCACCTGCTGGCCTCTCTGCTACCCAATCTGGATCCAAAGGCTATGGTTCAGGTAGTGGGGCCTCTACATCATCTCTCCTGTACTGAGGAATGGGAGGTGGCTCGTCCTGTTGCAGCCCCATCTGCCTGCGTACCCTCTCCAGGGGTATCTGCTCGTACTCTCCTGGCCTCCGTCCTGCTATCCAGAATGTGTACTGGATTAGGCACAACTGTAAGCGGGCTCCTCTGCCAGGATGGTGACCTCTGTAGGGTCTCCATACAATGTCTACTGCTGTAAGGCCCTCTAGCAAATGTCTATAGTATGCCACATCCCGACCTGCCATAACTGCTCGTGGCTGGCCCACGACCCCCAACCACCTCTGAAAGCCATATCGGTATATGACCTATGGCCCTGGCTACTGGGGTAACCCTATTGGCCTGATGCATACGATGTGCTCGTATGCCCAACAATGCAACAAAAATGTAGAACAAATACCAAATCGCCTCCTCCGGCGATAGCCCCATAGCTCCCTATATAATTACACCAGATATACTGGTGCCCAGGCATAACAGGTGTGCTCCTCCACCATCTCCAGCAGCACCCCCATCAATGCTCATGGGAAGCGGCCTCCCTCTGAGTCTGGGAGGGTGAAGCAGGTGATCCCAACCATCATCAACATAGCCAGTCGTGTCTCGTGTCGATGCGCACGGTACATGTCACCGTACCCGATACTCGCGCTATGGTAGGTCAGTAGCGCGGCTGCATCCCCAAAAACCTGCAGTATGCTGTCCATGGCAGTCTCTGAATCTACCTGGAAGACTGCCTCTCCCTCGATAGGTAACCGAAGGATGCGATACACATCCTCCAATGTGACGGTCATCTCCCCAGTCGGGAGATGGAACACATTGGTCGCTGGATCCCATCTCTTGATGAGGGCGACCATCAGGCTGTGATCTCTCTCTATCGCTCTGTACCTCTAGACTCCACCGAGTCCCACCTCGCGCATGATGGTCCAATGAGCCGCGGATATGTGTGGCCTCATCCGCACCAACAGCGGGGGCATCCTATCCCGCATCGTCAACTGCTGACGTGCCTGCAAAACCAACCCACATCCTTAGACCTACTCTTTATTATAACATCTACTTTATCATCTAAACATTTTATCCCTTTTTTATCCCCCCGACCATACCCCGACTCTCTACCACCCCCCTCTAGCAACCTACCACCCTAAAAACCCAACACCATCCCACCCAAAACCAACAACAACAAAACCTAAACAAAACACATGCAACCCAACCCAAAAAACCCAAAACCCAACCCTACACCAAACCCTTCTCCACAACCAACCCACACCCACCCACAACCCAACCCAACACCCACAACCCAACCCAAAACCCAACCCTACACTAACCCCAACTCAAACCCAACCCAACCCTACACCAAACCCTTCTTCACAACCAACCCACACCCACCCATAACCCAACCCAAAAACCCAAAACAACCAACCCCACCCAACCCCCACTCCCACCCACAACCAAACCCAAAAACCCAAAACAACCAACCGATGCCAGCCGATACATGACCAACGCCGGTCACCAACAACACTCCCTTTCCCTAAAATTGTGCGACCGATGCCGGTCGCTTTGTGACCGACATCGGTCACTGTCTTCTCCCGGAGCCGAACCCCCGCGCGGCCCCCAAAACCCATTTTTTTACCTATTTTTCCCCATCTACCCACCCAAATACCCTAAAAATTACCCACCTACCCACCTTAGCCTATCTAGCCTATCTACCCTCTCCCTTTTTCAAATCATTTCCATTTTCTCATTATTTCCTAAAAAAGGTTAATTCCTACCCAAACCCCCAATTTAGCATAATACAACCAAATCACCAAATTAAAGAGTTTCGAATCTACCCGAACGACGACACGTCGTTGTGGTAGGATGGGTAGTGGCAGTCCAGCTGGTCCAGCCCCTCCAGCTCCTCCTGCCTGTGCCATGGCTCCAATCCTGATCTGCAGGGTCCCCGGCCAATCAACTGCTGCCTCCTCCTTAATCGGGCCCACTATCAACTCTCTCCGCCAATACAATAGCTCCATCTCACTCAATCAAGCCTCTAATCCCAACTCTCCATGTCAGACAAGTCGATTTGGTTTGCAAATAACAAAAGTGACAATGACAAGCCGTATTTTTCTTTTTATAGGTTTTTCGCCTTTCACTGATATCGGTTTCATTTTGCCCTAAGGAACCGGTATCGGTCCCTTAACCGATATCGTTCATGCAGAATCGACATCGGTTCTCTACCTAACTTTCACCCCATTCTTTGCCCTTATTTACTCATTGCCTCTTTTTCACCAATATCGCCTATATCCACCTTTGTTGCACACCATTTGTTCACTTGTCCAGCCTGACCTAAGGCCTCAACCTACCTATTCGGCCCGAACTAAGGCCTCAACCTACCTATTCGGCCCGACCTACAGCCTCAACCTACCTATTCGGCCCGACCTAAGGCCTCAACCTACCTATTCGGCCCGACCTACGGCCTCAACCTACCCATTTGGCCCGACCCAAGGCCTCAACCTACCCATTAGGCCCGACCCAAGGCCTCACCCTACCCATTTGGCCCGACCCAAGGCCTCAACCTACATTTGGCCTAACCCAAGGCCTCGCCCTACCCATTTGGCCCGACCCAAGGCCTCAACCTACCCATTAAGCCCGACCCAAGGCCTCGCCCTACCCATCCGGCCCGACCCAAGGTCTCGCCCTAACCATTTGGCCCGACCCAAGGCCTCACTCTACCCTTATGACCTGACCCAGGGCCACCGCCCAACCACTTGGCCTGACCCAAGGCCGTATCACTTCAATACCATACCCACAATTAACGTTTTATTTTTTCCATCCATCATGTACCTTTTGTTCAATCGAGCTCACCTGTTCGTGTTTTAGCATGATTAGGGTCCTTGACTTGATCTGTCGACTAACTTTACCTAGACCTAGACCGTGACGTTTATCTCAACCAAACCAACCATTTGGTACTGCTGAACATGCCTAAATGTTCCTGTACCTCACGTGTTATATACCCTGGAGCTACTTCCTATGCCTTGGATACCAGGATTATATCACCCTTGTTTGGATAAACTATCGACCTTTGCCTACACATTGCTGGTTTACTTGTCAAATCATGTACCCTCGTCGTACTATTGCATTTCAACATGCGTCTGCTTCCTTGGACCTACCCCACCACCTTACCATCATCTCTACAACATGTACCCTTTATCAACCCTATCCCTGATTTCCCGTTCACTCAATCGGCGATAGATTTGAGGGGGATTACCTACATCTTTAACATGAGAAACCACTTCATATTATTGTCCGCGCAGCTTTACAGAACAAGCTACACGACAATAAGGGGCTAATGTAGACACCAAATTTGTGTCTTACGACCCCTTGTGACCCGCATCCCATTTCGCAACCTAACCTCATTACCTAAACCTTACACAATTATTTATTAATTACCTCATAATTGATAAATCCACATCACCTTACCCGCCACCTCACTTTGCCACCTCATCATGACCTAGCCCTAACCCTAAACTAACCTAATTAAGGCCCGTGACTTGGTCTAGACTCACATCCATAACTAATGCCTCCTTACTTACACCCAAAGCTGACCTTCTAGCCACTTGACCAAGCCCGCAACTGATCTCTCGGGAGAAAAGCAGGGAAGGTGGGCTATTTTACTAAAAATAGCCTACTTTTTCCTTACCGATGCCGGTTCCTACTCGACCGCCGTCGGTTACGTAACCACCATCGATTCCCTGTAAATGGGCTCCCCAAACCAAAACAATGGATGGGAATTTCATTTTGGGGATCAGTCAAAGGATTTCTGGATCAACAGAGAGCATTGCGAGCAAGGAACAGAGTCCAGATCTTCACTTGATAGAGTAGAGACGAGTGGAAATACCAGAGGTGTTTACAACCAAGGAGATCAACTTGCATCTTTGTCAAAACCAGTAAGTCACATCTTGCATGTCCTCTGTTATAACATTTCTTATGCTCTGTGAATTTCAGTCCTCCTAAATCCGTATCTGAATCTACTACCCAACGTGTCATTGCATCTAACTGTTATTCTTTTGCTTCTAATCATCCCGTTTCCTAATATCATCCATAAACTAGCCTTACAAAACACCATAGCTACCAAGAAGATCCTAGAACCCACCAGTATCGGTTATCAGTAACCGGCATCGGTTCCTCTGATCAAAACCAGAAAACCAGCCTTTCCCCTACCCAGTTCAACGAAACAATTTAATTGATATTTAGCAGTCTTTTGTGTTAATTCATATTGGCAGGGGAATTGACCACCTTCGAAAGGAAGTTTTATATTTCCTGGGCCCAAGGCAGTTCCCTCATTTATTGTCTAATTAAAATCTTGTGGTCTTGTGTTCTTATTTGCAGGTAGTCCTTCCAAGACAAAAAGGAGTTCTCCGCAGTCAACCTGATCTTTCTCTACGGTACGCGCACACCATCTCGACATTCAACAGGTATTCCTCCTAACCCTAACCTCATCTGTTTCTAAAAGGAATGAAAGGATAGAAGCAACTCTATTCCTAGAAGCTGAAACATTCCGAGTGAAACAGATAGTGACTTGTGGGACACCATACCTGCAAACGATCTGGTTCAAAATGAATTTGGTGATCATGGCACCTGGTACAGTGGTAAGAGGCATAGCCTCTACCCATTTGGTAAAATATTTGGTGGCCGTGATTCTGAAGTTATGGCCATCCATTGATGAGGGAGAGAATTTCCCTATCAAATCTAGGCCCCATGTAGAAAAGGGCCATGGAGTCGCGATTGGTTGTAGAGCTTGTGCCGGCATGTGAATCTCATGGGAAAATTCTTGGCATTTATGGCATCTGCATACAAACTCTATTGTGTTGTGTTCTAGAGTGGGCCAGAAATAGCCCATCCGATGTATTTTATGGGTAGTGGCATGACCACCAAAATGGCCTCCACATATTGCATTGTGGGATTCGTGGAGAATCTTCTTGGATTCTTCTGTGTCAACACACCTTAGAAGCATGCTGTCGAAGGCTCTGCGATAGAGAACTTGGTCTAAAATGACATATTTAGTGGTAATAATGCGTAACCGCCTTCTTTGTTGTGATGTGGCACTTTCTAGGTATGTATGGTCCATGATAAAATTGATGATATTAGTATACCATGGACATGTAGAAATGGGGGGTCTGGTTTCGATGTAATGTATGCATTCATCGAGAAAATCTAGATCTACTAGATCACCTCCATCTAATGGGTTGTCGGCTAACCAATCTGTGATGATTTATCCCTTAACAGACTTTTGGTTTACAAAAGTTAATTCGAATTCACCCATTAAGGTTATAAAGTGTCCAACCTTTTTAGATAAGTACCCTTGCGTGAGGAAAGTTTGTAAATGGTCTGTTTTTACCATGACCCTTGTTTCTTGATTTAGCATGTAATGTCTTAAGCATTTGGTTGCAAATACTATGGTAAGGCATTCTTGTTCTGCTTGCATATAATGTGTTTCATAATCGAGCAATGTTTGGCTGATAAAATAGACCACACGTTCTCGTTTATCGTCATCTTCTTGAGCTAAAATGCAAGCTAGTGAGACATCTGTAGCTCGTGAATATAAGATCAAAGGATGATCTTGTCTGGGCAGCATTAACGTGGGAGGAGACAGTAAGAAGTGTTTAACTGCTTTGAAGGCCTCATGGTATTCCTTTGTCCAAATAATGCAACAATCCTTTTTCAACAAATTATTGATCAGATGAACAATAAAACTTAAGTCCAGAATGAATATCTATATTACACCGAGCTTTCTAAGAAATGATCAAATGCCAGAGTCGTCTAATGGTGGGATCATCTCAAGAATAGCCCAAATTTTGGCTGGGTCTACATCGATCCCTCATGATGATATAATGTAACCTAGGAGTTTCCCTCTTGTCACACCAAATAAACATTTTTCTAGGTTTAGTGTGACTCTATATTCAATCAAATGTGAAAGAATGATGCGGAGCACTTCCGGGTGATCACAACACTTCCTTTCCCTGGCCAACAAGTCATCTACATAGGATTCCATGATTTTATGAATAAGATCATGAAATATGTATGTCATTCCTGCTGGTATGTAGCGCCAGCCTTCTTGAGACCAAATGACATAACAACGTAGCAATAAGTTCCCCAAGGAGTTATAAATGTGGTTTTGGCTTGGTCTTGTTCAAATATTCTGATTTGATTGTATCCTGAGAACCCATCCATGAGAGGCAAAAGCTCAAATCTAGCTGTTGTGTCAATGATGATGTCATTGGATGGTAATGGGAAGTCGTCCTTGGGGCATGCCTTGTTAATGTCTCGGAAGTCTATGCAGATGCGTATCTTCCCATTCTTTTTGAGAACGGGGACAATATTAGATACCCACTGAGAGTAATCAACCGGTTTGATGAACCCTACCTGGAGAAGTTTCATTACTTTTTCCTTCACCATAAGAGCTAACTTGGGTTTCATTGGTCTCAATTTCTATTTAATTGGCTTTGCATCTGATTTGGTGACGAGGTTATGTACCATGATTTTTGGTGCAATTCCCATCATTTCTTTATAATTAAATGTAAAATCCTTTTGATGTTCTTTGAGGATTCGAGTGTGTATTTCTATCTCTTCTGGAGTTAACAAAGATCCTAGTTTCAAGATCTTTGGTTCTTCCTCCGTTTCGATGTTAATATCAATTGTTCCTTTGATTAAAGAAGCATTACATTCTTCAAACTCAGGTAGGGCTGGAGCTAGTTCCAGATCTTCTCCATTCTCTACAGCGTATATGCCGAGTTCCTTTTGTGGGGGAAGCTCTACCATGGGATTTCCAAAGTAAGAAGATGAATGTGGGATTAAGGACAAATCTACCATGTGATGGGTGAGATGTAACTCTGCATATGCATTTAGGTAATCAAGAGTGGCTCTATCACTATCAACGTGACCGAAGATAGTAGACTTATTCTCAACTATGTGCGTTAGAAGTGGGTTTGTTGACGTTTTCTTTACTAACGGTTCAATATGAAGGGATACCATGAAACGGGTGTCTTCTAACTCACTGTTTGGAGTGAAACATGAAGCTGAGGTTGCTATCGAATATGCGAGAAGGTTTTGTTCTCGTGGGATTGCCTCAATGGATATGAAGTTAAATCCTTTGCTCAAATCTAATACTGCTATTTTGTAGAGCTGTAAGTGGTTAGCTCTAGTCTCATACACCTCAGAGACTTGGTTTGCTACTAATTGTGAGTCTCCTAACACTCTGATGTCATTAACACTGATCCTTTTAGCTATGATGAGACCAAGGAGGAGGGCTTCGTACTCAACGCCATTGTTTGTACATTCAAAATTTAATTTAAAGGTGAATGGTAGGATCTTTCCCTTGGGAGAAGTAAATATCACACCTGCCCCAACCCCATAACAACATCTAGCTACATAAAAGTGGAGAGTCCAATGTTTATTTGGGAAGATGGATATTGGGACATTCGTTACATCTACTTCTTCTTCTTCGGTTACTTCTACCATGAAGAGTTCCTCTGCTGGAAGAGAACCAACTCCTAGGGTACATCCCATACCTATGGAATCAAATGGTAGGAAAATTGGAAAATATTACTCTAGCAACTCAACAATTTTTGGAGTAGTTCCTAATGATATTGTCTCTAAACCATTAGCTTCATCCTTGAGGGCAGGGATGCTCTTGACTAGGTTCATAATTTCTAGTTCTATTGTAGGTATCAACTTTTCTTCCAATTTTGAGTTGGTTGGTTTGTTAAGTTGGTTTGTTGGGAGTTCAAACTCAGAATGAATGCTTAGGCTTTTCTTTACGTCTGCTAGGTGTATATCGAATGGTTTTAGATCACCTTTTTCTATGAATATCTTTCCTAAGTGCAATAATCTTATTTCCTAAAATAACATAGAAGGGATTACCTTCATATGGTGTATCCATGGTCGGCCGAGGATCATATTATAGTTGGCTTCCCGACCTATAATATAAAATTAGTGAAGATTTTTTTGGGTCCTAAGGTGACCAGTAATATTATAGTCCTAATTGAAGTATCTTTAAGGCTATCATAGCCTCTTAGTGTATTCCGAGTCGTGGAACAATTTGTTTCTCCATACCCTAACTTTTGAAGGAAAGAGAAGGGGACTATGTTAACTGCTGCCCCCATCTTCAACCATTGCACGTTTAACATAATTGTTATAAACCCACACTTGTAAATGTAAGGTTGGATCACCTCTATGTGTAATATCAACATCTGTTGTCATTTTTTATGTCGAATATAAACTCGGTATCCCTATCTGGCTACCCTGGGGGGTGGATATCAAAGTCTATATGGTTTACTTGTGTTTTGGGAGGTGGAGTGGTGTTAATTAAATGACCTAGACCTAATGCTTCTAAAAGAGCAGCCCTATGGGTAGGAGAGTTCTTCAACAAGTCCAAAAAGGAGATGTGAGAGAAGGTATTTGTTAGGTCATTAATTAAATCATAGGCACCTATGGGTTTTACTAATGTTTGTTGAATGTTATCTGGCTCTAGTGGGTAACTTGGATTTGGCTGAGAGGAATACTCTCGTGTCCTTGTTATGGTTTCGACGTGTAGCTCAGTGTCTAACTCCACTAAATTGACTATCTTGGTTCGTGGCTGATTTCCTAATTGTGGTGCGACAAGTGGATTTAGTGAAGTCGAGGCTTCATGATCATTGTTTCCTATCATTACACCCTTGTTCGTCCCATCTAGATGTAATTTATTATTGTTATTGTGATTTAGAACTAGATCATTGAAGATCTTAAGAGGTGCATTTTGAGGGGAGACTACCCCTATGAAAGTATTTGGGATAGGTGTCATAGAATCTGTAAAGAACATATCTATGAAGAATTGTCTTTGTTCTTCTGGCAGACGTTACATGAACTTATAGTAGTCGCAGCAAGTCCTAGTGTCATGGCCTCAAATTTTGTGGAAACCATAATACGAGTTAGGAATATAACTCCTAGGTTGTTGGTTTGGCATGTGTTATGGTCCAAAACTATGATTAAACCATTGACTATTAGGATTAAAGTTTTGTGTTTGTTGCCTTTGGTTTTGATATCCAGTTAATTTTTGACTTAGACCCTGTGTCTAGATCTGCCGTTGTTATTGTTGTTATTGTGGACGATTAAAATCCACCACGCTAATTATTGGGGTAAATTGTTGTTTCATTGATTGTTAACTGGTGGTGGGGCATTTACAACATTTGCTTTTTTTTCTTGGTTAGTTACTCCATCTGTTGTCACCCCGTAGTTTTTGTTAAGGATTTTAGGTCCTTGATTGGCATTTGTGGTAGTAGGATAAGTCACAGTATTTTTTTTGGAGATGATTAACCTCCCATTTGTTCCATGTGCCTTACGACCACTATCTATTACAACTTGATCTATTTGGAGAGCGCTCTCGATAACCTCATCATAAGTTCTTAGTGAAAACTTTTGGACTTCTTCCTTTATCTCTCTGCTGAGAGAATGAAGGAATAAATCACATAGTTCCATCTGATCCATGTTTGGAGTGCTTGCTGAAGAATAAAGGACTGTACACAATCTTTGGATGAAATGAGCAACAGATTCATTGTTTTCTTGTTTAATATGCAAGAATTCCCTGATTCCTATTCTCAACAATTTGTTCATGTCGAACACTTTGATGAACTCTGAAACGAGTTGTTTAAATGAATGGATGGAGGCTTTAGGTATTCTGTAATACCAATCAAGGGCAATGCCCTCTAAATTATTGGGGAATATTTTAGCAACAACTCCATCCCAAGGGAGTAGTTCTCGAATGTCTGTGGCATAGGCCTTAATATGTGCATTCAGGTCTCCCTCTCCTTTGTATTTGGGTAGATCGGGGAGAGGTATTGGAAGCATGATGCTTTGTATAGTGAAGTACAAAGGTTCTTTCAAATATTCTGAATAAGTTCCTATCACATAGGTTTCGACCATTGATGGTGCTTGCTGAGGGGGTGGAGGTGGGATGGTTTGTTGATATGGTGTAGCATATGTATTTTCAGGGGCATAAGGAAATCCCTGTGGTTGAGCGAACATGCCAGGAGAAGAGAACATATCTCCTTGTGGTGACTTGGAATACATGTTTAAGTATGGAGGAGCATTGTTTATAAATGGATTGTTTTGTACTAAATTGGGAGGTATCATATTTTCCACTAGAGTGGCATTAGAGAACGTGGTTCTAGTTGGCGTTTTTTGTGAATAATGAGGAGGCATGCCCAACGTGCCTGTTCCTGTGAGGAGGTCTACTTGGCTAGGATGATGTGGAGGATTGGAATTTCTTGCCTACATGAATTGTAAATTTTGACTTGCTTAAGCAAGTTCCAACCCTTTAACTTTCTCAACTAAGGCTGAGATGACCTTGTTTGGTGAATATATAGTATTTTTCCTTAGTGGTGTTTGTTGAGGTTGTATAGGCATATGGTACCAAGCTATGAATTGATCGGTGCCCTGCCAAGTTTCACCAAGGGCATTTCCTCTAGGTGGAGGGATGGGGGTGTTTTCTTGGAATGAGACATTGGGTTGTATTTGCAAACCTCCTATGGGTGGGGTACATACTTTGAGAGAATTGTTCACTTCTAGCATAATGTGCTAAGTATTCATCATCTAAAAATAGATATGGATCTGATTGTCTACTGATTTGTGGTCTAAACAACACCTGAGGAGATGAACCAGATTCTCTAGTGAGTGTCATGTTTTTCGAGCTTGAAGGCTCTGGTTGTTGTGTTTGAGTGAGTTGATCCACCTCCACTATTTGGAAAGAAAAACTATATCTATCCCTTTGAGGTAGAGTTTTGTGTTGAAAACTAATTAATTGAATAGTTGTCACCCCATGCTGAGAGCGAGGGTGATGGTTGTCTATTCAGTTGATCATAGTATGCTTCAAGACCTAGGAGAGGTCTGCCATATGTATCAAATCCTGACATATTTGGGGGGTATATGAATACCTGCAGAATAATAGGAAAGAGTGAAGGTGGATGAAAGAATAGAAAGAGGAAAAATAGTTTGTTTTATGTCTAGTTCACCAATTTTGTTGGTGAAACTGATGTGGAGGCTAAAGAGGTAAAGAAGATGAAGTAGTTTGTTCATTTCACATTGGGTTCACCAATTTTTTAGTGAAGCTGATGTGAAAGGACAATGAGGTGGAAAAGACAAAAATTATACTAATTGGAAGAACAAGTAGAAATATGACTCCGAACCAGAAAGTAGGAAGTTCACTTTGGGTTCACCAATTTTGTTGGTGAAACTGATGTGGAGGCTAAAGAGGTAGAGAAGATGAAGTAGATTATTCATTTCACATTGGGTTCACCATATTTTTTACGATAGAAAAGTGACATGTGAGGGATGATCATCAAAAAGTGACTTTCCCCATACCTGACCTCTCAAGGTCGTGCCGAGACAGTTGGTGGTCTGGAATATACGTGGGATGCAGATAAGCTAGTTAGGCAATCTTATGTCTTCGATGCGCACTAATGGAATCTATGAATATAAAGCAAAGAAGACCCTCCTAACCTAAAATGGCATGATAGATTATTTGGTGAGGATGACTGCTCGAAGGCTCCAATCAATATCGAGTTCTGGTGTGATCCAATCTATAGGTTGTGAGATACGTGGAAGATAACCTGTGGGTGCTTCGTATATGTCTCCCGAAAAGGTCATGAAAATGGATGGCTAAATGTGTAATGGAACTTTTGGTGCTCTATGCACAATTCTTTGGTCTAGTCTAGAAACCTTTAGCTTGATTAGTTGCTATGTTTAATAATGATAGTTGTGTGATAATGTCTGGCGGGAGTGGAGAAGATCTAAATACTATTGTGTGTAAACCAACATCAACGTCTGATTGGCTTGTGGGCTTGTTGGTTGTGGGACCTATGGATCATAACCATAAGTTTGTGGTTGTTGTGGACCTCCTATGGTCATGTGAAGAATCAATCCCTTCTTCTGATCCTGATTATCCAATAATCATGTGCCTTTTCGGCCTCTACATTTAGAACTAGAAGTTGCATGATTTTCTCGGAGTATCTAACAAATGTTCTGTCAACTTGGATATGTAAGCTAGTTTCTATGTCAATGAGGATGTCTCCTGCATCTAGCTGTGAGACCAAAGGATCATAACCGAATGTTTTCTCTATTTCAAACCCTTCTACAGTCATGCAGATATCTATTAAGGTAATTTGTAGTTTGGCTGGTTTGACCATAACATGTGTGCTTTGTCGTCTTCTATGTTTAATCCTATTAACTGTGAGCTGATTTCTTGTAGGTCTGTTGTTGTTCAGAAGACTTGAATTATGAGATTTTGGTCTATGTCAGTTATTACTGCAACAATATTTGGTTGAGGCATGATTGGCTCAAAAACATATTCCCTGGGCTCCCTAGGTCCTGTGATTGTCATACAAGATCAATATAAGCCTAACTGAAATGAAATAAACTAACTATGTGAGATATATCTACAACAACATATATATATATATATATATATAATCTTCTATCTTTGTACTTTTGATAGAATATTTTACAGAATTAGGATAACAACTATTTAATATATCTAGACAATGACAACTAACCTAATAACAAAATTAGAAACAAACAAGGTAGCCAAGTATAGTTACTTGTCTGTGTAGTTGTGAGTCTATTCTAAATAAATAAATAACTGATCTAATTTAATTCAAATATTTTTGATCCTACCTCAGAAGTGAGGAATGAATCATAGTTTCTTATAAACTATCGATCCCCATGGATTCCCCGGTAGTATCGAAAATGAACGTAATCGAAATGAAGTAATTCACTAATCGATTTGGTATATTTTAACTAGAACTTTGAAATCTTAAACTTGGATTTTGCAGAACAGTGGCGAATCTAATTGCATGTGGCTTTGTCCCCTCAGTGTGGTCTCCCCATTCCGTCGTGTTCATGTGAATCCAGAAAAGCGTGTAATGCTAGCATCAACAGAAGTAGGTATTGGAACAATGGTAGCTTTAGATGTAGACTAAATATAATGTGAGGAGGAGAGGGATAGTGTAAGAGAACAGAGCTTGGCTTATGCAATTCCTAGCGAGATTTATTGCGAGTCATACAACACAAAACATCCAGAACCTGAAACTATCCTTCTTGATGAAAAAAACCTGTAACTCTAATGGCTTCAGACTGAAAATGAAACTATCCTACCTCAATTGATTGTATGAAACAATAATAACACTAGAACAAGAAGATCATGTGGCTTCTAAACAACAAAATAAGACTAACTATGCATGTAACAAATGAAAACTATTGAATTCCTAAGCAAGAACTAAAAGACTAAACTATTTAAATGAGAGGATGAGGGGCAAATTTTGAGGGGCCATTTTCTTGTAATCAAACCAAATATTTATAGAATTCCCATTCACCCAAAGGTAACTCCAACTAGGACTCTTTTACCATTAAACAATGGAGAAACACTATTCCATGGGACATAAAAAATTAATACAAGCCAAGGCGGTGGAAAAAATATGGTGAAAGTTGAAAATTTACGCAAGTCGTGATCAGAAGAACATGCTGGAAAATGTGTGAAGGACCGTCGCCTTACGCAGGGGGTGGTCACGAGACCGCCGCCTTGCTTGGGTGGCAGTTTCTTCATTAAAGACAAAAATACAAAGGAAAATAGGAGAAAAGAGCAAAACAAAGCACGCGGAGGTTAAACGGGGCCTGCGGGATGTTAACGTACACTTGGAGAGATTTTCTAGATCCCAAACACCTTGTGAGGAGACCTGTATCATCATTGTGGCATGTGTAACATTGTTCTGGTAGCACAGTACCCTTACAATTTCAGGTACATATAGGTACCATGAGCTTAAAGGTGTTCACCACTCCTTGGGGGAGATGAAAATCAAGTTAAAGGAGGGTGCATGGACAATTTGAAAGAGAACCTATTGAATGAATCTAAATTTATGCATTCAGGGCAAGGAGGAGATAAACAAGATGATCGCATTAGGTATTATAGAAGTTTTGGAGGAATCATAATGGGTAAGCCCCATAGTCATCAGAATTGAGAAGGATGGAAGCATAAGGATTTGTTTTGACTACAAATATATAAATGCGGTATGTGTAATCAATTCTTTTCCAACCTATTTTTTCAAATTTTGGAAGAAGTGGCTAGGCGTGAAATCTATTGCTTCACGGATGGATTCTTAAGATACCATCAAGTTAGAATTGCTAAGGAAGAACAAATAAAGACAACTTTTTCCACTGAATGGGGAAATTTTTCCTACAACCCTTTGGACTGAAGAACACGGCTGCTATGTTTTCACGCATAGTGGTCTAGGAATTTTAGGATTTTATCCATAAGTTCCTTTAGGTCTACCTTATGATTGGATAGTGTATGAAATAGTACAAGACCATTGTGACAAATTGTAGTTGATGTTTGCAAGATGTCGGTAGGTTCGCATATACCTAAACATCAAGAAATGTCTCTTTGCTACTCCATTTGGAGCCCTGTTGAGGCACATCATATGTAAGAAAGGTTTGCTGGTGGATCCTACCAAATTTTCCATTATTGTGGGATTGAGGGAACCTACTAGCTAGAGTGTAGTGCGTGGATGCCTTGGGCATACGGGGTACTACCGGAAATTTATTAAGGGGTATGTTAAGATCACCACTACCACTAGAGAAGTTACTAAAATCCAAAATTGCATTCCATTAGGGAGAGGCACAACAGATAACATTTGATACATTGAAGAATAGGCTTATCACTGTGCCCATATTATGGTTTCCCTCTTGCAATAAGCCATTCCATGTACATGTTGATGCATTGGGCATGGAAATTGGGGTAGTCTTAACACAACTTAGAAAAGGAATTGTTGACCAACCCTTGTGTTTTTCTAGTAGGAAGTTGACACCAGTAGAGAAAAACTATACTAATATTGAGTGAGAAGCACTATCAATGATCTACGCACTGTACAAATTCAAACACTATCTTTTGGTAACACCCTTCGTATTCTACATAGACCACATGAAATAAAAGTACTTGGTGAAAAGGATCGTTTTACAAGGGCACATATGTTTGTGGGTCTTGTTGTTTCAAGAGTTTGATTTTATAGTTGTTGTGAAGCTAGGAAAGAGTAACGCAAGGCCTGACCATTTGTCAAGGATTGACACAGGGGAGGACACACAAAGCATTGAGGATACTATACCAAATGCGTAACTATTTAGGTTATAGTGCGCACCCTTTGATTTAGAGGATATCAGCGTGTTTCTCAAAATGGGTGTAGCACTAGAGGGAATGAAGAATATGGAAAGAAAATAGTTAGCCATATGCACCATACCATTTATGCTAATCAATGGATACTTGTAAAAACTAGGCTGCAATGAGGTTTTGTGCTGGTGTATGTTAGAACATGAGCACATTGCAATCATGGAGGAAACACATAGTGGGATTGTAGGAGGGAACTATGCAGGGAATACCACCACACGAAAGATTCTACTAGTAGGGATTTGGTGGGAAAGAATTTACTAGGATTGCATTGAGTTTTTCAAGGCCTGTGATCATTGCTAGTGCCTTGGCTAACCAAGGAGAAAGGATGAGATTCCCTTGAGGTCGATAGCTAGTGCATAACCATTTGAGAATTGGGCCATTGATTTTTTAGGACCGATTTCACCTACCGCATGAAGGACTGGTTTGTGCTATATCATCACTTGCACTGACTACTTAACAATACAAGAAGAGGAAACACCTACAAAGGATTGCACAACAACAATAATAGCTAGGTTCTTGTAGGAAAATATAATCAGCCTATATGAATGTCCACTGAGATTAACGAGTGATAGTGGTAACCATTTATTGAATGAGATAGTAAGAATCTTGTTGGAAGAGTTCATGATAGTCCACCATAAGACTACCCCATATCACCCACAAGCTAATGGAACTGCTGAGGTGTTTAACAAAATTCTGAGTCACACGCTGAAAAATATTTGTGATGTGGGAAGATAGGATTGGGATGACAAAGTCTCAGCTCTACGATGGGTGTATAGGACTACCTATAATAAATTTAATAAGGCCACACCATTCCAATTGGTGTTTGACACGGAAGTTATTTTACCAGTAGAATTCATGCTACCATCCCTATTTATTACGTGTGCAGGAGGGTTACCTAATGAGAAAGCACTATAGGAGTGCATGGAGAAGTTAATGTAGTTGGACGAAAGGTGATCACTTTTTAGGCGGAGTTAGAAGACTGAAAAAGGTGTAAAAAAAAGCAAGGCATGATTGCCATATTAAAAATAAAAAAATCAAGGTTTGGCAGATGGTCTTGATTTATGACTCTAAATTTTTGTGCCATCCTTAGAAATTGAAATTCCATTGGTTAGGGCCATATATCATCTCATACATCCTTGATTTAGGCACATTCTAGATACAAGCATTGGATGGGATGAGATTACTAGGCTATTTCAATGGGAGTAGGTTGAAGCCCTACTATAAATAAGGCTTCTGTGTAATCATAAATAAGATAGTATTGCCATTTAGTCTAGGGTTTCCTTTAATGCATTTTCCTTTCTATGTGTTTCCCCTTCTCATTGCTTATTCCCTTTCTTTTTTTGTTGTGTGCACGTTGTGTGCTGCTAGCCGCTTATTATTTTCAAAAAAATTCTATGTAGAAGACCACACATCCATTTTAGTGATGGGTGGAGTAATGCGACAAGTAATGGAAGCTAGTAGTGGAAGCTATGTTTCGATGGCCCAGATTCAAGAATCAAAAGCATGAAGTTTGGAAGAGTGAATGTAGAAAATATGTACATAAGAAGTTTGGTGTCAAGAGAGCTTTATAAAGACCACATACAAGTATGAAAAGTGTAGGAACAACATGAGGTAGGTGATGAAAAAAATTAGGGTAAGGAAAGGAGTGCCTTTAGTGCTGAGAGCGCATGTGAAAGGATCTTCGGTCAGTAAGGATTTTTACACACCATAAGGTTGGATTTTTTCACCCAGGATTGGGCATAGAGGTAAAAGTGCTGAAGGTTAGGTTATGAGGAAACATTTACCTTTATTATGAAGGTACGATGGTAGGTGGCATTACATTTATTGTGAAAAAGAAGTAAAAACTATAAGCAAGAGGTCGGGATACAATATTGTTATATTAGATTTGTGATATTGAAGTTCTCTTATGAACTAGGGCATCCTTAAGAAAAGTTACACAAAAGAAGGTTGTGAAAATATGAGTGCATATTGAGTTTGATTAACAAAAGAGGGTGGAAAAATAGTACACAAGCATGATGGAAAGGGTTGTTTGAATTTTCAAAACATGCAAGTGGAGATGTCGTCTTGTGGAAGGAAGGGTTTTTCAAGGTTAGGGTTTCACAACTAGGGCATAGGATTGAAGGGATTTTTGCATAAGAGTAGAGCCATAATGTTAAGTAGAGCTAGGATAAGAAGGAATAAAAGAGTTTTTAAATAACATGACAAGAGAAAATGGCACCAATGAAGGTAACCTCCATTTCACCAAAGGGAAAGGGAAAAGGGAAACAAGTTGTTTCCACAATCTTCAACAAAGAATGGTATGCAGAGATGCAATACCTAGATGGCATATTACTTGGAAAGGAATGGGTGTCACATGTGAGAAATATGGGTGTAAGTGACTATAACCATCGAAAAAGCACCACAAAGAAAGAGATGGCATTAGAAAGTGTTAGACTTACAAACAAGAGGACACTAGATGGAATGCCACATAAGATGATGAAGTAAAGGTGAAGATGGAGAAGGCCGGATTATTACATCTCTATGAGTTTCCCTATTTTGGAAAAACCGAGTGGTTCTACCAATGGCTAATTTTGCACATGCATGAAGACCATTTATACTTCATAGGAAGAAGGATGAGGATAATTCCCCAATTGATCTCTAAAGTTAATGATCTTACCTATGAGGGAGATTTGTTTGATGATGACTTGGATGAAAAGGAAGCCATAAAAAAACTATGGAGGTCTATGACTACAAAGAAAGGGTCATGGTACTTTGACATATCAGAAATTTATGACCCTGTGATAAGGATGGCCATGTGCCTAGTATCCAAGACGAATGGACATGATAGGTGGACACAGGTCAACAAGTACTGGTTTAATGTTTGCTGAAAGATCTCAGAAGGAACCATCTACAACCTCTCAGTGTTCATAGAAGAAGAGATCATCACTGCCACACATGAAATAGAAAATTTAATGTTTGTTAATGTCCTCTTTAGCATCATTATTTCAGAGATTGGAGTGCCTGATGGGCTAGAAAAATATGTACGGGAATACCCATATGAGAATCCTTGCACTGTAAAAATATTTGAGAAGTATACTTGTGAAAAAATGATGGCTTCCCACAAGGTGCGCCTGGAGAAATGGTATAAGTGAATGCATGACGTGTTTGGTGATGAATGGAGAATACCCAAATAATTACCATCTCTAGTGTAAGGAGAAGCCGAGTTTGCAATATACCAGCATTTATGTATTGGTAGGTTCACGTTGGTAGACAACACCAAGATCCCATGGTGAAAATTACCCTTCTCCTTTACTGCATAATACTTCTAAGCTAGGGTCAACCACTTCAAGGAGGAAAAAAGGATGAGGTTTGATCTCAGTGTGGTGGACCAAGACTACCACAAGCTGCGCATGACTCTGATATACCTAAAGAAGCGTGCCTATGTGGAGAAGTATGTCTCCCATGATGTAATCATGAACAAGTCAATGACCTTGTCTATTTTTGGAAGAACCACAAAAAGGGTATACCTATGCATAAGGATGAAATATGAGAAGGGAACCTATGTGGAAAATGATGTATCAATCCTAGAAGACCCTAACATAAAGAAGAAGGCAACACTGAGGAAGAGGGAGAGAGGGGGCTCTTGAGAAAAAGAAACCAAGTATGCAGAGTCGAGTGCAAATCCAAATGCCTACGCATAGAGAAAGAAGTAATCTACAGAGGAAAAAGAAAAGACACTTGAAGCGGAGGAGCTAGAGAAGGAAAATCCCCTTGAAAAATAAGAATCACCAATAAGGAAGGAGTTTCCTATTGAAGAAGATAAGGAAGAATCTCCTATATTGAAATCACTAGTTAGGAAGAAATAGAAGGTAGCAGAAAAGGTACATTCAGAGGAAACAAAGATCTTAGAGGCTTACAAGGGAAAGAGGGAAAAAAATGAGCATGAATAGGCTTAGAACCATCTCATGTACAATTTACATGACTCAAAAGATGAAAAGAATGAATAGAAGTATGTGGATGAAGGAGACACTCACGACAAGGGGGAAAGTGAGGAGGTGAACACTGTGGATCAAAGGACCCCAAGCCTCACCAAGGAGTAGATAGAGGATGTTGTAGAAAGGGTGGTAGTGGGTATCATAAAGGATTTGGTGGAGTAGGAGTTGAAGCATAGTGGTGATGAATTACTCAAGGAGGTGGAGAGCGAAAGTGTAGAGAAGGAATATGGAATCATGGGTGGGGATCCCAACCTGGCGGTAAGCTTTCCTAAGGTAGCACACATAGTAGGAAAAGGTGGGTTAGTGGCACAGGAGAAAGGAATGGGTTATATCAATGATCAAAATAAATTACTATGTGTGCACTTCTAAAGTATTGTGCCTTCTAACAAACTCCTTACATGGTCTTCATTCAAAGAAGAGGGTGCATGCCCTTATACAAGAAAGATGTTATCTTGGGCTTTTGAGTCCCATGTTGATGAGCTAGAATTCAAAGTCAATCGAGAGGCACTGATGAAAATACCCAAGTCTAAGGGAGTGAACCCTCTGGTGAATGATCAACAACTATAAGATGAGTAAGTGTGTAATGCACTCAATAAGTTGTCGGTAGAGGTTGAGGTGAAACTCTTCGAGAGGAATGAAAGAGTAAGGGTCTTGGAAGAGGATTTGGAGAAGAAGAAAGAAGAAATCATTGAGAAAATAAAGGATTTGTAATTAAGGCACAAATTAAAGGAGGATAGTGTGAAGGTGCACAAGGTTTACAATAAGATATAAATGATTGCAAATGCTATAATTTTGAAGCACCCAGACGTGACACCGCTTGAGAAAAAATACAAGTCAACCTTGAAATTCTTAAAATACTTAACCTGCATCCTCACCATGGAAAAGTGACCACTTGCATTGGAATCAACCGAAGAGGCATTAATGCGCTAGGAGGAAGAGAAACTAAAGATCGGGGAAACATTTAACTGATATTTTGAACTCCTTTCCACTATAAAGACCACCATGCAGATGGCTGAATTTTTATATGATAATTGCACTGATAGAGACTGGGTAGCAAGCATACTAGTTGCTACACATGAGGTGGATCTAAAGCAATTCCAAGAGAAGAATAAGGGAAACAGGGCGGAGTAGGATAAAATCCTAGCCAAGGTTGAGAAGAAGATGGAAGTGATATAAGCCTTGCGAGGTTCAATTAAGAATTGGCTTAAAGATCTATATCCGTAGATCACCCATAGAATGGAAATGTTGGATGACCTTAGCAAGAAGTTGGAAGTAATTATAGATATGTTGAATGATAAAGGTGATGAATTAATATTTTAGGAGGTGAATGCTCTAGTAGGTGACCTACTCCAACAGGCGCAAGGTGTAGTGGATGCTTAGGAGAAGATTTAGGCAACAATAAAGAGTTCCCACTCCTCTTGTAGCAGTGGCAAGTTCTTCGATTATTTCTTTCTTCATTCAAATTGTCCGGGTCCCTCTATTATTTATTCTTTGAAGAATCAGTATGTTTTCTAGGATGGATAAAAATATTAGTGTGGGGTGATGTTGGGCCTTAAAAATATTAGATAAGTACCAAAGGGTGCACGCGCACACAAAACTAGTAAGGAGAAAGGAACACAAGGACAAGTGCACGAGACATAGAGGTTTAAGAAGGGTTTAAGAGAAATCAAGATGTGCACATGGAAGGAAAAGCCTTGGGTTCAAAGGACTTATCCATATTCAGCATTCTAGAGGCACTTGAGGAAAAGCATGACCCAACTAGGTGTTCTAAGTGGATAAGGTGCTAGCGTGGAACGTTGGAGGTCAAGAAAAAGATATTCCACATTGGGAATATTGCTGGAAGGCATCATTGTAGAGAGTGGAAAGTAGCAAAAGGAGAAGAATTCACCATTGAAGGACCACATTAAAACTTGGCATGTGATCTACTCAGGAGGGAAGGCATGGCGGTGGGTACTGATCCTGTACACACCTACAATATGCTTACACTTATCATTTCCTCCAATTCAATTGATTAATGACACTTCAATAATTCCCCATTCTTTGCTCCATCCTCGGATGCTCATTTACGACACATTCTTAGTCGTATTCCTCCTATAATTGACTTATTGGGCTAATATTTCTCTTATTAGCTTGACACTCCTCCTTTCAACCATTCAGAACCTTCCTAGTTCTCTATAGACCACTTCTATTGGATTCTTAGGCTAGCTATCATTCACAATTGGTATCCAGACTCCTCTCAACTCTCGATGAGTCTCTAATCACTTGCTAATCAAGTTTAACTAGCCTAATCCTAGATTAACTAAGTCTAAAGCATGTATATACACTCCTAATCATAAAGTACTTTTTGAGCTTTAGTCCCACATGCACAAGAATTCCAAACTCCTCCCATTTGGAAAACTATAAATGCAAGGCTAAGCCTACCTATTCAACTTACCACTTTACACACCTTGCTAAGAACACTTTGGAATGGCATTAGAAACCATTTGTGATAGCTTTAAGCTATCGAACATTTGGATCTTGGCCATACTCCATTGTTAAGAGCTCCCCCATCTTGCATCCATCCACCTCCATTGAATCAAGAAACACACATAATCTGATTGCTTAGGATCTATACTAGGATCACTTTTATTAAGCTTTCATGGAGTAGAGAGTAGTATATATGCTAGGATTTGAATTTTTATTTAAAATTTATATATGCATACATAGTTTCTTGTTTATCTCTTATCTTATGGTGCATGGTTGATTTTAGGAAAAGATTTGAGGTTCTTTAACCTCTTTCCATATCGTTTCCACTTTTCCATTGCACATACATCCTTTGGCACGCCCAGTGGGACCCTTGTCCCTAGGCATTTAGTTCAATTCATGTTATTTTTAACTAACTCCTTCTTATGTACATTTGTAAATTTGTAAGTCTTGTGTTAATTTGCATGTTCGTGGAGGAGTTATTGTTGTTATTGGAAAAATATGCTAACTTTTGATACATTTTGTGTTGGTTTATGTCATTTTCACAGGATTTGATGCCATAAAATCGGGTACACTACCCTTTTTGCAGGGAAACACACAGGTGTGCTAATGTATGCGCAGGAACATTTTCCCATGCATAGGTGCACTAAATCATACAACGTACTTTCGAATCTTTGGCGCAAATGCTCTATCTTTATCTTTAGCACATATGCCAAAACCCTAGTGCACATGCTCCGACGCTGGTGCATACACCTCTCTGGTGGTGTACTATGAAAATTCCACTTCTGTTTACCCAATAGCACATACACTAAACCCTTAGCACATACGCTAAACCACTTTATACACCTTTCTTAGAACACTTTGGAATGGCATTAGAAACCATTTCTGATAGCTTTAAGCTATAGAACATGTTGGATCTTGGCCATAGTTCATTGTTAAGAGCTCCCCCATCTTGCATCCATCCACCTCCATTGAAGCAAAACAACAAATCACATAATTTGTATTGCTTAGGATCTATACTAGGTTCACTTTTATTAAGCTTTCATAGAGTAGATAGTAGTATGCATGTTATTTTTTGATGTTTTTGTCAAATTTATAATGCTTTCATCTTAGTTTATCTTGTTTAGCTCTTATCTTATGGTGCATGGTTGAGTTTCGGAAAGATTTGAGGTTATTTAACCTCTTTCCATAGCTTTTTCCACTTTTCCATTACACACATTTTTAACACAATGTCACTATTTACGTCAAGTTTGAAATGAACAAGGCATAAATATTAACAAAGGGTAGACCATATTTGCATCGAACTATTGTTTGGCACATGCATTTTACATAGGGAGTAGTTCCTTGTTGATTGGATTTGTGTTTCACACTTGCATGATTGTTCCTTGTGATTATTCATCTCGATAAATCATTTTCTAGGGAAATCCCTTTTGATTTCATCGAGATTGCATCATCACGATGTTTATTTTCCTTAGACCCCCTTCGGAAAATCACACCATGCATATCCATACTTACGCAATGTCTAGTTGGTTGCTGTTATACTTCTTGAATTGACATAGAGTCTTCTTCACTTTGAAGAAGTTTGATTACATTATTTAGGCCTAGACATTTGTGATTAAAACAATGCCAACAATGACTTATTATTTCATGTTTCCTCATTCTTATGACAATACAGAACCTAGGTTTAGGCATTCACATCAAAAGATGCATGTTACGACCAAACCTTGATTGATTCTTTGCACTATAGAATCCACCTAGGTACCCTCTTCCCCACCTTCAACTTATAGTCAGTGGTATGGTTTGGATGCTTCTGATCCAAATTATTATTCAGGTTCCCACACTCTTCTTCTAATTCTAATACGAACATTTCCTCTTCTTTTGAGGATTCCAATACAAACATTTCTTCTTACTCTTCTCATGATTCGGATCCAAACTACCATTCAGATCAAAACTACTATTTGGATTCATCTAATACGACTCCTAGGTTGTGGTCCTCCCTATCTTCATAGGATCCTCTTCATCATTCACATAAAGTGAATCTTATGTTGCAGTCCTTCATTTCTTCACATGATCCTCTTCATCATTCATCTAATGCGACTCTTACATCGTGGTCCTCCCTTTCTTCATAGGACCCCTTTTATCAGTCACCCCAATGACATCTTCTTCCTTTGAATATACACACAACTCCAAATCCCTCAAATAAAAAATCTAATACAATTCTTAAATCGTGGTCCTCTATTTCTTTGTAGGACCCTTGTTATTATTCATCCAATACGATTCTTGAATCATAGTCCTCCTTATCTTCGCAGCACCTTCTTCATCAATCACTCCCACAAAGTCTTGCTTATGTGAAGATTCATGCGACTCAAAGTCCTTCTAGTAAAATTTTTGAACCGACCCATGTGTCACAATCTAAGGACTTTGGAATTAATCCTACTATTTTACAGACAATATACTATTGTATAGGTAGGTCCACACAACCTTCTCTACTCCCGAGACATCTAGTATCACATCTTCATTGTCCCCCACATCATCTTCTTCTATCAATCATCATTAAACATCTTCTAAGTCTTCTACATCAATTGAACCTTTTTCTTCCAATCAACCCCTAGTGGTTGATCAACAACTCATACCGATTGACCTCTTTCAGAATGAAGACAACATTAGGGCATCTATAGGGGCACATGAAGATATTCCTCTAGAAGATTACAAGGAAGGTTTCTTTTTAGAATTTGATGCGTTCGTGTATTGTAAGGAAAAGGTTGATTAATTTTATCCAGAAATGGAGGAAGAGCCTCAGATCATGTAACTTGATCCTCCTCTTATTCTTCCATCTTCAAATTCTTCTTATGTGATGAAACTCTTGGGTCTTGCATTGATCCATGGCCTATCTTCTCATCACCTAATCCTTCTCTATTTATCAAAATTTCTCAATCAAAATCTCTTACAGGGTCAATGCCAAGTAGCCCTTCATCTTCGTCTAGGTGTGGGTCACCTTCTAGTAGCCCTCCCTCTGCTATTTGTGGGACATTTTCAAGTAGTCTGCTATCTTCTATTCTTGGGGAATATCCAACTAGCCCCTTGTCTTCTATGTATGGGTCACCCTCTTTTAGTCCATCATCTTCTATTCTTGGGGCACATCCAACTAGCCCCTTCTCTTCTATGTATGGGTCACCCCCGGGAAGTACATCATCTTGTATTCTTGGGCCACATCCTAGTAGCCCATCATCTTACATCTATGGGTTGCGTCCTAGTAGCCCTTCTTCTTCTATACTGGGGCCACATTCAAGTAGCCTTTCATCTCATATCTGTGGCTCACCTCCTGGTAGCCCATCCTCTTCAATTCTTAGACCGTATCCTTTTCATCTATCACATATTTTTTCTATCAATGGTTATGGCAAGCCCACTACCATTTCTATCGTTCCTTTCATCAATCATAAATGTTCACTTTCTTCTCCTTCTAGAGATCAGACAAGTCACGCATCAGCTTATAAGAAACCCAAACAGGTTCATTATCAAGCTCAGGCCAAAACTTCCAAGAGCTCTAAAGCTCCCAACAAATCAAACAATCTTAAGGTTAAAAATCAAACGCAATTCGAGAATGCACATCAACCCAACCATCAAGTATGACACAAAGTGCATAAAACTTTATATGGGGAATTCAAACTCCCACATATGAAATCCATGTCTCAAGATAAATCATAGTCATTTGTTGAGTACGAGCTCACCAAGATCATTGAGATCGGGGATAACATGACTCTTGATAAAAAATCATGCTTAGTCTCCCTTATCAAGGAACTCATAGACATTGTTGTTGGATCTTACCATGCAGAGTGACTTTGTTGGTTCCACCTTTCCAAAAACTATCAAAAATCGAAAAAATCAAAACAATTCAAAAATTCAAAAAAACATGAGAAAACATAAAAAAATCAAAGGTACAAAGATCAAACATTGCAATCAGGTATTACGTACACATGGATGTTTCTTTCTCCCCTTCCTTGTTATTCTTCTGCAAGTCTTCCTACCATTTTCATCCCTTTAGTGATATTGTGGTTATCCTTTTCACATGAATTTTGTGACAGATATCTCTATGGTATCTGTTTGACCCTGTTCTTTTATCACCTTGGTAAATTAAAGAACGACTGACCTCATGGAGATCCTATCATATTCAACATCTAATAAACTTGTTGTGAAGAAATTTTTGTACATATTTCTTGACACTAGCAAATGTCATCATCACAATCACTTCCACCTCCTTCCATCAAGCCATATGTGCTTCTTAACCCCTTGTCAAACAAGAGAGATGAAATAAGTTTTCAGAAAGAAAAAGATTCAAAATCAATCAAAACTAAAATCTAAAAGCTAAAAGCAAACAAAAATTGATATATTACTCTCTCTTGGGGTATTTCCATTAAACTTTATCTAAGCTATGGATGCCTAGATGACAACGGAGCAATGTACAGTGATCCTTCCACCCTTCATTCACAAATTACCTATCATCTATCAAATAAATAATTCCTACACATTGGTTGGGGTTTCCTCACTTTCTTGTCTATTAAATATTCACTTAAAGAGGTAATAAATTCCACGTGCACAAACTAGATCTCTATGAGTAGGCATGATTAGTATGTTACCAAGTGTCTTTTTTTGGACCTTGTTTAGACTCTTACTTTAGTCCTTATCTTATCTCATGATTTGCGCCTTTGGCTAATCAGTTCTTCATCACGAGTCTTCTAAGATACATTCCTAACATGTTAACCAAAATAAGATCCCCTTATTTTTGGGTTAACTTACTAACTTTTTTGATTCAGTCTAGATTTTAGAAATTTAAAGCATTCAAAGGTTTATAGAAAATTCTCCATTAGATAGAGAATTTCTTCCCCTTTCCAGAAAGGTAAAGAACTATTTCTAACTCCTTGTATTTTTTGAGTTATGGCTCGATGGAGTTAGAAGGGAAAATTTGCCCAAGGCGGACCTGCGGGGCTTGGGAGAGATGTTTTACCAAAGAATCTCGGACCGGCGGGGAATCAGAGGAAAAAGTGAAAAAATTCCATTTTGTCACAAAGGTGAAAATTAAGTGCTGAGCTGGCACATCAAAAAGCTAATGCGATCCGGCGGACCTTCGTAGGCAAATGAGATTTTTTGACTTTTTGTCAAAAAGTGTAAAATGGAAAAAAAGGATCCCCTACCTCCGCCAACCCCAATGGATGCCACGTCATCAGAGGATTTGTGGGAGAAAATATTAAAAAAATTGCCTGAGCTATTTTTTGCCTAAAACGTTAAAGAAAAACTCATAAGGCCATATCTTTTGATCCAGAGCTCCATTTTTTACGTTCTTGGTACCAATGGAAAGATCTGAAGATTATCTTCATTAAGGAGTCTTCAATTTTGGATTTTGGTGAATATTTGGGGGAGAAATTTGTGAAACATGTTTTGGCATGGAAAAGACAAAAAACCCAGTTCCAAAAACTAGATTTAATGAAGTATGGGTAATTTTATTTGGTCTACGAAGTAGATACATGGAATTATGAGCTTTTGCATTGAGCCCATCAACAGAGGAAGAATTAAAACACATTTTTAAAAGTGGTTGGATCAAATCCCGCATTTTTTCCTCTCTTCTCGCGTTTTTTCTATAAAGTGTAAACAGAGGCACATATTTCAAAGGTTGTTCATTCTTCTTCTCTGCCCCCCCCCCTCCCTCTTCTATTTCTTCCCTAGGGGTTGGAAATGGAGTTCTGAACCTCCTCCCTTTCTCTGTAGATGGCATTTTTTGCCTCTTGTCCCATGAAATAACGCTACTGTGTAAACTCTGACAGCAATAAAAACTGTTTTTTGTGATGCATTTGTCCCATCCTTTGCTCGGTTTTGGTTGTTTCTTCTTGCCTCTCATTCATTGCAGGGCATACCTGTGCATGTTTTTAATGTTCATTTACAGGTTTTGGAGTTGTGTTCATAGGGATTTTGGAACATTTTCTGTGTGAAATCTGATCTATGGTCTGTGATGCTACTTGTCCATCCTTTCCATTTCTCACCTCACTTTTGCTCCATGGTAGTTTAGTGGATGATCAACACTTTCCTTCTCTGGTGTATCACCGTTTTAGTGTAGGCTCTATTTTTTCCTTGTTTTCTGTCCTCTCCTTGTCTCCTTGGAAGTTAGACTAGGATTATATTAGCTTGCCTGCACTGGAATATCTTGTGGCAGGTAGTTTAGGAAGAGGAACCATCCTTCTTTGGAGGATCATTCCCATTTGCAAGTTCCACAGCTTGAGGAAATGATCCAATGTTATGAAAATCACACCAAATGACTCTGCCTTAGAAGAAGAAAATCCATAACTCATTTGGGGGTGCTATGTGATTTCACACTAATAGTCTTGGCACGCCTGGTGGGACCTTAGAGGTATTCACTTCATTGCAACAAGATCGATGTGCACTTGTTGCAATTTCCAGCTTTTGAGAAGCAACAATTTGCACATCTGACGACTCCATTTGGTAAATAACGTCATTTTCTGAGTTGCAAACCTTTTTTCCATCCATTTCCATTCACTCTTCTTTCCATATCTTTCATTATTTTCCATCATTCCATGAAGTTGTGCAATCATGGCTTTATTTCCATCATGGAATTCACATTCACAGTAGCTAGCAGTACATTCCACCTCCAATGTGCTTTACAACTCCTTCAAATTAGTATTTTGAGCAGATTCAAGATCAGCATGTTTACTCCTATGAGCAGTGGTGTCAAAATCAATTTGGCTATGGAGCTTTCCAATAGCAGGGGTATGCAAAAAATGAAGACAATCAAATGCAAGATGCTTGGTTTGTTGGAGAAGATCCAAAAAATGGAGATTGGCATGATGCAATCAAGAGCAATAACCTCAAATGAAGGTGTTCAGAATTGGTTGTAGGACTCCTTGTCCATGGGAAGGTCCTTTTCCAAGGCACTACAACCCTCAGGAGAAGTTAGACTTCATAATTGAGATGCTGCCCCAACTTGTACAATGGACTGAGGAGATAGAAGCATATGAGTCAGAGTCTGAATCAACCTTGTCAATGGGTAAGTCATTCAACAGTTCCTTGTATTTCTTCTTCTTCATCTCAAGCTTTACCATTTCAACAATGTCAAGTTGTAAACCCAGCCAATGCTGCTCTAGTTGTGAAAACCATCCCTCCATCCCTTAGTCTTCCATCTCATCTCAGTATTTTCTTCTCTCTTCTCTTCCAAATCCAAATCCCCTCCACAAGAGCAAAAAGAAACACCTTCCCCTCCAAAGAAACAAGAAGTTCCATCCCTCCCACCACCACCAACAAATGCACAAATGATTGAATCCCAATTTTTTTCTCCTCTTGCCTTCCCAATTCCATGTAGGGAAGAAGAAATTGAAAAAATCAGTCATGAAGGACTAGCAAGAAGAAGAAGTGAAAGAAGAAGAAATGATTAAGAGTTTAGTGAACTTGGCTCTCAGATTCGGGATTACAAAAATTCCTTTGTTGGTTAAGCCTACAGAGGAGGTAAATGTTGAAGAACCAGAGGTGGCCAAGGCTAAGTTTGTAGCAGCAACAGTGGAGCAAGAAGATCAGCCTATTTGCTCATAATGTAGTGTCCATGTTGGCACTCTACTTGAAGAAAATGTTGGTCCAATTCAAGTTGCACAATCAGCCATGGAAGAGGAAAGAAAAATCAGCTCAAAGTCCCATTGGAAAGGAGCAAATGGGTGAGACCAAATCAGAGTTTATATAGCAGAAGAAGAAGGCATCATTGATAATTTCTTGCTTTCATTCAAAGGGCCTGTTTTGGTTGATGAATCCACCATGGAAAGGAGCTCTGAAGAAGATCTTGCAGTCCCAACTTGTCCTCTAGAGCAAGCAGATTGAAGAGTTTGATTTGGAAAACTTCATGATAGAGAAAGAGGTCATTCAAGAGCAAGATGGTCTTCAAGCAGCAGAGGAAGGAGAAGCTGCTCCAAATCCAAAAGAAGAGGAGCACATTCCAGCTGTGGAGGAGAAAAATGTAGGTCCAAGAGCTTTGAACACAAAATAGGCTATAGAAGAACCTTCAGTTCTTCCTTCCACTTCATCTCTCTTGAGCTCTAACATTGGAGAAGAGTTTGATCTTTCAAACTTCATGTTGGAGGATGAAAGAAACCATGGTAAACAAGTTTACTGATCAAGAGAACACCATGGAGGAAGTTGAACATTTGCAGCAGGACATGCAATGAGGTAGTTTATCTGTCTAATTTGGAGGACTGTTTTGATGGAGAAGAACCAGTTGAAATCACATTGTTTTCTCCTCCTTCATCCACCTTCCAAACATGCATACCTGATGTCATGGAGGAGAGCATTCATTTGCAATAGTTTGTACCTTATAGCAGCCTTTTGGAATCAAGTTTGGAAGATTTAAATCTTCCATGTTCTTCACAAGAGGAAGAAGAGAAAGAGTAGAAGGGTTTCACCACTTCTTCCACGCCATTCATCCAAGAAGGTCTATAAGAGGACTCCATTTTTGGAGTTGAAAATCAGAGCAATAGGCACATCAATCGGACCAGACCTTGCCCAATCAAGTATTTGGCTTCTTTGGAGCCAAAGGAGAAGCCACAACCAGTCATGCTTGCTTCAAGGCATGAGGATGAGCTACAAAGTACCAAGGATCAGCTGTCATACCTCTTTAATCCAAATGTAGAGCAACTAAAAGAGGTATTGGATTTGTCTTCAGTTGATACTTTGGTCATTTGGGTGGAAGATCAGCTTGTAGTTAGTTTTTCACTCATCCAACCAGCCATGTTCAGTGCCAAATCAGTTGCATGGCTGCCATTTTTGAGGAAGGGAAGCTATTTCTCCCTTCTAGTTGCAGGTTTTGTTTGAGTTCCCTTTGCTCTTGGTTAGAGTAGTGTAGGTAGGTTTGTTTTCAGTAGAAGAAGTGCTTTTGCACACTCTGCATGTTCCATTTAGAGCATGTATGATTTTCAGTTTGTATATAGTTTTTGGTGTTGTTGTATTGCTCTTGCACAATCCATTTCAGTTGGCTTTTGGTGAAGTTCAACTTCAAGTTTTAGTGGGTTTCCAAGTGATTTAGAGGTCATATTTTCAGAGTTAGATCAGAGAATTGGTTATCAGGCTTGACTCCATGCCCAATGGATACAAAAAAGGCCACTGATCATTCATTTAGTAGGCAGATGACCCCTGTGAGTCGCCAAAGTTGTTAACCAAAATAAGCTCCCTCTTATTTTTGGGTTAAATTACTCCCTTTTGTGTTTCCTCAGTCTAAATTTCAGAAAGTTCAAGCACTCAAAAAGGATTCATGGAAAATACTCCATTATATAGAGAATTTCTTCCCCTTTCTAGAAAGGTAAAGAACTCTTTCTAACTCCTTGTATTTTATGAGTTATGGCTCGGCAGAGTTAGAAATGGAAAATTTTCCCAAGGCAGACCTTTGGGGCTTGGGAGAGATGTTTTCCAAGGAATCTCATACCAACAGGGAATTGGAGGAAAAAGTGATTTTTTTCCCTTTTGTCAAAAAGGTGAAAATTAAATGCTGAGCTGGAACATCAAGAAGTTAATGCAGGTTGACAGACCGTCGGAGGCAAATGCATTTTTTTTTGACTTTTTGTCAAAAAGTGTAAAATGGAAAAAAGGAGCCCCTGCCTCTACAAAACCCAATGGACGCCATATCATCATAGGATTTGCGGGAGAAAATTTCAAAATTTACCCAAGCTGTTTTTTTACCGAAAATGTTAAGGAAAAACTCAGAAGGCCATATCTTTTGATCCAGAGCTCCATTTTTGACGTTCTTGGTACCAATGGAAAGATCTAAAGATTCTCTTCATCATGGAGTCTTCAATTTTGGATTTTGGTGAAGATTTGGGGGAGAAATTTACAAAATATGTTTTGGCATGGAAAAGACAAAAAACCAGTTCCAACCACCAGATTTAATGAAGTATGGGTCATTTTCTTTGGTCTGTGAAGTAGATACATGGAATTATGAGCTTTTGCATCGAGCCCATCAATAGAGGAAGAATTAAAACACATTTTGAAAAGTGGTTGGAGTAGATCCCACGTTTTTTCCTCTCTTCTCGTGTTTTTTCTATAAAATGTAAATAGAGGCACATATTTCAAAGGTTGTTCATTCTTCTTCTCTGCCTCCCCCTTCTTTTCTTCCCCAAGGGTTGAGAAATGGAGTTTGAACCTCCTCCCCTTCTCTATAAATGGCATTTTTTGCCTCTTTCCGTGAAATGATGCACTGTGTAAATCTAGAGCAATAAAAATGTGTTTTTGTGATGCATTTGTCCATCCTTTGCTCGTTTTTGGTTGTCATCTTCTTGCCTCTCTTCATTTACAGGGTATATGTGCATGCTTTGAATGTTCATTTGCAGATCTAGGAGCTATGTTCATGGGGTTTTGGAACATTTTCTATGTGAAATCTAATCTATGGTCTGTGATGCGGCTTGTCAATCCTTTCCATTGCTCACCTCTCTTTTGTTCCATGGAAGTTTAGTAGATGATCAAAACTTTCCTTCTCTGGTGTATCACCGTTTTAGTGTAGGCTCTATTTTTTCCTTGTTTTCTTTCTCTCCTTGTCTCCTTGGAAGTTAGATTAGGATTAGATTAGCTTTCCTGCACTGGAATAGCTTGTGGTAGGTAGTTTAGGAAGAGGAACCAACCTTCTCTGGAGGATCATTCCCATTTGTCAAGTCCCACACCTTGGGGAATGATCCAATGTTATGCAAATCACACCAAATGACCTCTGCCTTAGAAAAGCATATCCATAACTCATTTGGGGGTGTTGTGATTTCACACTAACATAACATTCACATAATTCCTCTACTTCGTTCAGAACATCCATGTGTATGGTATTTCCTTTATGCCATGCTTTCGGACACCTTTGTCCCCTTTCACAAAAACAATCTTCTCCTTCCTTTCTATCATGTGATTTTAGGCCATACTACACTGGGGGCATCTTTGCTCCTTCCCAGCACTTCATTGGTTTACGTTCATCATCATGTTGAACCTATCCATAATGGCCTTGGATCCCACTTCTACGCATGAAGATTTTGCCTTTGAATACTCCCACGTAATCACTACGGAATTTTTACATCTTCACCTTTCTCATACGTACGTGGCCTTATGCCCTTGTACATCCCATCTATCACTAGGGGCATCCACAATTCTTCGTCTTCCTATACATAGTTTCAGAAAACTTTCAAAATCATCAAAAATGTTAAAAATGTTAGAAAAATCACAAAAACATTCAAATATGTTTGAGAAAAATTCTAAAAATTGAAAATCATCCTACAAAATGCCACTCTTTGGTTCTCACTTGTTCATGTGCGTGACTCGCAGATCATCTTGATCTACTCCCATTAACAAAAGCTAGGATTCTTACTTCATCTATACTCTAGGGCACAATGAGTTACCTGGTACTGTGTCATAGTGCACATTTCTTTTTTATTAGACCCAAGTGTCCTCCGCTATTCCCCTCGCATGTATCCATACTTGGGGCACCATCATCAACCTTTATCGTTAATTCATACAGGTCGGATTTGAAGCTTGATAACTAAAACATTACATTGTGTTTCTTTGTTAGGCTAGCTTGTTTACTTTCTCGTATTGCAATGTATTTTGTATGTTGCATGGAGTTAGGAATTTTTTACTTTCTCGTATTGCATTGCATTTTGTATGTTGCATAGAGTTGGTGTTTTTAGCAATGGACATTTGTTCATATATGGCTTTTCATGTCATACTACACTTTTGTTAATTCTTTTTAATAAGGACTGAAGATAAAGATCTCTAACAATATGATGACAAATAAAGTTGTTTAAAAGGCACCGGATGGATGTTAGCTCATTACCTCTTCCTCATACTCCTTTTCTTCTATATTCCCTTTCTTCCCTTCATCTTCTATCTATTTCCTTCATCTTTTTTTATTGTTGATAAACCTCTTTCATCACCCCATCAACAATTGAGGGGGCATCCTTCATTCTACTCATTTTTCTTCTATCCCTTCAAGATTTTATACTTGTTTATGTTTTTCTCCTTTCTTTGAAGTGATGTCACATACGTCACCCCAAAGTGATGTCACATACGTCACCCCAAAGAGGGGTAAATTTACACACCTAAAATATGCTTACACTTAGCATTTCATTCAATCAATTCAATTAACAACATTTTGTTAATTCCCCATACTTCACTCCACTCTTGTATGCCCATTTATGACACCTTCTTGGTTGTATTCCTCGTATAATCAACTTATTTGGATAATATCTCTCTTATTAGCTAAACATCCCTCCTTTTGACCATTCAAAACCTCCCTAGTTATCTCTAGACCACTTCCATTGGCTTCGTAGGCTATCTATCAGTCACAATTGGTTATCCAGACCCCTCCCAACTCTCAATGATTCTCTAATCACTTGCTAATCAAGTTTAAGTATCCTAAATCCTAGTTAACTAGCCTAAACCAAGCTTATCTAAGCCTAAAGCATGTTTATCCTAATCTAATCTAAAAGTGCTTTTTGATCTTTATTCCCGCATGCACCCAAATTCCAAACTCTCCCAAGTGAAAAACTATAAATAGAAGGGTCACCTCTCCCTCTCAACCTTACACCTTGTTTACATAACAAAATATCTCTCATATATGGAGATCTTGGCATTAGAAATCATTTGTGATAGCTTTAAGCTATAGAACATTTGGATCTTGGCCATACTCCATTGTTAAGAGCTCCCCCATCTTGCATCCATCGATTTCAAATATAGTTAGTAAGGGAATATCTAAAGCTTGGCCATGTAGCCAACTTGGAGAGGTCTCTTCATTATGTTTGAGAGTAAACAATACATAATTTGATTGCTTAGAATATAACTAGGTTCACTTTCATCAAGCTTTCATGGAGTAGAGAGTAGTATATATGCTAGGGTTTGAATGTTTATTTCAAATTTATGCATGCATAGATAGTTTCTTGTTTATCTCTAATATTATGGTGTATGGTTGAGTTTATTCAAGCTTGAGGTTCTTTAACATCATCCCATAGCTTCGCAAACCTTTCCATCACATACATATCCTATAAAAACAGGTGCTCGGATTAGAGAAAGTAATACCAGATGATAGATGATCTAAAGAGCATGCTAGGGGTAGATATAATGCATCGAGAGTAGATGATAAGTAAGAGAGTGTTACTGTAATGATAGGTTTTAGATCACTTAGTGCTAAGGGTTGTGAAGGATATCATAAGCCTCTGCATAACACTAAGCTCTGTAACATAGGTTGAAATGGAAGGGCATAACTAGGATCTCATGCTAGGAAATATCTGTAGGGGT
This sequence comes from Taxus chinensis, assembly GCA_019776745.2. NCBI lineage: Eukaryota > Viridiplantae > Streptophyta > Pinopsida > Cupressales > Taxaceae > Taxus > Taxus chinensis. Next base: position 816,446,996 of record CM034149.1, read on the forward strand.
TGGGCATTTGATATTTAATATGTATGGTTTGTAATGACCTCATTTGATTGTAATATGGCTACCAATGAATATATATAAGGGTACATTCTGCATATCATGCTTAAGGGTGTAGACCCTTGTGTTATATGAATGTCATGGCTTAGATTTGGCTTATTATGCTTATTACATTGTTATTAAGTTTTTGTAATGAATTGATCTATGGATTGGTAATTTTTTATTTCTAGTTTTCTCTTCAATAAGTAAATTTTACTTCTCATTCTACAATTCATCCTCCACTAATGGTAAAACCTTCTCACAATGACCATATAAAGGAGGGGCTCGACGTTCACCAGCATACCTTGAGTAAGTGCCCAAAACATGCTGCATGATAGGTCGAAGTGCTTCGGGTTAGAAATTTATATTGAGGGTAGATAAAAATGACTACATGCCTCAGCTCGACACTTGGTGGAGATCTGATGACTGAGGGTTTATCTCCACTAGCTCCCGGGGGCTCAGAAATTACACTAAAGGGGCTCACATGGCTGACCTGAAGTATTCTTAGGGATAGGTGTATTTCTAATGTCCCTCATGTCCCTTAGCACAAAGGGAAATTAGGATCATCAATTTTCACGGTGTGCCAAAATCCACCACTTGTCACAATTTGGACGTTTGAAGGAATGAGCTGCGAACAAGCACCTGGGAGCTAAACTGACGATCTGAGAGGTCGTATTTGTGTCTAGAGGGATTATTTGGATTGGGAGAATTTTATTGTCCCTCATGTCCCTTACATTTAGGGATGAAAGGGACACAAAATTACATAAGGCTCTTGGATCTGACATGTGTCCTCATCGAATTTTGACTAACTGCGAGAACTCACCTAGAGGGAAACTTGAAACGATGATATCTTGAGCTCCTAATGGATTATTTTGATGAAATTGTATATAAAATTTACTGAAAATGTATGTCTAAATCCAATGGTGTGGGTCTCAGATATTTATTACTCAATTTAAGCCTTGATAAAGTGGATTTATTATGTGGTCCCTTACCTATGCCTTGAAAAAACTAGTTATAAACCGATTGCACCAAAGTGTTTTGAAAAATATGATTTCACCATATTATAGGTCTTGGAATTACCTTTCTGATGATGTATTTTTTGGATCCTAAATCCATCTATAGTTCTCGGAATCACCTCCCAAAGATCAGTATATATTTTTATCTCATGCACTGCTTAGGCATGTTAACCATGTTTTTGATCAAACTGCCCCAACTTCTCCATATCCTTCCTAAATCTTCCAAAATCACTTCCATGATGTTTTAAGACCTAAAATCCACCCCTGTATTAGTTTTTTATGTTTAATTCCACCCCAAGGGGTGTGCATTGGTCTTGGGAAGGCCAGTGGTAGCCCTTCCCAACACTTCCCCAAAATAACAGTTTTCAAGAACTTGTAAAATCACCTAGGGTATTGAATTAACATCATCTGGGAGGTAATTGGACTTGTTGAGTTGACCTGGGGTGCTTGGGAAGGGTAGGAATTGAAAATGTTTTACACATGGTTATCATTGTCATGCTAGAAAAATTTCCAATTTCCTTGTAGCACATTTCCATGAAAACAATTGGCTCTAGCTTGGGGACATAGTATGGACTAAAAATAGTGAATACATGACTTGAAGAATCCTAGAATCTTAAATTTACAATAAAAAGACCAGTTTCCATATCCATTGGGCCCTGCGGAGTCATATACAACTTGTGTGTGTGTGTGTGTGTGTGTGTGTGTGGTGAGAGAGAGGAGAGAGAGAGAGAGAGAGAGAGAGGAGAAGAGAGAGAGAGAGAGAGGAGAGAGAGCAAAGAAGGAAACACACACACACAAGGAAAGGGAAACACACCCAGAAGGGAAAAAAACATACACAACATGAAATAGAAATTATATGCAAGGGGAGGGATATCTAAAGAGGTGGGGGAATAATATACACATACCTGAAAAATGGTTGAGAAAAGTACATGCCATTGTGGAATAATGGACTGAAGTCTGACCTTTGAAGCATAAATTTTTTTATTTGATCAAACCATTCTCTCATGATGGCTTTGAATGGTTTGAGAAAGAAATAGACGTACTGAGACTCCATCTTCATATTCGCATTGCACTAAGAATGTTCTTGTATCCATTGAGAGCTTGGTCACCTTCTTGAAACTCTTGCCTCTTGAAGATGTTTCTTGTTTTCTTATGATCATGAAAAAACCACCTCCTCTATGATTTTCATAATTGGAAGCATTGATCTTTTCATAAAAATCTACTTCTTGGGGTTGCGACATGAAATCATCTCATTCATTAGCAAGACACTCTGAATAAGTGGTAACAAAACTCATATTATACACATCCAACCACCTTTGTGAAAATAACACTTTGTTGCTTCATGTAATTTCTCTTCAGAGATAGAGGTTAAATCATTGATATGAAGGTATTCATCATCCTCAAGATATTGTTATAGTAGGAAAACATGTTCAAGAAAAATAACTTGGAGGATGGTGAGTGCAATCTGATTTTGAATTCCTTTACAAGAGTCATGCACTTTCTCACTTTGTTACTCCTAGTGACTGTTATCAATATCCGTCTGCTTGAAGCCCACCTTGGTATCATTTACAAAATTGCAACTCTTGTTTTGGTCATATAAGAATTCTTCACCCTCAAGTGGATTTTTCCATATGAACTCTTATTTTTCATTAGTGAAGAATTCCAAAGTAATAGGAACAAATTAGTTTTTGAATATACCTCCTAACACGCTTACAACTTTCTCTTCATGTTCCGAAAAAATTTCTTCATTTGCAAATTAGTTCAATATTTTCCTTGTTATCATCTCCCACAACAGAGATGTTGTCTTCAAGATTAAGGAATTCCAAAGGATATTCAAGGAACTTCATTATTTTACATTCACAACCTCTCTCATACAATGTGGAAGAAAAATAAATATCTCACATTCCCCCTCATCAACCAAGGCATTGGGGAGTCATCAGACCCACCCATTAGTATCTATATCGACATCAAACATTGGTATATCAAAAAGAGGAGCACAACTTGACTCGCACTTATTTTTCATCTCCACTGCCCAAATCAGGTGTTCAAGGCTTAGTTGAGGGTCCTTCATTCTATTCCACAATCTTCAAGAGGCCTTGCACAGATAGTTTCTTATGATATTCCTATAGGCTCATCTTCATTTTTATTGAGACATTCTTTATATTATGCTTTCAAAAAATGGTTGAAAATATGATCCATGTGTGTCCATGATTCATTTTAAATATCCTTGTTCACCTCTTCCATGCTTTGTATTTCCCAAGATTCACTTCCTTATAAGCACGTGCACACTTGATTCACAACACCTTCTGATAAGGAGAAGAGGTCCATGCTTTGTGGGAATGGTAATGCTTTGAGATCAAAATCCATATCATCCTCTTGATGGGACCATGTTGAAGCAGGAATGTGGGAAGAACTTTCAACATTATCTTGATAATCCATTATTGAATCCTCTTTCTCATATGGACAATGAAAGACTTCATACTCATCGTGATGATCATTCTAATCCTTGGGGTGAGAATAGATTGTGTTTAAAATGTTTATTCTCCTTGGTGTAGATACCACATTTATGTCACACCTCCCTCTTTACCCCCCACGTGTATATTAATTTAATTAACTAAAATTAAATTAATGCCCATTATCACAATATTCATTATTTAATGACCTTAATTGAACTAATTTCCACCTCACCTAGACACCTCACCCCACCACATCACCTAGACACTTCATTTATAGACCTATTCATAACATGTTTTCTTTTTACTAAGATTTATTCCTACCTACCTTAATTAACTAAGACTTAGTTAAACTCTAAAATCACATGCCTATTCTTCCTCTTACCACATGCCCACTTATCTAAGTGCAAACATTCCATTTTGAATCTGTGACAATGGACAGAACTAGCCAAAAATATTGCCAAGATCTGTCATTTTAGCAAACCTAGGATTTCCCACCTTAACCCATGCCGTTTAAACCCTAAACCAACACCGATCACCCTAAACCATCGTCCGTTTACTAAACATTAATTTTAGTAACCCTCATTCCAGAGGTTGGAAGAATTATTTGAGTTTGGATAAGAGAGATCTGCATGCAAGCACACACTAAAGCACTCTTGCACATCCAGACATCCTAAACCAGCACCAAGAAATGATATGAAGATCAAGCATTCATGGTAACGTTTCGAGAAGTGTTAGGAATGAATAGTGTTCACATTATTATTAGTGTGTGCAACTATATTATCAAATATAATATATATGGGTAAATTGTAATATTATTAATGATGAGTTAATATCACTCATATTAATAATATAGGATTAATGTTTATTATATTAATCAGCAATAACTAATATTGTTTATACATGAGATTTGGTTATACAACCAACTCACAAATATAGGAATTTGTGGGGAGTGTTGTTGAACACCCTCCATGAAAAATAGGAGTAGTCCTCTCTTATAAATATGTGACATTGTAATAGATACAATAGATAGAGTGAAATAATATATTTGTGTGTTTGACTCCATTGATCAAGTTAATATCTATGTTAAATCTCCTATAATTATTATTATTGGTATCAGAGAGAATTTTGATCCATGTAATAGAGATCTAATATATTTTTCTAGGGGTCGTCTTACTGGTTATTGGTCACTACCCCCTCCAATTGAGATCCACAGATGGATTGATAATATCAAAGGCTCGTGTTGTATTGAATATGGTGCAAGGGATATTTATTTTCCATTCAATAGATCCGATTCATATCATTTGGTATTTGTTGTATCTATGAGAATACTCATGTTGGTCCATTAATATTCTATGTCAGAATCCAAGAATCAAAGATCAAAGCCGGTTCATTTCAATGGAGGAATAATTATAGTTTTTTGAGACAACTAGATACTTTCTTTTTATGGTTGTCCATTGAATGAAAGATTAGAGTGAGAATTTTTAGCGTAGAATAAGAATTCTGAAGAAATTCTATTTGTTTACATTAGCATTAGATAAATGACCTTTCAAATTTTTTCCTGGAATTGTATTTTGATGTCAATTGTTATCAATTGCATCACTTGTGGAGCATTTCCATCTTCCCTCCTTGAAGGGTGGCATTTGGCTCGAGCTCAATTTGCATCAATAGTTTGTGGCCTCAACAATATCCTCTACATTTAGATCTACTAACATCTAGATAAAACCCAAGTCTCCAGGATCATGAATACTCAGTTATAGCTATTATTAGTGTGGATCTATGATGAATCTCTTTCCTCAATATTTTGTATAAGCTCTAACTATTCAAATGTGGCTCTTGATTCATACTATCAACATAGTAATGCAATTGATAGATGCACCATTAGAATTTGGAAGGAACATCCAAACTTGTTCTCACCCAAACTTCCACTCAAATATTATCGGGAGAAAAGGATCCCAAAATTAAATGTCCATCTCTTGTCATCAGCATCTCAACATTCCCCTCGATCTCTTCCACCCAACAGTCTTGTAGCCTAACCCATTATTGTGGCCAATTCCATCATTTTAATCCAAGTAATGTAGTCCATGGTATGTGATTTATAATTTTCAAGATTTTTTTTAAGACTGGGTTCTTCAACATTTTCATTTATATTTAGTTATGATTAATCATATCAATAGATTTTGTGATAGGTTTATAAATATTAAAAATAATACATATCAAAAGTCTAGAATTTGAGTATAAACCCACTTGATTTTTTCAATAACATAGCCATCTAGAATCTTGTTGTCCATTTATAAAAAAAATCCATTCTGATTGTAATTCATTTGTAAAATATTTATCAAGTGTCAAAAACCTTATCGTATTGTCTATTAGAATTGTTAGTACAATCTCAAGTTAAGTACAATAGTGTCAAAAAGGTCAAGTCAAATTAGTCATAGTGTCAAATTTGAAATAAAGTGTATTGTCAGTTAATGCCACTGTAAAAAAGTGTCATCATCAAAATTCTAGATAATTAAAAAAAAAATACTTATGAACACATTTTTTGGTGAAATCCGATGTTCGGGTAAGGTATGTAATTATTGAGCTTCATGATCACATCTGACTGAACTAGCAACATGATACTGGAGGACAGAGGCAATGGAGGAAGGAGGTCATTCAATGGTCTCTCATCAGTTGCAAATGATGGGGCTGCTTTAGTTATGGTGACATCTATGTGGTGTGTGCTTATCAAAATTTCAGTATATTTTTGTTTCGTGTACTCCTGTTGTGTTGTGTGTTGAATAATCCCCTTTTCAGAATACTCACTTTTTCAGAGTAGGAGAAGATTTTGAGGTAGACTCAAGAGATGGTTATCTAGCTAGTGTGGAAGCTTTTGGATCTTGAAGATTAAAAATTCAGGCACCCATGGAGGAAGGGAAAGTTCCACAAGAACCTAGAGAGGAAGGGAGCATTCCTACATAATTTGGCTCGACACTATGCCTTTATGAGGGTAAGAAGAGATAATCGATGGAGTTTGTACCTAGTCTATGTAGTGGCTTTTAGGAGGTGGTTCAATTTATTCAAATATCGTTCTTCATCAAGTTCACATTAAGGGGGTGACGATTAGTGATTAATAATGTTCACAATAAGGGGGTGAATGTTAGGAATGAATTGTGTTCACATTATTATTAGTGTGTGCAACTATATTATCAAAGATAATATATATGAGTGAATTGTAATAGTATTAATGATGAGTTACTATAACTCATATTAATAATATAGGAGTAATGGTTATATTAATCAACTATAACTAATATTGTTTATGTTTGAGATTTGGTTATATAACCAACTCACAAATATAGGAGTTTGTGGGGAGTGTTATTGAACAACCTTCGTGAAAATAGGAGTATTATCTCCTATAAAATATGTGACATTGTAATAAACTACAAACATATAAAGTGAAATAATATATTTTTTGTGTTCGGATCCATTGATAAAGTTAATATCTTTGTTAAATATCTTGTAATTACTATCAGGAAGTGTGGGCCATGGCACTGACCCACCAGTTCCACAAATCAACCATCACCTCCATTCAACCACTATTATTGGTCTATAAGTACAAGTAATTACATTTGGATCTACATCTTTCCATATTTAGATTAGTTTTCTTTATCTCTGTTTGGGAGTCTTAGTATCCTTTGCATCTCATCACCTCTCACCTTCATGTATATCCCTCCACCTAACCACCTAAAACCTCCTAGCTTTCCATATATGACTCTAGACATCTCTGAGGTATTCCCAACACTATCATCAACCTCACTATTCTTTGTCTATTCTCTATGCAATCATAGAGAATCATCAAAGCCAAAATTTATTGAGTCTTTATCAACTTGACCCTACCAATGCCGGTTAACCCAAACCGTCCATCAATTTCCTCTCAAACAGCATCGGTCATACCAGAACGAGTTTCGGTCTCTGTATTTGGTAAATCTGCATGTAACAACCTCATAACATTCACCCAAATAACCCAAACCACTCAAAACTTGAGCCTGACCTATCCTAACCACCTTATTCACCTATCTAACTTTCAGATCTAATCATAACCTAGCATGTTAGATTAGATTTTCTTATTTTACTTTAATGAGACATCTAAATCATATCAACCATAATAGGATATTATTGGTTTACGTTATTTATTTCATTAAGTTGTGTTAAACAATGTAATGAAATCCATCTATGAAGTATCACAACTTCCCCGGACCTAGCATGTGCTAGGAAATTCCACTGACATATATTGTTTAATATTCTTCTTGTGGTATTTTTTTTATTTCGTAAGGTAGTTTCTCATAGAAAAAAAGGAAGTTCTCGCAATCAGCACTGGATCAAGAAATCAAAATGCATGCAATATACCTTCCAAATTCATTCACAGGTACTCCTCATCTTTACTCTATCTATTTTTTGTCATACGTACGTAACTTATCGGGTTGAAACATTTTGGCATGCCCAGTGGGACCCTCATTTTTGGGTTTCTTTCTATTCATATAGCTTGCATCTTGTGTGTTTCCTTTCTAAAATTTTTATTCACTAAATCTTCTTCTCTTGTAATTTTCTTCTTCTTTCTAATTTCTCTAAATGAAAAATTTATTTTGGTGCATTTAAAAATAATTATTCGTCTTTCTTTTCTGCATTAGTGAAAATCATCCTCTCTCCTATTCATAATTTGCTTCATTGAATATAAATTTTGATTTGGGTTAAAAAAAAATTTACATTTCATCTTTGTATGTTGCATTATTAGCTCACATTTAAAATTAAGAGCAACCTATAAACCTGGAAGTTATGCCTAGTTGATGGTTGACATAATTGAATTGTAGAAAGCACATTTATTTCTTCTCTCTCTTTGCCAAATTACACAAATCTGAATTTACACATTTTCTTAAACAACACCTTACCTGGAATAATTTTTCAATGATCAGAGGATTGATAGTGGGTGCCTAGCTGGTTTCTCTATATAGTCATTACCTCAGAGAAATGACCTCCCCCACAAAAATATAATATGAAACCTCACCTTTAGATCACCTCTTCATAGGATGCCTTCCTAACAAAAAAAAAATTGTTAGAAATTTACAATTTAGTCTCAAATAGCATAAGCTAGAGTAACATAGAATCCACTCATAGGATTACGTGTTTTTCTTAGTTTTATACCTGAATTGCATTTTGAGTAGTGAGGATTACGTTTACTCATTTTCTTCTTCCTTTTGTACTCCCCATCATAGTTGGAGTATTTTGACTATTTTTGAGTGTGTTAGGGCATCATATCATCATCCCCAGGTCTTTTGGGTTGTTTCTTCATCTGATTTAATTGACAAAATGCATTTTTATTCACTTCTTCAAATTTCACAGTAACCAGTGTCAGTCCAATGACCGTCATTGGTTTCCATTTGACCATCATCAGTTTACCTGACCGGTGTCAGTTACCAACTCTTTTGGTTATTTTACCCAAAAATGCTTTCATCACCTTCTCTATTCTATTTAAAAGTCATCTAGACATCATCATATTCCCAATAGTCTAATATTACTATCAAGTAAGTTTCCCCATTTCATTTCTCATCAGTTCTGCTTCATTTTCTCAAACTGGTGTTTTCTCATAGTAACCGGTATCAGTTATTATAACTATCATTGGTCTCCCTCAACCATCATCGGTCATCTTAACTGGCATCGATTTCCCTGTTTTAATTCTTAATTGAAACATTGACCAAATCTACCTACCTGTATTTGTTATTTTCATTCCTGTTGTTTTATGTCATCTACAGAATACAGTTAACCTGATACACGCTAATTCACATGGTGTTGACTCACAACCAAACCTACGCCCTTATATTTTATGCTAGTCTTCAACCACTCCCACCTATCCCATTACTGCCTTCCATTTTGTTTCTTATGGATCTAACTCAGCCTATCACCATTTCTACAGAGGATGAGGAGTTCACAAGACTCCTTGATCAAAATTGCACTTGTGGTGTCAACCATTCCTTCACCATCCTATCCTATATAATTGTTGCCACAATGACATCTATTTCACCCATGGTGTCGACTATTCCTTCATCAACCACCTTGAACATGGCCCCATCTTCCCCATTTTCCTCGTATATACTAGTCACATCATAACCACATCTATCTTTCTGTCCCTTAGTCTCTACCACCCCATTCCAAAACCTATATCTTTCTGTCCCTTAGTCTCTACCACCCATTACCATGAGATTCATTGCGACCACCCCACCTATTTACTCACATCACCAGCAACTCCTAATCTCTTCTATCACTTATTCAGGGTACATTCTTCTAAAGTCTATCCCCCCTTCACAGTTTTCATTTTTGGCATCCTCATGTACTAGGATTCTCTCCACATCATAAACCAATCATCAACCTCCCTTTACTGCAGGAGGCACCCATTCCTCACAACCCACCAATGACCTCATTAGGATGATGATGGAAAATATGTAGACATTAGAAGCATCATTTTTTGGCTCTCATAAATCCTTGACCTATGATGAAATCTATAATGAGCCTATTCATCAATCCATTCCTATTCACCCATACCATGTGCAATGGGAAATGCCCAAAATCAACCGTTTCAACAGTAAAGAGGACCCGTAATAACACTTGTGGTCATTCAAACATGGGTACTACCTAATTTCCCATAATAATGCTTTTCTCCATGTGTCTAACATGACCCACCTTAGATCGGTATAGAAGTTTGCCTAGACATTCCATCTACTCATTCAACGAAGTGGCTCAAACATTCCTGGACCACTTCTTGATCAATGTAGTCAAAAAGGTCACTATGACTGATCTATATTTGACACGATAGTATGACGAAAAATCTATCGTAGATTTCATTTCTTGTTGGTGAAGTCTTATAAACCAATTAACATTCTAGTTACCTCAAATTGAACTTATTGAGTTTTTCACTAGAGCTTGCGTTAGAAATATCTCACCAAATTTGCAAGTACAAACCTTTTGAACATTTAACGAATCATTCACTATGGCATGAAAGATGGAAATTTTTGCCATTGAAGAAAAGAAAATCCAATTACGAAACAAGAACGCCCCGTTCAAGCCAAAAAATTCTTTTTCATCTTCAAAACCCCAAAATAGTTATTCAAAATACAAAGGATCTATCAACGTGGTAGTTCTCAAATAGGTTCCATCTCATCCCTCTAATGAATCCCAACTTTTTTCCAATATTTCCCCTATCCAGACCTTTCGGTTCTAGCAGGAGCAGCGGAAGTACACTTCAATTGGAGAGCCCTATTCTTCAGTCTTAGAAAAGCTTCTTAAAGCTAAGAGCCATTACACTTCCTACCATAAAACCTCATACTAGTTTTGATCCCTCTCGTCCTATGCCTGCATGGTATAAAGAACACGACTACTGTAATTATCATCGTGTCAAAGGCCATAGTGATGGTAACTGCATAACTTTTAAGAACATTGTCTAGGAGATGATAGATAATGGAGACCTCGTCATGGACAACTTGAATGTGCCGGAAAATCAAATTTTTCACATCTTTAAGAATTCGTTTCATAATCATAAACCATCATATAATAAAATAGTGAACCTTCATCCAGCGACAACAATGTCTGTGGAGTCCACATGGTTTTTGATATCATATTATTCGTTCCTAAAATTACACCTATTTCGTCTATTAAAGAAATTTTGGCATGAGCTCCTCTACCCATAGACGAGCATACCTATTCTACTCCTTCACCCATAGAGGAGTCCCCTTCATCTCCCCCTTCTCTCATAGAGGAAACCATGTTTTCTACTGATGCCATTCCACTGTCTACCTCCCAACCTACCAAACAATCAACAATATCAACTCTCCCATCCACAGGAGAATCGTCATTGCCTTCTCCTCCACCAAGGGAGAAGTCTACCTCACCCCACCTACCATCTCTCCCACCCATGGGATATTATTCAGACATGCCACTACCTGTTGGGGGTAATTCTCCCTCAGCATCCTGAGAACCTATTGACATGATCTCGACACTTTTACCCATAGAGTCAGAGGCTAGCCAATTCCCTGTCTCAGAGACATATTTTACAGGGATTGCCACTAAACTAACTGCATCTCCTCTTATAGCAGTCCCATTTTCACGAGTGACCTATCACTTGGATTACGTTGATATATCCATGCTTTGGAGACATCTTTGGCTCCCCTTTTTTACTCAAATGCAAATGTTTCCTGAATATACTTCCATGATCTACCCAAAGGTATTTCTAGCAACCAGATCAACCCTAACCATGCCTATCAAAACAACTTCTTCCCTACATCTGAACCTTTACCCATGAATAAAACCATTTCAATGCCTAAGAACCTACCCACACCTATATCTTCATCCATATCTAGACCAATCAATACCTTGGGTATCATGCCGATGTCAAGCCTTACTCATCCACCTATTAAATTAGACTTAGCCACATCTTTCCAAACCCACACCAAGGTTATTCCTCCACCTAAAAGGAAAAACCAACCTTCTAGGAGACATACATCAGTCTCACCTACCACTCCTTTGTCACCTTTTCCCATTCCATCCATCCTAGGGCCTCACCCATCAACCCTGGCCAAACAACCTCCTACATAAGGCCAATAGAAAGCTAAGTAACATACTCCTTCATCACGATCCTTCATTACACCTCATTTACCAGCACAACAAACACCCTCACCCTCACCCGTTGCATTTCTTACTACCTATACCTCCACACTTACTATAACTCCAACCTTACCTATATGACTTCAACCCATACCATCCGCCTAGTCTCTACCAACCACTTCTACCAAAACTCTATTCCTCCCATGGGTAACCCATCCTCTTCCACCATCCAATTTCCCTTCTGTATCACGTACTCCCATGTCACCTTTACCCAAGAAGCTACAACCCAAAGACAAGAACCCACTACCCTCCAATAACATAGTTAAACTAACGAAACCTTCCAGTGCTAGCTCTTCTACCACACTTTTAACCAAGAAGATGCCATCAAAACCTAAGACAATACCACTTACAAAACTATTGGTCCAAACCCATTCCTCCTCCTATAATGCCTATTCCCTCTTGATCATCCACACCTTTACCCAAACCCACACTCACTTCCCATTGTAATCCATTGGCAGGGTCCTATGCCAACATTCTAACCAACCTCTTAGAGACTTCTATCATCACATTACCACCACTTTGACCTTACGACCCTCTCAAACCCAAACCAAAAGGGTTTGATGAAACCAATATTTGTGCCTATCATCGTGTACCAGGACATGATGTGGAAAATTTTAAGGATATAAAAACCGTTCTTCTCCAACTTTGTCCTCCTGAACAAAATTTTTGATGACAAAAAAATTCTTGATGAGGACCATGCTCCACCTTCACCTATCATCACACATCATCATCCCTTACTTCTTTAATGATCCTGCATATCCACCCCCACATCCTTTTTTTCCACCTCCTAAATTTGAGATCAACATGGTTCGTATCAGGGAGTTGGCCAAACCACTACCCAAATATCAGTGTTCCCTACTCATTTTGCAAGGCTCTTCTCCCCCATTAGGTTTTTCCACCTCATGTTGTCACACTACTCATCCCACACCTTCTCCAGCTACCACCTCCCCTCAGATTAACATGGTTAAAGTTTCTAACCAAGCACAAAAGGACAAAGAAAAAGAAAAATCAACTAGCCTATCAACTAATCCCATGCACAATATACCATTTGTACCCACGCCCAAAATCACCATTCAAGGACCCACATACCCTATCTCTAAAGGGGTCACCCATCGTATAATGATAAAACAATTACATCAATCACCTCTAAAGATGTGTTCGTATGATCTCATCCAAACTTCTGAATCTCATAGACAATCCCTTATAGAGGTTTTGCAATCCATCAAAGTTTTACCCAATGACCCCACACCAGTGGCCTCCAATATCACCCCTCCCTAGGTGGCCTCACTTACCAGATCATATACTTCTTCTACCCCCATTCCCACTCATCGAGTTTCTATGCTCAGTTTCTCTAATGAGGATATTGTACCTCTCCATTTAGATGACCTTGATCCCACCCTTTTTATTTCTGTCTATATCAATAACATACGCGTACGACGCATCATGATCGATGGTGGTGCTAGCATTAACATCATATCCTCCCACACATACAATAAAATGTTCATCCCTTCTAATTATATACATAATAACCCAATTATGTTGTGCTCCTTCAACAACACCATCACCTCCACCCTTAACACCATTATTCTCTGAGTTCGTGTGGGCCCTTGCACTTTCCCAAAATTATTCTACATCTCAAAGGGAGAGTTCCATTATAACCTATTTCTCGGTAGACCTTGGATTATTGTCATGGGTTATGTCCCTTCAACTTTACAACGTAGTGTAAAATTCAAACATGAGGGGCATAGCTATACCACCCAGCTGACTTGTCACCCTTCAAAATCTGTAACATGTTGTACTAACCTAACAATGTCCTTGTACTAGTCAAGGCATCTGAAACTACCCCCACTTGTGCTTCACCCACAACCAGATCCACCAATGCCACCACCACCTCTTCCACACCTAACTCTTCTATTCCTACTATTTCCATAACATCTGCAGCTGACCCATCTACTTCCCAACCAACCGATACCCCTCCTACCCAATCATCTAGTGATTTATCTATCTCAACTACCCACATATTGACTACCAATCCCTTAGAAGGTGGTTTTCAATGCCTCACTCTGGGGGAGTACCGCCTCTATAACATTAACACATTCCTCACTCTGTAAGGGTATGGAAACCCATGCCAGAACGCTCGTTATAACTATCACAAAGGAGAGGTTTTTTCTTATGGTCATCTCCACCTTCACACCAACTTAACGTATGGGGGGAATTTATATGGCCACTTATTCACTCAAACCTCCATCCCAAACATGACCATTTTAATCTAACCTCCAATCCCTCACAAACCTCTACTCTGCCCACACTTTCCTTCACCACTACGCATGGAAAGTATTTGGCTTCAATTTTTACGAACAAGGCCATCATATCATCATTCCACATACCACCCATAAACACAAAGATCACAGTGAGATTGGAGTTTACACACCATAATCCAAGAAGGCCCGCATAGACCTCATTGAGGAAGATAAACCTTGTCCACCCCATTCACCAACTTCACCACCTTTACCCACAAAGTCCATAGATCCCAAATCTATTCCCCTTAACTTTTTTTTTTTTGTGAACATGATTTCCCTGGGACCTCTGACTTATCAACACGATGGTGATTCTCCTTCTTATTTTCCCTTCATGTATCCTGACCTAATCGATGATGATATACCTTCTATTAACATCATTCAATGTTAGGACGATGAGTATATACTCACCTACCTTGGTGCTGAAGATTCTTAAATTCATCGGTTGTTACCTTCTGTGACAAAATCCATGTTGAACAAATTGACTATTGAAATCAACATTAACACTCAGGATGACCCACACATCTTAAAGATAGGGCAATATTTAGATGTTGTTGAACATGAAGCTTTTACTTCTTTCCTCTGGGACCATAGCAATGCTTTTTCTTGGTCCTATGCTGATATGCCTGATATTGACCCAAACATTGTGGTCCAAAATATAGTAACCATTCTTGATTGCAAACCCATAAAACAGAAGTTGCAGAAAAGGCATCCTTACATTTCCCTTCTTGTCAAAGAAGAAATTCAACACCTTCTCTCAGTTTCCTTCATCCTACCCATTTACTATCCCCAATGGATTTATAATATCTTTCCTATCACAAAAGCAATAGGGGACTCCAAATTTGAACAAATTTTCAGGACCTCAAATCAGCTTGCCCCAAAGATGAGTTTCCTCTACCAGGAATTGACCAACTGGTTGATCTCACCACCGACCATGAGATGCTATCACTCATGGATGGTTTCTCGGGTTATGATCAAATATTACTCGCTCCATAAGATCAACACAAAACTGACTTCATCACTCATTGGGTGACCTTCTGCTATCAAGTCATGCCTTTTAGATAACCAACCTCATCTCCTGAGGATGGTCCACAATATATGTCCCCATAGCTTAGGCCCATGCTATGGTACCTTATCTCCATCATCCCCTCTCCAAACACCACCAACATCAGCTCCTCTGATTCCTATGAAGAAATCAAATAAACATTCTCTCCCACTATATGTCATTGTAGGATCCTGTATACATCCTCCAGGGTAACAGTGATCTCACATGTCGGTAGGTGGAATGTATTGGTCATTGAATCCCATCTATTAATTAGTGTAACAATCAAGCTCAGCTCTTGAACTATATGCCTGTAATGTTGGATCCTAATTAGGCCAATGTTTTTCACATGCCTCCACTCATCTCCAGTCACAATCGACTGTACGACTAGGAATAGAGGCAGTACTTTATCTCTCTTCTGTAGCTGATTCCTAGCATGCATCCAACAAACCACAAGATTGTTAATCCTTGACCATACCCAATATATCTCTTAACTAACCAACCTATTCTCAAGACCCTTAGTACTTACTACCCCTTAACCACATCCCAACCCTAAAGAATACCCCTTTACCCGCCCATCCTAGTTCCAAATCCCTCAACTTGTACCTATTTGTACCTACTACCCTACCCATTCTCAATCAACTTGCCTTTATATCTCATTTCCTATCTTTCCCTCCTACCCTATCTCATTTATTGACCGATTTTTCCGTAGAGATGACTGACATTGGTCACTATTGACTGGCATTGGTCCATCATAACAAGAATCGGTTACCTAATACTTGACCAATTCCAGCCAAGGGAAATCGACATTAGGCAACCCATGACCATCGTCAATCACTGTCATGACGTTAAATTCTACAAACCCCTACCCTAATTTTCAAAAATTCATAAAAAATGACCTAAAAACCTACCCTAACCCACCCTAACCTATCTTACCTTCATTCCTAATCCTATTTACCCTACATTGGACCTTCCCACCCCTCATTTCCTTCATTTTTACCCATAATTTCAAAAATTAACATTACACCCAAATTTTACACAAAACTGATTTCAACAAACTATTTCAACAACAAATGCGTAGATCAGATAAAATCCTACCTCATCTCAGTGCCATTGGCATGATGGTAAATCTAGATGCTACACCGGTTGTCCACCTGAACCATCTCCCATCTCTACCATCACCAAATCAACCTCCCACCTCGTAATCAATCGAATCACTTAACCAGCCAACCAAATGCCAATCACCCGCTACAAGGCTCATCAAAATCTACTCTCGATATCGTTTTGTCGATTTACAAATTTTCACCTCTCCTCTGTCATTTTCTATAATTGGTAGATGAAAAATGATTCCATAAAAAGTGGAATTTTCCTTTTTATTAATCGTAACCCACCACGACCGACGTCAGTCATACCAAACTGAAGTCGGTTAAGTTTTAACCGGCAATTAGTTACCATCTACTATCATTTTCACCCCATTTTCCCCCTTTTGGCCTCAACACATAATTAACCAATACTTGTTTCCCTCCACCATGCTTATGGCACCCTATGTACAAGCCCTAACTACCCCTACAGTTCCTTAGTTGCATCTCAGGATATGTTATTTACCTATACCTTGGCCTTACCCATGCCATGACCTATTTGTTGGAACCTGACCTACTTGGTGTGATCATTGACCTTATGTACTTGTTATACCTTGCGATGCTATTACCTATGTTTTTTTAGCCCAACAACCATACCTTGCCTATTGTCATGTGTTTTATCTCGATCAAACCTTTGGTGTACCGAAACATACCTAAATGTTCCTGCACCTAACCTACGTTGTGTTTCCAGACCATATCCTATCCTTTGGATACCTAAATCACTTCACCCTTTTTTGGATAAACCTATCAACCTTCGACGATGTAGAGTTTACAATCTCTTTAACCTGGTACTATGTTGCAATCTATACATGTGTGTGCATTTGATTTCCATTACCCATTACCCAATTTGACCCTGGCCTATTCCTTATTACCCAAGTTACCCATTACTCATTCCCAATTTTATCCCAACCTATAACCTATCTTCTGAGTTTACCATCACCCTTTCTCATAGTACTCATACCCTTCCCACCCACCTTCATTACCACCAACTACACATTTGTCAAACCACTCACTGATTTCTTATAACACCTCATCAATTCTTTGTTTTAGGGGGATCACCTTCACCCACACATGGGGCAATCACTTTAGGTTTTTGTCAGTGTCACTTACCAATACAAGCTACACAACAAAAAGGGGCAAAATGTACACACCAAATTTATGTCACACTCCCCCTTTACCCCACATGTATATTAATTTAATTACGTATAATTTAATTAATTCCCATTCTCACAATATTCATTATTTAATTACCATAATTGAACTAATTTCCACCTCACCTAGACACCTCACCCCACCACATCACCTAGAAACTTCATCATAGACCTATTCATAGCATGTTTCCTTTTAACTAAGACTTATTCCTACCTACCTTAATTAACTAAGACTTAGTTAAACCCGAAAATTACATGCATATTCTTCCTCTAACTGCATGCCCACTTATCTAAGTACAACATTCCATTTTGATATGTGAAAATGAACAGAACTGGCAAAAAAGATTGTAAAGATTTGTCATTTTAGAAAATCTAGGATTTCCCACCTTAACTGATGTCGTTCAACCCTAAACCGATGCTAGACTCCCTAAACCATCATTGGTTACCATATATTCATTTTGGTAACATTGTTCTAGATGTTGGAAGAATTATTCAAGTTTGGAGAAGAGAGATCTGCATGTAAGCACGTACCAGAGCACTCTTGCACATCCAGACATCTTGAACCAACACCAAGTACTGATATGAAGATCAAGCATTCATGGTAATGTTTTGGGAAGCACGTATGTAGAAATGACCACTATTTCTATGGATCAACCATCACCTCCATCTAACCACCACGTCTGTAAGTACAAGTAAGTACATTTGGATATGCATCTTTCTATACTTATTTAGATCAGTTTCTTTATCTCTTTTTGGGAGTCCTAGTCTCCTTTTCATCCTATCATCTCTCACCTTCCTGAAAATCCCTCCACCTAACCACCTACAACCTCCCAGCCTTCCATACCCGCTTCTATACATATCTGAGTATTCCCAACACTGTCATCAACCTCACCATTCTCTGTCCATTCTCTTTGCAATCGCAGAGAATCATGAAAACCAAAATTTATTGAGTCTCTATCAGCCTGATCCTACTGATGCTGGATAACCTAACCAATCATTGGTTTCCTCTCAACCGACATCAGTCATACTAGACCAATGTTAGTCTCTATATCTGGTAAATATTGTTGTAACAACAACCTCATAACATTCACCCAAATAGCCCAAACCACTCAAAACTTGACCTTGACCTATCCCAACCACCTTATTCATCTATCTAACTTCCAGATCTGATCATAGCCTAGCCTGTTAGATTATATTTTCTTATTTCACTAGAATGAGACACCTAAATCATATCAAATACAATAGGATATTATTGTCTTATGTTATTTCTTGCATTAAGTTGTGTTAAATAGTGGATTCACATCCATATAGGAAGTATCACACTTCCTGTATCTAGCATGCGCTAAGCAGTCCACTGACATATATTGTTTAATATTCTTCTTTTGGTCTTGTTTTTTATACGTAGGTAGTTCCTCCTAGCCAAAAAGAAGTTCTCGTAATCATCATTGGATCAGGAAATCAAAACGTGCACACTCTACCTTCCACCTTAATTCATAGGTATTCCTCCTCACCTTTACCCTATTTGTTTTACTTAAACATACGTAACTTATTGGTGAAACACTTCACTTCGAAAAGGGAGTAATATTATTCCATCAGATCATCCATAATTAAATCAGGAAGATAATCTTGTTCTTTGATTGTCTTCAGTTCTTCATGAATCGTCTCTACATCACTTAAAGGATTAAAATATGAGGGAAAACCCTCCATGACCATCTTGAATTCATCATTTTCAGTCCATTATGCCAGATGGATTTCTTTCACTTCTTTGCACATGTCCATTTCATCATTAATTGAAAAATCAAAATTTGAAGGGGGGTTATTCATGCTTACTTCAAATTTTTCATTTTCTTTATCGTTGGTGGAGTCTTTGGAAAACACTGGGTCATCCATTAGGAAACATGAATCCTCTATTAAATATATTACTTCCCAAAGGGACAACTCATCAAGCCAAAAAGAGTTAATGAATGGTGGTTCTACCTCCATATCTCTTTCATCATCATCTTCTCTGATGTTGCTTTGGTATTCATTAGAAGGTTCAAGGATATGATCTTCTTTAGGAGCATCGAAGAATATCCCAGGGATGAACACCTCGTAGTGTGAAGAATCATCAGGATCCTCTTGAGCTCTTTCATTGTGAACAACAAGAAAAGATTCAAGGTATTTGTACCTTCTTTTTAAAGCTATAACGTACCTCCAAATCTCTTGATAGGATTCATGATCAGTATTTCCTTTTATTATGCTCTGAATACTTTCCAAAGATTCTCTTTTCAAGATGTTCATTTATCCATCACCATATGTAATGAAGTCATTAAGAGAGTGGCAAAAAAGGATAGTGTTCTAAAATTTGTAGTGAGATGTGCGAGGTTGAAAAAAATATTCTTTAGTGCATCTTACACCATCCTGTCTTTCTTCATCTTCTTGAATGTTGATTTTATCTTCATCGGATCACTCAAGGATTGGATTTTATTTATTGGTATTCAATAACCTTTCAGGAATGAAAACCCTATGGTATGAATGATCTTCAAGATATTCCTCTATAGGAAAAATATCCTCTTCTTCTTCCTCGCTATGGGCTGATTCAAGTTTCTCGTACATCTCTTGTAAGAATTTGGCATTTTCTCAAGTGTCATACCTTATCTTATGTATCCTTTTAATCCTTTCCAACAACTCCTTACTTTCCTCTTCATCAACAACAAGTTATTTCTTATTTCCTTTGTCTAGATGCAAATTATTGCTTGAAGTAGGAGTCTCTTTTACCAATCTTTGAATTTTCTCTTTTACAAATACTAGTCCGTAACCATGGGTGATCGAAAATCTTCTTTTCTCAGTTGTGATCTTCTTCTTCTTATTCTTCTTCTTCTTCTTCATTGTGACTCATTGGTACTTTGCTCCAATATAGAAATTTCTTCATAGTGTGGGAAACGAAGGTGACAAGGATTCGTTCCTTGACAGAGTCACCTTCAAAAATGATTTTATGTTGTAATTTGATATTTTTTGTTTTTATAATATTTGATTTGTTTGGATTTTTAGACCTTGCGATCATATTTTTTGGTCTAGATGTTGCCAAGTCTACCCCACGATGGGCACCAAAAATTGTTAAAAAATAAAATTTGTCAGGGAAAATTTGGTGGGTTTCTTGCTAACGATTTGGGAATCTAAGTCTCTTTTCTTAAATGGTGAGCTTCCATATATGCATGCGTGAGTGAAGCGAGTTTCATCCTGGTTGACCTTGTGGCTGGGGATCTAGTAATGGCACTCTACTAACCCTGCGGTAAAAGCTTGCAGATACCTAAAAGGGAGGAATTTTCTAGGAGAGAGGGAAAGGGAGTGAGAATATTAGATAAGAGGAACTAATGTTGCAAGTAGAAAATCAGATTCTTGCATGCATTAGTTAGAAATTTCATCACATGCACTAAAATTAGGAAGAAACAATACTAAAAATAGAAACAAGACCAATTAGAATTTAATGAACACAAACTATCAGTAAACCCCTTAGTCAAAAAAGGCTAGAAACTCCTTCTTGTATTGATGATCAAGTAGAAATTGTACATAGTATGAGAATGGAAGACATTGAGAATATGGGAAAATGGCTAACTCTTTTCACTCACAAGTAAGCAAAAACTCTCTCATGAACTTACAAGAGTATAACCAGTTAGATGAATTTCAAAATTAGAACCCGTTTGAATGAGGAGCTCATTAAAATTTATAGAATGAGGAACAACTCTTCATCTTCCTGATGACCCTGCACATGCCTTATTTCTAACTTTACACTATTTGAATTCCTACTAAATATCAAGTCCCTTTTATAAAATCAAGGTGACTTATTTTACATTATGTGTCTAAGATCACCTTTAGATGAGTTAAAGGCATATCAAAAAATGCAAACCCCAACAAAGAATTAGAACATTTGAAGAGAGAGAAAGTTGGGGGGAAGAAAGAGAAGAGAGAGAAGAAGAGAGGATGTCACTTCTGATGAAGTTAGATGATCCTTGTTGATGGAAATATCTAATGTGGTGAAATTATGGATCTTAAAACTCTTTCCACCCTACAGAACTCCTTCAAATTGGCTCACAGATGCTTTGGAAAGAGTGTTTAAAAACACTTCTGAATGGTTCTGCAGATGACCACAAATGTGATTCATGAAGATTCCCTTAGAAGAGATAAGAGCTTAGAACTGGCCTTGTCAGGCTGAATGAACTATCCCACCTGATGCTCGTAACTTTCAACTTGTGAACCAAACCATGTATTGAGTGACAAGAGACATTGCCAGGGTCTTACGAGATGAGTTATAAAAGATCCATGAAACACACTAAAGATACTTCTTGTAAAAATGTTACAACTCATTGGCGTAGATAACACATTGAAGAGATGGGCATTGAATCTTGATGAAGGCAATATTTAGTGACAATGCCCATTTTATAAACTTGAGTCATGTCATCTCTTGACACTTATTATTTCAGGAAAAAACAACTTATTATTTTTAATAAGTGTGAAAATTCTTCTCCAAACTCCAACTACAACTACCAACTTGGATGCTCAAATCTCATAATGATTCTCTTGTGAAAATCACCCTCTAGAATGAAAATCACCAATAAAACCATTTCGATGATTTCTCCATGTAATACATCTTATGTCTTCACCGTCTCCTTCATAGGTTCTTCAGCTGATGACTTTCCCAAAATAGCATTCCTCTATGTAAAAGACCTACTATTTTTAGAACGTGAACTTCTGGTGGCTGGATTTATATGGAACAAATTTTTTTGATAGGGGTTTTTTCCAATATTGCCCCTCTGAAATTTTGTGCTTATCCGATCAATAGTTGGTTAGATTTTAAATTTTCATTTTTTGTCCTAGTGGCAACTCTAAACATGACAGGCATTAACGGAGCTTGAAAGTTATAGATATGGTTTTCTCCTTTGTTCATGATGAAAATGACATTTTTGTTATGGGTTTTTGCTTCTAATTTCACTAGTGAAATTTCTCTTCAAACTGTGTCCAGTTTGACGGGAAATCATATTTGTGTCTTCCTAGAGCCGAAAGGATGATTTCTTCACTACAAGTGATTTATGCTATAACTAGAGGATTTTATGGTGATTTTTTAATGGCCTTCAAGAGATAAGAACAAAACAAGAAATGGTTCTTCCTTTCGTGCTCCGGTTAGCAAGATATGTTCAGATCTTCATCTTATGACAATGGGGTTTTCTGGGTGAATTTTTTTGTTCTTCTCCTTTTTTTCTTCAATACTTTGACTCTCTTGATCAATATTTATTATAATACTTGTGTATCTTTATGGAGTGCGAGGTTTTTCTATGATGGAGGAGCTAGTTCGGAGCAACAATGGTGGACTAAGCTGTTTTCTGCAACTTTTTTCTAACAATTTAGAAACAGTAAGAAGCGGCAAAGGAGATAGAAATTTTTAAAATTTGTAGTTGGAATTGGGAGAAATTTTTTTTCCGTGATGTCCCTTAAGCATTAAGGTACATGAGGGACATCAATTTTCACATGGAACCTCATCTCGACACTTGGTAGAGATCTAACAGTTGAGGGTTTAGCTCCACAAGCTCTCGGGGGCCGAGGAATTACAATGGAAGGGGTCATATGGATGAAATAAAGTATTCTTGGGGTTGGGAAAATTTTTATGTCCCTTAGAAAAAATTTACATGAGGGTCATCAATTTACATGGTGCACCAGAAGCTGCCACTTGTCACGATCTAGACGCTTGAAGGAATGAGTTGCGAACAAGCACCCAAGAGCTAAACTTGCAATCCGGGAGGTCGTATGTGTGTCCAAAGGGATTATTGGTGCTGGGATAATTTTATTTTATCTCATATCTCTTATCTTGAGGGACGAAAGGTATATAAAATTCTCTAGGATCCTTAATCTGACACGTGTCCTCATCCAATTTTGACTACTACGAGAACTCACTTGCAGGGAAACTTGAAATGACGATATCTTGAGCTACCTATCAAATATTTTGATGAAATTTTATATGAAATTGAATTAAAATGGAATTTTAAATCCCATTGTGTGGGTATCAACTCTTTATTCCCCCATTTAATTCCTAATAAAGAGGAGTTTTTATCTGGTCCCTTACCTGTTCCTAGAAAAAACTATTTATAAACCTATTGCACCAATGTGTTTTGAAATATCTGATTTCACCATATTGTAGGGATTGGAATTAAATTATTGTTGATATCTTTTTTAGCTCCTTACTCCATCTGGAGCTTGCAGAATCACCTCCTGAAGCTCAATAACTCTTTTGATCATGTGCACTGCCTAAGCCTGTGAACCTTATTTTTATCAAACTACCCAAAATCCTCCAAATTCTTATTATAGTCATTTTTATTCCTACCAAAAAAGGAAGAAAACCCATATATGTCAACCTATCACCTAGCAGAAGCTGAGTGCTCACCCAAGGCACGTGTGGGTACTGAGTCTCTCTTTTATGTGAGTTTAGTGGGAAGCATCATTTATGATTACTGTAAGATTATTCAGGAAGTTAAGAAAAAAAAGAACCATAGGGCTCAGAACGGCCTCTAGATCCTTGTAGTCACTTATACTAAATGATTTTAACATAATACAAAACATATATTATAATAGAAAGAAATATACAAACATCCATTCTTAGCATGAAAGGACAGAGAACTCATATGGGAGAAATATGCATTAAAACCATTGATATCCATGTCTATTTGTAACAGGTAACCTCATTATATTCATTGGTTCATTACACAGTGTCACCAAGAGAAGACCGCAGTCATGTGTATCACTAGATGTATGTAACTAGGCTAAAAAAATAAAATAACAACTTCCATGCTTAATACATTCTTTCCCGAACCCAAAATACCCACTCGTAGAAATTCTGCAGAGCTCCGCTCACTTTCTAACCAAATATTCCCTATGTATATCTCCCCATATGTCTATATGTCTCCATGTATCTCTATGAAGATGTATATGTGTATATCAGGTATATCCTTTACTCTGTAGGCACTTGTATTTAAAGCTTTCCCGGGATGCCAAATCACCTTCTAGCACCCTCAGATAGAATGTCAAGTGTCAATTATGGTCCTTCATGTGAGCATGCTCCTCCAAGCCTGAGCTTTCCACTCCATCTCATGATGATCTTCTAGAAGATTCCATCTGGGGCATACTCTCTCCTGGGCTAGCCTATCACCAGGCTGGAATCTTATCTGTGCGTAACCGATCATGCTTTTCACGTGTTCTACCCTAGGTGCTCAAATTGGCTAAGTCCCAAACCTCCTTTCACATGTCACACGCACTATGTGCTTCCTTAAACCTTTCTCTTGCATGCTTTTTCCTTGTACGCCATCCTATAACTAGGATCCTGCATGCCTAGGCACCTTCATACTTGGTCAATATTCTAGGGGCCCAACATCACCCCACACTACGCCTGTTCTCCATCCTTGGAAACACTCTACTTAACTAAGATGCACGCTGCCTTAAAGAATTTTAGTGATACCCTTACATGAAAGAATGGGGGGGGGGGGGGAATTAGCTTAGCAGAATAGGGAAATGCCGTTGCAAGTCAGCCTCCAATTTTTTCCATGCATCGACTTCGCCCTTCACTTTCTGATAGAGGTCACTGACCAGGATGTTTACCTCATCAAAAGTTACACCAATCCCCTGGGTGCCCAAAGTTTCAACAATATTTTCCATCTCCTTGCCCAGGTCTTCAAGTGTGTCCATCCTTCTGGTGATCTGAGGGTATAACTCCTTCAGTCATGTTTTGATTAAGCCCCTTAGTGCCTCAATCTCCTCGAATTTTCTTTTTACATCTGCCATGACTTTATCCCTCTCCACCCTATTTCCTTTATCCTTCTCCTAGAATTCTTTTATCTCTGTTTCATGGGTAGCGACCAAGGTGCTTGTTACCTTATCCTTATCCATGCATTTTTCATATGTGGCCTCAGCAGATTGGGAAGCAATCTTTACAACTGTGAGCACCTTGCTATACTCAACAATGAGCGCTACCACCTCCAGCTTGTCTTCTTCCTTCAAGCATCCTGCTACTTCCTCTAAATACTCTAGGGCCAATGGTCATTTCTCCATGGTGAGGATGCATGTTAGGTCTTCTAAGCATTACAAAGTTGATGCGTACCTCTAAGGGATTGGCATTAGGCCTGGGTATTTCAATATGATGGTGCTCTTGATCGAATCCACCTTCTTGTAGACTTCTTGCACCTTTTTCTTCTCATCTTTGAGCTCGCACCTCAGTTGTGCGCTGATCAGTTCCTCTTGCTTCAAGTTCCTGGCCATCTCAGTCAGCTCCTCTTTTTTCTTGGCTAACTTCCCCTCTACAACCCTTACGCTGTCATTTGATGCAAATAGCCTTGCCTCTATCTCAACCAAGACCTTATTAAGAGGATTGCATACTTTCTTGTCTTAGAGCTCCTGAGCATTCACTAAGGGGTTGTCTCCCTTAGATTTTGGCAATGTGATGAGTGCTTTCTGGAAAAATTCAAAGTTTGGCTCATCAATGTGGGACTCAAACACCTAAGGAAGCATCTTCTTGGTCTTGGGGTATGCACCCTCCTTTTCAAACAAGCCCATGGCTAGAAGAAATTCAAGTGGGTATAGTGCTCTAGAACTGTGTGTGCAACACCTTCCTTGATTCATCAACGTAGCTCATTTTTGGCCTTTTCTCTGCATCAAGAGCCCTCTCCCCAAGTGTGCTCCTTTTGGAAAAATTACAACTAGGCTGGAACCTCCTCCCATACTTTCCTACTTCCTCTCACTTTCTTCCACTTTTCCTTCCTTCAGCACTATATCAGGGCTGCGCTCTAATTCTTGATCAACCAAGGCCTCAAGAATTCTCTTTGCCTCTCTCTATCACCTCGGTGATCTACTCCTTTGTGAAGCTTATGGGTTCCTAATTTTCTGTGCTATCCTCATTCTTTCCCATGTCTTGGGCACCTTCCTCACCCTGTGTCTCTTTTTCCAAGTGAAAAAAAAATCCTCTTTCTCCTCTCCACTCTCTTCTTTAGATTCATATACTTCCAATATATGTGGATCTTAGTCCCTTTCAAGTTCATCCTCCATGCTATCACCTTCTCCACTCTCATCCTGTCTTTCACCTAGGTGTTTCTCTAAGTTGTTGGTCTCCTCAAAGTCAGATTCTTCTTCTATCCTCTACTTTTTATTGGTGAGGGGTTTGCTCTGGTGCCTTTTCCTCTGGTGTTTTTTATTTTACCAGAGACTTCTGTCTACACGGGTAAGTACTGGGCTTAGTGCTTGTCAACGACATGCTCACTGTCTAAGTTGTCTGCACACTTGGTGCTTCTCCTTCTCTTTCCCTCTTATTGGGCGTGGGCCCCTTCCTACCCATGGGATCTTTAGGTATGGAGACCTCATTCTCTAGGTACGTGCCCTACTCAAACTTTGGCCTTATGTAGAGGTACGCATGCACCACGGATCCTCCTGCAATGGGTAGCGTTATTGGCCTTGTCTTTTGTATCTCATGCGATAGATATCTCTCTATGTATGTGTGCTTGCCTCTAGGGAAGTTTAACTTCTTGTGCATATCTCTGTGCTGATGGTCTAGACTACCCTGCAGCCTCATATTTTTGGACTCCACAAATCTAAATACTCCCGCTTGGAAGTATTGAGCTATGAACGCAAAGTGAAGCTTGCACCATGGGCTCCAAGACTCATCTACTAGTTTGAACCTGCCCAAGCAGAAGTGTTGCTACACCAAAAATTTGGCTTCTCCTTCAGTGACTGTCATAATTTTCTCAAGAATCCTCCATTCCACCCCAAATTGATTCCTAAGGTGTGTGTACCACTTCTCTAAGCACACCTTGTGGAGTGCTGAAATTGTGTCGCATGCATACTTCTCAAACCCCTTCATGGGGTGAACAGTCCTCGGCAGGGTATTCCCATACAAAATTTTGTGACGCATTTGGTAGTCCAATCTCTGAAAACACTATAGTTAAAAAGATGTTTCCAAAGAGGATTTTGTCCCTCTCCTTTGCGTAACTAAAAATTTCCTCCATGATGTGTGCAGGTAGGTTATAGATGGTTCCCTTTGCAATTTTCCTACAGACATGTAACCATGGCTTATTGAATTGAGTCCATCTCTCCTGGCCATTTAGCTTTGTTACTAGATGTGTAGCCATCTTCATCACTGGGTCCTTGATGTCTAAGATGTCATAGTATCTCAACCCTTTCTTGCAGGCGTATTCAATAATGGTTTCCTGAATTTCCTCCTTGTCACTCAGGTCATCATCTAGGCTACCTCCTTGGCATTTGAGGCCCGTGAACTGTGACATGAGTTCAAGAGTAATGCACATCTTGCACCCTATAAAATGGAATTAATCCTCATGTACTCATGACATGAGCCATTGATATAGGTGCTCTGGCTTTCCAAAATAGGGAAACTCATAAAGTTACAGTGATCCTACCTTCTCCATCTTGACCTTTACATCATCATTGTATATGGGAAATCCTTCTGGTGTCCATTTATTTGTGGGGTGCACTAACTCCAATGCCATATCCTTCTTGATCATGCTCATTTGATGGTTGTAATCTCTTACAGGCATGTTCCTTAGGTGAGACTCCCATACCTTACCCATCATTACCCCATTGGGGTAATGCATCTCTGCCTACCACTCTTCATTCATACTTTCCTTGAGCTCTTGTTGCTTGGCCTTGGCCTTTGCCTTTCCTTTCTTTGGTGCCATTGTCTACATCCTCTTACCGCTTCACTTACTCTTTGTCACTGTACTTTTCAACTTCCTCCAGTCTCAGATCTCAATTCTATGAAGAAAATCACTTTTCCCGTGCCCTAGCTTCGCAAAACCCTAAACTTGGGATAATACTTCCATAAAACGGAGCCTCCTCACAATCCTTATAATACCTGTGAAATCCCTTCTAGTTTACAGATTAAAACTTAGCTACTTGCGCCTCAGCCTTGTAGATTCTTCTTCGCATGATCAAATTTTGGAAGCCCTAGTTTGCCACAAATGCATAATCACTTCTCTCTATTCGCAAAGTGAAATTGAAAGTGCCTCGACCCTTTATTTATAGTTTTTTCCATTTTTGATCATTAAATGATAATTCACCTACCACCATACATTTCTCATTTAATGTGGCTTTTCCAAGTAAAGACTGCCTTCAACACCTTCATTTGCGCACCTAACCTTGCTTGAAAAATATTCCAACCTTCTGGTGCGCAATCAATCCAACTTGAGAGGAGACTCTTGCACGTGCGTAATCCACACCAAAGGCACTTCTTTTATCTTGATCCTTGCTCTCGCCTACCTCATTTTGTTTTCAAATGTGCTTTATCCTCCTTAGTATGTGGGATCTACAAGTAGCTTTACCCTGACACCAACCATTCTTCCATCTTCTCTTTATATACCTCTTTCAACGTGGCCATTCAACAAGGCTTTTCAACACAACTTTCTTGGTACTTTGATCATGCACTTCTTTATCTTTTTCCACCCCACACTTAAAGAGATGTGCGGTCCTCTACACACTCAAAAATTATCCAAAAATAGCAGTAAGGTTACCGGCACCCAAGGTGCAAAACAAAACAACAACACGAAAGGGAAACACAAAAAAAGAAAAAAAAAGCATAAAGGAAACTTCTAAACTAAGTAGAAAAATTTCCTTATTTACAAAAACCAAGAAGACTTATTTATAGTAGGGATTTACCCTACTCCCATTGAAGTGTATAGGTAGCTTCGTCCCATCTAGCACTTGTAACTGGCACGCACCTGAATCGAGGATGTACGAGATTGTGTAAGGACCCAACCAATGGACTATCAACTTTCTAGGATGGCACAGAAACTTGGTATCAAATAGTAACACCATCTGCCCAACCTTAAACTTCTTATTTCTAATATAGTGATCATGTCAAGCCTTTTGCTTTGACTTTTCCATAGTTTGGCTCCATCAGGAAAGTGATCATTTCTCGTCCATTTTCATTAGTTTTTTAATTCTTTCTTCTAACATTTGTTCATTGGCTAATCCTCCTACACGTGCTATTCATAGAGAAGGTAACATAAATTCAACAGGAAAAACATTTTCCACACCAAACACAAATTGAAATGGTGTGGCTTTATTTAGTCTTTTATATGTTGTTCTGTAAGCCCATAATACTTCTGATACCTTGTCTTTCAACATCACAAATTATGGTTAAGGTATGACTCATTTCTTGTTGAATGCTTCTATGGTGACATTTTCCCTTGGGTGATAGGGCGTAGTCTTGTGATGAGCCACCATGAACTCTGATAATAGGATCCTCACAGTATGATTTAGAAAATGTGTACCGCTATCACTGGTCAAACTCAATAGTCATCCATACCTCATGATAATGTTCTCCCATAAGAACCTTTCCGTTGTTACTACCATGCAATCTTTAGTTGGGGCTGCCTCTTCCCACCTTGTGAGATAATCCATGCAAGTGATGACATAATGTGACCCAGTTGTACACACTGCTGGTGTAATGGGTCCCACAAAATCTATCACCCATTTTTCAAAAGGCTTCATGTTAGGGATAGTGTGTAAAGGCATTTCATCTCTCCTTCCTATTTTTCTAATGTGCTGACAGTGGTCACATGCCTTACAATAATCTCTACAATTCTTGTACAAGGTTTCCCACCATAATCCTTCCATTAAAATCTTGCGCACTGTGGCATCAGCTATGTAATGCCTACCCGCACTTCCTCTGTGTGCTTATTTCATGATGACCAGGTGCTCATGCTCTAATACACACCTGTGCAAAAATTCATCACATCCCAACTTGTATAAGTCTCCACTAATCAACATGTAGAGCATGGCACATATGACCAACTGCTTCTTCTCCAATGCCTTCATTCCATCCAGTGCCACACCTTCTTTTAAGAATACTGCAATCTCCTCTAAATCTGAGGGTGTGCACTGTAACCTAAACAGTTGTGTGTTTGGAATTTCTTCTTCAATACTCTACGTATTCTCCCCTTAATCAACTCTTAACAGATGATCAGGCCCACAGTTACTTTTCCTAGGTTTTACTACAATGGTAAATTCAAACTCTTGAAAACAACACCCATCGACAGATGTGCCCTTGAATAACAAGCTTATTTACCAAATACTTTAATTTCATGTGGTCGGTGTAAAATAAAAAGGGTGTTGCTAGCAGATATTTTCAAAACTTGAAGAGCACGTAGATCATTGACAATGCCTCATGCTCAGTTGTGCTATAATTTTGCTTTGCTGGTGTCAGCTTCCTGCTTGCAAAACTGAGAGGATGATCAGTAATCCCTTCATCTGGTTGTGCAAGTACTACTCCAATGGTAGTCCTTGAGGCATCTACATGAACATGAAATGGCTGGTCTCAAGAGGGAAAATGTAAAATAGGCACGGTAATAAGCCTATCTTTTAATGTATCAAATGCCCTTTGCTGCGCCTCTCCCCAATGGAAGGCACTTTTATGTCTAAGCAGTTCCTCTAACGATGCGGTGATCTTTGCATATCCCTTAATGAATTTTCTATAATACCCCATATGCCCAAGGAATCCACACACTACACTCTAGCTAGTAGGCTCCCTTAACCCCACAATCACTTCAACCTTAGCGGGATCTACCAGTAGGCCCTTTGTACATATGATATGCCCCAATAAAGTCCCAAAGGGTGTAGCAAACACACACTTCTTAATGTTGAGGGATATCCTCAATTACCTACACCTCTCAAAAATTAATCTCAAGTTGTCACAATGGTCCTTAACTAGACCATATACTATCCAATCATCCAAATAGAGATGAAGAAATTTATGGATGAAGTCCTAGAATGCTTGCACCACTATGCACAAAAAAATAGCAGGTGCATTCTTCAAACCAAAGGGAATGACCATATATGAAAAAATTCCCCACTCGGTGGTGAAAATTTTCTTCTCCTAGTCTTTCTTTGAGATCCAGACTTGGTGGGTACCCTAAAAATTCATCCGTAAAGGAGTAGATTTTGCACCCAGTGACTCCTTCCAAAATTTCTTTAGTGAAGGGGGTTAGAAATGGATCAATGACACAAACTACATTCAATTTCCTATAGTCCACACAAATCCTAATCTACCCATCCTTCTTGATGTTGATTACCATCAGACTTATCCACTCTAATTCTTCCACTGCCTCAATGATCCCAGAAGCTATCATTTTGTCTATCTCCTCCTTAATTTCCACGTGCAAAATGGGGTTCATCTGGTAGGGCATTTTTCTAACTGGGCATGCACCGTCCTTTAGTTTTATCTTCATCTCCCTTAAGGAATGGTGAACGCCTTTGAGCTCACGGTACCCACGTGGGAATAAATCCTCAAATTCACATAGTAGATTAATGATCTTTGATACTTCCTTCTCTATCTAGTAATCCCCAATAATAGCTTCCTTAGGTTCTTCTTTTGAACCGATGTTAAATTTCTTCGTCTTTAAAGGCTCATGGTAGGCACGCACATGAGCATCTACACTATCCACTACCTTGCGTGTCCCTACAGAATGGCTAACATCTAATCTTTCCAATTCCTCTCCATCAATCACATATACCAACTTTCCCTTCCCTTTTTCTAAACACGTGTGCTCAAGCTGTAACTATTAGGTTTCCTCAACTTCTTCAAAGTGTGCCACTACACCTGGTTCACCTAATAATTCCAACAACCTATCCTCCATCCTAGCAATATCCCCCATGGTAAGGTGCTTGATACCTTGTAAGGCCTTATCAATTGATGGCTTCGTACTCCGATACTCAAAGGTTTGAATAAGGTTAGCCACGAGCTCTGGCGGCATGTCTCTGAATGAATGTACCATGCACGTGCACAATTATGCAATGTAGAATACAACTATTACACCTAGAGGGATGGTGGAAAAGCTTCTATGCCTTCTCTCCAGACCCATTCACCCTCTTGGATATGGAAAGAGGTGGGATCCTTCCCATGGAGTCCTTGATGATGGTGGGTAAAATACTCCTAGAAAATCTAACAGAGAGATAAATTCTTCCCTCACGCCATTCTAAAATTCTCTCCTGATGTGTGGCACACCACCGAGCTACTGTGCCAAGTAAGACATAACTCAACATCCCTCTCTATTCTTTCCCATCCTTCCACAGAGCTTCTACCTCCTACAGAAAGATCTTAGGGAAGGCTCCTCCTAAATACTTGGGGAGTTCTTTTCCTCCAAGGTGCCTGACCATGTGTGCCTTTGTCACCTTGGTCACTGACCCTCTCAAGTTCTGTCCCATTAATTTGTAAGTTCCATGCATCCAATTGTCACATGCCAGACTGGTGGTATCACTCACTGATTGAGCATCTTCAAACTGGATAACCCTGTTAGCAGGGTGTATCATCTCAGGGTCTCTGATTGAGCGCACATATATCCTGTCAAGAACTTCTTCTCCCAAAGGTTCAATATAGGGTGTCAACTTCCCATCAACCAGGGGTATAATGACCCACTCCTCTTTATTCTCAAAGATGATGTACCCTTTGTTGAACCGAAGGACTGCATTATTCTTGTAACACCAAGGGCACCCAAGTAGTGCTAGGAAATTGTGTGCCTGGATGCGCGCCAAGAATTCAAAGTTCCCGGTAAACTTGGCTCCCTAGATAGTAATAGCTGCATCCTTCAAGACACCAATCAGCATTGCCTTAGTTTTTCTTACCATATACAACACATTCAAAGATGGCTGTAATGTAGGTCTCCCCATCTGATGCCATGCATTTAAAGTTAGAACATTAACCTCTATGCTAGTGTCAATGAGTATATTGTTGAGGATCCATCCATCTACAACTACATTTAATGTAATCTCCATTTCATAGTCAAAGCTGTGAGGGGGAAGGTTCACTTGCAAGACCTGTCTCTCATTCTCTTCTCTAGCGTGTGGTACCTTCTTTCTCAACCAGGATCTTAGAAAAGGAATGATGTTCTCCCACGTTAGCATTTTACACACCTCCTTGATCTCATCCAGGTCATCATTTTGTGTCTCAAATCTCCTCCCTTGTTCCTCCCTTCTAGATTGTTCCTTTAGACACTAGATCTCCCCTTGTAAGCTTTGAATAACATCCATGGTGTCCTGAGATATCTCCTTCTGATGCGCAAGGTCTGGATACTTTCCATGAATGACCTCTTCTATTGAAACTAGGTTCTTTTGTCTTGGAACCTCTCTTGCATGTGTGGCTTCTACCCTTGTTATTACCAAGACAGGCTCCAAACCTTCATCCCGTGTTACCCAAGGCATCCATTGTATGCCTACCTTCTTAAAATTGACCATTGCAGTGCCCTTGTTCTTCCAGTGCTGCTAATTCATATGCTCAAATAATTCCAGGCACTCCTCATACTTATGCTTCTTTCCATACCATGAGCACTGCAACAAGTCCGGGCACTCATGTTTGTAATGTTTTGTAGATCCATAGTTGAAACATGTTCCACACAGGAACTCACTCCTTCCTCCTCCGTGGTTACCTCGACCATGAAATCCTCCTTGAAAACCTCTCCCATGCATGCCTCCATCTGCGTGCTCCTCATAACAGTGATCATCATTTTTAGAAGCACTGATAATGCTGGTCTGGTACACCCCATGATCAATTACCTCATGGATCTAATCAATGAGTCTACATTCCTTAGTATCATAGGTTGTGGAGGTTGAAATTTTGTAATAACAAGATACATTCTTCCTAATCATGCTCTGCGGTAAGGGACATCTACTTACATTATGGTCCCCATGACATATCTTATAATATACCATCACAATGCGTACCGTCCTCTAGGGGCAATTATCCTTAACGTGCCCCTCTATCTCACAATATGTGCACCATAAACCACTGCGAGTCTCATGGAATGAGTTCGCAGATAATTTTTCTAATTATTTGGCCATAGCAGCAATCTGAGCCTCTAAGAATGAGCTAATGCCAGTATCAATACTAACAATAGCCTCGGTGCACAAGGCAGCTTCCAATGCTTCGCGCGGGTCTATAAAAGTCTTATGAGACAAGGCCCTTATTAAAGGGGCGATCAATCCTCTAACAAACCACTGTGCATGTTGAGAAGGATGGATATCATATGATAATTTAGACAAGAGATTTTTAAAGCACGCATCATACTCCCACACACTCTCTACCATTCCTTGCTTGAATCTCTTTCAAAGCGTTAATGCTTTTCTGCTCAAACACAGGAATGTGGAACTTTTCCAAGAATGTATTCTTTAAAGCAGTGTAGTCCACCACCGTTTGATGAGGGTCATACTTTCTATACCAGCTATGCATGTGCCCTTGCAATGTGGTCATAAACTAACTAGCCTTTCATTCTGGGGTTGTGATACCCTTCGCACGCCATAGCAGTTCACACTTGTGAACATGTTCTGTATCGTCCTCAATGCCCTTGTAATTTGGAAAATGTAGAGAAATTTTAAAGAATACTTGAGGTGGTGGTTGGGGTCCCTATCCTCCCGAGCCTGATCCTTGATTCCAACTGGTGTTTCCTACACCACCTTTTCCACCAGGTCCACCGAGTCCTATGCCTCCAGAGCCACCAAATCCACCAGAACCACTAGGTCTAATAGGGCCTGTAGGAGCTATGCCAAACACCCCCATGGTCCCACTGAACTGTGTGTCGATGGTCTCTGATAACGCCCCACTACCACTAATTTTTCCTGTGCCACTCCCTGATGTAAGACCGAGAGCTTGTATAATTGCCCCTTGTCCAAAGACTCCTCCAAATACTGGAATATGTGTAGCCATAAAAGAAGGAACTAAAAAATTATATCTCCTAAGCATAGATCTATCTCTTCCACTTATATCAACTAGGTCAATAGCACTTCTTCCTGGATTGATAAAACCAAGCGCCTGGGCTCGGTCACTAGGTGGGTTCAGATATGTGCCAATGACTCTCCTCCCTTTGTGGGATGAACTCTCACCATAAGCTGAAGGGTCTCCCTTACGTGCTTGCCAAGATGGGGTAGCACAAACTACTCAAGTTCCACATCCTCCACCTGAACCTCAACTCCTTCCCCCAACATCTATCTCCATAGATCCATCACACTAGTAGCCTCGCATCGTCTAACAATCTCATTTTCATGCACTTCACTATACTTAAGCCATCTTTCTTCCCTCTCCTTTTCTGTCGTGATATCTACCATCTTCCTCCACCCAAGCTCCCTTACCTAGTGCTCAAAATGGTTTAGCCATCCATTGGGAAAGCCTCTAAACTCATGGTTACCATCAATATCTTCATAGCCAGAGGAATAACACATAGAAACGTTCATCTAGGTTCTCATAGAAATTCAAACTCAGCAACCTCTAGAAAAGAATACGTAGAGATGGCACACTCTAAAGTGTAGCTAGCTAGTACTCCTCTCCACCAATGATCAACAACATGGGTCCACATCATATCTGCATTATGCAACCTTTGGTAGTATTCTTCGGCCCATACATGTGATCCATAATGCTAACTTGATCTAGACGTATAGGTTGAAATCCATTCATATAACTCTACTAGGAAGCAACATAAGAAGGTCTCGCATAGATCATGGTAGAGGTTCTCTTCTAACCATCTACATGTATTAAACTCAGGTCTAGTGTTGTATCTCCAAGAAATTCATCCTCCGTGCTCTTGAACCATGATTTAATAATTTCCAATGTCAACTGCTCTATCATTACTCATTAAACAGATCATGATGTATGTTATATCCCACTACAACTTTGAAAAGAGGTCCCAGCAACGGAACCAAGATGTAGTCATTTTTACTCCTATCATAAAAGGAAGAAATCCCATGCACGTTGGCCTATCACCTAGCAGAAGTTGAGCACTCACTGGAGGCATGCACGGGTACCAAGTCTCTCTTTTATGTGAGTTTAGTGGGAAGCATCATCTATTATTACTGTAAGATTATTTAGGATGTTAAGATAAACAAGAACCATAGGGCTCAAAACGGTCTCCAGATCCTTGCAGTCACTCAGACCGAAGGCTTTTAACATAATCCAAAACATATATTATAACAGAAATAAATATACAAACATCCATTCTTAGCATGAAAGGATAGAGAACTCATATGAGAGAAATATGCATTAAAACCATTGATATCCATGTCTATTTATAATAGGTAACCTCATTATATTCATTGGTTCATTACAGAGTGTCATCGAGAGCAAATTGCAGTCATGTGTATCACTAGACGTATGTAACTAAGCTAAAAAAAGAAAATAACAACTTCTATGCTTAGTACATTTTTTCCCAAACCCAAAATACCCACTTGCAGTAATTCTGCAGAGTTCCGCCCACTTTCTAACCCACTATTCCCTATGTATATCTCCCCATATGTCTATATGTCTCCATGTATCTCTATGAATATGTATATGTGTATATCAGTATATCCTCTACTCTGCAAGCACTTATATTTATAACTTTCCCGGGGTACCAAATCACCTTCCAGCGCCCTCAGATCAGATTTCAAGTTTCGATTGTGGTCCTTCATGTGAGCATGATCCTCTAGGCCTTAGCTTTCCACTCCATCTCATGATGATCTTCTAGAAGATTCCATCTGGGGCATGCTCTTTCCTAGGCTAGCCTATCACTAGGTTGGCATCTTATCCGTGTGTAACCGATCTCACTTTTCACGTGTTATGCCCTAGGCACTCAAATTGGTGAAGTCCCAAACCTCCTTTCACGCATCGTGTGCACTATGTGCTTCCTTAAACCTTTCTCCTGCACACTTTTGCCTTGTGCTCGATTCTGTAACTAGGATCCCACGCGCCTACGTGCCTTCATACTTGGTCAATATTCTAGGGGCCCACCATTTACAAAATATTCTAAAATCACTTCCACGATGTTTCAATACATGCAATCCACCTCTGTATTGGTTTTGGATTTTTTGTTCCACTTCAGGGGGTATGCATTGGTCTTGGAAATGCTAGTGGTAGCCCTTCCCAACACTACCTAAAAATAGTAGTTTTCAAGATCTTCTAGAATCACCTAGGGGATTGAATTGAATTTCATAAATCACCTAGGGGACTGAGTTAACATCATATTGGAGGTCATTGGAATGATTGAGTAGACTTGGGGTGCCTGGGAAGGGTTGGACCTTGAAAATTTTGGCACAGGGGTATCATTGTCATTCCAGAAAATTTCCGATTTCCTTCTTTCACATTTGCATGAAAACATTGATATTGTTGAAGAAGTCCCCTTGATGAAGAATTTTTTGTTTATGATCACAATATCCTCATTTTTCATGATTCATAGACATGTCGGGCTATAGAATGAGTGTTTAGAAACACTATTGAGAGATCCCCTGATGTGAGCTAAAGATGACCATAGGCATTTCTCAGGATGATCCCCTTGATTCTTGATTGATCAAATCCATTAGCTCACCAATATTGTTGATCTCATTGAGATAAATCTAACTAGCTCACCAAGCTTTCCCAAGATCATTTGGTTTACCAACTCATCTCACTGTAACTCAATTAACTCACCCAGTTTTCTTGACCTCACTCACCTGCATAGACTTTTCCTAAAAAAGAATGAGTTCTTGACTAGGTTACTACTAAAACTATCCCAAATCAAACTCACTACAACCAACTCACTTCAATTCAAATTAGGTTAATCTACCTAATGGACCAACTCACCTAGCTAACTAGCTCACTTCATGCCAACTTACCTAGTAAGCTCAACTCGTTGTAATCAACTCATTAAGAGGTGATGATAGATATAACTTGACTAATGAGCTATGATGACCTTATTTAATGAATCAATGGAGTTATTGAAACCCTTTGAATCTTTTCCAGTTGTTAAGTGGCCTAGACTTTCCTTTGTTATGCTTTGCCATACTCTTGAGCACA
The DNA here is from genome assembly GCA_019776745.2 of Taxus chinensis. Taxonomy (NCBI): domain Eukaryota; kingdom Viridiplantae; phylum Streptophyta; class Pinopsida; order Cupressales; family Taxaceae; genus Taxus; species Taxus chinensis. Next base: position 816,485,627 of record CM034149.1, read on the forward strand.
AGTTTGATCCAAAAGATGCTTCTAGGATCCTTATAGAGGTTTCATTTCTCTATTCGAGCTATAAGATCATCCTATAACCATGTGAAGATTTTAAAAAATGGAAAGATGAGTGAAAATGGAGCCATCTACAACTTTCTGCATCCAAAATAGAGACTTTCTATTTTAGCAGGTAGGGCTAGGACCTATTATTTTCGGATATATCACCTATTTTGCTTAAATCTGACCCTATGAACCTTCCAAAATATTATCATTTCCCTTTTTTTATGATGTATTTCTATTTTTAACTGGTTCTTTTTCCAGACCAACTATTTTGGAAAAATCAACAATTTTACCTTTCTTACCATTCTACAAAGTTTTTCAGTGTCCTGGGTGATCAAAGCTTACAAATTGAGAGACTCATTATTTTCAGCATGTAGATGGGCATGACATATGATTTTTAGTAAGTGTAATTAATGACCTCAATTTTCAATTGAAACATTATTTTTAAATTCGATTCTTCGTCATGATCTCGTGATCTAAATTTCACCATGTTTCGTCCATCAGAATGCTTGGAAATAAAAAAATTAGATTTATAGGTTTAGGGTTTCAGTCTTGAATTTGCCATGGTTTCACTAAGATTCCTTCATCACCGAGATGATCTGGAGAAGAAAAATTAGTTCAAAACCCTAGTACAATCAATTTCTTTGATTGCCAGTTGTGTAAAATCTTCATTCTGGCAACCATGGATGCACTGTAGGGAATTTGACATGGTGTATGGAAAATTTGCAGGTTCAATTTAGGTTCTTTACTGAGAAATAATAGATTTTATGAGAAAATATGAAGTGTGTAGAAGTTAATTTTGTGTTGAAAAATTCTCGACATCACTTTTGGTTCATGGGAGAGGAAGAAGCAGGAAGTAGCAAGGTAAAAGGACTTAGAATTTTTTTGTTTTGGAACATTCAAGGAATGGGGAAAATTTTTCTGTCCCTAATATCACTACTATCCTAGGATAGTTGAGATGGTAAAATGTGACCCTTTTAATATCCTGACAAGTGGTGGAATGGGATTAAATAGCTGGGGAGATTAGAGAGAAATTTTTGAGCACGTGGGAGGAAAAGAAGTTGATCACATGGAGAAATTGGGAAAGAGCTAGCAGTGGAGCACATTTTATTCTCCCAAATATCCCCACTACCCCTTGGATATTTGGGACAATAAAATTCACCCATGGGTTTGGAGGAAAAACTTAGCCAATTTGCACTCACCACCACTTAGCCCTTGCAGAAATGAATGATGGTCACATGTGGGTCCAATAACTATATTTGGGGGGTGGGGCACATTATTTTATCCCTACTATCCCCACTATCCCCAATGTCCTAAATAATTTAGTTAGTTGGGATGGTTGGGATTTCAAAATGTGTCAGCCATCCAACTGTGAATTTGAATAACTCCCGAAATCATGAAACCAAATTTCTCAGAGTTCTATGAATTATTTTTGGAAAAACGTTTATGCCAATTTGACTCACAAGATAATTTTAAGATCAATGAGAGGGATTTCAATAATTTATTCTTCCTCCTCCAAAAATGGTGCTTTTTGATTTCTAATATTGGTGTTCCCTGAGAAGTTCTTTGGTATTGGAAAGAATTTGAAAAATTCATCATGTAGAAGATCATTTAGGCCTTCCGAAGGTATCCTATTTTCATCTTAACTCATCCCGAAGCTCCTAGAATCCTATTTTGATGTTTAGGTACCTTTTTCCACTATAAGCTCCTTAAGACTCCAAAACCCGCTTTCACCGTTCTTGCTTCAAAACCTCTAAAAATTTCCCAAACTTTCCTAAACATATTCCATTACATTACAAACACCTTAATAACATCTCCAGATGGTTTTAGTCCTCTTCATTAGTACTAGAGGATGCACACCTATTCTGAAAAGGCTAAGAATATCCTTTCTAGGCATACTTAAGAACTAACCTTTAGAAGCACTGCATTGAAATGACATGAGTCACCCTGACTCAAAATTTTAAACACTTGGGAAGCTATGTACAAAACATATTCAAATTTTCAAGGATATGATAAACACCATAGAGAGGGTGGAATGATCCGAAGAGGGTTTAGGAAGGCCCAAGAGTAAACTTTTGACACTTGGGCCCGTTGTCATGCTTGAAAATTTGGAATTTGTATGTTGGAAATTTGCATAACAATAGTAGGATCTAGCTTGGGGAATTATTCTGGATCAATTGAGGTGAGGAAAGGATAAGCATGAACTCCAGAATATCAATAAACATTGTGAACTAGTGCCTTATCTATTGGGATTTACATAGTCATGACAAAAATATACAACATAACTTTATTTATTGAACACGCACATGACAAAAAAAACACACAAGATGAGAAAGGAAACCCAGAACAAAAGGTGAAAACAAAACAATATGGGAAACACATAAAAAAACAACTTGAATCTCCTATGTACATGTGAGGACAATCCACTTTCATTAAGGCATGAACTTTAACTAAGGGCTTACTTGTAAATGGGTATTTATTTTGTAAATCCGTTGATAGGTTCACTGAAGTATGAGCCCCTCCTCAACTTCTTGAGAAATATATCATGTTTGTGAGTATAATTGATGATTGACTTATTCATTCCATCACCTTTGTTGCTTTGACATATTATTTTTTGGCTTCTCCTTAGTTCTCATGTTCCTTAAACATGTTGATTTTCCAACGCTGCCTAAAAGATGGTTCTCTTTTACCCTTGAATTATCATTTCCATGTCAATACATTTGTTCTCCACCTGTCATCTTCTTCATGACCACTCTTTCCAAATTTTAATTCTCATTAGATGTCTCAAAAATCTCATCATTATCACCAACTCCTTGATGTTCACAAATTTCCTTCAAGGGATCAGTCTATTTTTGATAATTTTAATTTTTGATTTAAGCATCCATGAATTTTTATTTTACATGGGGGAGATTTGGGACTAGCTAAGTAGACCACTTAGGAGAGGACAATGATGTACAAGAGACACCCTTGGACCCTTTGAATGGTTACAATAGGTGAATAAGATGGTGATGGATGTAATGATAATGGAGTTCCCACAGAAGGAGAGAAGCTATCCATAAGGAATATGCTACTGGAAGATCCGTGGTGGCCATATTTAAGGTCACATATAGGAAGTGACGGAAGACCACATAATTCCAAATCATCATGATGAGATATGGAAGGGGTTGAAATGGAAGAATGATTTGATGATATGACTAAGGGCACATTGGTAAATGTGCTAACAATAGAATGGTCACAAGTGTAATGTGCTAAGAATTTCCACTTACAGTTTACCATGAAGGGAGAAAAAATGATAGGATCCTGACCCATAATTGTGTGTAATAATGTATGGTCTAATCCAATTAGGGTAAAAATTTCCATGTTGGCTCCTTTCTAGAGTAGTAAAATTATGATTTTATTTGAGGACGAGGTCACCAACATTAAATTCATGTTACGTAAGGTGAATATTTTTAGCGGTTTTAATGCTCTCTAGATAAACATGATGGTGTTAAAGAGAGAGAAGGCGGTACTCATCTAGTATCTTGAGTTGTGTGTTATGTTTGTGGAGCTTGTTTTCATGCTAGAGTTTGGTACACCTTCCATGTGTTACACTCAGATATTTTTATGGTTCTCCCGCTCGCCGGTGAGCGGGTCAAGGGGGTTCTGTCGACACTAAACTTTTCCTCCATAATTTCTATTTCATTAATGTATGTATTAGGAATAGGATGTTGTTAAGTATAATTAGTAGTAGCGTCTGATAGAAGATAACGGCACCGTCAGTATGGTGCTGCCAATAATGTGGAGTACGGTAACAGTCAAAGTACAATAGGAATGTTGTAAAAAGTAAATATTTGTCGTAAGTGGTCCGGTAATGTTAAAATGTCAAAGTTTGGGTAATTAGAGAAGTAGGGTCTACATGATTAGGAATTAGAAATATTATATTGGTAATAAGGACAAGGAGTGAGGTCATAAATATTTTGTGTATTTTATTTGTAAAAAGTCTAAAAATGTGGAACCCATGTAAAATGATAAGGTTTATCTTATCTTAAAGGATAAGCTTACATGTACAGATAAGAGTTAAGGTATGAAATATGATTCGTCAGAGTGGATTTCTTATCCTATCTTAGAGATAAGATGGATAAGCCTGGAAGTTCTATAAATAGAGAGGCCACCCCCCTCATTTAGCATAGAAGGAAGTAGTGAGAAATATTGTAGGAAGTGTGCGAAGGAAGCCATCAGTTTAAAGGAAGCCATTAAGAGGTGTAATTGTAAATTTTCTCCCATAGTCTTGGTGAAAAGCAAGTGAAGTCAATAACACTTGAAGTACCATCATGGGTGAGATTGTAACATTTTCATGTTAATATTATAATTTACTTTGATATTTCAGATTTGTCATCATTCTGTCTTATCATAGTCGATGGTATTCTTGTGTTATGTTGTTGTTTTGTTTCTAGATTACATCCACCAAACTAAAGGCTATGCATTAGTAAATAATCATAGCACAAGGAGTTCCCGGTGAAGAATTATCATAGTGCCGGATTGGTGATGACATTTTGGTTCCGTTGCTGGGGACCATTCCTTGCTGGTGGATTTTCTGGAGAGATATTCCCACTTAGTCAAAAATCAATTGGAGGGTAACCTTGTTTTTACTGTGCATAGTAGTTACCATGGTAAAGTCATTTTTGCCATGAATAGTAGTTACCATGGTAAAGTCATTTTTGTTGGGAATAGTATTTACCGCAGTAAAGTCACTTTTTACCATGAATAGTATTTACCACAGTAACTTCACTTTTTACCGTGAATAGTGTTTACCATAGTAAAGTCATTTTTTACCGCAGGTAGAGTCAAGTTTTACCATAGTTTTACCATGGTCATTTCTATTTTACTGTAGAAAGGTGTGAAGTCACTTTCTAGTATAGTGATTCCAATTATTTGTGCACATAAGTCTTGTTGATTGTACTTGTGGGTTGGTATTTCATGGTGGTTACTTTTGAAAATGGGAAAGATTCTTGTTTTTTTAGCTCAATCTAATGAAGATGCTTCTTCTTTCATTCAAGAGTTTAAGTGATCTTGTATTTGTAATGGCCTTATAAGAATGGAACAATGGACTGAATTTTTTCTTACCTTTTTGGATGGTTCAGCACTTAGGTGGTTTGAAACACTAGGTGATAATGTGAAAAATTCATGGGATTTATTAACTGAAAGTTTTCTTGAAGAACTTGGTGAACAACAGAAATATGCAGGTCTCATGATCAAGATCACAAAGCTATCCCAAGGAGAGAAGGAGAAGATAAGGGATTATCATGCTCGTGTTCTAGAGCTAAGGAGGAAGCTCGATGCCCGAATCCGGAAGGAAGGATTAGCAAATGGGTTGATGAATGGTGTGGATAATCTCCTTTGTAAGCACTTCATTCTTGGGATGAAGCTAGAGATCAGACAATGAGTAAAGTATGACCGCCCAGCTACCATTGAACAAGCAAAGGAGATTGCAAGAAGGCAAGAAGAAAGCATGGAAGAGGAGCCCAAAGAAATTGTTGTTAAAGTAGAGCCTACACCAGCACCTTTGGTCCAGAATCCACAACCACTCCCGGGTGAGCACAAATATTTCTCCTAGTACATCTACTGAGTATGAATATCTTCTTAGGAAGATGGGCTAGTTAACTATTAATCTTCTTCAAGGAAAGGAATTTAGTTCTCAGGGAGGAGATAGAGGTCCAAAAAGAAATATTTCTGAAGTTGTATGTTATGGTTGTTATAAAAAGGGTCATTATAAGTATAATTGTTTAGATAGAGCTTCTACATCTGGTAAATGAGATAATGATAAAGGAAAAGCACCTATGAATTCTTTTGATGTAGTAGATAAGAGCAGAAATAATGAAGTAGATGTGTTTGTCACAAAAAAGAAAGAAAGAAAAAGATAATCAAGATGGAAATGATCCTAAAAAGATGAAAGAAGAAACTAGTAAGAAACATAGGAGAAGAAAGTTGGGTGTGCAGGATTTTCTGATTTCACAGGGGCAAGGACCATACTCCATCTTGGAAGATCTGTCCAAAAGGCCTACAAATATTACATATGGTCAACTCTTGGCTATGTCTTCTGAGAAGAGGCGGGAGTTGCGAGGTGGACTCAATGCTCGAAGAAGGAAGGAGGTTGAGGTCCCTGTTTTGGAGGCAGAGGCAGATCCCTATCCTCCACAAGCTGAGGTATTATGTAATGGTATTTCAATTCATGATGTCTTAGTTGATGGAGGTGCTGCAGTTAATGTAATGACCGAGTCTGTAATGAATATGTTGGGTTTAAAAATTGATCGCCCTTCAACACTTATGTTAAGGTCATTAAATAAGGGAAAAACTAAACCAGAAGGTGTAGTTTCAAATGTGGCAATATCTATTATGGGTGTTGTATGTGTGGTAGACTTTCAGGTGATGAAAAATGGTACTGTTGCGTACCCAATGCTGCTGGGAAGACCATGGCTAAGGAGAGTTCATGCAAGAAACTACTGGAATGAAGGTTTCATGACACTTGCACGTGGTAGAGAGAGGGTAAAGATAAACGTGATCCCTCGACATCATAAAGTAGAACCTGTGGATTCAATTGATACTGATGATTGGACTTCCTCTGATTACTCTAGTACCAGTGAAGTGGACACTGAAGATGAAGAAAGCGAGGTGGATGTTTCAGTCATGGATATCCTTCCAGTCACACCAACTCATGACCCCATAAAATTATCTGAAGAAGAAGTTGATGATCGTCTCCAACAAATAAAGACTGGTGATGCTGTGATGGAGAGTGAGAAGGATTCCTACCTCCAGCTCTTTCAAAGGTACAAACACCTATTCACTTTTGATTACAAGGAACTCCATCAAGTAAGTTGGGTAGAACATTGTATTGAACTGGTAGATGGTGCTAAGACCATAAAGCAAATGCCATATAGAATGAATCCTAATTTTTCCAAGACTGTAAAAGAAGAAATAGATAAGTTGCTTGATGTAGGATTCATATTTGCTGTGGAGAATTCAGAATGGGTTTCTCCCATTGTGATCTCAATAAAAAAGAATGGGAAGCTACGCATTTGTGTTGATTACAGGAAGCTCAATAAGGCAACAAAGAAGGATCATTACCCTCTTCCATTTTCAGATCAGATCTTGGACGAAGTAGCTAGCCAGGAGTGCTATAGTTTTGCTGATGGATATAGCAGCTACAATCAAGTTCGTATAGCAGAGAAAGATCATCTGAAGACCACGTTCACCACTCCTTGGGGAACATTTTCTTATAGAGTTATGCCTTTTGGGTTGTGTAATGCTCCAGCAACATTCCATCGTTTGATGAATAGGGTGTTTGAACCCTACATTGGGACCTTCATCAGAGTATTTCTGGATGTTTTTTGCATCTATGGGAGCAAGTTGGACCACCTGCACCAAATGGAGAAAGCATTTGAAAGGTTAGATGAAGCACAAGCCTCACTAAACCCTACAAAGTGTCTTTGGATGTTCTAAAGGTGTTTTGTTAGGGCATGTTGTATCCAGAGATGGTATTGGTACTGATCCTGATAAAGTTTCAAAAATCAAAGATTTACCATTTCCTATTAATAGAAGTAAGTTGAGATCATTTTTAGGCCATGTGGGTTACTATAGAAGGTTCATCAAGAATTTCTCAAAGATTGCACAGCCACTAACCCAGTTCTTGAAGAAGGATGTTACTTATGAACCAGGAAATAAGGTGCATGAAGCTTTTGGACAACTGAAGGAAGCCCCGGTGTCTTCACCTGTTTTGAAGAATCCAGATTAGAGCAAGCCATTCATTATGTACACTGATGCCTTAGATGCAGCACTAGGAAGTACTTTGAGCCAAAAGGATGAAACTGGGAATGAACATCCAATTTGCTTTGGGAGCAAACAAATGAGCAGTGCTGAGGTGAATTATATTGTAACTGAAAAAGAGGCTCTGGCTATCATTTTTGCTGTAAAGAAGTTTAGAAATTACTTGCTAGGGCAAAAATTTCTAGTTGTAACAGATCATCAGGCTCTAAAATATATTGTAAATAAGCCTAACCCATCAGGGAGGATAGTAAGATGGATAATTTTGCTACAAGAATTTGAATTTGATATTATAGATAGGCCAGGAAAGAAGCATGTCAACACAGATGCACTCTCTCGAGCATATGATGGTTTAGGATCATCTTGTGATGATGATGATTTCCCTGATGCAACATTGTTATCCCTTGACACAATCCCTAGTGAATACATAGATATTTGGAATTATCTGAATGAATTCAAGTTTCCTGATGGTTCCAATGCAAAGACTAAGAGAAAGATTACTCAAGCCAGTCGTCCATATTCTATTTTGCATGGAGTATTATTTCGAATAGGACCTGATGGACAGTACAAGAGGGCAGGTGGACGTGATCAAGGGAAGGAACTGCTAGAAGAATTCCACAATGGTACATGTGGAGGGCACTTCTCTGGACAACTTACAGCAAGAAGGATCTTGGATGCAGGTTATCACTGGCCCACTCTTTTAAAAGATTGTTATAATTATTGTAAGACATGTGATATTTTTCAAACACATGGTAACCGTAAAACTTCATCAGCTCCATTATGTCCTATTCTTCCCCTTGGTCCCTTTGAAAAGTGGGGAATAGACATTGTAGGTCCACTTCCAACCACATCATGCCAAAATAAGTATATTGTAGTTGCCACAGATTATTTAACCAAGTGGGTTGAAGCTAGTTCATTAAAAATAGCTTCCATGGATGAAGTGGCAAGGTTCATGTATGAACGCATTGTCACCAGATTTGGTTGCCCATTAGAAATTGTAGCAGATCAAGGAAGCCACTTCATTAATGAGGTGTTAGAAGCTCTAGTCAATAAGTTTTCTATTAAGCACAGGAAGGCAACAACATACAAGCCAAGCACAAATGGACAGGTGGAACGAACAAATATTGTGTTCTGTCAAATTCTAGAAAAAGATGTAGCCTTGCAGGTACATAAATGGGATAAAAGGATTCATGCAGCATTGTGGGCATATAGGGCAACATCAAAGTCAGCAACAAGATACTCTCCATTTCAGTTGGCCTATGGCATTGATCCAGTTCTTCCTATTGAGTATGATATTCCCACTGTGAGAGTTATGAAAAATGAAAGGATGGATGAAAGTGATTCAGTAAAAGAAAGGTTGGTACATCTTCATTTGTTAGAGGAAATGAGGGAAATAACAAAGGATACAAGCCATAAGAAGAAAATGAAGCAGAACGAATACTTTGATCAAAAGATCCATTGGTCTCCATTTCATGTGAATGACTTGGTTCTAGTATATGATTCCAGATACAAAAAAAGAAGACAGAGAAAATTTCTTCCAAAATGGATGGGGCCCTACAAAATAGCAGCTGTGCATGAAAATGGTACGTACCGATTGGAGGAATTGGATGGCACTCCCATTATGAAATGGGTCTACCACGACAAGTTGAAGATTTTCCAAGCACCAGAAGAGTCTACTCCAAGGATGGAGTAGAAGCTAGGAAGGGGGAAGATGTCGACACTAAAATTTTCCTCCATAATTTCTATTTCATTAATGTATGTATTAGGAATAGGATGTTGTTAAGTATAATTAGTAGTAGCATCTGATAGAAGATAACGGCGCCGTCAGTACGGTGCCGCCAATAATGTGGAGTATGGTAACAGTCAAAGTACAATAGGAATGTTGTAAAAAGTAAATATTTGTCATAAGTGATCGGTAATGTTAAAATGTCAAAGTTTGGGTAATTAGAGAAGTAGGGTCTACATGATTAGGAATTAGAAATATTATATTGGTAATAAGGACAAGGAGTGAGGTCATAAATATTTTGTGTATTTTATTTGTAAAAATTCTTAATGCAGCCAAATTAAGAACAACCAAATAGACTGCAATAAAATGAACTCCAAAAGAAAATAGATCTCCTTCTTCGTTAACAAATAATGAATTACAATGTTTCCTAAATAGGAAAATAACTCCCAATTCGAGTTGCCAAGTAAACTCTAGCTAACTCTGACTAAATCTACTCTAGGTGGCGGAAATTACTATTTTTAGCAGTTTACTAGAACCTGCTATTCTTAGTAAGTTCGCATGCTTATTCCTACGGGCACAGAAATTGCCACACATCTTCTACATCCCTAAATTAGAGGAATTGCCAACTTTCTAACTCAAAATGCAATTAATAGACTAAAATTAACTAATGCTCAAAAATAGGAAAAAACCAAACTATAACTTAAATCCTAATTTTCGGCCTCAAGATGGCGGATTTAGGGCCCGAAAACATGTCGAAAACTTGCCCCAACCGATAGGGCGGGTTGCCGCTGCATTCGTCTGATCAAAACACGTGGTTTCAAAAAAAAAAAACTGACTCAAACGGACACCCGGAGCTCAAGTTATGACCTTGTCAAGTTCCTGCTAATTCGGGCGCATCAATTCTAAAAATGTAAAACCCATGTAAAATGATAAGGTTTATCTTATCTTAAAGGATAAGCTTACATGTATAGATAAGAGTTAAGGTATGAAATATGATTCGTCAGAGTGGATTTCTTATCCTATCTTAGAGATAAGATGGATAAGCCTGGAAGTTCTATAAATAGAGAGGCCACCCCCCTCATTTAGCATATAAGGAAGTAGTGAGAAATATTGTAGGAAGTGTGTGAAGGAAGCCATCAGTTTAAAGGTGTGTTGAAGAAGCCATTAAGAGGTGTAATTGTAAAGTTTCTCCCATAGTCTTGGTGAAAGGCAAGTGAAGTCAATAACACTTGAAGTACCTCATGGATGAGATTGTAATAGTTTCATGTTAATATTATAATTTACTTTGATATTTCAGATTTGTCATCATTCTGTCTTATCATAGTCGATGGTATTCTTGTGTTATGTTGTTGTTTTGTTTCTAGATTACATCCACCAAACTAAAGGCTGTGCATTAGTAAATAATCATAGCACGAGGAGTTCTCGATGAAGAATTCTCGGTGAAGAATTATCATAGTGCCAGATTGGTGATGACAGTTTTGGGGGTGAAGCCCCCGAAGCAAATTTTCATGGGTGGTTTATTAACCCATGGGTAATGCGTAACCATTATGGGCTATTGGCTTTTCAGTTTCCATTGTTTTGTAAAACCACCTCTTCGGCTACCCATTGATGTACTTATAAATAGATGGACATACAATAGGATATAGATTAGAGTTTTTGTGAAGGTGAATAGTGTGTGTGAATTCAAGTGTGAATTCAGGAGGGTTTGTTGAGCGTAACTCCAAACAAGATCTGATTATTATAATTGTGAAGACTGTTGGCTTGTAATAAAATTTGAGCAAGTGTTCTTGGTGGATGTAGTCCACATTGGGTTAACCACGTTAAATATTGTCTTCATGTTGTGCATATTTCATTTCTGTAATTCTATTCATATTTCTTATTATTGTGATTCTAAGGAATTATTCCACATTAAATTTATTAATTCCTAACAACTGGTATCAGAGCTTTGGTTGTGTTTGCTGAAGCGTTGAATAACAGGAAGGGTTATTAGCTTGAGTGGGAGCTATGGTAAATGAGGGCAGATTGAGGGTTTAGAAGTTCAATGGGAAAAACTTTGGTTTGTGGAAGATGCAAATGGAGGATTACTTATATCATAAGGACCTCCATGTTCCTTTTAGCTAGAAAATAAAATAAACCTACAACCATCTCGGATGAGGATTGGGAGTTTTTGGATAGAAAGGCACTCAGGGAAATTCATTTATGCCTTACATCTTTGGTTGCTTTCAACATATCATAGGAGAAGACCACAGAAGGTCTCATGAGTGTGTTGGGGAAGTTATATGAAAAACCCTCTGCCTCTAATAAAATATTTTTTATGAAACATTTATTTAATATGAAGATGTCTAAGAATGGTTCTGTTGTTGATCATTTTAATGAATTTAATATGGTTGTGATTATGTTAAACTCAGTAAAAATTGACTTTGATGATGAGGTCAAGGCTTTGTTGATTTTGTGCTCCTTGCCAGATAGCTAGGATGACTTGGTTATGGCTATAAGTAATTCAGTCTCTAATAACTCAAAGCTGGAGTTTGAGGATGTAATACGTGTGATCCTAAACGAGGAAATGTGAAGGAAGAGCACTGGAGATTCTTCTACTTCTGGAAACACATTGATGGTGGAGAGCAGAGGGAGACAAAAGAACAGAGGAAAAGGTAACCATGGGAAGTCAAATGATCGCAGAAGGTCAAAGTCCAAGAGTAAGTTAGAATGTTTGCACTGTGGGAAGGTTGGTCATGCTAAGAAATATTTTTGGGCTCTTCGGGATAAGAAGAACAAGGAGCAAACTAAATAGGTAAATTTGGAAGTAGGTGATGTTTGTCAAGATGCCTTAATTCTTTCTTTAGATAATATTGTTGAATCTTGGGTGTTAGATTCAAGGGCATCTTCCATGCCACCCCACATAGACATTACTTTACTGATTTTGTTCAAGGAAATTTTGGACATGTATATCTTCGTGATGATAAATCATATAGCATTGTAGGGAAAGGTTGTGTTCAGGTGAAAATATAGAATGGGAACACATGGTTGTTTAAGGACATCAGGCATGTGCCTAAGTTGAGTCAGAACTTGATATTAGCAAGACAGGTGAGAAGTGATGGCTGTACGGTCAATTTCACAGCAGATTCTTGGAAGGTTACCAAGGGAGCTCTTGTGGTTGCAAGAGGTAAGAAAACTGGTACTTTTTATTTAACCAGTGGTGTTGATTATTGTAATTTAGTTGTTGCAGATGGAGATGCAACTTTGTGCCACCAGAGACTCGGTCATATGAGTCATAAGGGCATGCAGATTATAAAGGACAGGCTTCCCAGATTAAAGGAGTTAGATTTGGACTTCTATGAGGACTGTGTTTATGGGAAACAAAAGCGGGTGAGATTCCTCAAGGTTGGACCTACTAGGAAGGAGGGTAAGTTGGAGTTAGTTCATACAGATGTATGGGGGCTAGCTAAGGTAAAATCTATTGGTGGTTCATGTTATTACGTCACTTTCATTGATGATGCAACTAGAAAAGTTTCGGTATATTACATTAGAAATAAATTTGATGTGTTTGAATCTTTCAAGAGATGGAAAGCCTTGGTTTGAATGAAACAGGTCTCAAGCTAAAATTTATTAGGTCAGATAATGGAGGTGAATATTGTAGCAATGAATTTATTGATTACTGTTTGGTAAATGGGATCTGTAGGAAAAGAATAGTTCCAAATACTCCACAAGAAAATGGAGTGTTAAAGAGAATGAACAAGACAATCATGGAGTGTGCTAGATACATGAGGTTACCTATGGGGCTACCACTCATGTATTTCATGGACACAGTAAACAAAACTATTTATCTGATTAACAGAGGACCCTCTATGGCCTTGAATGGAGGTATACTTGAGGAGGCTTGGTCTGGTAAGAAAATTGATTACTCTTTTCTTAGAGTATTTAGATGTGAGGTATTTTTTCACATTGATAAAGATGATAGGACCAAGTTAGAGGCTAAGTCTGAGAAATGAACCTTTGTTAGATATGGTGAAGATGATTTTGGTTTCCGTTTTTAGAGTCTTAAAGACAAGAAAATATTTTGGTCTAGAAATATTGTCTTAAATGAAAAAGTCATGTATAAAGATCAATTGTAGGAACAGAAAGAGGAATCAAAGAAAGAATACACAAAGTTAGAGAACATTGTAGATAGCAAGGTGTCCAAGGGGCTGGTTTAGGTACAACATGTTCCGGCACAGTGAGTCCAGTTACCTACTCATCAAGAACCCCAAACTCCTGAGGTGAGAAGGTCTTCTAGGGTAAGAAGGGAACCTAAACGATTTAATCCATCTTTGAATTATTTATTTCTCACTAATAGTGGAGAGCCAAAGTGATTTGAGGAAGCAGTGTAGGTGGATTCTAGGAAGAAGTAGGACCAAGCCATAGATGAAGAGCATAGACCTCTTATGGATAACTAGACTTGAGATCTGGTGGAGCTACCCGAGGGAAAGAGAGCATTGCAGAACAAGTGGGTGTATACAATAAAAGAAGAAGATGGAGGCAGGAAATGATACAAGGCCTAATTGGTGGTCAAAGGATTTGCACAAAAGAAAGGTATAGAATTTGATGAAATTTTTTCTTTGGTTGTTAAAATGACTTCTATTAGAACTGTTCTTGGGATAGTTGCAGTTGAAGATTTAAACTTAGAACAGTTAGATGTGAAGATGGCATTCCTTCATGGTGATTTGGAGGAATAATTATATATGAGGCAGCCGTAGGGATATGAGGTCAATGGGAAGGAGAACCTGGTGTGCAAATTAAAGAAGAGCTTGTATGGCCTGAAACAAGCTTCACGACAGTGGTACATGAGGTTTGACAGTTTTATGCAGGAGCAGGGTTACTCTAGGTGTCACTCAGACCATTGCGTATACATCAAGAATTTTTTTTATGGTAGTTATATTATTTTGTGCCTATATGTGGATGATATGCTTGTTGCAGAGAAGAACATGCAGGAAATAAAGGTACTCAAGAAGTAGCTAGGTGACTCCTTTGCTATGAAGGATTTGGGGGAAGCAAAACAAATCCTTGGTATGAGAATAACCCGGGATAGGAAGGAGTAGAAAATGACTTTATCTCAAGAAGAGTACATAAATAAAGTCTTGGAGAGGTTCAATATGCAAGATGCTAAACTAGTTGGGACTCCTTTGGCAGGTCACTTCAAGTTATCAAAGGAGCGGTGTTTGAAGACTGAGGAGGAGAGATTCAATATGTCCAAGGTACGTTACTCATCAGCAGTTGGTAGTTTGATGTATGTTATGGTATTTACTAGGCCATATATTGCCCATGCAGTGGGAGTAGTGAGTAGGTTTATGAGTGATCCAGGAAATGAGCACTGACAGGCAGTAAAGTGGATACTTCAGTATTTGAGAGGGACCATTGGTATTGTTTTGTGTTACAGTGGATCAGACACTAGTTTGTGTGGATATGTTGACTCAGACATGGCTAGAGATTTGTATAGTAGGACGAGAAAAACAGGATATGTATTTAATGTAGGTGATAGAGTGGTGAGTTAGATTTCACGGTTACAGAAGGTTGTGGCTTTGTCAACCACTAAGGCTGAGTATGTTGCTGCTACAGAAGCTAGCAAGGAGATGATTTGGCTACAACAATTGCTTGATGAGTTGGGGCATATGCAGGAAGTTGGAAAGCTATATAGTGATAGTCAGAGTTCTATTCATAAAGCATATACAGTTGAGATATCAATTCATCAGGATAGCTTTGGAGGAAGATAAGTTAAAGCTGGAGAAGATTCATACCAGTCAAAATCCTACAGACATGATGACCAAGGTAGTCACAAAGGATAAAATAAAGCTATGTTCAGCTTTGGTTGGCCTTCATGGATGATAGTGAAGGGTTGAGAAGCTTGCTCAGTGGAAATCAGTCTCCAAGAGGGAGATTGTTATGTTTGTGGAGCCTGTTTTCATGTTAGAGTTTGGTACACCTTCCATGTGTTACACTCGAATATTTTTATGGTGGTCCTGCTCACTGGTGAGTGGGTCAAGGGGGTTTGGGGGGTGAATCCCCCATGATGGGGGCTCGGGGGTGAAGGCCCTGAAGAAAATTTTCATGGTTGCTTTATTAACCCATGGGTAATGGGTAACCGTTATGGGCTGTTGGCTTTTCAGTTTCCATTGTTTTGTAAAACCACCTCTTTGGCTACCTATTGATGTACTTATAAATAGATGGACATACAATAGGATATAGATTAGAGTGTTTTATGAAGGTGAATAGTGTGTGTGAATTCAAGTGTGAATTTGGGAGGGTTTGCTGAGCACACCTCCAAACAAGATCTGATTATTGTAATTGTGAAGATTGTTGGCTTGTAATAAAATCTGAGCAAGTGTTCTTAGTGGATGTATCCCACATTCGGTGAACCACGTTATATATTGTCTTTGTGTTGTGCATATTTCATTTTTGTAATTTGATTCATACTTTTTATTATTGCGATTTTGAGGAATTATTTTGCATTAGATTCTATTAATTCCTAACACTGTGCTCGACGAGCTTGAAAATAGTCTTCATCAGAGATGAAGTCACAAAGGGACACACTAAAGACAAAATTTTAAATTCAACAGGATGGATGACTTCAGAACCATAAACAAGAGAGAAAGGTGTAGCTATGGTGGAGGTATAAATGCTAATACAATAGGCCTAAATGCCAAAAGGAAGCTGGAGATGCCAATTATGACTTGTTTGATCAATTTTTTTGGCAAGAATGTTTTGAAGGGTTTTATTGGTATCTTCATCTTTACCGTTAGCTTGGGGATAATATGGGCAAGAGAAGTTGCGTTGGATATTGAAAGTGTTACAAATTTTCTTCAGATATTTAATTTTAAAGGACTTTCCATTGTCCATAACAAGTTTGTGGGGAACACTAAAGCAACAGATAATGTGTTGATAAATAAAATTAATGATTAGGCCAAATTTAGTCAAGGTGAGTGGGATTTCTTACAACCATTTAGTGAAATATTTAGTTGTAGTGATGATAGAGTGATATTGCTGTGAAGACCAAGGATTAATAAGACCAATAAGATTAATGCCCCATTGTAAAAAGGGCCAAAGGTCATGAGAAGGTTACAAAGCTTGACTAGGAATACAAATAAGATTGGAATGCTGCCAACATTTTTCATATTTCTTAACATACTCATAATAAACATGATTGAGAGAAGGCCAATAATATCCAAGACAGAGAACACACTTACTAACGACTAAGCCATTAAAGTGTCCACCAAAAATATTGTCGTGGAATTGTTGGATGGCTAGAGAGGCTTCATGGGACTTAAGACATTACAGAAAAACATGGTCAAATCCATATTTATAAAGAACACTGCCAAGGATCACATAGCGATAAGTGTGGTGAAGTAAGGACATATTAGCATTTTTTTAAAAATCAGGAGGGAAGATAAATTTGGATAGTTAATCAAATATTTGAGAATACCAAAGATCTGATGAATCAGATTCAATAAGGTTAACCTGGGGTAATTTATGAAAAGGCCAATCATGGCGATGAAAAATGACAAGGAGATTAGAATCCTCTACTACCAATGGGATGAGAGATGTGAGGGATGCTATTGTATCATAAAAACAATTGCTCAACTGGGGAACAACTTGGATGGTGTAGGAATCAAAAGCTTTAAGGATAAGATGAACAATGTCATGATATTTTTGAAGGGTGTAATTTTTACATTGATACTCACATGTGACTTGTTTGATTATAAGCTCAGAATTGCCATAGATGTCAAGGATTTGAACACCTAAAAATACAATGGTTTTAAGACCCAAGATAAGGGCATCATATTCCTCCATGTTGTTTGTACACTCAAAATTGAGTTTATAAGTGAGGGGAATAGGAGTTTCCTAAGGAGGAATGAGAATGACACTAGCACCTCCCCCTTGCTGACGTTTTGAGCCATCAAAGAAGAGAGTGAATTTGAGAGTGCCATATTCATGATGAAATTGATTAATGGATTCATCTAGAAATTTCTCATGAGGTAAATGTGTACTAGGAAGGGAGGATTTCACCAATTGGTCAAAAATAGCTTGTCCCTTAATGTATTTTAGAGAAATAAAATCAAAATAAAACTCTGTCATGAGCATGAGCCATCGAGTAACACGATCATTGTGATAAGGTTTAGAATCTAATGTCCTAAAAAGATGAAATCTAGTAATGGCATAAGTATTTTGATTGATAAAATAATGTTGAAGCTTCGATGTAGCGAAGAATAGGGTGCAACATAGCCTTTCAACTATAGTGTAGCAGATCTCACAGTCATGAAGAGTATGACTGATGTAATAAACAACCTTCTCATGACCTTGGTCATCGTGATGTGCTAGCATGGCTCCTAGAGAATAATTAGTAATAGAGATATAGAAATAAAATGGCTCCCACTTGCGTGGAGGTGTAAGCACGGGTGGAGATAGAAGGTATTGTTTAAGGTCATCGAAGAATTTCTAGAAATTGTGATCCCATTTGAAATAGCAGACAAATTTAAGGCGGCCTTAAACGCTGAAAAGTTTCTTAAGATTAAAAGGAGGATACATTTCAATAATTTCCATAATTTTTGTGGGGTCAATTTCAATACCCCTAATAAAGACAATAAAGCCAAGGATTTTTCCTGTTAAGACTCCAAATACACACTTGGATGGATCAAGACAAAGAAGAAAATTGAATGAGGTGCTTGAAAAGGACTTCGAGAATGGAAATATGGTCGCGTTGATGCTTAGATTTTCCTACAAGATCATTGTTGATGACCATATTTGGTGGATAAAGTTGTTAGAGCCATGGAAATCCTTATGTTAGTGGGATGTGTGCCCTAAGGATACCTCCATATTTTAAATAAGTTGGTTCTTCTCTGCAGGGGGAGATAGTGGTGTGAAGAATTAAACAAAAACATAAAACAAGCTAAGGTGATGCATGGAACAATCCTGCTAGAAGATTAATCAATACCGCAACTACCTAAGAAGGGAAATGGTGAATAACTGAAGAAGGGCAGATGAAAAGTACCATAGGTCAGAAAATTTCACACAAAACACAACCTTAAACTACTTAAACACAACTTCAAAGATAGTAACAACATTGAGAGATACACAGTTTCTATGTGAAAATAAATGCAATCAGAGACAATAAATCTATGTGAATGATGAATAGAAAACACCACAAGGCATATATATCACCCCAATATTTGTACACAGTATTACATTTAGAAAACAAGAAAGATTGCTATTATGAAACCCAGGTAGAAGCCTAGAGTTCCAAGATCTATGACTTTTACAAAAGAGAGACTTGTGATAGAGAAAAAAAGATTAACTCTCCAGTATCTAACTAAAAATATCTATATCTTTTTATCAAACTTCTATTAAAATTTATAGGGGGAGGAGGAGGTAAGAGAGAACTTTCAAACTCCTTCCCAACTGCCCCTCAATTATGATAAATGATATGAAGTGACAGAAACATATTTCCTCACATCTTTCTCATAATTTGGCCCTTTTGGAAGAGTGAGAGCCATGCCTATTTAATGCATCTTAATTATCTTGCAACTGACTCCCTTGAGATGGACTGACCTTTTGAGAAAACCCTTTCGGTTATTTATTACATAACCATATATTTTGACCCTTTGTGCATTGGTTCTCGACCTCTTGATTCAAACGGTGTGTATTTTGTGATGAAAATACCCTTCACCTCCGATCTTTTGAAAAGGTGTTGAGAATTAAATATTACAGATAAGACCCTAAATCATTTATATGTGTTAGATGGCTTGTCATCTTTTTATGGCCTGATTTTATGTAGAGATCCTGGGAAAGCGTTGGGTGGACACTTGGCACCATCTGCGGGCTTGCTTTCCTAATCCTTTGTTGACTCCACGTGTCATCCCTATGGGAGTTTGAGACCTTTTCACCCCTTTGACTTCTGAAGTTGTACCTATTTGACACTTGGCAGCATATGCAAGCTTCTTGTCTCTCTTTGTGAAGATTCAACTTTGAATAAGATTAAAAAATGTAGGAATATTCATGTCTATGGATTTTAAAAATATAAGTATTGTGACCCACTGGGACCCTTAGCCTGTTAAATGAAAAGAACTCACAATCTCCCACTATGAAATTAGTCTGGTACTGTGCTTCGAAGCTACTCCAAATCAAAGTATGTGGACCTTTCAGCTTTCTTTGGAGCATTCACAGTTGTTGTTTGACTCTTGTGCCTTCCTACCCTCATAATGAAACTCAGTAAGTTTTATTTTTTTTCAAAGTATAAAATTGAAAAGATGGCTAATGGAATCCTTTGGCTGAATTTAGTTTCTTTTTATTTGCTTGATGTGAAGCTTGCAACCACCTCAGCTAACTGTGGATTCTTCACAAGCTGAAGTATTTATAGGATCTGGTGCCTTCTTAATAAAGTAAGATAAGTGTGGGCTTATACAAAAGATAAAACATATATGCCTCAAATGAGTCATGTAGAGTGTGTGTAAGAATGTATTCTATTGAATGCAAAGAAAATCCTACTCCTAATCTAACTGGCTTGATGCATGCTAAACAAAACCTGAAACATGAAAGGAAAAATAGCTTCCTTTTCTTATAAAACATGGCCATGCAATCAATTTGGCTAGTAATATGGCCTATAGTAAGAGTGAAAAATTACCCTTCACTCTTCCACCCATCATATCAATGAACAGTATGCATACCTCCTCTTGTTCATATTTTGGTTGGAGATGTTCTAACTGACCCTCAGGATCTTAAAAATCATCCTCATGCCCTAAAGTGAGCATGACATGTATGAAAGTTTTCCTTGGTATTAAGGACCATTCTCCGGTGAGATTCGGTATGATTCTCTATTCCTTCCCATGGTTCTGGATCATATCTTTTAGAATGGGGATTCCTTGCAGGCTTCTTTAATGGGTGTTATCCCTATCTTCTCCTTCTCTATTTTTAGCTGCTTCACCGGTGAATCCAGGCTCTTTGATTGAAAGAAAAAATTTCTCAATAATACTTTCTTATAGATTCCTAGGATTAGTCGAAGGGGAAATGTTGTGAGCAGAAGGCTTCCTTTGTTACGGAGTCGATGAAGCGGTGAAGATTGTTATTTCCAAAATCCCTTCTTCATCAAGTCATTCCCCCAAATCTAATAAGCACTCGAGCTTATCTTCTTCCTCCTCTGTAAAATATTTATGCTTTGATATGATGGTTTTTGAGTCTACAAATTCTCCATCATATCTGGCTTCATTTTGCATAATGAAACCCATTGATAAGGATTTTTGTAGGGGAGCTTCTTTGTGGGGAGGAAAAATAGAGGCAACTTCTGCAGCCTCTTTTCTGGTTAGTTGGTGACAACAACTTCCTAAGCTCGTATCACTTCTCACCATATGCTCCTCTTATTTTGGATTTAGAGTCATTTCACTATAGCTGGTCAAAGAAAGGGAAAGGGTAGAATGGGTGGCTTAGAGATGGACAAGGGGACGATCCCTTGGTGTTAATGAAGTCATGATTGCATGACCTCATATGATGAAGAGAAATGGGAGGTGTGGAAAAACAGATGAATGAAAATGGATGAGAGGGAGCTCTACGAGCCTTTGCAATGATTTTTTTGGACCCTGTGGAGATGCTCGATGTGCTCCAAAAATATCTTCATTGAAGCTTGATTTCTATTGAGAATTGACTGAGTTGATGCCATAGTAAAATATCACTCTAACTTGTCCCACCGGGCATTCTAGGAAAACTTTTGATGACCATCTTTGGCAGATAAAGCCATTAGACTCATGTGAATCCTTAGGTTAGTGGGACGTGTTCCCTAAGGAGACATTTAGATTTGAAAGAATTTGGATCTTCTCTATAGGGGGAGATAGGGGTGAGAAGAATTAAACAAAAACACAAAACAAGATAAGGCGATGCACCAAACAAGCCTACTAGGAGATCAATCGAGACCAAAACTTCCTGAGAAGGGAAATGGTGAATACCTAAAGAAGGGAATATGAAATAAACCACAAGTTAGAAAAGGTCACACAGAACATTACCTCAGACTAATTAAGTACAACTTCGAAGATGGTAACAACTTTAAGAGATGTATAGTTTCTACGTGAAAATATAGGTGATCAGAGACAATAAAGCTATACGGATGATGAACAGAAAACACCACAAGGCATATGTATCACTCTAATAGTTGTGCACAATATTACATTTAGAAAAGAAGCAAGATTGCTATTACAAAACCTAGGAAGAAGGCTAGAGTTCCAAGATCTCTACCTTTTACAAAAGAGAGACTTGCGACAAAGAAGAAAAGATTAACTCTCCCAGTATCTAACTAAATATATATATATATATATATATATATCTTTTCATCAAAATTTGATTACAATTTATAGGGGAAGGAGGAGGTAAGAGAGAAATTTCAAACTCCTTCCCAACTGCCCCTCAATTATAAATGATATGAAGTGACAGAAATAGATTTCCTCAAATCTTTCTCACAATTTGGCCCTTTCGGAAGAGTGAGAGCCATTCCTATTTAATGCATCTTAATTATCCTACAACCAACTCCCTTGAGATGGACTCACCTTTTTAGAAAACCCTTTTAGATGTTTATTACATAACCATATATTTTGACCCTTTGTGCATTGGTTCCTGGCCTCTTGATTCAAACGATGCATATTTTGTAATGAAATGACCCTTCGCCTCCGATCTTTTGAAAATTTCTTGAGCATTAAATCTTATAGATAAGGCCCTAAATAACTTATATGTGGTAGATGGCTTGTCATATTTTTATGTCCTTCTTTTATCTAGGGCTCCTAGGAAAGCGCTGGGTGGACACTTGGCACCGTCTCTGGGCTTGTTGTCCTACTCCTTTGTTGACTCCATATGTCAGCCCTTTGGGAGTTTGATACTTCCCCCCCCCTTTAACTTATGAATTTGCACCTGTTTGACACTTTGTAGGGTACACAAGCTTGTCATCTCTCTGTGATTTGATTAAGTCTGTTCTACTCGGTGAAGATTCAACATTGAATATGCTTCGAAAACGTAGAAATATTCTTGTTTGTGGATTTTAATAATAAAAATAATCAACGTAGTCTTCAATGGTTTTGTGGACGAGGTCATGAAATATATTAGTCATGGCCCGTAAATAAGTAGCACTGAAATTCTTTAAACTGAAGGGCATGTTGTGATAGCGAAAGGTCCCCCCAAGGGTGATGAAAGATGTCTTGTGTTGGTTTTCCCGTGCAAAGAAGATTTGATTATAACTATAGAAACCATCCATGAGAGAAAGCATCTCATGACCTGTGGTAAGATCCAAAAGCTGACTAATGTTGGAAGAGGAAAGTCATCCTTAGGGAAAGCAAGATTAAGATCTCAAAAATCGGTGCATATGCGCATTTTTCCCAATGCTTTAGCGATGGGGAAAATTTTGGAAACTTGTTATCCAAATAACTCTCCTAGTGACTTGGATAACTTATATTCATCTTATGGATTTAATCTCTTCATTACAGGGTTACACATGCTTAAGTTCCCTTGGCACATTCCTTTCTTTTCCTCACATGCCCTTGCGCGCTTCGCCTTCTTCCCTTCCTTTCCTTTTCTTCTTTATTCCATCTTCCTCTTACGCACGTCTTCGGCTATTTCACCTTCTTCCTAGCATTCATTCACCCTGCGCATGCTCCTTACATGTTCTTCAAATATCTAAGTCCCTAGCCCTTGCGTGCACTTGCACATAATCTTATAATGGTTGCTCCTTACCCATACATTCTCTACTCACTAGTTTTCCTCATTTCTCCATGTGCATTGCATGCACGTTCCTCTTTTTTCTTCCACATGCCCTTCCCTCGCATCTTGCTCTGTGCCCTTCAGTGTCAGGTCATATTCTAACATGCATGGGTGTGCCACACACAACCAGTCAAAGTGCACTAAATTGGTGTCAAATCATTACAACAAATTTGTGAGTGACACGTGGCAAAAATGAAAAATATTTTACACATTTATCCATCCTTTCAGCTAATTCATGCGCACCACATGTCTTGCATGTGTAGATGGCTCTGACATCCTCTAACATCCATATATTTTTCTATAGAGCTCATATTGGCACGTTCCTAGACTTGTCAGAGAGCTACTAACATCAGCCATAGTGCTAGACATTCAAATTAAAATTTTGGCGGACCTAGTAGGTGAGAAATGGGAAAACGTCTTTTTGAGCATTTATGAAGTAGATATGATTACTTCAACCACTTGATTTGATATGATTCACCCTCCTTCCTTCTCCAACATGTAAAATGGACCTAGGTAAGTGCATTCAATAGATTCTTAGGCAGATTTGCAAGAATTGAATGCTTCTTGTTGGTGGTATTTCAAATTCAGGTTTTCCCTCCTTCTCTTCTCCTTCGATGGATTCATATATAAATGTAAGAGTTTGGCTCATTATTAATGTTGGATACTCTAGATCCTTACGCAATTTTTTGCTAAGTTCCTCAATTTTTTTGTATTTTGAGTTGCAGACCTCTAGATCTAGTTCATGCATGTGGATATCAGCCTTTTTCGCCATTGTAATAGCTCTATGCATTTATGGAAGTAATAGAAGCATCATTTTGTGATTATTCTCTATCCTATCGTGTTTTCATTTCTTCTTTTTGCATTTATTTTACATTGGGTTTTCATTTTGCCACTTCACATCCCTTGTATCTTCTTATTTAGTTATGTTCCATGGGAATGTTTAGGTAAAAGTTTTTTCAGCTGTGCTACTCTTGCCTAGCCTCCTTTCACACATTCCCCTTTCATTCCCACTTAGAACAAATAGTATTCATCCCTCTTTTTATGGTGCTATCTCCCTTTTAGTGTAGGTTATTTTCATGTTATCCTTTTATCCCTGGTCCCTTGGTATTCACGAGGTTAGTTTCCCCTTTCAGCACTAGGGTAACAGTAGCAGTAGAAATAGATAGAGGAACTAACCTTCTCTAGAGATATGTCTCAAGCATGTAAGGTCCCAAAACTTAGAGACGGTTCCATTGTGATCTCAAATAGCTTGACTCTTCTAGATCTAAGACGCTGGTGCAAGTTTGAAGACCAATAGTTTCTAGAATGCCTGGTGGGATTAGAAATGAAATATTACATTGCATATTAGTAATTTCTGGTGTGTGGACTTATTATTTTAGCCTTTAGAGGCTCATTTAACCACATCTAGTGACTCCTAACATTTCCATATCTTTATTTTAGTAGTCCTGAGTGCCTTTTATGAGAAGAGTGTATACAAGAAGAAGTGTAGTAACTGAAGATTCTTTCAATTATGTCTAGTTATCCTCAAGAAGAGTCTATTCTAGAAAGTCTACGCACACATCTCTATATCGAGCGAGCCATTCCTATTCAACTCCTCCTCAAAGTAGACGGCCTATGCACCCTACGATGGTACATCAACTACCCCCTCCACTAATAAACTTTGATAACTTCAAAGGAGGAAGTCCCTTGGTGTTGGCTATGCAAAATGTCATGCCAAATGGCACACTCAAAAGTATTCCATACTTCACTGGTGAAAATCAATTCACCCCTTAAGAGCATATCCAGTATGTAGAAAATGTGTGTTCACTCTATTCGATCACACAAGAATATGTAGCAGTAGGGTTACTTGCATCCTCTTTCAAGGGTAAAGCACTTCAATAGTACTGAGGCTTAAGGCTTGGATCTATCACCACCTGGGATGAGCTGGGAACAACTCTTTGTAATTAATTTGAAGATAAGTCAGATCACCTATCTCTAGTGGAGCAAATGACAACAACAAGAAAGATTCCTAACAAGCAGATGATTGATTTAGACATTAGATTTCAGAAGACTTGGAATAGAATCCCTCTTTTGGTAAGACCTACAGTCGAGCATGCTTTTCTATACTATCTAAAAGAACTGAACAATGATATCTAAATCATGATTCAATCCATGGGAGGTATGACCTTACCAGCTGCTTATAGTATTGCAGTAAGGACAGAAAATAGTCTTATTCAGGTAGGAAAGATAGCTCTTAGACTTC
The DNA here is from genome assembly GCA_019776745.2 of Taxus chinensis. Lineage (NCBI taxonomy): Eukaryota > Viridiplantae > Streptophyta > Pinopsida > Cupressales > Taxaceae > Taxus > Taxus chinensis. The sequence continues at coordinate 816,511,186 of CM034149.1, forward strand.
CTATGCCTTTTTTCCTGGAAATTTCACAAGTGCCCCAGCCTTCTGTGGCCCCTATTCATGTTCCTAAGAAAAGCATAGAACTTATTGCATCAATAGCCTACTCTCCAGGGAAACAAAAGGAGGATGAACAGTTAAAGGATCTGATAAAAAAGTTATCAAAAAAAGTCATATCATTAGAAAAGCAACAGGCACAAGCCTATAGAGGCAATTCTAATCAGACTCATAGCCAGGACAATAATCCTTGGGGGAATCAATATAGAAACCAAAGATGTGTGTCAAACAAAATGATAGATGGCATGCTAGTGCGCATATTCCCTTGCAAGTTGTTCCTCCCACACCTTTTCTTTTAGAAGAGAATGTTCAAGTCAGGTGCTCGTTCTAGTTCAAAACAATTTGGCACAACAGTCAAAATGGTGCTTCCCTTGCAATATTCCTCACAGTACATATCACTGTACGAATGGTGCATGCACCAAATCCTACATGATCCAAAACACTTTAGCCTATGAGCATTTAAAAAGGTTCCTCTGAAACAGAAAACCAAGGAAGACCAGAAGCTCCTCTAAAGGTAAATTTGATGTTCTTTGGTGCTAAGGACTTATGTGCAATCAACCAAGTAGCAGATGATACAACCAGACTGCTTGCCCAAGTTGCGGATAACACGAGATACAAGAAGAAAATGTTTGATTTTTTCACACAGATCACACTCCCAGTAACATAGACCAACCCTAAAAAGTAAAAAGATGCAACTAAGGTATCTAGTAGTAAGAGTGCTCAAGTCCTTACACAAGAGGCCTTGTGCATGGCTTCTGAAGTGGCACATGCCCCTCCTTTGGTATATCAAGCTCCTAATTCAGCTAAAACTCTTGATTCCATGCCTGAATAGTAAAAAAAGGACGTTGTTCCTCAAATGCACAAGTCAGCGGGTCTTCCATTCAGCATTGTTGACTAGATGAAGAAGAAAAATATAAATGTCACAATGTGGGATGCCTTAACTATTCCATCTCAATGGGATCTATTGCATGAAGCTCTGTCACAACTCCCTCGTGCTTCTATCAACATCTACCAAGAAGAGGAGAAAAAATTAAGGTTGGTAAAACCCTGCCCTTCTATATGTCCTTGATCATAGGTAAACATATTTTCCATAATTGCATGAAAGACTCAGGCCCTAGTACCTTTGTTATGCCTAGGAATATAGTTGAAGTTCTAGGTATTAGGTATATCCCCTTGACTAAAGGAGTCGTGTAATTCAACGGTTTAACTTTCAATACCCTAGGAGTCATTAAAGTCCTTGAGTTGACCCTTCATGCATGTCCAAGTTTAAAAATTACTCAAGATGTGTCATTCATTGACTTACCTCTTTTTTTTTACCTGTGTCTATCAAGATATTTTCCTACTCAAGTGGGTGGTTACTTGTCTTCTGATTGGTCTCATATGTTACTCAAGACAAGGTATGGTACTTGTTTTACCATACAAGTTCAACCAATATTTTTTTATCATGTAGAGTCATATGTCCCATCCCCTCTCCAAGCCATTTATTTAATCCAAGAACAAGCTTCAATTCCTAAAGAACAGCCTCTTCCACCCTCTGTTCCTGACTTAATGCTTAATGAATTGGTGGAAAGGAACCATAAATTTTATCCATATGCTAAAGAATAAGAAGCTTATGAAATTAGGCTTGGTACTTACTGCATTCTTAAAGAAGAAGTTGTGCTGTTGTACACGCTCAAGAAATACCAAGTTGAACTTGGCCTATGGAAATTATACTTTGATGGTTCCTAAAGAAGAAATGATGTGGGAGCAAGAGTTGTTCTCATTTCTCCCAAGGATGAGAAATTTTTCTTCATGGATAGGATGTAGTTTGCATGCTCCAACAATGTGGCAGAATATGAGGCATTGGTGCATGGTCTACTGATTTCTTAAAAGAAGAAGATTAAGGCACTCCAAATATTTGGGGATATAGAGTTGTTCATGTATCAGGTTACCAACAAGTGCTTTACAAATAATAATCTTCTCAAAGCTTATAAACATAGAGTTTGAGACCTCCTTGAGAGCTTTGATGCTCTAAACCTACAAGTGGTACCACACAAAATGAAAAAGGAAGTTGATCAAATGGCCGCTCTTGGTTCGTAGTTCTCTCCCACAGAGGAAATTTTCAAATTAAACACTCACCACATTAAGATGGTAATCATACCATCCATTCCAGACAGCAACACCAGCTGGCAAGTGTTTGAGAGTGATGCGTAGATTGTGTAGTTCATCCAAAATGAAGTTGAGTTCTCTTTAAGCATGCAAGTTGGATTACATGACAACTATGGTGACCAAGTAATACAACTGAAGAAAAAATAGTTTCCTAAAGGGCTGGTCACCTTAGAACAAATTTGTAGCCCTAATGATGAGTTCAAGAGTGAAGAAAAATATATGTGAGCTACACAAGAAAACTGCTCCTCAGTTACTATTATGCAGAAAAGGAGTTGCTTCTTAGCAAGGCTTGTGCACATGATGCAAGGAAGGACTTCATCTCTCTCTGTTAAAAATATAGTGATATATTCTCGTGGTAGTATGAAGACCTCAAAGGTTTCATCCAAGTGTTTCTCAACACTCCATTGACCTTGATCCTAGTGTTAAGCCCATCAGACAGAAGCAGTGGTTGGTCAATCTAAAGATAGAGCCCCTCATGAGAAATGGGTTATCTAAACTCATTGAGGCGAAGATTATTTTCCCCATTAAATACTCTACTTGGGTCACAAATTTATTTCCAATCTGGAAAAAGAATGATGAAATCAGACTCTGTGTTGATTTCAAATATTTAAATAAGGCATATCTTAAGGATGGTAAGCTCTTGGGCAATGTGGCATAGGGTAAGCTCTTGGGAAATGTGGTTTTAAAGGATGGTATCACAATTGATCCTGACCATGTTTCATCCATCCTAGCTCTTTCCCTGCCAACGCAAAAAGAATCCTTGCAGTCCTTCCTTGGTAAAATTGACTTTGTTAGGAATTTTATCCCTAACTTTTCAAGACTGATTCGGTCCATCACCTTGATGCTCAAGAAGGACATGGCCTTCAGATGGACAACAAAAGGAAGAAAAATATTCAACAAAATCAAGAAATAAATTACTTACACCCCAACACTCATCAACCTGGATTATTCTAAGTATTTCATCCTTTATGCTTATGGCATTGATACTAGTGTTGTTATTGTCCTAACATAAGAAAATGAACAAGAGCTAGAACAACCAATGGATTTCTTCAGCCAAACGCTAAAGGATTACAAATTAAGATACAGTCACATGGAGATGCAGGTCTTTTCCATCATGCATGTGGTCAATAAATTCAAAAGTATGCTCACCAAAAAGCATACCAAGGCATTGGTCTCCCACTCTTCTGTTAGAGACTTCATCATGGGAGAAGAGGTTAGTGAAAATAGAGCACGAGGAGTGACCAAAATCATGGAGTATGACGTGATTATCAAATCCAAAATACTAGTAAGAGGTAGCACGCTTTGCAAGCAGATTGCCGAGGATGCACAAAATGAATATGAGACTTCATTATTCATGAATGAAGGTATTCTGTGTGTGGAGATATAGTAGAATATAGATCTTGGTGCGCATGAGTGGATGAAGGACATGATCACATTCCTTTCCAAAGGCGCATACCCTCCTTGTTTGAGTAAGGTAAAGAGAAGACATCTGAGGTTACAATCTATCCCCTATATTTTGGTTGATGGAATTCTCTTTAAGAAAAATATCGATGGATCGTTGTTAAGATATATCAATGGTGTATAGAATGAAAAAGTGTTAATATAATTTCATGATGGATTCTCTGGTGGACACTTTTTTGCAAAAACTATAGGAATTAAGATCATAATGGCAGGAATATTTTGGCCTACCTTGTTTGTAGATGTAAACAAGTGGGTCACAAAATGCAGAGAGTACACTTTCTTTGTAAGAAAGAAAAATTTTCTAGCACTTCTCCTCCGACCAATCAAATAAGATCAACATTTTATGCAATGGGGTCTTGACTTTATAGACATGATCAACCTGCCTTTAAGCACTAGACATAAATAGGTGCTGACAACCACAGACTATTTCACCAGATGGAAAAAATCTGCCTCACTCAAGGAATCATCTGAGTCAATCATCCTTGACTTTCTCGAAGTTATAGTCATAAGGTTTGGCTTCCCTCAAACCATCATCTCTAATAATTCAAAATCCTTCCTTGGTACTAGAATCACTGATTGGGTGCTAAATCTAAGCATCTACCTAAAGAAGTATTCCAACTATTACCCTCAGGGAAATGGTTTGGCAGATTTAACAAATAAGAACCTGATCAGAATCATGAATTACATAATGAACATCAGCCGAAGACAATGGCATACAAATGTCTCATGCACACTCTAAGAAGATAAAATCATAGTAAAAAAGGAAATAGGAACTTCACCTTACAAGCTTGTCTATGGTAAGGAGGATACCCTTCCTTTGACATTAGAATTGAATTCATTAGCACTTGCCTAGCAGCTAGAATTTGAAGGCATAGACCAAGGAGAAATCAAAATCAAAGAGCTAGTTAATCTTGAAGAGCTAAAGAACTCTACCATGATCAGGCTAGAATAGTATCAAAAAGCAACAAATAAATGGTTTGATAGAAAGGCGAGGCCCCAAAATTTCAAAGTTTGGGACTTGGTTCTAAAATGGGATGCTGATAGAGCTAAACCAGGGATCCATTCAAATTGTGATGCACTTTGGAGTGGTCCATACATCATCAATTTATGCAAAAAGGCTAACTCTTTTGAGTTAACTCATCTTGATGGAAGTGCACTGTAGATCCCAATAAATGGGATCTATCTCAAACCCTACCATTAAGTTTACTGCATAATTTTGTATATATTAGAGTTATTTCAATTCCTCCAAGTGTGTTGTGTGCACATTGCTTGTTTGTAAATAATTATTTATTTTTACGTGCTTCCTGCACATTCTCTTCTTTTTCTTCCAAAATACAAATCATCTTTGAGTAGTTGTAAGATTCGTATTCAAGTCAGAAATGGTCCTTCAGGTGACTTCAAGGGTAGTTCTTACAATAATTACATACTAGAATCCATTCCCAATGGATTCTTTAGGCTACTAATCTTCTTCATCTAGTAGGTAGATGGCCCCGAAAGTCACCAAAACTATTATCCAAATAACTCTCCTAGTGACTTGGATAACTTATATACATTTTATGACTCAGAGATCTTCACTACAAGGTTACGTGCTCTCAAGTTCCCTTGACACATTCCTTTATTTTCCTCACACGTCCTTGCGTGCTTCCCATTCTTCCCTTCCTTTCCTTTTCTTATTTATTCCATCATCCCCTTGCACAAGTCTTCTGTATATTTTCCTTCTTCCTGACAGTTGTTCACCTTATGTGCACAACTTGCACGTGCTTCAAACAGCTAAGTCCTTGGCCCTCGCATGCATTCACACATCATCTTATAATGGTTGCACCTTGACCATACGTTATCTTCTCACCTTTTTGCCTCATTTCTCCACACCCATTCCTCTGTTCCTTCCTTTGTTTTCTTCCACGCTCCCTTCCCTTGCACCCTCCTAGACATGCTTGAGTGTGCCACACATAACCATTCAAAGCATGCCAATAGTGCACTAAATCATTGCAAAAAATATGTGAGTGACACGTGGTAGAAATGACAAACATTTTACACAGTTGGCCATCCTTTCAGCCAATTCATGCACGACACATGTTTTTTGAGTGCAGACGGCTCTGACATCCTCTGACAGTCGTATATTTTTCTATAGATCTCTGATCGGTGCACACCTAGACTTTTTAGAGAGCTGCTGACATCATCCATAGTGCTAGACATTCAAATTTAAATGTTGGTGGACATGGTAGGTGAGCATTTATGAAGCAGATCTGATTGTTCTAACCACCTGATTTTATATGATCCACCCTTATTCCTTCTCCAACACACTAAACAGACCTAGAGAAGTGCATTTGATAAATTCTCAGGTAGATTTATAGGCATTAAATGCTTCCTGTTGGTTATTGTATTTCAAATTTAGGTTTTCCCTCCTTCTCTTCTCCTTCCACAAATTCATCTATAAATGTAAGAGCTAGGGTCATTATTAATGTTGGATACCCTTCAGCCTTATGCATTTTTTTCTAAGGACCTCATATTTTTATGTATTTTGAGTGGCAGATCTCTAGATCTAGTTCATACATGTGGATATTGGCCTCTTTCACTATTGTAACAACTTTGTGCATTTCTAGAAGTAATAGAAGCATCCTTTTGTGATTATTCTTTTTCCTAATGTGTTTGCATTTCTTCTTCTTTCCTTTCTTTTACATTGCATGTTCATTGTGCCACTTCATGTCCCTTGTATTTCCTTATTTATTTGTGTTCCATGAGAATGATCTGGTAAATGTGTTTTTAGTTGTGCTACTCTTGCCTAGCCTCCTTTCACGCATTCCCCTTTCAATCCCACTCAGAACAGATAGTATTCATCCATTTTTTTCTCATATAATCTCCCTTTTAGTGTAGGTTATTTTCATGTTATTCTTCTATCTATGTTCCCTTGGCATTCATTAGCTCAGTTTCCCCTTTCAGCACTAAGGGTAGCAGTAGCAGTAGAAATAGATAGAGGAAACAACCTTATCTGGATATCCATCTCATGCGTGCAAGGTCTCACAAATTTGAGATGGTTCCATTGTGATCTCAAATAGCTCACCTCTTCCAAATCCAAGACACGGGTGTAAGTTTGAAGACCAAAAAAATCCATTGAGGATAATCAATCGAGATAATGAAATTAGATGGAAAAAGGCATTGTAACTCCTCTTTAACAAGGAGGGCGATGTGAGGATGCATGTGGTGAAGCTTCTACTTCACCAGTTTAACATTGGGATAGGTGAAAATATTGTGAATGGTGATAAAGGGGTCAAGACATGGAATATTTTAATATGACCATGCAAATACTTGGCTATGACAGGAGAAGAATGTGGGGGAAAGAATCTAGCTTGTGTGGATCAAGAGATTGACCCACTTTGAGAATGCAAGGATCATGCAGAGTCTTGATATTGACATCAATGGAGGCTTCATTAAGAAGAGTAGGTGAATCAGATTATAAGGTCTACTTAAAATAAGAATATTTTTCCTCAATGTGGGAAAGGATGGCATCATCATCAACACACTGAAGGAAATCAATGGTAGAAGAATCTTCTTTTATCATCTCTAAATGGCAAAGAGGAATGGACCTAGTTTTATTGTCACTCTTATAGGTAAATGGTCCCAAAGTTATGGTGGAGACTAAAAAAGTCAAAAGAAATGGAAATGGTGTCATCTAGTTCCATATCCTCAAGAGCTAAAATACATGGAGAAGGTATGTTCATGTCTTTGGGATTTAGAGGGGATGAAGAAAGTAGAGAAGGTATGTACTTTTTTTTAGAATGTCCAGATATTTGAGGGTTGGAAAAGATGGAGAAGGTAAAGAAGATATGTCCACATATTTGAAAGTTCAAAAAGACAAAGGAGGTGGAACAGGCATGTCCATGAGAATCTTGGATGGTAGAATGGAATCAGGGGACTGTTCCTGGTATCCTAACCCAAAATTTTCATAAGGTTTGTGAAATTGATCATGAATAAGGCCATGTGGGTTATGTTCATAATGGCCTAAGTAGAATCCCTTCCAAGCACAATGATGGAGATAGTTATAGGAAAAATATGGGTTATCAAGAAAGCTAAAGCCATCAGTATAAATCCTAGCTTGTGGAATATCATCAATGTAGGAAGAGGGAGTATAAAAAACCACCATAAATAAGATTGGTTCAAATATGTGGTGGACCAAAAGGGACAACATCCCCATCTTCTGGTTGATATATTTTCACCTTATTGGGTCTACCGATATGGTGAGGAGTGGAACTAGTGTTAAGCATGAGAAGTCAATACTACCCCATTGTAATTTTTTCCATTACATTATCCATGGAATCTTTGTTAGGGAGTTTGGATGAGGGAATGGTTGAGCTTATGGACAATATAGATGGATAATCCTTATGGATGTGTAAGTCATTTGGTCTATAAGTCATGTTACATCCTTGAAATGGAGGAGAGTCCTTAGGAAGCGTCATAATCTTTTCCTCGTGTTCATATTTAAGGGAACAATGAAGTGTAGATGGGACAAACCACATGATGCGGATCCATGGTGATTCGAGGAGAAAATTGTATTGAAATTCTCCCTCAATGATGTATAATATCTCATGGATGAGATTCTTACTGACATGGATAGGGAGGAAAACTGTTCCCAAGGTGGGAGTGATGACATCATTAAAATCTTGAAGAACCGCGAGTGTCTAAGTGAAAAATTCCTTTGGGATATTAAGTTGGTTGAAAGTGTGTGAAGGGATGATATTAATTCGTACCCCACTATCGATCATGGACCATCGAATGAATGTATCATTTATCCTAGTCATAATAAATAGGTGAAGGTCATGTTTTTCAGGTGGTATGTTTGGAATTTAAGTTTCATTGAATGATATAGTAGTAGAAGCAGTAAGTGATCCAATGAAAGATGTGAAGGGTTGAGCTTTGTCATTAGATGTCATAATTCACTTTAAGGATTAGATAAGATCCTATATATGATCTAGCAAGATTTGGATGAGATCGTAGAGTGTAATTTTGACTAGGGCTTGATGAAGTTATCTAATGATGCTTTGTTTAATAGGCTTAAGAGACGCTAAAATAGAAACGTTTGGTTTTAACAATGTGGTCAAATCCTTAAGAGGATGGATGGTGATGAAGGTCTTGGATTTTGAATCTGAGGTTGATTTTTTCTCGCATGGGCCAAATCGACTAGTTACTTGAAGTGCATTGATTAACAAAGGAGGGTCATCGCTAGGTGAGTCATCTCCCAAAGGAAAAATAACTGATGTTGGACTAGATTATGGAAGGAAGGGACCGACTTGTTCTCAGGGAAAGTATTCTCTCTTCAATGAGTCTATCAATAATGGCCTAGAGCACTCTATAATTCTCAGTATCATGTCTGGGGGTACGATGAAAGGCACACATAAGATTGAAATTAAACAATAAAGGCTTCTTTCCTTTTGGGTCAAAGTCCTTGATAGGAGAAAGCGTAATTGCAAAGGTTTGCAGGAATTGTTGGAAATTTTTTGTATATGATCTAACTAGAGCGTTAGAAGATTCCTTATGAGATACTTTTTATTTTTGGGGTAAAACCTGAGTTTATTGATGCTTTAATGATTTGAATTCTATTTTGGTGGTAATTAGTTTTTTAGTACTAAGTGGTTTTGGATTTTTTGGTTGAAATGTTCAAGGTTTTGAAACAGAGGATTTTGGATTGGATGGTTTACCCCTAAAAGTGATTATAAATTTTGTATATAAAGAGGCATCCTCAGGAGGAGTAGTGAAAAACTTAACTGAAGAGTTAGATGGTAATGCCACGGTTGATTTGGGTACATGAAACAAAATTTATCTGAGGTGATCTATGGAAAGGGGGGATTGAGGGGATTGTCTTGATGACATGAAGGGAATATTTGAGGTCATTGTAGACACTAAAAAATTTCTTCCCTTGAATTAGACAAACTCATGGTAAAAAGTACCACATTTATGACATTACTCCCTCTTAAATAATCTTTAGTTAATTAATTAAGCACACACCCATCACATTTAATAAATTTAATTAATTAAAATAAACCCCAATTTTTACACCTCGCTACGTTAACTAGACACCTCACCATGACACCTCATCAACCACATACCCACCTCTAAAAACCACCTTCCTCAAAATAAAATATATAACTAAACCTTATAAAAATGCTAACTTAATCCTAATTAACTAAACCTTATAAAAACACTAACTCACTCCTAATTAACTAAACCTTTGAGAAACACTAACTCCTCTTATCCTAACTAAATTTATCCGTGCCACTACCTTAACAACCTTGAAGCTATTATATCTTGCTTGAAATAGAAGAAAATCACTTGTTTTGTTAACTAAACTAAGATCTTCCGCAAACACCAGTGATTTTCCTGATTGTCGGTGATCTATGAATACAAGCATTCACACCTCCTTTCCATGACAAATTCTCTGTCTTTATAGGTGCATTTTGTCTCAATTCCAACATCTCAAACATCCAAGCACTTCATATCAACTCTTGTCAATGCCACATTGTCCAAAGAATGTTGAATCCATCATTGAATTGCTCATTTTTTAGTATTCAACCATCTTCTTCCATAAAGCTGGTCTATCGTGTAAGGTAATCTATTTATTTTGAATATTTCAGGAATTGATCAGAGGTAAATTTTCATTTGAACATAATTCATATACTTTTAAGGCTCTATTTTCATCAAAATCCATAGCTTAATCAATTGTTTTAACTATGTTTTATCAACTGTTAGAGCTAGCAACAATCGTTAGCGATTGACTTAATCACCAGTGAGTCCTTTGAATCGCTAGTGATTCCTGTATTTCTCTAATTTTTTTCATTATTTCTTTTCAAAACTGATCAAGTTGTCTTGTTTTTTCTTATTATCTACTAATCTCTTTACTAGAATGTTTCTTTCATATGACATTAGGTGGTAGAAATTATACTGTAGCTGATATTGGTGTTTTTTATGTCATCTGACATCCACTCTACTGGGAATAATACGAGCTCCTCCATGATCTTGAGCTCTACGTGATTCAAAACTCACCATTCAACCATGTGGAGTATATCTTTGTAACAACTCAGTGCATACAAGAGGCCACCGAAGAATTATGGGACACGTAAAATGAAGTTATAAGGCTTCATGAAGACCTAGCACAATACGAGTACACTTACAAGACGGGATTAGACTTATCAAATGACCACAATCACATCAGCAAATCTAGCACCAACACTCCACTTTCTCACCTCTTCAACACTCCAAAATAATCCTCTGATTTCTTTGCGGAGGATTATATTTCCATTCCATATTGTGACACCACTACAGGGGAGAATAAATAATTGATTTTGTAGCCTCCAATGTGTCTGAAAACCTTTACAAAGACCAGGAGTCTAATTTATGGTTTTAAACCATTACTAATATTAGATATATATGTATCTAATCTAAATAAGTGATAGTCACATTTTTATCTTATTATCTTGTAGTACAATCATAAGCATCAATAAAAGCTTAAGACATTTTTTGAGATGTAACAAAATATTATTTAAGTGTGATATTTGTAATCTTATTTATAGGGAAATAAGTTCTGATCCATCACTTCACATGGTGTGCAATAAAATCATAATCAAGATTACAGGTACCCTAGAAACCTTGCCACATCGAGGTCAAGCTCAGTTGTTACCCCTTAAACAAATCAAGAAAAACAAAGGTAAAAACCATGTTAGACATTCTAGCATGCCTGGAGGGACACTGAGTTCTATTAATTTCTTCATTTTATTATCAATTTGAGCACTATTTATATTGAGTTCTTATCATCAGTGATTGTCTCAATCACAAGCGATCCCCCTGTATTATTTTCTTGACATTTTATAATCCCTCTATAGTGTTTTGTTACATGTCTCTCCTAATAAGATGCTCTTGTTGGAAACTTTATTTTTTGGATTTTCTAATTGAATGCTTTGGAAATTGTAAAATTCAAATTAAAATTAAAATTGAGTGCTCTCATGGTAAGTTTTAAAGTTGTTTGTTTAAATTTCCATCTTTCATTCTTGATTGGATGTTCTCATCAAAATCAAAATTTCATTTTGACTCTTATAACAAAACATTTGCATTCTTATTACTTCACATAGTTTAATTAAGGAGGTGAAATTGGTTGTGTCCACTTATTCGTCCATCACACACAACCGAATCACTATCAAAATAAGAAACACATTTAAAAAATATCCCACCTAGGTGAAACTTATTGGGATTTAATCACTCAACAGGGAATCAAACTCGGTGTTTTTGATGAGTATAATCTCTTGTGTTGGGTATATATTGACTCGGCACCTGAATCCCTTATCATAGCGGGAATGTGAAGTGAGGGGGTAGGCCTTAGTACCACAACTGTACTGGCAACAGTACAAATTTTGGCCTCATGTACCTTTGAGTATATTTAGGACTCTACACTTAAACACACCTGAAACAATCCCTAGATGACCACTTCCTATGACCCATGTTTTCCATCTTACACATTTCATTTTTGTTGTAACTAATCAAGATAAGTATAAAATCACTATTTGATTGTTATTTCTTGTTACTTGTAAAACAACACATCCACTTGTTTTCCTTTCTTTGGGTGTTTTTGTGTGTTTTATTATTATGGTACTTACTAGAAAACAAACCCGTAATAAAATCCCTGAAAACATTTCCACCCCACCTACATATAAACAAAATCTCCCATTGTTCACTTTAGCACCTTCTACCCCCAACGCAAAAACTTCCATACTATTAAACAGACACATCTAAACCCTTTTTCAGACCCTCAAAAAACTTGACATAAAGTAGGGGAAAGTATAGAAATGAAATAGGACAACAACTCTCATAGTCCCCACATCGATATATTAGTCAAATTATCCATCCCCCTTGTTCTCAAGAAGAGAAATACATCCTTTCTTCTAGTCCTCAAATATCTGAACTCTCTTTCTATAATAGGGGAGACCCCATCTTTGAGGAAATGTTAGATTCAAATCATATTTCCCTTAATGATTTCCTAGTAGCAAGAAACATTCAGATGCAGTCATTTACACCTCCATCTATTTAACACACCTAAAATTCATCCTCTACCATTGCGTGCCTTATTGATCAAAATCAAGACCCAGTTGTCCAATAGTTATATCCATGCACTTCAAGTTATTTTGAAACATCAAACAGTAGTCAACCTCAAAAATCTCTCACCTCTACAAATCCATTTGAAACTTTGAATGAATAATTTCCCTTCAGCCAAGTAGAGACGTCTAAGGTTTTTTCAGCTCCCATCTACAAACTTCACATTATCTCATCACAAAAAACCTCTTCCTAGCAACCCACATCTTCTCCAAGTCCTTCTGTAGGATCCATGTTGCCTTTAAATAATGTCACTACTTCATCATCCACTCCTCTAGGCTCCTCATACGTGCCAACACCTCCTTTGAGTTCCATCACCCCTTCAATAGTTATGCCTTCCCAACAAGTTATTGTTCCCATCTAGAATAACACTATGTCCATCCCCATAACAACACCATTGGTTAACACTAGTGCCATTTCTAGTATGCATCATGTTTCACAATACATATCTCAACCTTCATAACCATTGATTTATGTACCTCAACAGAACATTCCACTATATGGTATCTTATAAAAAAGTGTTCCACAATAGGCTTCATCTTTCACCATTGCAGCTATGTATTCTCAACAAAATCCTACATATACACATCCTCTTATGCATGTAAGGATTCCATTATAATACCAATATATTCAAGACTCACAACCTATCGATTCGCAACAAGGATCCTCCTCCCATCAGAACATTCCACAGTGCAATATCTTTCATCATTAGAACATTCACCAATAAAATCAACAACACATATACCTCAACAATATGGATATCAACAAAATATTCCATCATATCATTTCCCATAGCAAAACAACCCCTATCAGCATAATCTCCCATACCAACATAACATCTCCAAACAGAACACCCCCTACCAATAGAACATTCTGCAATAGTATCAAGTATAATCACAACCCAATCAGTATTTGTATCACCATAGCTCATCCCTATAATAATCAACACAAGTTGATCTTCTTCAAGCCCTCCTAAGCTGCGTATCTAGCCTAGAAGTTGCTTCATCAACATCCAAGAATGTGCTCTCTTATTATCACTCTTATATACCCATATACCCTTATGGGTATATATTAGCCGCATAATGAGCCCATTCACCGTTATATACCATACAAACCATATCCACCTCACTGGGAGCTTCTGAAACTTATTAAGTTTTATAGAAAATAAGATCCCCAAAAATACATCTGCACCTTTTGACACACGTGCTATATAATAGCTCATGATCAAGACCTCATGTTGAGGACCTTTCCCATGTTCCTTATTGGTCCTACCTTAGATTGGTACAACAACATCTAACAACAATCACTATTCTATTTCACACAACTTGTAAAAAATTTCTTAGACCAATTCTCCATAAACATAGCCCATAAAATCACTATTAATGATCGGTATGCCATTAGAAAATTTAAAGATGAATACATTCTTGATTTTGTATCCCATTGGAGAGACACTACCAATCAACTATCCTTTACACTACCACAACTAGATTTAATCAAAAAATTCTTTCATGCATGTTCCAAACACATTTCATCTACTTTGTAAATCCATTCATTCCAAAATTTCGATGAGGCTCTTACTATGGCCCATCAATTAGAATTGTGAGCCCTAGAAGAGGGACGCACAAAACTTCATCCTAAGAAACCAAAAATGGAGTTCCCTTACAAGCCACCATCCAACTCAAATAAGTCTAAATCAGCCTCCAATGTCATTTTGTTCAAATCCACTCTTAGGTAAAAGCCAACCACCGAACACTTTCATCAACAATGCAACTATACACCCATAGCTAAAAATTATGGTGCAATTTTTGATAAATTGCTCACATCTAATATAATATCACTTCCACTCATTCGACCCATTGACATATCAGTTTTGAAACCCATCTGGTATCGATATAATAACTTCTGCAAGTTCCACAAGATCAATGGTCATGACATCCAAAGGTGTTTCACATTCTACAATGTGCTTAAAAACTTGATTGACAAGGGTTACCTTCACTTAGATAATCCAAACACACCCCGAAATCAAGGCCTCAACATATTTAAGAAAAAAATTCCCAATCACCACTCTTTGTATGAATAACCAAAAATGAATATTGTTCATATCGTTAGTATGATAACTAACATTGATTATGTCCCTCTAACCACTTCATCACCCAATGAAACAAAATCTAAAAAATCAACACCATCACTATATGAGTTTGAAAACATCAACATAGAACTTCCCATGTTCAACACATTGCTCAAAGTCTCCCTACATCTTTGTCACCTATACCTATAGATTCTAATCTAGAATCTAAGAATATTTAAATTGTCGAATCACCATTTTCTACTAAAGACATACCCGCATCCTCACCCAATGTTGTTACAAATTCCATACCCTTACCCTCCGATAGGAATAAATCATCACCTGCACCTAGATTTGCAGATATAACTATGATACCACTTGAAAAATTCTTGGCACAACCATCCCTGTCAAATCCAACCATAGGACATGTTTGTCCTCAATCTATGAAAGTAAATAATCCAAAATCTACAAATCATTTAGACCATACCATCCAAACTTCTTCTCCTTCACCAGTGTCGACTTCGACAAATACACCTAGTTCATCTAAAATATCAAGAGGACCTAATAAGTAGGGTGTCGTTCAAGTATTTAGAAATCCTTATCATGATGAAACCTATCATTTCTGTGGTCCTCCTCCTTTACATCCTTCATTCCGTCCAAGAAACATACCCACTTTTGGAAATCCTCTTATCACATCAGACCTAAGACCTATGAGACTTCCCAAATTAAGCATCACTCAAGATCCTTAAAATCATTCTTATCTCCCCTCGGATCTGGATCCTATCCATAAATATTATTTTACCATACTTACTAATCACCTTATCATTATAGGGGTTAAAATTGTACATCATACCCCCACCATGAGTTCGTATTTCACATCTATTACCCTACATTGGGCATCCACATCTGATCCTTTCCCTTTACATCCTATACAACTTAACTATCCTTTGCATCCACCGCATCCACTTGGTACAATAGCTAAAAATCCTCTGCATCCACAAAGTAAAAAAACTATTTTCAAAAAACCTGCTTCACCTCCTCCTAAGAAAAATGAATTCCCAACTACATTTGGAACTAATGGACATTATGCCACCATTTTGGATAAATTATTACAAGAAACACTCATTACGTTAGCACCTCCCAAGCCATAAAATCACCATGTGTGGAAGCCTTCCTAGTATTACTTCACTACTTTTTGTTATTACCATAGAACACGAGGCCATACCATATAGGATTGTAGAGCCTTTCATCAAAAAGTTTAAAATATTGACAATTATCTCTTCCTTTCTTCTCACGTAACATTGACATCAACCTTAGTACCTTTAGAAGAGTCTACCCCTAAAGCACCTAACCACAAAGTCAATGTTTTCCATGTCACCACACGCTTGTAAAATTACGACAAAGAGCCATGTGGGTATAAGGAAGATAGAGACTTTTTTTGTTATACATTCACCTCCAAAATTATCGGCACCATCTGATAAACCTAAAGTCTCCATTTCATCAACTCCTAGAGAGCCTAATAGAACAATGTCATCCAAAGGCAGAGACTCAATATAAGCAGTTATGTCTCCACTCACCACATTGTAGAAAGTAGCTATTTAAAAGATACACCAATCCCTTGTTATGATGTCACTTTATGAACTTGTGCAAACCTCACCAACTCAAAAATAGACAATGTTATAAGCCCTCCAATCCATAACCATCCCTTCTAATCTGAGACAATTTGCAGACTTGTATATAGTATATCACCCAAACAGTGTTCTTGTACCTACATCCATGCCCGAATCATCTAATCAAGAATCTACTAGTACATATATCCCCTCTTCAAAATTACCAAAATATTCTTCTCTTGGTGAAGCCATGAAGCATCTCAAGCTTGGAGAATATTGCCTCCTCATGCTCAAATCTATCTCTTCACCGAAAACATATGGTCATCCTGACAAACAACCCATGTATGACCCTAACATAAGAGATATTATCTCTTGTGGTATGGTTTATCTTAAAACCAATCTTGTCTATGGAGGATGCGACCATCTGCTGTCTCACATTATCAACCCACATCACACTATGCCTTTCACATTGGATTTAAAATCCCTTGATAGTAAATTTTTTTCTCATATGTATCTCCATCATTGTGCATAAGAATGCTTTCATCTTGGGAATTATGAACAAGGGTTCTACATTCCCTTAAACCTCATGAGAAAATATGTCTAGGTTATAAGAACCCCCCTTTCTATAACATATGAAGAGAATACCTAAACCAACTACCTCCTCACTTATTTCAAAACTAGAATCACTGATGAGGCCAAACTATGTCTCATTATATCACTAAATAGCACTCTTATTCTCTCTCTCTCTCTTAAAATCAAGCTTTC
Source organism: Taxus chinensis (assembly GCA_019776745.2). Classification (NCBI taxonomy): domain Eukaryota; kingdom Viridiplantae; phylum Streptophyta; class Pinopsida; order Cupressales; family Taxaceae; genus Taxus; species Taxus chinensis. Next base: position 816,528,418 of record CM034149.1, read on the forward strand.
AAGTGAATTTAGATGTAGTTTTGATAACAAATATCATATTTAAGGTAAAATATAGGATTTATCTTATCATCTCTTTAGAAATTCATTTGCAATTTAATTTTTGTTAGTTCCTGATATTTCTTCTAATTTGGAATGCAATAGTGTGTAGAAAATATGTCATAAGTAATTCTACTCCAAGTTCATATATCGAAGCTACTGAAATTTTTCACGCAACTATAAAAATCCCATTTTTTCATAGATTGCTGCTAGATTTCTACTACGGAAAAATTACACATAGCTACAAAAACACCCAACTAGTGAAAGTTTTTTAATTTGTTCCAAAATAATATAAAGGAGCACTAAACTATTCATCCCACTCTTTCCTTCCACTTCATCAACCAAGAATACAGATCCAAACATGTGGCAATCTAAGAAGAATTCAAAGTCATGAACTTAGCACTCCTCCATTTTTCCTCCATGTTTCAAGGATGAGAAAATAATGGACTTATATTTGGAATGTTGAATAAGTACTCTCTGACTTTGTATTCCTAGATTAAAGGGATGAGTTGTAGAAATATTCTCCACAATGAGTGGACAGTTGTAGTCAAGTTTGTTTAGGATTTATTGCTTTAAATAAATCCGCCAAAGAATAGGTAGTTAGTTCTTGGTGTGTTGACTAAGTAAATTCGAATAAAGAGAATATCATATTGTATTCCCCAAAAAGAGGGGCTGGTTGGATGCATGAATTATAAATGCAACCTTCCACACTCTTATATGTAATATTTCACCAAACAATGAAAAATATGTTCTTTTCTCTCCAATATTCTGAAGTTTTGAATTAAGATCTTGGAAGCATGATTTAAATCCTCTTCCAAGGAATGATTTGGCCACTCATTCCAAGGAAGATAGATTTATGTATTTTTCTTCTTGTAACAATTTACGTTTATGTTTATTCCTTTTTCAGTGATAATCATTTTGTTGTATTGTTTTACTCCTTGTACTGTAATCTTCATTTTCATTTAGTTTTATGTGAACCTACATGTGTCTTATTTGATTTATTTAAATTCAGAAATTTCCTTTATGCAAGTGTGCTTTCATTTCTACAAGTGTGGTTTTGATTTCTGCAAGTGTGCTTTTCCATTTCTGCAAGTGTTCTTTTTAATTTATGAAAGTTTTGATTGTGTTTGAAGGATTTATTTTCCAAATATCTCTTTCTCCTTTTGCATACATCCATCAGAATCCAGCTCTAGGTTGACATTATTAATGAAGAGGATTGACGACCCTCATCAATCACCACCCCAAACCCTCAAGGTTTCATAAACATAAACGATGTCATAATTATTCCACCTAACTTTTTTTAATCAATGTTATATCATTGTGACCACTCACATATCAATCTAGCCACTCCGCTAAATGTCTACCACTTGTTCATCTAGAAATGGTTGAAGAAGACTCACTCACCATAGACATCCTTCAATGTCAGGATGACAAAGATATGCTCTCTCATATGGGAGCTGAAGATCATTACCTTCAAAATTTCCTACCACCTAAAATACCCACTCTTCTTAATGAATCCGCACTCGATATTAACTTAGGAACATCACAGGACCCGTGCATAGTCAAGGTTGGCCAATCCCTCGATCCACAAGAATTGAATTATTTTATCGCATTCCTAAAAAAATATAGTCAATTTTTCACCTAGTCATATAGTGATATGCCTAGGATCGATCCCAACATTTTCGTACACAACATTGTCACATATCCTAACACTAATTCAGTCCAACAAAATCTTCGTAAGATGCACCCATGTATAGCTCTACTTTTCAAGGAAGAATTGCAATGCCTTCTATCTTCTAACTTCATCATACCCATTGAATATCCACAATGGGTCTCCAACATTGTCCCAGTAACTAAAGTTTTAGGTAAAATTTGTATATGGAACAGCTTCAAGGATCTCAATCTTGCTTGTCCAAAAGATGATTTCCCCTACAAAACGTAGATCAACTCATAGATCTAATAGGAAACCATGAAATGATTTCCCTTATGGATGGATTTTCTAGTTATAATCAAATCCTTATCACCCCTAACAATCAACACAAAACCACATTTATAACCCCTCGAGGAACCTTTTGCTACCGCATGTAGACACCCTAAAGACACATACATATTTCTATTTTTCTTCTATCCACTTATAAATAATTAAATTAGTTCTATCTCACCATAGTACACCCCTTTGGAATTAATTCCATCATTCAAATACTCCCCTTTAAAATTAATTAAAACTAATTCTATTAACTAAGCTATTTTCCTACCCATTAGAATTAAATAATTTAATTCTAACATACCTTTGGAATTAACTAAATTAATTCCTACACCCTCTTAACTAATATAATTAAACATTTATTTATTTAAATATTTAATTATCTCCTCATAATTAAATTAATTTAATTATATCATTCTCTTGGAATTAATTAAATTAATTACTAACACCTTCTAGCTAATATAATAAAACATTTATTTATTTAAATGGTTAATTATCTCCTCACAATTAAATACTATTTAAATTTAGTTATTTGATTCCACCTATTTCAGTCAACAACCATTTGGACTCCACTTGTACTTCACATCCTCATTCTAGTTAACTACACTTCTAGAATCCTAGAAAGGTGGGGGCAATTGAATTGCACGTACAACCACCTTCCTATATGCAACTTCTGCAATTAAATCCATTACTGCCCCTAAATGCCCCGACACTACTGTAACTTCCTCCTATGCTATTTTTAGCATTTGCATTGAACCATGTTCAACCAACTTCCAACCACTTTTTCTTCTATAAATTTCAAGCTTACTCTCTTACAAATCCTCCTGAATTGTTTGCAAATAAACTCTTTCAATTTGCATTCTAAAGCTTTCCAAAGTATTTTTGTTTGTAGCATTTGCACTCAAATTTGGAGAACATTCTAGAGCACCCACATTCATTTACAAGTTTCCACATACAAAGTCTCCTATAACCTTATTGAAGTTTACATTAGAAGGTTACTGGAAGGTTTGCATTGTTTATTGTTTATCTTTCATTCACTGTGATTTTTCTCTGCATACATTTTGGCATGCCTGGTGGGACTCACCACATTTTTCTTTCTTTCATTTTAGTTAATCATTTTTTGATCTAACTCTTTCTTTATGTTTATTGTTTTTTTTTAACCTTGCTATCAAAATTTTAGCTCCTCGGGTGAAGTAAAGAAGTCATAAAATTTAAAAAAACAACTACCGGGGTGTTTTTCTCGTGTTCAAAAGTTTCACTCAAAGTGCTACCATAGCCCATCTTCCAGAAGCCATAAATTTTTCTCCCGAACTCGGAATGACTTCATTGTTTTTACTGAAAAATATTGAAAATATCTATGCAATGGAAAAATTATTTTCTTATTTGAACTTACAAAAAAAATATGCTTTCATTTCTCCTAACACTCATCTTTTTTTCAAAAAAATAAAAAAAGTTGTAGTTTTTTTTTTTTTTAATTTTTTTTTAACGTAACAACCTCACGCGTATGCTCTTTCCTCACACTTTAAAAGTGATATCAAAAATCTGAAATGTGACGGTTTCTATTTGTTTTGGGAATTAACATTATTTTTAATCAAGTCTTGTTTTACGTGTATGCTCTTTCCTCGCACTTTTTAAGTGATCTTGGAAATCAAAAGCATGAACTTGCTTCTTTTGGTTTATCCTCTACCTACCTCAAGAGAAATTTCTAATCCTTTATTACATGACCACACTCTCAAAAAAGGTGGATAAAACACTCAAAAACTACTAATTACAGGTTGTCAAAGGAGTACAATCAAACCATATTAAAATCACAAGATTAAAAAAACACCTCATTCAAAACACTGTATTTACAAGTTCAATTAAGAGTTATAGCTCGACCGCTTAACTAGAACATAACCCCCTTGGCATAATCCTTAAACTACAACAAAGGGAGTAGTTATAGGAACCCCAAAGTAGTCCACACCTTGAGGGAACTAGTGGACGAAATAAGAACCTTTTTATCCTACCTAACTAGTAAAGCCTTTGTGAGTTAGAGTCACAGATATCCTTAGTGGCAACCCTAATGTGATTCATTATGAGAAAGGTATTTTCTCATGGTTTCAAATGGGGTAAATTAAATTCGTCAGCTAGTAATAGCATTGTGCTCGCTTAGATATTTTTCTGACACCTAGTTGAGAGAGCCATCTAGGAAGCCACACCTTGTCCAAGCCAATCTAAGGTAGAGGCCACAAACAAATAGTTAAACAAGAACTTTTTTTTGTTTTTTTTTCTTTTTTTTATTTCTCTTTATCATATTATTCTACACTTGCTTTTTTTCTAAACACTCCTTGTTTGGGATCCATCTTTCATGTTCGTATATGTTTGTCATTTTCCAAACATTCCTTGTTTGGATTTTACATTCATTTTCCTTTCATCTTTCCAAGTACACTTTACTTGGATTATTTTTCACCTTCTTTTCGAAATCCCAAATACTCCTTATTTGGGTTCATCTTCCATTGTGTTCATTATCTCCAAATTTATCCTTATTTGGATTTGACATTCACTTATTTTTCTTGTCATCTTTTCTCTTCATCATCACTTCTCTCTTTAACGCATTCACTTTGCTTTAATTTGAGCTCACTTATCACATCACTTTCCTCTTGTCTCTTATCTCCATTGTTGTGATATTTTGACCTTTTTATCATCGTTTATTCACTTCTTGTGACAACCTTTAACTTTTCATTATTTTAGTGCATTCACTTATTTTTCGTGTCTTATATTTTAACACATTTTTGGTTAAGATTTTACATCATTCGTCATCTTCTTAAGTCTCCCCTTTTACTATTCATCTTGTTAAAAGTTGAGAAAATCCATCATTTTATTTCCTAAGTCTCTTCACTTAACATACTTTTGTTAAGAGTTGAGCATCTTTCATTGTGTTAAAGGTATCCTCTTGTCACACTTACAATTTTTGCAAGTTGAGAATGCTACCCTTGCATCTCTCCCCTCTTTACATTCACCTCTGTAAAGGATTGTAAAATAATTTCAAACCTCTTCATATTCCTTAACACTCACTTTGTTCAGAATCCTCTAAACTAACATTTCAACTCATCTTCCACCTTAACATCACTCATTTTTGTTAGGTGTTGCGAAGTCCCATCTTGTTTTCACTCTTATCACACATTTTGTTAGGAGTTGATCAACTTCATCTTGTTCAGTCTTGTCTCCCTTGACACTCATTTTTATTGCATGTCGAGCACATTTCACTTTTCCCCTTTTTGTCATTTCTCTTAACACTTACTGTGTTAGGAGTTAACCTTTTTACATTTCTTCATCACTCTTATCATTTATTTGGTTATTTCTTTAGACACTTGACTAACCTTTTTTTTCTTGTTCACTCTTAGCACTCATTTTGCTACGGGTCAAACCTTTTCCCTCTTCTTCCCTATTCCATCTTACCATTCACTTTGCTAGGAGTAGATCTTATCAAACATTTTCATCACTTCCATATTAGCATTCACTTTGCTAAGGGTTACGTTATTCATCATATATTTCTTTACTTTCTCCCATTTCTCATTATAATGGTGGATTTATACAATTCATCCTTTACCCAAGAATGGCAAATGATGAAAGACACCATTACGGGTTTACAAAAACAACGCAAACAATTCAATTTTAATGAATTGTGTCCATACCCTTTTAACATGGGCATCTTACACATAACCTTTCCACATTATTTTGAGATGCCCAAATTTGACAAATACTTAGGAAAAATTGATCTAAGACATCATATCAAAGAATTTTCCATGACATGTCACGAAGTGGCATATAACGATAGCTTTCTCTTGTGCCTTTTTCCTATAATTCTATGAGGACAAGCTTTGAATTGGTTCTTACACCTTCCAAAGGGATCTATTACCACCTACGCTAAACTCTCATAGAAGTTCATCAAATATTTTTCTCTTAACCTCACTCGCAATAATCATCGTACTAGAGCTTCTCACGATGAATCTTGGTACATCAATCGCAACCGCAATCTCATCACTTCTGGTTTCATATATAATCTCAATATGGCCAACATACATGACCAATCAATCAAAAATCCAATCATACAACCTAGCCAAGACACTACATCATGTAAAGTTAAACGTAAGTTTACACCCCTCGGTGAAAGTCTTTGTAGTGTCTTTCATCAATTCAAAGTGGATGGGATGATAAAGTATCCCCTTACAAGACCTTGGATTGAATGAGACCCTAAGCCATATTTGTAAAAACCTCATGCATATTGTGGTTTTCATCATATTGATGGACACTCAATAGATAAGTGTGTGCACTTTAAGAATTATGTCCAAAACTTAATTCACGACGGAGATATGTTTGTAGATCTTAACGATGAAGATCTTATAAGTGATGACATATCAAATTCCAAACATTCAAATGAAGAGTCAACTGTTGTTCCCACTTTTATTCAGATTGACATTCTACGAGATCATGATGAAGGTCGAGTATCTCCCCTTTCAAACCAATCTCTTTCTGCTTCATATTTTCTTCTATCAGTCCAAACATACATTGAACATGTTTTTAGCCAATATTCTAACACCTAACGGGAACTTGAATTTGCTTCAAGACTCTCCAATAACCCTTGAAATGACAGAAGAGGGTCCTTCATCAGGCACAATTGAGCTTCATTCCATTCTTCCCATTCCAGCTCCTATGTCTAACATCTCTAGTCTTTTTTGTCGAAATACAACCACAACAAGTTTGGACACTTGCTTAAATGCAACCTTCCATGTCCATTATACCTCACATGATCCATCTTGTAGGAATATTATCAACAATGATTCCTACTTGTCAAGATATCTACATGCGCACATTCTTTGAGATACGTATTCCCAAGAATATCCTCATTCAACCATTTCAACATTTAATTACAAATCTTATGTCTAATCAACTAATTCACAACCTAGAAGGAGAAACATTGACTATTTCCTTTCTATGGCTTACAAGGAACCCTACGTATACATCTAGAGATCTATCCTTCTTTCCTCGTGCTCTTTCGCTCACAGGTGAATATGTATCTCAACATCTTCCCGCATCAACAATCTTCTTTTAACATCACATATGTCTTTCAATCTCATCGAAGACTTATCTAATCACACATTCTTTGACTTGGATCATGTCCACCCAAGTCTCATACTATAGGACTTATTGGAACTTTGGTTTCACTCCTTTAAATTCACTCATAGCCATCCAAGTCTCACATTTCAAGACTTATCAACTCTTTTGATTCTCCCTCTTGACTTGCATTTCATCCATACAAGTCTTGTATCTCAATACCATTCAACTTCAATTAACATGGACATCTTTCTTGATAAGTTCATTTTAAGTCCTCATCCGCCAACATTCATAAAACTCAAAAATCATAAAAAGAGAATAAAACTTGGTATTAGAGCATTGTTTTTCAATTAGAAACAACAAAGTGTGTACAAATAATGTTAGGCATTCCATCTATTGGAAGATACCTTAATCATACCATTATCATATACTCACCTTCTTCACCTATTACGGCACATGTTAACCTTGTTCCTCTTGAGCATTATGTGTGTCATCTTTGTTATGGTTCTTATCATTTTGGATCTTTTTACGTATGGCTTTGTCTAGAATCTTACTAATGGAAAACTCCTTTAAAATAATCTCTCTTTAACTGACATCACTAAACTTCTTTACCTAGTCCTTTTTTACCGCCCATCTCAATCTACGATGATAAACCCTTGCATCTTACTAATCAAAAGAGGCTAGAAATTAGGGGCAGAATGTTTTGTGCCAACAAGCACACTATAAACATACAAGGAAAATTAAATCAATTAAAAAATACAAAAAATTAGAAAATCAATACACCTTTCATCCTTCACAGTATTCGGTGATAAGCCCATACTTCTTACTGGCAATATGAGACTGGGAACGGAGAAAGCCCTTACTCACCTGCATTTTTTCTTCGATGTTGAGCCCTTGCCTTTTACTAATGGCATAGGGCAACATGTATGGTGTCCTTCATAAAAATAAAAAATCAATTAACCAATAAATCCTGTATGAAATTTGAATCAAAGTGCTTAATCAAAAACATCCCAAGAATTAATTTAGCTACTCACGTTACAGAGAAACACCAATTCCTTCAATCAGATTTTTCTAATCAATAGGACATCAATGTATCTAAGTCAAGTCAAAACCTTAAAGTGGAATCATCTTGTAATTGGTCAGATAATATTGACTAGAGATGAGTTACATTTTTCTCAACAGATCGTTATTACACCTTGTGTCTTCGCATCTATTATCATCACTTCCATATCAATATTCACCTTATTTTCACGGCCTTTTTGGCTCAAGGTAATGATCCCTCACATCTTCCTAGTTGCGTGGAGCCATGAGCGGAGTGAAAAACCCTATCATTTCCTTATCTGCATTTCTTCCAATGGAATGGAATGCTTTTTAATTATTTGTACCTGCTTTCAAGTAGTGTACCTTTCTATCAAGTTGTACTATACAAAAAAAAATCAAAAATGTCTCAAAAAACACACAAAAAAACAATATCAAATTGTTCAAAAACACAAAAAAATATAAAATTGTTCAAAACTCCAAAAATAGTTTCAATTGTCATAATCAAAACATTCAGATAATGTATGAAAAAAATTCAGCAACTGGATAACATAGTTCAACAATTTCACCATTTGTGGTGCTTCTCATGATTGTTTCAGATCATACTCATATTTATTACTGTGGTGTATATCTATTCTTGAGGCAATCATTTACTCTTTCACAATATAAATTTTCCTTGGGGCACACTTGGATTTTACATTTTAATCCAATACATATTAAACTTCAATGAGATCTAACAGAAGTATATTTCAGAGTAGCTAAGTATCACTCCACTTTTCACCCTGATCCAATCCTCTCGTGTGCTAAGCTATCACTTGGAGGAATTCAAATTCTTCTAGTTCTTTAATGTGGAACACATTCAGAGTGTCATTAGACGTCATTTTTGCACATTGTATTATATTGTTACAGTTTGTTAAAATTGTGACAATGTTTTTTATTATTTTAGTTTGTCATTGTGTTTTACTTTGTTTATCTTTACAGTGGACCAATTTTAGGAAATTTATTCACATCCTAGTTCACGTGTAACTTTGGTGTGGTTCCTTCGTGTACATATTGGATTTCTTTTTATTGCTTATTTTATATCTTTTTATCATTTGCACATGTTGTGTTTTCCTCCTAGTTTATTTAAGCCATAAAATGTCTTCTTTTTTGTTTGCATTTTTATTTCAAAACTTGTGAAAATTTAAAAAAAAATCAAAATACAAAAAAATTAAATATTTCAAAAATAAAAATAAAAACAAAAAAATTACAAAACTTTCAAACAAACATTCACTTATCACAGAAATCATACAATTGGAAAACACTTAAAGTGAATCCTTCAACATCTCAATACAATCTTGATAAATGTCATACTTTTATCTATTATCCTAATGATTGTGCTAATCCTACAACTATCACTTTCTTCCCTTTGCATGATATGTTAACTCTTCTTGGGGAAAGTCACACAATTATTTTTCCTTTTTGATATAAATTTTCCTGGGGTAATTTCAACTTTGATCATTTACACAACATATTTAAGAGAAGTGTCATAAGGAGTCGCTTTAACTCCACTCTTTTAGTCTGATCCTATTCCCACTTGGGAGCATTTGTATCTACTTAATCATCATTGTGGCATGCATTAGGGGCATAATTGATTGTCTTATTTTTTGACTTTGTGTTACATACCTAATGTTTACTCTTTTTGGACCATTTACAAGTAATGTGATTACATATTGGTTCCTTTATAACCCTTATGTCGGCGCCTACTTTACATATTGGGTTTGTTTTCCTTTGTATAGTTTCTTTGTTGTGTGTGTTTGTTTACATGCATATGGGTTAACCATCTTGATTATTTCATAATAATGGTGACAACTCTATTGTGCAATAACAAAAATAAGGTTGCTCTAAAAATTACTCTCCAAATAACACTCATGCTACAAACACATACTTTTTATCATCCTTGTTCCAATCCTTGTTTTTCCTTCTTATCAAGCGGTTGTCCATCACCTTGTTGCATCATCCACCCACTCGATACTTTTGCAACTGCCCAAAATGCTATTTTTGGCATACTCATTTATCTATGTGTAACCGACTCCAACTACCTTCTGCTTTTATAAATTATAGGCTTACTTTCCTTTCAAATCCTCTTGAATTTGAAGCACAAAAACTTTTTTGAACTGCGTCTATAGCATTTTCCTTCAAATCTTGAAGAGCACCCACAAATCATCTTTGACATTCACTTGCAAGGTTTCACAGACAAGGTCTTCACAACCCTTATTGAGATTTGCATTAGAGAAAGTACAGGAAAGGTTTGTATTTTTAATTTGTTCATCTTTCATTACTCTGTATTTTTTCACTACATACATTTTGGCACTCTCAGTGGGACATACCTCTACCATTCTGCTTGTTGGGGTATCTTGATGGTTCACAATTTTTCATTTTCCCATCTACATGTGTCTATTATCTTTAAAAGAACTATAACTTCGCAATAGCACTTTAAAGATGGGCAAAATGTAGACACCCTAAAAATACATACATATTTCTATTCTACTTCTATCCAATTAGAATTAATTAAATTAATTCTATCTCACCATAGTACACCCCTTTAGAATTAATTAAATTAATTCCATCATTCATATACTCCCCTTTAAAACTAATTAAAATTAATTCTATTAACTAAGCTATATTCCTACCCATTAGAATTAAATAATTTATTTCTAACATGCCTTTCGAATTAATTAAATTAATTCCTACACCCTCTTAGCTAATATAATTAAATATTTATTTATTTATATAGTTAATTATCTCTTCACAATTAAATTAATTTAATTATATCATTCTCTTGGAATTAATTAAATTAATTGCTAACACCTTCTAGCTAATATAATTAAACATTTATTTATTTAAATGGTTAATTATCTCTTCAAAAATAAATACTAATTAAATTTAGTTATTTAATTCCACCTATTTCAGTCAACAGCCACTTGGACTCCACTTGTACTCCACATCCTCATCCTAGTTAACTACAATTCTAGAATCCTAAAAAGATGGGGGTAATTGAATTACATGTACAACCACCTTCTCATATGTAACTTCTGCAATTAAATCCATGACTGCCCCCAAATGCCCTAGCACTACTATAACTTCCTCTTATGTTATTTTTAGCATGTGCATTCAACCATGTTCAACCAACTTCTAACCACTTTTGCTTTTATAAATTGCAAGCTTACTCTCTTACAAATCCTCTTGAATTATTTGTAAATAAACTCTGTCAATTTACATTCTGAAGCTTTCCAAAATATTTGTTTTTGTAGCATTTGCACTCAAATCTGGAGAACATTCAAGAGCACCCACATTCATTTACAAGGTTCCACAGACAAAGTCTCTACAACCTTACTAAGGTTTTCATTAGAAGGTTACTAGAAGGTTTGCATTGTTTATTGTTTATCTTTCATTAACTGTGATTTTTCTCTACATACACCGTGGTATGCCATTCAGTCTCAAAATGTCGGGGAAACCTACCAACGTGCTATGATGTAAATTTTCCATGATCTCATTCATAAAAAATATTTAATTATACATTGACGATCTCCTTGGGAAGTATAAATCATGAAAAGATCATCTCAATGTTCTTGAATCAATCTTCGCCCATCTCATCCAGTTTTTTCTCCACTTGAATCCTACAAAAAAATTGGTGTCCTCACTAGAAATTTTTTACGATTTATCGTATCTCTTTTTAGAATTCAAGTCGATCCCACAAAATTCAAAGCAATAATCAAAATGCCTCCACCCTCTAATCTCAAACAAATGCGCAGTCTCCAAGTAAAACTATAGTCCATACAAAGTTTCATATCACAACTTTCCAGCCGCTATCAACCATTTCACCATCTACTCTGCAAAGACATAGTGTTTCATTGGGATTTTGACTGCCATAAATCCTTCAACCAAATCAAACAATATCTATTATAACCACCTATACTTACACCACCTCGTGAAGGAGAACCATTTTATCTCTACATCTCTACCTCAGAACATGCCCTAGGAGCCATGCTTGCTCATTGCGATAATCAAGGTCGTGAACAAGATGTGTGCTATATTAGTTACACCCTCCATGAATACGAAACACAGTACTCTAAAGCTGAAAAATTGTGTTGTGCATAGTGCTTTGCTACTTACAAACTCTGACAATATCTCCTCAACAACAAAACATACGTTGTCATCAATTTTAATTTGCTTAAGATTATACATGCTAAACCCTACCACAATGAGCACATAACTCGATGGTTGATGCTTATGAATGAATTTGATCTTGAAATAATACCGCAAAATTATATTATAGGGAAAATCATTGCCAATCAACTCACTGAGGCACCTCTTTTGGATAATAAACCACCCTACGAATACTTTCCTAAAAAATCTACCAATAACATTAATGACTCTGATGATTATGAATCAGACTTTGTCCCCATTAAAATGATTCTTTTCTTCGAAAACACTAAATGTCAAGAGGGAGGATTCGGTGTTGTCATCATACCACCTTGTAAAATTATCATCCCATTATCATTCAAGCTCAACTTTGAATGCACTAATAATATGGTAAAATATGAGGCCTTAATCATGGGTTTAATTATTGTTATTCTCCTAGGTGTTCACGATCTATAAATCTATGGGGATTCGTAGCTAGTTGTTAGTCAGGTCAAAGGAGAATACCAATGTAAAAAAGAGGTCCTTCAAAAGTATAAGGCCATTGTCTACTTTCTCTTTAGTGCATTCGATCATTATACCATTCAATCCATTCCATAATCCTTTAACAGGTTTGCAGACACTATGGCTTCACTAGGATCCCTTGTCCTCTTCAAAATGGAAAATTCGAAGGATAAAACTAAGATTTCTGTAGTCATTCAATGATTAGACCATCCTTCACATCAAAATGAGATACCTTCCATAAACATCATTGATGAAAATCCATTAGATTTGTGGTACACTCAAATGTCTAATTATCTTTTTGAGTCTAAACTCCCACTAGATTTGTTACAAGGAACTAAATAATCCTTCCTTCAATGTGTCACTCTCTTTATTGTCATAGGAGGACTGCTTTACAGATGTATTTTTGATGGTGTATTGTTACATTACCTCAAATCACATGAATCAGCCAACATCATCAAATAATTCCACAATGGCATTTGTGGAGGCCAATAACGGAAATGCCTATTACCAAGCATATCATATGACTGGGTAAGTGCACCAAGTTGGGGGGACAATTAAGTGGACATCAAATCCTGAATTTTACATTAAAAAATAGCAAAAACATCAAATTTAGTATTCCACGGACTTGAAACCATGCCGAAAAGTAAAAACTATGTCATAAAAATGGTACCATTGCACTATTAGCTTTGTAGAAAATACTAATTTTTAAAGTGAATAGAAGAGGATAAATATCATTTTATAATTTTTTACTAATAGTAGGTCTTTAAGACACTTTTTCCTGTGAATGTTTATGTCTACGTTTTAAGACTGCAAAATTTGTTTCACTTATCAATGTGATAAAACTTATACCATCCCAACTGTGGGTGAAATTATATACATGTTCAAAAAAAAAATTATTTTATTTCAATGTTTTTTTGATGAAGTTATGGTGGGCAAAAAGGAAAGTGCTCTGTTTTCTTTATGTTTTTCATACCACTTTCACCCGAAAAAAATCATAAAAAATAAAATATTGCTAAAAAAAATACAAATATAAAATCCATCCCAAGATAGATAGTGGCATATAACTTCTCACCAAAGGAAAAAAAATATATATCAATTTTTTGGTCATCCAAATTGTGGGCAAACGGACTATAATCTTATTGGCGTTTTTTAAAAAAAATACCAAGTCATTGAATTTTGAGTGTTTAATATAGCTAATCTTGTCCCATTTTTTACAAAAATTATAATTTTAGAAACTAGATTCCGAATTCTACGATTCATATTACTATAATTTTGTCTAATTTTGAGTGTATGTATTGCTAATAATCCCTACAAGTTGATATAATGTTGTTATTTGCAATATGATGTCCACGGATGACCCTATATTTGTCCATCAACTTCCTGCACTTACCCGACTAGGATACGACTGGCCCACTATCACCAAAATTGTTACAGATACATGAAAAGGTGTGGTTAAGTTTCAACTTCATTCTAATCTCATCCATATCCATAGTCCAAGAATTGTAACCCACACAATACTTGTGGCCCTTCTCTTAATGGAGGTTAGATCTCATTGGTGAAATTAATCCAAAATTATCTCAACAACGTCATTTAAACCATTACTGCAACTGAATACTTTAGTAAATGGGTTCAAGATATTCCCTTGACCTTAACAAATTTGGGGCCCATTGTTAAATTTATATATCAAAACATCATATGTCATTTTTGCATTCCACATAAGATTATCACAAAAAATGGTAAATCCTTCAAAAATAAGGAGGTTAAAAATCTTTGTCACACTTTTAACATCAAACTAATCTCCTCATCACCATATTATCCTCAAAAAAATGGACAAGCTAAGGATTCAAAAAATATTTAACAAAATCCTCATGAAAATTATAAATGACATAGGCAAGAAATGACATACTAAAATTCTGTTCACTTTATGGGATTATCAAACTAGTATTTATACACCTACATGCACTACACCCTATTTTCTCATTTAGGGCTTTGAAGCCATCGTACCCCTAGAAATTTGAATCCCATCACTCTGTGTATCCTTATAATATTTAATTATCGATGAAGAATATCACCAAAATTATCTTTCACAGCTAGATTTATTCACCCCCAATTGGATTGTTCCCTACATTATTACTCATAAATATGGGTCAGGAGAATATCATCTCACTTCTCTTGATGGGGAACCTGAGCATGAACCTCTAAATTCTTTACACTTGTGACCTTTCTATTGTTAAATGTTTGATTATCATAACAATATTTTTAAAATCTTATCAAATAAACAACCTTCCATTTTACTAAACCCTAAATCAATCCATTGATCTTTTTTCTAAATACATGGGGCATATGGATGTGCGCTACCTATACATTTATCCCCTCCTTAATAAAATGATTTAATATGGTCTTGCTCTCAACTCAACACAAAGCCAAAAAATCATACGAATACTTCTGTTAATATTAAAAATAAATAGTATGATCCCTTGAAGAACAACTATTCAAACATTATATTGTTAAAAAGTAAATTAGATTGATTCCTCGAAGGACATCTACCATTTTAAAAGTTATGGACTAATCCCTTGAAGGACGTCCATTTGATCTAAATATAAGATATAGACCATACCCTCAAAGGATGGCTACCCATGAAAAAAGGATTCTTGTTTTGATCAGCCTCTACAAACATATAAAAATCAAAAATCATCCAAGAAAGCTTCCTACATTGATCAACTTTCCCATGGTAAACTTCCCGCACTAATCATTTTGCTTCTTATAAAGATTTGAGGCATCGATTCCCTCTAAATTTGTTTAAAAGGATAACCTTTCTTCCCCACAAAGACATACATTTTCCAAAATTCCACCATAATCAGTATGAATTGTCCATTAATAGTCTCATTTAACATTTTGAAAGGTTACAAGTGCAAGCGTTATAAAAAGCCATTATGCATATGTTATTCAATGGG
Source organism: Taxus chinensis (assembly GCA_019776745.2). Lineage (NCBI taxonomy): Eukaryota > Viridiplantae > Streptophyta > Pinopsida > Cupressales > Taxaceae > Taxus > Taxus chinensis. The sequence goes on from CM034149.1 coordinate 816,544,210, forward strand.
GCATTCTCTTCACTTTTACTTCATTTTGTTTAATCAGATTTTAAATTTGATATATTGAGGTTAGGTCACATCTCTTGAAAAAGATAGTTGAACATCAAGAATTATAATAAAAAACATAAACATCATCATATCCAACACATATTTCATACAACATATGCATAAAAATAACATCATAAACATTATAGTAATCACAAGAATCATAATCATCATCATATACAAAATCAAATAACCATATCACATTAGGGGCTTCTCTGAGTCCTATCAACACAAGAACTAAAATCATCACCATCATATATATATATATATATATATATATATATATATATATATATAAGTCCACTATCCATACAATCAAAATAATGTCATACATAGGAAAAATGGCTCTTATAAGCCTATAATCAAATTTCAAATTCCATCAAACTACGATTGGGAGTGCCTCCCGCTATATCACCACCGGATCCTCCTACAATGTCAAACCCTCTCAGAGGTCTCCATGATGGGTGTTCAACACTTGCCACATTGTCTCTGGGCCTAGCCTCTATTGTGGCATCCCCTTGGGTAGCTATATGATCAATGTAGAAAGTGGTGTCAGGGTAGTTCTTGATGATCATATCCACATAATATTCCCTCTCCACTCTCACAACCTCATAATGGGAAACTGATATAATACCAGAAGGTCCTGCAGATGCCCCTCTCTATCTAACCAACGTCAATAACTCCGTGCCAAAAATATATGGGCCTGTAATCCCCAAGGCCTTCCTAAAAGTATCTCTTTAACTCTTGTACTAGTCCCTATCAGGGGGAGACCTGTACAAGTTGTGCTTGAATCCTGTCATGCTCTACGATTAATCCATTTCTCTCTCCAATAAGAGTATCTTGTACTCCCACTAATTCATCTCAATCTCTCCAAGAAACATCTCTCTATGCCTCCATTATGGCCTTCTCGATTATCACTCAGAAATATATGGAGCTATAACAACATCAGACTCTACCCTCTCCCCATCAGCCTCACCACCCTCCTCGACTCCTCCCTCTTCTCAAGCCCACACTTGTCTAACTGATCGGGATTCCCTCTCCACTACCCTCATCCTCACAAAACTTGTCAATAAATGAGACCACCAAGTAGAAAAATATGGGGTGACCCCCGCATCATCGATTGACACCGCATGACCATCCTCATCCAGAACCATCATAGCTAGCTGCTCAACAATGTATGATGGCATTTATCACAACTTCCTATGGGGTATCAGTATCCCCATCCTCCTTCCTATATAGAACTAGATCCTCAAGTAAATCCTGAACCAACCCAAATTGTCACATCACCCAACTAAAGTGTATCAACTCTTCCTCTCTGGATCTATGCCCTTGGACCCAGGTGTCCAACTATAAATATAGTAAATATCTAAAAACTCCAATGAATCATGAACACCCACATACGGCTGCCAAATCACTTCACCAACTTTATAATCCAAATATTAGGTCACTATAATAGGTAAGCCCCTTGGCCTTCCTCACTCTACCAAGACTCGCACTCCATATCATGAAACTTAGGTGCCTCTGTACGTCGGAAAAGTGACAGGCGAGCGTGAGAATCGACAAGTAACTCTTCTACGTACCCGACCTCCCGAGGTCATGCCGAGACAGCCGGTGGGGGTAGAATATGCTGACAAGCTAGTTAGGCAATCTAATGTCTTCGACACGCACTAATGGTATTTGCGAATCTAAGGCAAAGAAGGCCCTTCTTACTTGGACTGGTGTGATAGATCGATCAGCGAGGATGACTGCTCGAAGGCTCCAATCAATATCGAGCTCTTGCGTGATTCGATCTATGGGCTGCGGAATACATGGGAAGTGACCTGGGATTGTTTCGTATATATCTCCTGATAAGGTCATATGGCGGACAATGAAAATAGTCGACTCTATGGACGATTTTCTGGCCTAGTCCAAAATTCCCTAGCTTCGTTAGCCGCTATATCTAGTAAGGACAGTTGTTCGATGATGATAGGTGGAAGTGGGGTAGACTGAAATATTAATGTGCGTAGGCCAGTGTCTATATCTAACTGTTTTGTGGATTCGTTGGGCTGTGGGATCTGGGGATCACAACCATAGACTCTTGGTTGTTGCGGTCCCGTAATTGTCATACAAAAGCAATAATGAAATAAACTATGATAAAGTAAAAACTAAGTGTACTTCTAACATATATAATTTCTTTTTGTATTTTCTGGCAATTTATAAGAAAGCAGCTATTTAAAATATTTAGAATTGACAACTAAACTAACAACGTAAAACAAACAAAATAGCCGAGTGTAGCTATTTGTATGTGCAATTTCGTATATCTATCCTAAACAATGAAATAACTAATCTATCTGCAAGGTTCTCGATCCTACCTCAGAAGTGAGGAATGAATCATAGTTTCTCAGAAACTATCAATCCCCACAACCTCCCTGGCAATATCGAGAATGGAAATAACTGAAATAAAACGATTAACTACTTTATTTGATAAGTTCTAATTATAACTTTGAAAGATGGAACCTGGATTTCGCAGAACAGTGGCGAATCCGACGATGTGTATGTTCTTGTCCCCTCAGTATGATCTCCACGTTCTTTGTGCTCACGTGAATCCAGAAAAGTGTGAAATGCTTGCATCAATAGGAATAAGTATTTGGATCAATGGACAGCCTTCGAAATGCAGACAGAATAGAATGCGGATAGGAGAGGGATAGCACAAGAGTACAGAGCTTGGCCTATGCAATTCCTAGCGGGGTCTACTGCGAATCATGCAACAAAGAGCGTCCAGAACCTGAGACTAGCCTGTATGAAGAGCAAAACCTGCAACTTTAATGGCTATCTAGACCGTTCTACTCCAAAATAATAATGCTGTCTGCACAAGTTGGGTCTGTGGCTTACCAACAGTAACATAAAGCTAAAACAAACCTGTAATAAACTGTTCTACCAATCCTGAGCAAACTAAAACGACCATGGTACTGAAAACATGAAGATTGGATTGAAAATGGTGGCCCAAATGATGTTTGCACTTGCACAAGTTGGATATGTGGCTTACCAGCTGCAATACAAAACTAACCAAGGCACTCAATGGAAAACTAGAAACCTAAGCAAAGGAAAACTAAATCTACTGCAACAAGAAATTTAAAACAAACTTTTGGAGCAAAATTCAAAACTAAGATCAGGGCCATTTGCATGTGCACAAACCATGCATTTATAGGAATCCCAACATGCAAAGATCAAATCCAAACTGAACTCCTAAACATTAAACAAAAGAAAAACACTATTCCAGGGGACCAAAAACATTAATGCAAGCTTAAGTCGGCAAGAAAAGCTGGTGAGTCGTTGATCTTTGCGTGCGTTCCGTCAAAAGCACGTTCTGGAAAACGCGCACGGGACCGCCGCCCTGCTCAGGGCGGCGGTTACAGGACCGCCGCCCTGTTCAGGGAGGCGGTCACGAGACCGCCGCCCAGGCAGGGCGGTGGTTTCGTCACTGAAGACCAAAAGGCCAAGAAAATAGGAAAAATAGGGAAAACAAAGCACGCAGGGGCTAAGCGGGATGTTAACGCATATCCGTAAGGCTTTTCTAGATCCCGAACACCTTGCGAAGAGACCTGTATCATCATTGGGGCACTTATTACACACCGTTCCGCAGTACAGTACCTTACAATTTTGGGTACGTACATATTGCCCCCTCGGAGAAGCGTTTTAGCCATGAAGAGGCATAAAACGGTGGGTCCGAGCATGGCCGTCCCGAAATGGGAAGTGAGAAATTATACCTTACACGCCCGTGTGTTGAAATGACGCCGCCCTAAAATTCCCGCTACCTGCAAAATGAAAAGAGCACTCAAATGCAGATAGATACAATAATTTGAAAAATAAACGTTAAAATAATAGAGAAAGAGGACGTACCGTTTGTGCGAGGATAGAAACTTACCTCCGTCGGCACTCCGAACCTGCGAAAAGGTCATTTTAAAACGAAACAGAACAATATATATATGAAAGTGGGCCCATTTTCCTATTCATTTGCGCGAGTCGATTTGATTGATTTTGAGCTCTGGGACCCACGGTGACGGTTTCTTACGTGAGTAGAGTCAAAACATCCGTAGTGAGATAGAGATCATGCCTCCACGAGCGGAACACCGACCTCAGCGATCATAGGTTGGTTTCCTTCCATTTTGTGTTTTTCCCCTTTCAAATTTGAAATGGCAAATTCTTTGCAATGGGGGGATTATTTTTGAAATTGTTAGGTTCAAAAGGTCCATCTAGGGGGGGCGCCTACTGGGTAGGCTTTGTTTTTAGTTGAAATGGTTATTTTTCGCTTTTTTGGGACTTTTTAGGTTTAAAAACCCGCGCGGGTTTTCGGACCGCGACCGCCGCCCCAGACAGGGCGGCTGTTACACGACCACCGCCTTGTACAGGGCGGCGGTCACGAGACCGCCGCCCTTAAGGCGGCGGTTACAAAACCGCCCCCCTGCTCAGGGCGGCGGTTTTGCACAGAATGCACAAGAACCTTACTTAAAAGCTTTTACTTGTATTTTTAGCATTTGTACGTGTTTTTACGCTTCTCTTTGATGTTGTTTAGATACTAACTTACTCTTCCTTGTGTGTTTTTGGGTGTATGCAGGCAAAAGAGGAGTACATTAGATGGAGCCGGGAGAGAGAGTGTGACTGGCTGCCCGGGGTTTTGGATGCCCTCTCAGCAGATGAGGAGGACACATTGCAGAGGACCGGTATATTACGTTTGTCGCGTGTGCCCCACGTTGCTCCATCCAGTCAGATTCTTTGTGACCTATTTTCATATTGGGACGCAGATCGGAACACCTTCCGACTGCCAGGGGTCCGTGGTGAGTGGACCATTACTTTGGAGGATGTTTATCGCATCCTGGGGGTCCCGATCATCGGGAGGAGACTCACACTGGAGACAGCTGGGTCTAGAGCACAGATTGCACAGTGGGCAGGTTATATGGGGGACGCAGCTATTTCCATGGGGCCAAAGAAGGGAGTGAGAGTTAGATCCATTCCTTCTTTGCCCATCCCCGTATTTCGTCAGGCCATCATGGGGATCCTTGCCTCGAGACTGATCGGGGACAAGGGAGGGGATACATTGTTATACTGCTGGGGCCCCATCATTGCACAGATAGAGGGACATGGCCGGAAATACGCCTGGGGCGCAGACATTTTGGGGACCACCTACCATGACTTATACAGGGTGGTCTGATTGCAGGGACAGTCTTTGAGCCACCCCACTCTAGTCATGAGTTGGGTGTATGAGCGTTTCATTCCGTATGGCAGAGGCGTGGCAGTGGCAGATCCCGGGGCGGTGAGGGCAGCCCGATGGTCAGGTATGTCAGTGCTCAGAGCACCTCACCAGCCAGTAGCCACCCTTACCACAGCAGACATGGAGGCTACACCGTACCAGCTTATGGCCGGTATATGGGGAGAGGAGACTACGACATTGATCTCCTGCTCCATCACAGGGCAGGTTATTGATCGTGTGGGCCGGGTAGAGGTACATCCCTTCAGCAGGGTTCCTCAGCAGTTTGGCCTCCCCTACGCGGCTATGCTTCCTCCAGTAGCACCCGTTTATAGATCAGTTCGAGAGGCTAGAGGGGGGCCTAGAGGCCGTGGTTGGACAGTGATTACCCCCGGCATTCCTATTGCAGCCAGAGGGATAGTTCGGGCCAGAGGGAGAGCTGGTGCGCCTCGGGCACCATTACTTCAGATTGCTGCAGGTCCTGCTCATAGCAGTGACGACCCTATAGATATTGACTCCGATTCTGAGGAGCACACAGAGGGAGGGTTAGAGGAGCAGACGGACGAGAGCGATCCTGAGTGGCATGATACTCAGGATATTTTGCGAGCAGAGAGAGAGGAGGAGAGTGCAGAGAGAGAGACCGTGGCCTCTGAGGAGCCACTCTCCCGAGGTCATGGTGGAGACGATGAGTCCGTTGCGGGGCGCCATGTTGCCCCAACTACAGGAGTAGCTCCTCAGTCGGCAGCGGCATCAGCAGCAGGTGCTGGCCCTGGCGACCCATCTTGGAGGCCCGGCGATCCGAGTAAGTTATCTTCTCCTCCTTTCAATGCTTGTTTTGTTTTAGGATTTGTTTTCGAATGTTAACTCTCCTTATATTTGCATTGTGTATACTTTAATCTTTTGCCTAGTTTCTAATTTGTTTTTCTTTCTTTGCTTTGCAGAGACTGTTGATGAGTGGCGGGATCTAATCCATAGAGTTTGCGTCGATTCTTTGATGATCCCTATGGATAAGACCCGTACGGAGTTATCCGTGGATGCCGGAGAGCCCTCAGCAGCCGGCAGGCACACTGACGTCTTCGCTCCCGTTTGGCATGTGGCCAAGATGGTGTCAACTCTCCGTACAGAGTTGGCAGGCTATAGGACAGCCGAGCGTCTTATGAGGAGCCGCTCTCATGGTGAGACCACGACTGCCCCTAGGGACCCCGAGCCCTCCGTCCATTCAGAGCGCCAGCGTAGCCGGAGTCCTAGGCGAGGGCGCGCACCTTCAGCGGGATCGCGCAGGGGTTGAGAGGCCACTTGGCTTTCTGTATCTGTAGTTACATTCTTTTGTGTATTACGGGCTCTTTGAGCGTTTTGACCATGCCTAGCGCATGATGGCATTGTATATAAACTTGATTTATTTATATATATGCGTCGGTTTTGGATCAAAACTTGTCATTTGTATTCTACTTTCTTTATTTCCAACTGTTTTGTGTATACTACGATGTATGTTTTATATGCTTTCTAGAATGTATGCAATGGAAAACAGATGGTGCAAATGTTTGTTTTCTTTTTGTGTTTCGTGATGCTGATACATGATATTGTAAATATATTGTGATCTTAAATCTGAGCTTCTGTGAGCAATTTTGGATATCTCATGATTTGTTTTGGCAAAGTGATGAAAATAACCAGTATGATGAACAGATTAACTTGCCCCACTCCCAACTCCACGCAACTAGTAAGATGCGAGGGCTCGTCACCAAGAGCCAAGAAGGGCGCAAGTTATGAAATATGGTGAAATGATAGTGATAAAAGACAGGCGAAGCTTTGGTGGAATCAAGTTAAGAACTACAAGCTTACTCTACCTGAATGACTTCATAGTTTTGGGTGCGACTTGCTTTGCGGTTTATCCAGACTTAGACCCGTAGATGGCCACATAGTAGACAAAATCTGGTTTTTTAGGATTTTTAACTCTCTTGGAATTTTGAACATCTGATTCATTCATTTATTGACTCAAAGTTTGAATTGATTGTTTTATGACTTTTTAACATTCACTTTGTTTAAAGGACCCCCTACACTTTGCCCCATGCTACCTGTAAGAAGCATGGGTTATCACCGTGGGCAAGGCATAGGCGAGTAAGGGCATTTCCATCCTTTCCCAACCCTACGTCACTAGTAAGAGACGCAAGCTCATCACCGAAGGTTGGTGGGGCAAGGAAATGTGTAAAATAAAATTTTCTGTTTCAATCACTTCTTGACTTGTCTATCTGAGTAAACTGTCAGTATATGCTTATTTCCAAAGAGATGCGTATATGGGATAGATGTGACACCATGAAGCTTCTAGAACAGACCATAGGCAAGACACCTATCCTAAGAAGAAATCAAAGCGAGAACAAACTTACAGATCTTGGTATGGTTACCATTAGGACTTCGTCATGTCTGAAATTGTTTGATAAAAGATTCTGAAGTGATTTGATAATGTTAAAGATGGAGAGATATGATTAAAGAACTTTATGCCAGAAACATCACGAGTTTGAAATAAATTGCTTTTGAGAATAGATTCCTTGATCACAATTTGTGTAAGAACAAGTGGACAAAATGATCCTAATTTGTATGAAAATGCAATGTAGATAGTTATATAGGCAGCGTTAGCTGCTTACGCGTAGAAACGCTTGAGGTGGAGAGAATTGACTGTTTCGCCAAACTCCTCACCTTCTAGCGTACATAAGAGGTATGCACCATTTCCGTAGTCTTTTGTGACTCGGTATGGGCCCAACCATTTGGGCCGGAATTTCCTTCCTTCGCCAGTCTTCTTGTCGATTCGGCTGTCTAACCTTAGAACTAGGTCTCCTTCGTATATGTCACGTTCATAGACCTTCTTGTTGTACTGCCGGCACATCCGGTCGGCATAGACTCTATGTCGTTGTTCAGCATTTAACCTAGTTTCATCGAGGCTTTCTAATTGAAAAAGACGCGCTTCTCTGTAAGCATCCTCATCCAGAATCCCTTGTAGCGAAATGCGGAGACTGGGGATTTCAACTTCGAGTGGGAGAACTACTTCTGACCCAAATACCAGTGAGAAAGGAGTTGCTCCTGTCGGAGTTCTTATTGAAGTTCGATGGGCCCACAAGGCCGGATATAACTTTAAATGCCAATCCCGCTTGTTTTCTTTCACTGTTTTAAGGAGAATGGCTTTCAGTGTTTTATTTGTTGCTTCAGCCTGCCCATTGGCTTGGGGATAGTACAAGGAGGCCGTATGATGGCTGATTTTAAATTTGTTGCATAATTCACGAACCTCTTCATTTTTAAAAGAAGTTCCATTATCTGAGATAATGATTTGCGGGATATCGTACCTACAAATGATTTGGTTCAAAATGAACTTAGCGATTACAGAACCAGGTACAGTTGTAAGAGGCATGGCCTCTACCCATTTAGTGAAATATTCAGTGGCCGTGATTATAAAATTGTGGCCGTCTGTGGACGAGGGAGAGAATTTCCCTATCAAATCTAGGCCCCATGTAGAAAAGGGCCATGGGGTAACGATTGGTTGCAAAGCTTGTGCCGGCATGTGGATCTCATGAGAGAACTCCTGACATTTATGACACCTGCGTACAAACTCTATTGTGTCATGTTCTAGAGTGGGCCAGAAATAGCCCATTCGATGTATTTTTCGAGCGGTGGCATGGCCACCGAAGTGGCCTCCACATATACCGCTATGTGATTCATGGAGAATCTTCTTGGATTCTTCTGTGTCGACACACCTTAAGAGCATCCCATCGAATGCTTTCCGATAGAGGACTTGCTCTATAATGACGTATTTAGTTACGACAATACGTAACCGTCTTCTTTGTTGAGGTGTAGCTCCTTCTGGGTACTTATGGTCCATGATATAACTAATAATATCAGCGTACCAAGGGCACTCAGATATAGCAGGTCGGGTTTCGACGTAGTAAACACATTCATCTGGAAAGTCTAAGTCTACTAAATCGCCTCCGTCTAGCGGGTTATCAGCTAACCAATCTGCAATGATTTGTCCTTTAACTGACTTTTGGTTTACAAAAGTTAATTCGAACTCTCCCATTAAGGTTATAAAACGTCCAGCTTTTTTGGACAAGGACCCTTGTGTGAGAAAGTCCGTAAATGGTCCGTCTTTACTATGACCCTTGTCTCTTGATTTAGCATGTAGTGTCTTAGGCGTTTAGTAGCAAAGACTATGGCAAGACATTCTCGTTCCGCTTGTGTATAGCGCGTTTCATAGTCAAGCAATGTTCGGCTAATGAAATAAATTGCACGTTCTCTCTTGTCATCGTCTTCTTGGGCTAGCATACAAGCTAATGAAACATCGGTAGCCCGTGAGTACAAAATTAAAGGGCGATCTAGCTTTGGTGGCATTAGCGTAGGCGGTGATAACAAGAAACGCTTGACAGCATCAAAAGCTTCATTGCAATCTTCAATCCAATTAATGCTATAGTCCTTCTTGAGTAAATTGTTGATTGGATGAACGGCGAAGCTTAGATCTGGGATAAATCTCCGGATTGCACCCAACTTCCCGAGAAATGATCTGATTCCAGATTCACTCGAGGGTGGGACCATTTCGAGGACAGCCCGAATTTTGGCTGGATCAACATCAATCCCTCGTGACGAAATGATGTAACCTAGGAGCTTTCCTGCCGTTACACCGAAGACACATTTCTCTGGGTTTAGGGTAACCCCGTATTCTATTAGGCGTGAAAGGATGATGCGGAGCACTTCAGGATGGTCACAACGCTTCTTGGCCTTAGCCAACAAGTCATCTACATAGGATTCCACAATTTTATGGATTAAATCATGAAATATGTATGTCATGGCCCGCTGGTACGTAGCACCAGCGTTCTTGAGACCGAATGGCATAACAACGTAGCAATAGGTTCCCCAAGGAGTTATAAACGTGGTTTTAGCTTGATCTTGCTCGGATATTTTGATTTGATTGTATCCCGAGAATCCATCCATGAGAGACAAGAGTTCAAAACCTGCTGTTGCATCAACAATAACGTCTATGGATGGTAATGGGAAGTCGTCCTTAGGGCAAGCTTTGTTGATATCTCGAAAATCTATGCAGATGCGTATCTTTCCATTCTTCTTGAGAACGGGAACGATGTTGGATACCCATTGGGAGTAGTCAACTAGCTTGATGAATCCTACTTGAAGGAGTTTCATCACCTCCTCTTTTACCATGAGAGCTACTTTGGGTTTCATGGGTCTTGATTTCTGTTTAATAGGCTTTGCATCTGATCTAGTGACAAGGTTGTGCACCGGAATGTGGGGTGCGACTCCGGTCATCTCTTTGTAATTAAATGCAAACGCCTTCTGATGTTCTCTGAGAACCTGAGTATGTATCTCTACTTCCTCTGGGGTTAATGAAGAACCTAGCTTTAAAACTCTTGGTTCATCTTCCGTTCCGATGTTGACATCGATTGTTTCTTCAATTAAAGAGGCATTACCCTCTTCGAACTCTGGTGGTGCCGGAGGTAGATCTATATCATCCCCGTTCTCCACCATGTATATATTAGGTTCCTTTTGCGAGGGAAGATTCGTTACGGGATTTCCGAAGTAGGAAGATGAATGCGGGATCAGGGATAAATCCAGCGTGTGATAGGAGAGATGTAATGCTGCAAGGGCATTTAAGTAATCCAAAGTAGCCGCATCATTTCCAACATGGTCTAGGATGGTAGATTCACTTCCGTTTGAAAGAGGATCCATCATCGTTTTTATTAATGGTTCGTTACGAATGGATACCGTAAAATGAGTATCTTCTAGCTCATTGCTTGGAGTGAAGTGTGATGCCGAAGTTGCTATCGAATCGGCGAGAAGATTCTTCTCTCGTGGAATTGCTTCAATGGATATGAAGTTGAACGCTTTGCTTAAATCTAATACAGCGTTTTTGTAAAGTTGCAAATGTTCGGCTTTAGTTTCATATACCTCTGAAACTTGGTTTGCAACTAATTGCGAGTCTCCTAAAACTCTGATATTATCAATACCAATTCTTTTGGCTATGGTAAGGCCAAGGAGGAGGGCTTCGTATTCAGCGCCGTTGTTTGTACATTCAAAGTTTAATTTAAAAGAGAATGGGAGGACCTTCTCTTCGGGCGAGGTAAGAATTATACCTGCCCCCGCTCCATAACGGCATTTAGCTCCATCGAAATGGAGAGTCCAATACTTAGCTGGGAGTATGGATGTAGGTGTATCTGCTGTGTTTGCACACTCTACCTCTACCATACAGAGATCTTCTGCTGGCAAGGAACCAACACCTAAGGAAAATCCTATGCCTACTGAATCGAATGGTAAGAATATTGGTGAATCTTGTTCTATTAATTCAACGATCTTCGCAGTAGTCTCTAATGATACTGTCTCTTTAGTTTTACCTTTTGGAATTGTTTGGACTATGTTGGTAGTTTCAAGATCCGTCGTAGGTATCAACTTTTCCTCTGGCTTTGAGTCGGAGGGTTTGTTAAGTTGGTTTGTTGGCAGTTCGAATTCTGAGTGTACACCTGGTCTCTTCTTTAAATCAGCTAGGTGTACGTCAAATGGCTTTGGATCGCCTTTGGCTACAAATACCCTTCCTAGATGTAGGAATCTTACTTCTTGAAATAGCGTGGAAGGGATTGCTTTCATGCGGTGAATCCATGGTCGGCCGAGGATCATATTATAATTGGTTTCCTGATCTATAATATAAAACTCAGTTAGGATTGTTTTAGGTCCTAAGGTGACTGGCAATATTATAGTTCCTATCGATGTGGCTTTAAGGCTATCGTAGCCTCTCAAAGTATTTCGTGTAGTAGAACAGTTTGTTTCTCCATATCCCAGTTTTTGGAGAAAAGAGAAAGGGACTATGTTAACTGCAGCCCCGTCATCAACCATTTCCCGTTTTACATAGTTATTATAAACTTGTACTTGCAAGTGTAGGGCTGGATCACCTCGGCGCGCGATCTCAGCATCTGTAGGCATTTTACTTATTTCGAATATGAATTCGACATCCCTCTCTGCTTGTCCTGGAGGATAAACATCAAAATCTATATGATTTACTTGTGCTTCTGGTGGTGGAGTGATACTAATTAAATTACCCAAACCTAACGCCTCTAAAAGAGCAGCCCTATGAGCAGGGGAATTCTTTAGTAAATCAAGGAATGAAATATGCGAGAAGGTTTTTGTTAGATCATTAATTAGATCGTAAGCACCCATAGGTTTTGCTATGGTTTGTTGGACATTATCTGTTTCCGGCAGATGGCTAGGACTTGATTGAGAGAAATATTCTCGTGTCCTTGTAATTGCTTCAACGGGTAAATCGGAATCTAACTCTACTAATCCAACTACCTTAGGTCGTGGTTGACTTCCTAGTTGTGGCGCGACCAACGGATTTAGCGAGGTTGAGGCCTCGTGATCGTTATTTCCTATTATTACACCTTTGTTTGTTCCAGTTGGTTTTAACCTATCGCTATCATGATTTGGGAGTGGATCATTAAAGATCTTGAGAGGGGCATTCTGAGGGGAAATTGCCCCTGCGAAGGTATTTGTCGTTGGCGACGTAGGATCTGCTAAGAACATATCCATAAAAAATTGTTTTTGTTCATTTGGCAAGCGTTGCATGAATTTTTTGTAATCACGACATGTTCTAGTGTCATGCCCTTGAATTTTATGGAAACCACAATAAGAATTGGGATTATAATTCCCGTTTTGTTGGTTTGGTGTGTATTGTGGCCTAAAATTCCAGTCAAACTGTTGCCTATTAGGACCAAAGTTTTGGAATTGTTGTTTTTGGTTTTGAATTTGGTTTTGGTAACCAAATGAGTTTTGGCTTGGTCCTTGCATGGGATTTCACCGTTGTTGTTGTGGATTATTAAAATCCACCGTATTGATCGTCGGGGTAAAATTGTTGTTTTTTTGGTTGTTTGTTTGCGACGGAGTATTAATGACATTTACCCTCTTGGGCTGGTCAGTTACCCCATCCGTTGTTACCCCACAATTTTTGTTGAGGATTTTGGGTCCTTGATTGACATTTGTGGTGGTTGTAATATTTTGAGTAGAGGTGATTAACCTCCCGTTTGTTCCATACGTCTTACGGCCACTATCTATCGCTGCTTGATCAATTCGCAGAGCACTCTCAAGTACTTCGTCATAAGTCCTTAGTGGGAACTTCTGGACTTCTTCCTTCACCTCTCTGCTAAGAGAATGAAGGAATAAATCGCATAGTTCCATCTGATCCATGTTTGGAGCGCTTGCTGAGGAATAAAGGACTGTGCGCCACCTTTGGATGAAATGGGCGACAGATTCGTTATGTTCTTGCTTGATGTGCAAGAACTCCCTGATTCCTGTCCTTAGTAGTTTGTTCATGTCGAAGGCTTTGATGAACTCAGACACAAGTTGTTTGAACGAGTGTATGGAAGCTTCAGGTATCCTATAATACCAATCAAGAGCAATGCCCTCCAATGTCTTAGGGAATATTTTAGCAACAACCCCATCCCATGGGAGTAATTCACGAATGGCTGTAGCGTAAGCTTTGATATGTGCATTCGGATCTCCTTCTCCTTTGTATTTAGGCAAATCGGGAAGAGGCCTTGGAAGCATAACGCTTCGTATGGCGAAATCTAAGGGCTCTTTTAAATATTCCGAATAAGTCCCTATTGCATACGTCTCAACCATTGATGGTGCCTGTTGAGGAGGTGGTGGCGGAACGGGTTGTTGATATGGCGTAACGTACGCGTTAGCAGGGGTATAAGGCAATCCTTGTATTTGAGTAAACATGCCGGGGGATGAGTACAAATCCCCTTGTGGTGATTTGGAGTACATGTTTAAGTACGAAGGGGTACTATCCAGGAATGGATTGCTTTGCACTAGACCTAGAGGAACAGTATTGGCGATAGTGGGTCTAGTTGGTACTTGTTGTGAATATTGAGGAGTCATACCCAGTGTACCTACTCCTGTGAGGAGATCTACTTGGCTAGGATGGTGCGGAGGATTGGAATTCCCTGTTTGTATGATTCTTGAATTTTGACTTGCTTGGGCAAGTTCTAATCCTCTAACCTTTTCCATTAGATTTGAAATGACTTCGTTTGGTGAAGCCATGATATCGTGCCTTGGTGGCGTTTGTTGTATATCCCGGTGTTGTATAGGCATGTGATAGCCTGTCATGAATTGATTGCTATCTTGCCAAGTTTCTCCAAGAATATTTCCTGTAGAGGTATTTTCTTGAAAATGGGTCTCAGGTTGTACTTGTAAACCTCCTATAGGTGGGTACATACCCCGGGAGCGTTGTTCACTCCTAGGATAAGGTATTGATTGTCCATCATCCAAGACCAGGTATGGATCCGATTGTCTACTAATATGTGGTCTGAGTAACACCTGAGGAGATGAAGCAGATTCTCCAGTCAATGTCATATTGTTTGAGCCTGAAGGCTCTGTTTGTGTTTGAGCAATTTCTCCAACCCCTCTGTTTGAAAGGACGAGTTATATCTAGTCCTTGGTGTTTGTGTTGACAATTGGTTAGTTGAATAGTTGTCGCCCCACATTGAGAGTGAGGGTGATGATTGCCTATTCTGTTGGGCGTAGTATGCCTCAAGACCCAAGAGGGGTCTGCCGTATGCATCGAATCCCGACATATTCGGGGGGTATATGAATACCCGCAGAATAATGGGAAGGAGCGAAGGTGATTTGGAGAAGATAAAACTTCTCAAAGAGAAGGTGAAAGAATTGCTTGTTTCACGTCGGGTTCACCAATTTTGTACGTCGGAAAGTGACAGGCGAGCGTGAGAATCGACAAGTAACTCTTCTGCGTACCCGACCTCCCGAGGTCGTGCCGAGACAGCCGGTGGGAGTAGAATATGCTGACAAGCTAGTTAGGCAATCTAATGTCTTCGACACGCACTAATGGTATTTGCGAATCTAAGGCAAAGAAGGCCCTTCTTACTTGGACTGGTGTGATAGATCGATCAGCGAGGATGACTGCTCGAAGGCTCTAATCAATATCGAGCTCTGGCGTGATTCGATCTATGGGCTGCGGAATACGTGGGAAGTGACCTGGGATTGTTTCGTATATATCTCCTGATAAGGTCATATGGCAGACAATGAAAATAGTCGACTCTATGGACGATTTTCTGGCCTAGTCCAGAATTCCCCTAGCTTCGTTAGCCGCTATATCTAGTAAGGACAGTTGTTCGATGATGATAGGTGGAAGTGGGGTAGACTGAAATATTAATGTGCGTAGGCCAGTGTCTATATCTAACTGTTTTGTGGATTCGTTGGGCTGTGGGATCTGGGGATCACAACCATAGACTCTTGGTTGTTGCGGTCCCGTAATTGTCATACAAAAGCAATAATGAAATAAACTATGATAAAGTAAAAACTAAGTGTACTTCTAACATATATAATTCTTTTTGTATTTTCTGGCAATTTATAAGAAAGCAGCTATTTAAAATATTTAGAATTGACAACTAAACTAACAACGTAAAACAAACAAAATAGCCGAGTGTAGCTATTTGTCTGTGCAATTTCGTATATCTATCCTAACAATGAAATAACTAATCTATCTGAAAGGTTCTCGATCCTACCTCAGAAGTGAGGAATGAATCATAGTTTCTCAGAAACTATCAATCCCCACAACCTCCCTGGCAATATCGAGAATGGAAATAACTGAAATAAAATGATTAACTACTTTATTTGATAAGTTCTAATTATAACTTTGAAAGATGGAACCTGGATTTCGCAGAACAGTGGCGAATCCGATGATGTGTATGTTCTTGTCCCCTCAGTATGATCTCCACGTTCTTTGTGCTCACGTGAATCCAGAAAAGCGTGAAATGCTTGCATCAACAGGAATAAGTATTTGGATCAATGGACAGCCTTCGAAATGCAGACAGAATAGAATGCGGATAGGAGAGGGATAGCACAAGAGTACAGAGCTTGGCCTATGCAATTCCTAGCGGGGTCTACTGCGAATCATGCAACAAAGAGCGTCCAGAACCTGAGACTAGCCTGTATGAAGAGCAAAACCTGCAACTTTAATGGCTATCTAGACCGTTCTACTCCAAAACAATAATGTTGTCTGCACAAGTTGGGTCTGTGGCTTACCAACAGTAACATAAAGCTAAAACAAACCTGTAATAAACTGTTTCTACCAATCCTGAGCAAACTAAAACGACCATGGTACTGAAAACATGAAGATTGGATTGAAAATGGTGGCCCAAATGATGTTTGCACTTGCACAAGTTGGATATGTGGCTTACCAGCTGCAATACAAAACTAACCAAGGCACTCAATGGAAAACTAGAAACCTAAGCAAAGGAAAACTAAATCTACTGCAACAAGAAATTTAAAACAAACTTTTGGAGCAAAATTCAGAACTAAGATCAGGGCCATTTGCATGTGCACAAACCATGCATTTATAGGAATCCCAACATGCAAAGATCAAATCCAAACTGAACTCCTAAACATTAAACAAAAGAAAAACACTATTCCAGGGGACCAAAAACATTAATGCAAGCTTAAGTCGGCAAGAAAAGCTGGTGAGTCGTTGATCTTTGCGTGCGTTCTGTCAAAAGCACGTTCTGGAAAACGCGCACGGGACCGCCGCCCTGCTCAGGGCGGCGGTTACAGGACCGCCGCCCTGTTCAGGGAGGCGGTCACGAGACCGCCGCCCAGGCAGGGCGGCGGTTTCGTCACTGAAGACCAAAAGGCCAAGAAAATAGGAAAAATAGGGAAAACAAAGCACGCAGGGGCTAAGCGGGATGTTAACGCATATCCGTAAGGCTTTTCTGGATCCCGAACACCTTGCGAAGAGACCTGTATCATCATTGGGGCACTTATTACACCGTTCCGCAGTACAGTACCTTACAATTTTGGGTACGTACAGCCTCACATCAATAACACCCAGAAATCCAAACAGATGAGCAATGACAATGTGCTCGTCTGTCTAAAACTAACATAAAAATTCAACATCAATCCCATAGCGCTTTTGGAAAATGTAAGTCCACATCTCTTTGTATGTCTATGCTAACAAGGTAAGATCCCACTCAAACACTATGTGATGCTCCATCATCTCTGCAACTAAACATGTCATCATCCATGTGAATCTCCCACCTCTGAAACCTAGAAATACAAAACATGAAATTCCTAACATCATCATAGTCATCGGTGGACAGCCCACTCTCACATACTCATATAGGGCTTGATAATCAAAATATCCCTAGCAATATCTCACACCCCAAGCCTCACCTCTGTATAATCATTGCATGGTATCTCCTCTCTTTGTATCTTAAATACAATAAATAGGATCCCCCCTAACTGAAACTCTAGTAATACAATGAACATCCTCCATGGTGATGGTCATCTCCCTTGTAGGAAGCCAAAAAGTGTTGGTGAAAGAATTCCACCTATCTAGCAATGCAAGTATCAAGCTGTGACACCTGTGAATCCACCTGTAAAACCTCATCCCACCAAATCCCACAGCCTCCAAATGGTCCCAATCATCATCAGACAAATCCTCTCTAACCTCATCTAACATCAAAGGGATGTGGTCTTGTATAGTCAACTGAGCATCCACCTACAAAATACACACACGAAAGTAAACATTAATAACAATGTAAAAATTTTGAAAAAATAACTTGTAACTATAAAATATCCTCATAAAACAAAATCCTAATAATAAAACATGTGCAATGTTGTCTTAAACATTCAATAAATTTAAGACACTTTTATCAAAATTAAATCTTCTCACTTAAAACACAAATCATTTAGGTTACAGGTTAATCACTGGCGATTCACCTCAATCACTAGTGATTCCTGTAAATATGCCCTAAGGCATCCGTGTGCCCCAATACATCCCTAAATCACTCAAAACCCCTAAAAATCCATTAAAACTTTGAAAAAACAAATCAAAAACGTGATTAAGACATACCTCAGCCAGGACCAACTTTCGTTTGCGACTCAAGGAGGACATTTGATAAGTTTTCACTCACAAAACATGTTCTTTCACTCCCTTCTAACAAGTCATTGTCATATACAGTGAAAAGTGATGAATACCCCCAATTTTCCATGCAACCTAATCGCTAGTGACTTACACAATCACCAATGATTCCCTTGTTATAAGCATCTATGCCTATATTGCTCAAAAAAATGACATTTTACCCTCTACACAAGTGTACCATGCTCCTAAAAGGATGTTAGCCCTCAGGATTCCTTGTCAAAACAACATAAACACAACATTGGGATTTTTCGTACGTCTATGGGAGATGAGCCCTTTGGCCTCCATGACTTTTTTTTCTCACACAAAAAAATGACCTGGTAATGATCATACATCTGTAGGCATCGAGCCTTTTGGCTACTTTGATAATTGATTCACCAACATTTTACTTTGCACCCTCTCTAATTAGGGAAAGCCCTTTTACAGAATACAAAAAGACACTTGTGTTCACTGTATTGTGCTACAGTAGACTCTCCCATATCAATACAACCATTTTTTATCATTTTTGTCTAACGAATTGTCAAAAATCACCAGACAAAAAGGAGAAAATGTAGACACCAAAAATTTACATCCCTTGACTTAGATGCACTCATGGTCGAAAGGACCACATTTATGACATTACTACCTCTTAAATCATCTTTACTTAATTAGTTAACCACACGCTACTCAAATTAAATTAATTTAATTAATTTAAATAATCCCCCTTTTTACACATCACTGCATTAACTAAGACACCTCATCAACCACCTAACTACCTCTAAAAACCACCTTCCTAAAAACACACTAAGTAACTAAACCTTCTAAAAAGGCTAACTTACTCCTAATTAACTAAACCTTATAAAAATGATAACTTACTCCTAATTAACTAAACCTTCCAAAAACACTAAATAACTAAACCTTCTACAAAGACTAACTCCTTTTATCCTAACTAAATTTACCCATGCCACTACGTTAACAACCTTGAAGATATTATATCTTTCTCGAAATGGAAGAAAATCACCTGTTTTGTTAACTAAACTAAGATCTTCCACAATCGCCGACAATTTGCTTGATCGCTGATGATCTATAAATACAAGCATTCACACCTCCTTTCCAGGATGGATTTTCTTGCTTTACAGGTGCATTATGACTCAATTATAACATCTCAAACATCAAATCACTTCATATCAACTCTCACCAATGTCACACTATCCAAAGAGCGTTGAATCCATCATTTAATTACTCGTTTTGTAAGTATTCAACCATCTTCTTCCATCAATCCATTAAGTTGGTTTATCGTGCAAGGTAATCTATTTATTTTGATTATTACAAGCACTGATAACAGGTAAATTTTCATTTCGACATCATTTATATACTTTTAAGGCTTTTTTTTCATCAAAATTTGTATCTTAATCAATTGTTTAACTTTGTTTTATTAACTGTTAGAACTAGCAGCAATGGCTAGTGATTGACTTAATCACTAGTGATTCCCCTAAATCACTAGCGATTCTTGTATTTATCTATTTTTTTCATCATTTCCTCTCAAATTTGATCTAGATGTCTTGTTTTTCCTTATTATCTACAATTCCCTTTCCTAGAATGTTGCTTTCAGATCACATTCGGTGGTAGAAATTATCCTGTAGCTGATATTGGTTCTTTTCTTGTCATCCGACATCCACTCTATTGGGAACAATATGAGCTCCTCCATGATCTTGATCTCTGAGTTATTCAAAGCGCACCCTTAAAACTTCTAGAGGATATCTTCGCAATGACTTAGCACATACAGGAGGCCACCGAAACATTCTAGGACACATATAATGAAGCTATAAAGCTTCATGCAGACCTAGCACAATACGAGTACACTTACAATATGGGCTTAGACTTATCATACAACTGCAACACAACACCTGCAGTTGAATACCATAGCCACATCAACAAATATAGTACCAACACTCCACTTTCTTACCTCTTCGACACCTAGAAGAATCCTTTTATTTCTTTGCAAAGGATTATATTTCTGTTGTTAGAGTAGGTACTTACCTTAGCTCATGTTCACCTAGGTACATTATTTACCTTTATTATATTTATCCTCACCCAATTATGTGTGTGGATATTTCTTTTTATTTATTTAGATATTAGGAGGTATTATCTAGTTGTTAGGTATAGTTCTTTCCTTGATCTATGGTATTAATTAGTTCTTTCCTAGATCTATGGTATTGACTAGATCCTTGATGACACCCATTGAAATCCTTAGCCCTTGGTCATATTGTAGGGTCATATGAGGGATTAAATCTTGTGTTTCCTACTAATAGGTGCTTAACTCCAGCCCCCTTTCATTTTATTTGTGTGGTGGCAAGAGCATCTTATTCTTTTTAGTGGCAATTAAAATAAATAGTAGAGCATAATATTGAAAAACTTATATCTTTTGATCGGTAAAACAGTTTTGAGTGCCATTTTTTGTAAAAGTGCGTAGTTTTTTATGCTATTTCCATTGGAAATATTTATTTTAAGAATCACACTATAGTTATAAAGTGCCCATATTGTAACACGCACTCATTATAAAGTGTCAAAATCTGGGGGGCTCTTGTTGCATTGTTTGGGAGTCTTGTTGCATTGCTTGGTTCTTACATTTATTTTGGTGATTTTTTGAGGATGGCATCTTTATATACTTCTGCATTAGATCATGTTGATCCATTAACAACATTTAATTACCACACATGGAAACCAAGAATGGAAACAATAATTAAGCGAAAAGGATTATGGGCTTTAACTTCTTCAGAACAACCAGTGTTCACTAGAGAATATGAGATATTTCAGTACCAGTGTAAATTTGATGAGTGTATGGGTTTGATAGGAACTTATGTAACTGTAGACACAAAATTTGGGTCTTACGACTCCCTGTACCCCGTATCTCGTCCCGCAACCTAACCCTACCTCACCACCTAAAACCTTACACACTTAATTATTTATTAATTACCTTATAATTAATAAATCCACATCTCCAACCCTGCCACCTCACCTCACCACCTCACTATGACCTAGCCCTAACCCTAAAATAACTTAATTAAGACCTATGACTTGGTCCAGACCCACACACATGACTCATCACCCCTCACCTGCATCAAAAACGAACCTAATAATGACTTGACTAAGCCCACAACTAACCCCTCGGGAGAAAAAGAGGGAAAGTTGGCTATTTTAATAAAAATAGCCAACTTTGACCTAACCGACATCGGTCCCTACACGGCCGGCGTCGATTAGGCAACCACCATCAGTTCCCTGTAAATGACCTCCCCCAAACCAAAAACAAGGGGATCCAGAATTCATTTGGCAGGAGAGAGAGAAGTGAAACAAGTAGAAGAGGTTGCAGAGAGGAGGATCGAGCCCAAGACTATAACTAAGCAACTAGATTGCTGTCACACTCGTCCAAGCATTGGAAAAGACTGAGGATAGCTTCATTAGCTTCACTTTCCAATACCGAGATCATCCCAACTAAGCCTTACTATCTGCCACCTACATTCCTTGGACCTGTATCTTCATCAGGAACTAGTAAGTAGTATCTTGTATGTTTCTAAACACCATTTCTTGAACTTTTAATTCATAATAATTATAAGCTCACTCCTAGATCTAACACCCGGCAGCACTCTGCACCTAACTTTCATTCATCAACCCCGATATTGCCCCAAAGACATTTTTCTCACTCTTTGAGTTTTCTCCATCACCCTACTACCCCCCCCTAATCATTTATTAACCCTATAAACTCCATAACCACCTTACAACTGACTTCCATTCGAAACCCCTAAATCACTACCCCTACTGATATTGGTTATCTTCTACCGGTGTCGGTGTTATAACCGTAGTCGGTTATCCAGTGACTAGCATTGGTCACTGTGACTTATACCAAAACCAACCTTTCCCTTATTTACCCCCAAACAATCTCATATCCAGTTGGGTCTATCCTTGTAACTTGATCTGAATGCATCAATAACCGGTGACCAAACAAACATCATGACATTTTATTATTGGTAGTTTAGTCTCTATTGCTTTTTGACAAGGTACCTAAATCGTGATTTCGCAATAGATTCTTTATTATCATTTGCATTAATTCGTATTAAAAGGGGAACTAACCACCTTCAAAAGAAAGTCTAATAATTCCTGGGCCCAAGGAAGTTCCCTCACTTATTGTCTAACTAAGATCTGGCGGTCTTGTATTCTTACTTACAGGTAGTCCTTCCCAGACAAAAAGGAGTTCTTCACAATTGATCTAATCTCTCTATGGTACGCGCACCACCTTCCCAACACTCATCAGGTATTCCTCCTAGCCCTAACCCTTATCTGTTTCTCAAGAGAATGAAAGGATAGAAGCAACTCTATTCCGGAACGAAATTCTGTGTGAAAAATTTTGGCATGCCCGGTGGGACCCTTTTCGGGTTTCTTTCTTTCTTACTTGCTTTTATATAGGGAGCACACTTGCTGTTTCTTGCTTCTAAATATTCACAAAATATTTTGTCATTTTGGTAAAATAATTTGTCTTTCTTTCACATCTTTGCATTAGTGAAAGTCATCTTCTTTGCTTCATCAAATATCATTTTCGATTTGGGTTTAAAACACGTGCATCACATTCTTGCTTGCTGGTTTTAATTCTAGTGAATGTAGATTAAGTAACAGGTTGTACATGTGGGGGTGATATCCACTGTATTGATGAGAAATTAATCTTACTCTCACTGCACAACACATACCAAATCACATCATAATCAACACAACAGCTCAAACATCCCCCCTTCCTGTAGTATTCCTCTACCCGATTGAGGTAGCCTTATGAGCCAAAACAAACTTGACATCTTCCTTAGGTCTTTTATTTAGGATTGACATCATCTAGCGTATAAGGCATAAGCCCAAAGTGATTGAAACTAATCCTAGGGTTAGTCTCTTGATTTGTTTGTACATCTTGCTTGTTTTTTAGTTCTGTTTCTCTATCATACACTGTTTCAGTGATCACTTCAAGACAGTTTGGTAGGTATATTAAGCATTATTATCCCCAAACCAGCAGCTTCTTACATCCTCTCTTTGCTTTCACAGTGACTGACACCGGTCCTATACTACTGACATTGGTTATCTCACTGACGTTGGCTACATTCTGACCGACATCGGTTATCTGACTGATATCAGTTACTGTGTTTAACAGTTCTTGACAAACCAGTGACCTATCAATTCCAACATTTTGTTGTTGTTTCTGTTCCGGTTTGATTAAATCCTTGTTGTGTCCTCTTGTCCATGGTTGTTATCACCCGGAAACAAGCTGTAGCCATGGTTTCACATGCCTATTCCGTGCCTTTACCAGAATCACCCCCTTCACACCCTATGGGGCATCCTATGGATACCAGTAATTTTCCCAAGATCCCTGTAGGAGATAAGGAATTTGCCAAATTTTTGGATGCTAATCCCAGCACTGTAAAATATTATTTGTCTCATACCCCTGACCGTACACCCGACTGTCAGCTCCTTATTGGTATGCCTATTAGTATCGCCGCTCACTTAGCCCCTTCCCCACCTAATAACTCCGCCTCACTGTCTTCATCCTTAGCCCCGTCTCCCAGCTCAGTGGCTTTGGTGGTTCATACTACACCAATTGGCTTTCCTTTTGTTAATCTGGGGCCCCACATATCACTACCATCCACTGACCCTACCTCATCTCTCTCATAGACTGTCTCTTTTATAACTTTCTCTCTGCCACCTATACACACGAGCTTTCCCTCACAAGCTCCACCAACCTTTTCATTTCCACAAATTCATCTGGTGGCCTCAACCTCTTATATAGGACACCCTTATTTGGCTGCCCCAACACATTCAATCCCACCATTGTCTAGTAGCGGCTCTTAGACCAATCCTCCTCTGTTTACAATGACAGCACCATCATCTAACCCAACCAATGATTTAATCAAACAGATGATGGACAAGATGCAAAATCTTGAGGCTTTTTTTTCAGGAATTCGTAACACCCTGACATACGAAAAAGTTTGTCGGGAGCCTATTCATCCTTCTGTCCCCCTTCATACATATCCTCCTCAATGGGAATTACCGAAATTTACTAGCTTTAATAGTAAGGAGGACCCTCAACAACACTTGCAATCGTTCAGACATGCCTCCTATCTGATTTCTCATGACGATGCCTTACTACTCCGTACCTTTCCCATGTCCTTATCAGGACCTGCCTTGGAGTGGTACAGTGCTTTAGCCCAACACTCAATCTTCTCATTTAACTAGTTAGCCCAATCTTTCTTGGATCACTTCTCCATCAATATTGCCAAGAAAGTATCCATTACCGACCTCTATGCCATCCGACAATTTGAAGACGAGTCTATCACAGATTTCGTTGGACGATGGCAGGGCCTCATTAACCAACTTAATTATGCCTTACCTCAGGACGAGCTCATCGAACTATTTACGTGGGCCTGCGCTAAACACATTTCTCCCACCCTCCAAATTCAAAATTTCTGCACCTTTGATGAGGCCTTTACTATGGCTCGAAAACTAGAGATTCGAGCCTTAGAGGAGGAGAAATTGAGGTTACGCAACAAAAGCTCAAATTTCCGGACCCAAGACTCTACCACCAAACCCAACACCACCAACTCTCACACATCGACTGCTTCAAAATCAAAGGGTGTCGTACACGCAGTGACGGTCAAATCTCAAGCACTATCTAATACCCAGCCGAAAGCCACCTATAAGTATAAAGCCGAGCCCATCAACTACACTCCCTTGGGAGAAACTTATGGTGTGATCTTAGATAAACTACTTAAAGCAGGAGCTATCACCTTGCCTCTTGTTAAACCTCACTCCGGGTTTGATTCCACCCGTGCTATACCTTCCTGGTATAAAGAAAATGACTTCTGTAACTTCCATCGCATGAAGGGACACAGTCACAAAAAACTGCACGATGTTGAAAAACATAGTGCAGGAAATGGTTGATGCAGGGGATATAACTCTCGATAATCCTAATGCCCCCGCAAATCAAAATTTAAAAATCTTCAACAAACCATTTCCAAACCATGCATCTAACAGTAACACAAACCAAGACACCTCAGCCGAGGAGAAGAGTGTGCATGAGATCCATGCGATTTTCAACTCCCAACCCAGGGCTTCCATTAAGGAAATTCTGAATCAAGCTTCTTCACCAACACAAGGATTCTTGTCCCCTTCTCCTTCATCAGGACAAGAGGACAGTCCCGCTATTCCTTTACCCATAAAGGAATTAACCGCCCAGAGTTCTCTTCTCATAAATGAACCTTCTCACACCACATCCCTGCAAGATTGTGAGCAGATGTTATCTAACTTATCTATTTCCCAAACATCTCCTTCCACCACTCTTGTTGCAAAAGAAGAAGGCTTGCCACTTTTTCTGTCATCCTTAGAGGAGAAACCCCTTGAGCCTACATCACCAAACTCCTTAGTCATGATAGGATCCCCTCGAACATGCCCTCCTACCTATTAGTTCTTCATCACCTAAATCTTTCTAGCGACCGGTTGACCTCTTAACACCCATTGATACAACGCCTCATTTACCCCTTGTATCACACCCACAGTGGACTGGAATCACAACCCACCTCTCTTCCATACCAAAGTTCCTGTTAACACGTGAAGATTGTCATCCCCTAGAAGATAGACGAGTCTTATGGGAGCATTTGAGTACATCATGCTCTACTCAAATGTAGATGACTAATACAGACACCTCTACCTTATACCCGAGATGTTTATAAAAGCTCAAAATGCCTATGTCCTCACCTTCACCCCCCCTCATCTCTATCGAATCCCTCAGCCACCTCAATCAACCTAACCAAACCTTCCCTTACGCTTGGGAATTCACCAATTCCTAGCCTGACACACCCACCTAAATGGTTAGATTTATCCAAAAATAATGCCATCAATCCATCTAGGAGACAGACCCAATCTCCTCGAGTTCAATATATGCCTCTACCACAACTAAAACCCTCGCCCCCCGATCACACCGATACAGCAGGCACGGCTTCGGCCTTCACCATCACACCTACCTTCTATATTAGGGCCTCACCCCTCCACCTTGCCTCAATACACCATGCCTCCCACATCTTCTTTAACACGACCTATACCTTTTGCACCCCTACGGACACTCACCGGGTGTCTCAACACCGTCGCCCCAAGTATCTCGCCTACCTGCCAACCCTAAGAAAACTCGATCATTAAAGGACTTGTTTGTTGTTGCTCCTCTCTCCCCATGGTTGTTTCTTGCCACCCACGTCAGACTGGGGCCTCATCATCTAACCAGCTAAACATAACTTCTAACGCAGAGGAAACCATGCCTAGTTAAAACAAATCATCAAAATCCCTTGCCTAAATCACCACCCGTACGAACCACTCGTACCCAACTATTATCAAAACAATCAAAAATCTCACCCACTCAATCAACAACCTCATCTTCATCTAAATTTGACCCACTCAAAGGATCTTACTCCAAGATCCTTGATATGTTGGTAGGGGATGCGACCATTTCCCTACCCCCGCTCAGACTCTATGATCCATCTAAACCTCGACCTATAGGTTATGATGAATCTAAAATCTGTGCTTACCATCGCACACCAGGACACGATGTAGAAGGATGCAAAGCTTTGAAATCCATCCTTCGCCAGTCACCTATCTCGGATAGACAGCCTAAGAAAGACAATTTACGGAGAGAGAAGCCCTTAGCTTCGATCCCTTCTCCTATACCACCTGTCCCCCGCCTCGCCAAAATCTATCATCATTGCCAATCCCATCTCTCAAGAACAATGACTTATCCCTGCCATCTTCCTCCTCTCGTATTCACGAGATCAACATGAATAACATTGCTACTCGAGGTCAGAAAAATAATGGAAAAGCTAAAGAAAGCACACCTGCGGCCTTTCTTTCTCCTTCTTCCATCCCAATCACACCACCACCTAAAGAGGTCATTCGTGGACCTGCCTATCCCATCTCTAATGGAGTTTCCCATCGCACCATGATCAAAAAACTTCACCAATTTCCTGTAAAAATGACTCTCTTTGATCTCATTCAAACATCTAAATCACATCGTCAAGCTCTAATTAAGATCATTCAAGGGATAGAGGTCCTACCTAACGAAACCTTTCCCATCACCTCCATTTTAACACCCAACCACGTCGCTTCTCTCACCAAACAACCTACCTCCACAACCACTTTTGTCCCTATATAGCAAGCCGCTGCTTTTAGTTTTTCCGAAGAAGAAATTGTTGTCTTTGGTGCAGAAGATCCTGATCCTACTCTTTTCATCTCGGCTTACGTCGGGACATCCGGGTACGTCATTTATGATCGACGGGGGTGCTAGCCTAAACATCATCTCTTCTAAAGCCTTCCAACAGATGAATATCCCTCCTAGTTGCATGTGTGCCAACCCCACCATGTTACGTTCATTCAACGATGCTATTACTTCTACCTTAGGCACCGTGATCCTTAACATTCGTGTAGGGCCACGTACCTTACCCGAACTCTTCTATGTCCTTGAGGGAGAATTCTAATACAACATGTTGTTAGGCCGCCCTTGGATCCAGGCTATGGGATGTGTTCCCTTCACCTTACATAGATGCATCAAATTCGAGTATGAGGGGAAGTCATACACCGTCAAAGCTGACGCTTCCCCTTTAAAAACCTGCAATATGTTATATCGCCCTAATGATGTGCTTGTACCAGTCAAGGCACCCATTGATCCAGCCCAACCATCTACTTCAACCATGCCTCAACCATCCACCTTAACCACACTCACACCTTCAACCAATGAACCTACCGCCATGAATACCACTTCCTTCCTCGCAGACAACATCCCAACTTCAGATCCCTTGGTAGAGGTTTTTCAACGCCTTACACTGGGGGAATACAACCTATACAACATTAGCACCTTTCACACCCCACAGGAATACAGATAGTTATATGCGCATCCTACCTACGACCATCGTGTGGGGGGAGGTGATCTCCTAGGGACCACCTAATTGCCACACCAACCTAACATATAGGGGTGTTGACACATCCTCTGTCACCCCTGAACCTCCCCTTGGTGTGGTTCCCTTCCAATCTGATTTTTGATATCTAACCAACCGTCGTTTCGCCCTCACCTTCCTGATGCACTGTGCTTGGAAGGGTTTTGGTTTCGGTCTTTATGAACAAGGCCAACATACGATCATTCCCGTAACTACCCGCAAACACAAATATCTCCGTGGTCTTGGATTTTTTGAACCACCTACACCAAAGAAACCTCATGTCAATTGTATCTAGGAAAACAATGAAGTCACCCCTTCCAAACCATCATCGTCCATTTTTCCATCTTCACCCACAGAGTCGATAGACTCGGAATCTATCCCTCCTAAAAAAAAAATTCGTGAATGCTATCTTCCTGGGTCCTCTCACTTATCAACACGATAGTGAAGACCCATCTTCTCTCCCCCTTTTGTATCCAGACATGATCAAAGAAGATTCACCTTCAATTAATGTTGTGGAGTGCCACGATGATGACTCCATCCTCACCTACCTCGGTGTGGACGACTCTTATATTTAACGTGTCTTACCATCTGACACCCAAACTATGTTGAATGAATCGACTATAGAAATCAAAATCCACACGGAGGGCGATCCTCACATTTTAAAGATCGGACAATCTCTCGACATATTAGAACAAGCCACCTTCACTACCTTCCTCCGTGCCCGCAATCAAGCTTTTGCTTGTTCCTACACCGACATGCCAAGGAATCGATCCTGACATTGCTATCCATAACATCACTCTGAAACCAGACTCTAAACCAATTAAACAGAAACTGAGAAAAATGCATCCACACATTGCCCTCTTGGTGAAAGAAGAGCTTCAACGCCTCCTTTCTATTTCTTTCATCTTACCTATTGACTATCCGCAATGGATTTCTAATGTCGTACCTGTCACTAAAGCAACGAGGGGACTTCGGATATGTACGGATTTTCAGGGACCTTAACCTCACTTGCCCAAAGGATGACTTCCTCCTACCTAGCATTGATCAACTTATTGATCTCACGGCCGGCCATGAGATGCTTTCTCTCATGGATGGCTTCTCGGGATACAATCAAATTTTGGTAGCCTTGGCTAATCAACATAAAACCACCTTCATTACCCCCTAGGGGGACCTTTTGCTATCGTGTCATGCCATTCGGCCTTAAGAATGCTGGTGTGACCTATCATTGGGCTATGACTTACATTTTTCATGACATTATGCACACTATCCTCGAGGATTATGTCGATGATCTTCTTGGAAAATCTAAACATCGCAGTGAACATCTTGATGTTTTAACCATTATTTTCGATCACCTATTACAATACTGTGTTCGTCTTCAACCAAAGAAATGTGTCTTTGGCATCCTTTTGGGAAAACTCCTTGGCTTTATCGTCTCTTTGCGTGGCATTGAGGTCGACCCAGCTAAAGTCAAATCTATCCTAGAAATGCCCCCACCCACTAACCTCAAACAATTGCATAGTTTGCAGGGAAAACTCCAATCTATCCGGCATTTCATTTCACAACTCTCGAATTGATGTCAACCTTTCCTTCATCTCCTTAAAAAGGACATTGTCTTTCAATGGAGTGAGGAGTGTCACCAAGCCTTTGAGGCTCTTAAAGCTTATCTCTTGCAGCCACCCGTGCTTGTCCCACCTCAGGACGATCGCCCTTTCTACCTTTACCTTTCTACCACCAACCATGCTGTAGGAGCCATGCTCGCACATCATGACTCTGAGCATCGAGAATAACTAGTTTATTACATAAGTCGTACTCTTTTGGATTACGAGAATAGGTATACACACGTAGAAAAGTTGTGCCTAGCCCTATCATTTGTGGCCACCAAACTCTGACATTACCTCCCGAATCACAAAACTTTTGTCATCACCAACGCTGACCCCATACATTATATGTATGCCAAACCTCATCTAAACCAATGCATCGCCCGATGGCTTATGCTCCTCACCAACCTCGACCTTGAGTTTGTACACCAGAAATCAGTCAAAGGAAAAACTATCGCAGACCAACTCGCGGAAGCCCCTTTACCTGGGGAACAATTTAGCAATTTTACTTTCCCTGATGAACTCATCGCAACTCTTTCACTCAGTGATGTGTCGTATCCAATGACCCCTCTTCTTCGATGGATCTAAATGCTAGCGCGGTGGAGGGGTAGGTGTTATTCTCATTCCTCTTGAAGGTGGACCTAGGCCTCTTTCATTCAGGCTCGATTTCCCCTGCACTAACAATACAACGGAATATGAGGCCCTTGTTTTGGGTCTCCACGTTATGTTACACTTAGGTGTGAAGTCTATTAATATTTTCGGTGACTCTCAATTGGTAGTAAATCAAGTTACTGACATCTACCAATGTAAAAATGAGGAACTTCAAAAGTACAAACATTACGTGGATTCACTTTTGACCTTATTTTCTCATTATTCTATCCAAACCATTCCCCACTCAACTAATAAATTTACAGATACTATGGCTTGATTAGCCTCACAAATTCCAGCCTTACCAACTGACTCAGACATATTTGTCTTGGTCCAACAATTCTTTTCCCCATATTACTTAGTTTTGGATGTTTGTATGGTAAATAATGTATCTGTTGATTCACATGATACCTGGTATCACCAATTTCATGACTACCTTACAACCTCTGTTCTACCACCTGACCTTACTAGTAATGGCAAACATGCTTTTCTTAAAAGTGTTTCTCATTATGTCGTCATGGGGGGACTCCTCTATAAACTTGGCTTCGATGGTATCCTCCTTCGTTGTCTAACCGGCGCTGAAGTCACTCACACCACCCAACAAATCCATGACAGACTTTGTGGTGGGCACTTTAGTGGCCTCGCCATGGCCAAGCGGATCCTTCACCTAGGATATTATTGGCCTACTCTCAATAAAGACTGTTGTGAATATGTTAAGAGTTGTGTTATGTGTCAACAACATGCCAACCTTCAACATACTCCTAGCCACCCGTTACAGGTCGCATGAGATCTTTAGCCTTTCTCACAATGGGGTTTAGACCTTATTCGCGATATTCACCCACCTTCTTCGCAGCATCACCATTGGATCATCACGGCAACCGAATATTACACTAAATGGGTGGAGGTCATTCTAATCATTTCAACCAAAAAAGAGAAAATCGTTGAATTCATCAATCATCACATTATCTATCGTTTTGGTGTTCCTCATCGCCTGATAACAGATAATGGAAAATCTTTCAAAAATAAGTTATTACAAGACCTTTGTGACAACTTTGGTATCAAACTTAGCTTCTCGTCACCCTATTATCCATAAGAAAATGGAAAAGTTGAATCTTCTAACAAAACCTTAACCAAAATTCTCATGAAAGTCGTTAACAATTCTGGGAAGAAATGGCATGATCACATCCCCTTTACCCTTTGGGCTTATCGTACCAGCATTCGTACTTCCACTAATGCCACACCATTCTCTCTAGTGTATGGTACCGAGGCTGTCTTGCCTCTCGAAATACAAATCCCTTCTCTTAGAATATCTCTTCAGGATGTTCTCACCAATGATGACTTCCGCCAAGAGCGGTTAGCCCAATTAGAGCTTCTCGACGAGTGTCATCTTACAGCTCTTGACCACCTTCAAATTTATCAAAAGTGCATTAAGTGTGCTTATGATAAGTGAATTCATGAGCGTACCTTTAAGATTGGTGATCTTGTCCTCAAAGAGAATCAACATGTAACCAAACTAGAAAAGAGCAAACATGGAAAATTTGCTCCTAATTGGATTGGGCCTTACATTATCACTCACACCTACAGATCAAGTACTTATTGTTTAGCTTCACTTAATGGTAAACCCAAGCCTGAACCCCTTAATGCCTTGCATCTCTGACCATTCTACTGGTGAATTTAGTGTTACATCACTTCTTATCTACCTTGCACTCGTCCCTTGAGCTCATTTACCACCTCATACACCTTGTTTCGTGCATCTCAAAATAGAATCAAGCTTACATGGTTTGATCATCACCTCCTCTTAAAGATGCCTTCCCCTTTTTTAGTCTGGTCCATGACTTAAAAGTATCAAAATAATAAGTTCTCAATTATACGATTCTGAGATATTCTTGAGTCAAACTTCCTGCAAAACCAGATACTTCATGCCAAATGGACATCTAGACCTCTAAGCTCTAAACTAGACTGCTCCCTCGACAGAAAGCTATGTGTAAAGCCGCATCTTCAATTATAAACTAGACTGCTCCCTCGAAGGACAGCTATGTGTAAAGCCACATCATGCTACTATAAGTAGACTGCTCCCTTGAAGGAAAGCTATACAAAGTCAGCCTCTATTAGAAGCTTCTCGCATTGATCAGCGTCGTGAAGACCTCAAGAAACAACAAAAATTCATATCCCATATAGACTTCCCGCATCGATCAATCTATATCCAGAAAAATAAAAGTAGTATTCAAAAGCACTTTTGAGTCATGGACTCGTCTATTTAGGTTTGGATCTATTTCGTCAAAATAATCACCTTATAACAAGTCCTCTACACCCCTAGCTATACCATCCACCTCACCTCACCATTTTTCAAAACAACAAAACTCAAGGGACGTGACGTATAACCGATATATTGTGATTACACAACTCATTCCACCTATTGACTTCTCGCATATGCAAGGTACCTAGAGATTCAAGCTCATCCTATGATAATACGTGGTTTGTTTAGCTCTTTCCAACTATGGGACATTTTTACCTCTTTTACCCGAATCTAGGATTATGTGTTGACCTTAATCATGACACGGTTCCCTAATGCTTGGGTAAGCTAACCCTCGCTTCACCTATACCTTACCAACTCCAACAACCTTACCCTACCAATATCAAAATTTTTACCAACCAACAAATTTCCTAACCACAACAAAATTTCCTGAATTCACCTCTCCCTGGTCCTAAGGGAGAACTACATCGGTCTGAGGCCCCTCCTTGCTTTATGCAATGGGCTATGTAGGCAGCACTTAGGAGACATGGGGTCTCCCAAGGTTAGTTCGACCATCCCCTACCATAACCTATCATGTGTGGTGTTTTGCTTAAAAATATAAATGTTTTTCACATATTTATAATGATAACACTCACCTTTGTCCTTTATCAATCCAAACATTCAAAACACAAACATTTCTTATTATTATCATAAAATCAAAATCAACATACATATTTAGTTTTATTTAGATGTTAAACAAATACATCTTCTCTATCATCGACGCACAGGTTAGCATCCTTATTTATTCTTCTACCCCTATGAAATTCACGTAGGCCCCCGCGCCTCATCCCGAACCAGGTAGTAATGGTGATCATCGACGCCACTCACCTGGCCTCTCCATCCTCAAAGGGGCCACTACTATTGGTTCCTCCCACTGATCCGCCAATCTCTCCTGTAAGATAAGAATACGCCCTCTCACGTGGAGGAATCTTACCTCTAGTCTCTCCACTCGTGACTGCGAAACTTGTAACAATCTCGTTGTCTCATTCACCTGTGTTTGAAGCTGGTGAACTAAACCCTGCAGGCAGTCTCTCTCCACTGTAATCACAACTATGTCAGGATGATCGGCCCTCTCACATGTACTTCACAGCTCTGCTACCCACCATAATCTATAAGACTCTGTCACTCCTGCATCCATTACCCTGCGATCAGCTGCTGTCTCTTTTGGTCCTTCTGGAAGTGTCGGTCATGGAGGTGAGAAGGGTGCCTTGGCGTCAATCCTCCTGTATGGTCTATGAGCCATGGGTATATCCTGAACAAATCTAAATTGTAAACACACGTGATCTAGAGGAATCCTCTTGTACTCACCTAGCCTGTGTCCTGCGATCCACCTCAATCACTCTACACTCTAGAAAACCGATACCGGTCATAACTAACTGATATCGGTTACCTGCCTAGTTTACCCTAACTCATGCTCTTCTCCACCGAAATCTATTTTTCACCACATCACCTACCCCCGACCTTTGCTTAATAGCCTTATTTAGAATTCATTGGCTTGACCCAAGGCCGCAACCAACCAATCAGCCCGACCCACGGCCGCAACCAACCAATCAACCTGACCCAAAGCCACAACCAACCAATCAGCCCCACCCAAGGCCGCATCAACCCAATCGGCCCGGTCCAAGGCCGCACCTAACCAATCAGCCCGACCCAAGGCCGCAACCAACCACTCAGCCCGACCCAAGGCCGCAACCAACCAATCGACCCGACCCATGGCTGCACCAATTAAGTACCTTGAGAAAAGCCCACAAATTACGATTCTATCCACCCATAATGTAGTTGTTTGTTCAATCGAGCTCACTTGTTCGTGTTTTAGCATGACTAGGATACTTGAATTGATCAGCCAACCAGCTTTGCTTAGATCGAGACCATGACGTTTATCTCAACCAAACCAACCATTTGGTACTGCCGAACATGCCTAAATATTCCGGTACCTTCCCCGTTATATCCCCTAGCGCTACTTCCTATGCCTTGGATACTAGGATTATATCAACCTTGTTTAGATAAACTATCGACCTTTGCCTATGAATTGCTTGTTTGCTCTTCAAACCATGTACCCTGGTCGCACTACTGCATTTTAACGTGCGTCGGCTTCCTTGAACTTACCCCAGCATCTCACCATCATTTACCCTTTATCAACCCTATCCCTGATTTCATGTCACCTCCATCTGTGATAAACTTGAGGGGGATTACCTATACCCTTAACTGGGGTAACCAATTTTTATTATTGTCAGTGCAGCTTTAAAATACAAGCTACACGACAACAAGGGGCAAATGTAGACACAAAATTTGGGTCTTACGACTCCCTGTACCCCGTATCTCGTCCCGTAACCTAACCCTACCTCACCACCTAAAACCTTACACACTTAATTATTTATTAATTACCTTATAATTAATAAATCCACATCTCCAACCCTGCCACCTCACCTCGCCACCTCACTATGACCTAGCCCTAACCCTAAACTAACTTAATTAAGACCTATGACTTGGTCTATACCCACACCCATGACTCATCACCCCTCACCCGCATCAAAACAAACCTAATAATGACTTGACCAAGCCCACAACTAACCCCTCGAGAGAAAAAGAGGGAAATTTGGCTATTTTACTAAAAATAGCCAACTTTGACCTAACCGACATCAGTCCCTACACGGTCGGTGTCGGTTAGGCAACCACCATCGGTTCCCTGTAAATGACCTCCCCCAACCAAAAACAAGGGATTCGGAATTCATTTGGCAGGAGAGAGAGAAGTGAAACAAGTAGAAGAGGTTGCAGAGAAGAGGATCGAGCCCAAGACTGTAACTGAGCAAGTAGATCACTATCACACTCGTCCAAGCATTGGAAAAGACTAAGGATAGCTTCATCAGCTCGCTTTCCAATACTAGATCATCCCAACTAAGCCTTACTATCGCCACCACATTCCTTGGACATGTATCTTCATCAGGAACTAGTAAGTAGTATCTTGTATGTTTCTAAACACCATTTCTTAAACTTTTAATTCATAATAATTATAAGCTCACTCCTAGATCTACCACCCTGCAGCACTCTACACCTAACTTTCATTCATTAACCTCGATATTTCCCCTAAGACAGTTTTCTCCATCACCCTACTACCCCCCCCAAATCATTTATTAACCCTATAAAAACCATAACCACCTTACAACTGACTTCCATTCAAAACCCCTAAATCACTGCCCCTACCGATATTGGTTATCTTCTACCGGTATTGGTGTTATAACTGCAGTTGGTTATCCAGTGACCAGCATCGGTCACTGTGACTTATACCAAAACCAACCTTTCCCTTATTTACCCCTAAACAATCTCATATCCAGCTAGGTCTATCCTTGTAAATTGATCTGAATGCATCAATAACCGGTGACTAAACAAACATCATGACATTTTATTATTGGTAGTTTAGTCTCTATTCCTTTTTAACAAGGTACCTAAATCATGATTTCGCAATAGCTTCTTTGTTATCATTTTCATTAATTCGTATTAAAAGGGGAACTGACCACCTTCGAAAGGAAGTCTAATATTTCATGGGCCTAAGGTAGTTCCCTCACTTATTGTCTAACTAAGATCTGGTGGTCTTGTATTCTTACTTATAGGTAGTCCTTCCCAGAAAAAAAGGAGTTCTTCACAATTGATCTGATCTCTCTACGGTACGTGCACACCTTCCCAACACTCAACAGGTATTCCTCCTAGCCCTAACCCTTATCTGTTTCTCAAGAGAATGAAAGGATAGAAGCAACTCTATTCTGAAACAAAATTCTGTGCGAAACAGTAAGTGACAGTCTTTTATTTCATTTGGAAAAGTGTGACTCTCCTTTCAAAATATGGGAGAAATTGGAGGATTTATTTAGTAAGGTGGATCATATGAGATCCATGCAACTTGAAATTGAGATCACCTCTCTTAATCCTGAATATTTTCTAGCAATTATAGACTATCTTACCAAGTTCAAGCATTTTTTGACACAGGTGAAGGGGAGTGGAAGAGATAATAAATATGAAGAGTGTGTTTACTTGATTCTATCCAAGTTGAGAGGACCATTCCAAAAAAAAAAAAT
This sequence comes from Taxus chinensis, assembly GCA_019776745.2. Taxonomy (NCBI): domain Eukaryota; kingdom Viridiplantae; phylum Streptophyta; class Pinopsida; order Cupressales; family Taxaceae; genus Taxus; species Taxus chinensis. Next base: position 816,581,026 of record CM034149.1, read on the forward strand.
TACCTTTTTCTCTAGCATGGATGCCTTAGGTGACACCTTCAAAATGTCTAACTTAGAAACATTTTTTAAAAGACTTACTAGGGACGAATCCAAATTATCTCACCTTGAGTCTTCCACCTCTCAAAAGGCATTAGTTGCATCTAATCCTAAGTTCAAGGGAAAACCAAACAGTAAAACCAAATCCAAACCTTCTCCATCTCAAAATGCTTCTAAACCCAAAGAAAACAACTCAAAACCCAAGGAGTCTTCTAAATCTAAGAACAAGTCTAGCCGTTCATGCTCTTTTTGTGGGGATAGTAATCATGAAGAAAATAGGTGTTATAAGTGAATGCAAGCCTTAAAGGATGCAGTCAAGAAACAAAAAATTTCTATCTCCACTCCACCTCCTTCTAATCAGCATGGAAAAACACTTAATATTGTTGGAAGATCTCAGTCACCACTTGCAGACAATTAGGTTATAGATTCTGGTGCTTCTCATCACATGACTTCTTCCAATGAGTCTTTTGTTTCTCTAGGTTTGAGTTCTACTTCCAAAATTGAGGTTGTAGATTCTTCCTTTCTTTCTATTGAGGGAAAAGGTGATATACAACTTGATAGTGGCACTATCCAAGATGCACTATATGTTCCTAACATCACTACAAATTTACTTTTTGTATATCAAATTTGTCATTTTAGTCAAGGGAAAACAGTGACTTTTACACTACATGGGGTAGAAGTAAGAACTTTTTTGGAGCCTTATTCACTTGTTTCTCAGCGTATTGTTGATCATAGTTCAAGACTACATCACTTTCAGGGTTTTGATGACACTTCTTCAATAGGGACAGGATTGGTTTCTCATTCAGATTTAGATAGTAAGCTTTGGCATGAAAGATTTGGACATCTCAATCATAGATATTTGAAGCAGTTGAACACTCATGGTAAGGTAGATGGTCTTCCTAGAGTTTCTCATCTTGAGGGAGTTTGTCATGGTTGTGCATTAGGGAAACAACACAAAGATCCTTTTCCTAAGAATTTGTCTAAGAGAGCTGTTATCCAAAATTCACCCTCAAGGTAATTTTGATAACATCCATCAAATTATTTAGTCCTAAGCAAGTAGATTGAATCAAGGCCTGAAATCATGTTTTTAGGGGCCCCTCAGCTTCTCTCTAACTCTCCCATCCAAGAAGAAATCCCAACGAGTAGAAAATAGGGGAAATTTGCAAAAAAAAAGGTTGCAGGACTGTTTTAAATCATTTCGGGTCAAAAGGGTTCGGGTCATACCAGTTCGGGTCGTACTGAAGTTCGTCGTACCAAGCTTGGGGCCGAAAAATAAAGAAAATCAGCTAAGTTAGACATTTTTGTCCCAGGTGGTCTGCGAGACAGTTGGAACGTCGGGACGCGAGGGACGCAAAAAGCTGAAATGGCCGAGAGCAGGGAAAATCGCCAAGTTTTGTTTCTCACGGTTTTGGGACAGCCAGGACAAAAGTACGCGCGGGATGTGAATCAGCTGATTTTTCGCAAGACGGTCCATTTTGGGCAGTTCGGAGATTTTTGTCCGGGACAGCCGGGACAAAGGTACGTGTGGGACGCGAGGGATGCGAAAAGGCAAAGAAGCCGCAAGCAGGGACAAGGAAGCCCAAATCGGCCGATGTGGGAGAATTCATCTGGGACAACCGAGACAAAGGTACGCGTGGGATGCGAGGGATGTGAAAATTCGAAATGGCTGAAGGTAAAGAAGAAAAGTCAACATTTAACCTGTGAAACTTCAAACGGCCATAACTTTTGACTCTGAGCTCCGATTTTCACAAAATTGGACTTTCTAGAATGAGCACGACGTCCTCTATGCCACAAAAAGTGAATTTATTATTTTTAATGAGGGTATATATATTTAAATAAAAGAAACATATTTGGCTTCAGTCAGTTAATGCTCATTCCCGTCAAATGACAGAAAACACCTGCCAGACCCAAAATAGCTGCCCGCACTCAGAAGGCCATAACTTTTGCATTTCTCAATGAAATCACACAAACTTGGTACCATTGGAATCGTGGCTCTGAGCCCAACACACAACAATCAATAAATTCTAGATTTGATGACATATCAATGGATATTTTTTTATAACGTGGCTGGGTTTATAACAGTGTTTTATTTGGTGGTTGGGAGTGCAATTAAGAGGCATGGTCATCATTCTTTCTCTGCTGCAGCACCTAGGATGGTCTGGGGAGCCTTTTACAAGTAATATACAATAATTTTACTCCATTTAATGTCTCTTACAAGTGGTTGAAGGACATATTTTGGGATTTCCATTTTCCTTTCTCTCTTTCTTCTCATTTTTTCTATAAATTGGAGTGTTGGGCTCATTGTAAAGAGGTAGTTTTGCTAGCAAAGCTCTACCAAAATTCCTTTGTGAAGCTGATGTGTTACAGGCCCTTGTTGTGGACTCCTTGCATGGTGATCCAAGCCATTATCTTGTAATAGATTGAACTGTGCATATCATGAAGCAATAAAATATAAGCTTGTGGATGTATCTTCCCCTGCTATGTTTTCTTGCATTCTTCTTACCCCTTCAACCTTGATTACAAGAATATTGTGTCTATTATTATGTTCATACAGGGACCCATTATCATTTTGTATGTTTGAGATATTTTTGTGAATGCATTTTGCTACATTGTGGAGAACTGTCATCACCCCTTCTAGTGTGCACTTTACTTTTGTATCTCATGCATTTAAAGACTACTCTCACACCCTCCTTTTCTGGTGTATCACCGCTTTAGTGTAGGCTTTCATTTTATGCATTCTCTCTCCCTGGTCCCTTAGAAATTTAGGTTAGAATAGTTAGTTTCCCCTGCATTAGAGTAGATTGTAGCAGGTAGTTTAGGAGCAAGAACCAGCTTTCTCTGGAGGTCTATCTCAAGTAGCAAGTCCCACAACTTGGAGATAGTATCCATGTTATCCAATCACACCATGAGTTCAAGTATATGCACTTGTATAAATAGAGGGGTGATGTGATTTGGTGATAACAAGAGCTTCTTCACCACTTGAGCTTGTGCATAGTGACTTGATGGTTTTTCCTACTCCATCTTTCAATGGAGCTAAGTATGCATTTACATTTATTGATAATTTCTCGAGGCATACTTGGGTTTATTTTCTCAAGTAAAAAATTGATGTTTTTTCACACTTCAAAGTCTTCAAGGCTTTGGTTGAGAAACAATCTTCTAGTAGCATAAAGAACCTTTGCACTGATAATGGGGGGGGGGGGGTACTTTAGCAATGAGTTTTCTATTTTTTTAGCAATTCAAGGCATTATTCACCAGCATTCTATTCCTCATAATCCACAATAGAATGGATTAGTAGAAAGGAAGAATAGAACTTTGGAGGAAATGGCTAATTGTATGATGCATTTTAGATATATACCTCCTATTTATTGGGTAGAAGTAGTTAATTGTGCTAACTATATTCAGAAATTGCACACCACACAGAGCACTTGAGCATTTGACTCCAGAGGAAGCTTGATCCAACACTACGCTATATGTCTCATTTTTTTGAGTCTTTGGGAGCCATGCTTGGGCCTTTGTGCCAAAGAAGAAAAGGAAAGCTTTAGATAAGAAGAGTAAACCCTTGATCTTTGTAGGGTATTGTGAGGACATGAGAGTTTATCATCTTTTAGATCCTGATACACATGATGTTCTTTTTCAAACACATGTTCAGTTTGATGAGTGTTTCACTCCTCATGATTTTTCATCTTCTTCCATTCCTTCTTCTTCTTCATCTCATCTTGAGGAGATTGATGAGGAGGTTATAGATGCCATTGAGGATCCTATTCCCACTGATGTTGTTACTATGCCTAAGTGGGCTTGTACTACAATTTCTGAGGCAGCGCCTTTCATAGAGGATCTTACACCCACTAGGCATCATCATGCACATTCTACAGGTTATGGACTTTTGTGTCAAGTAGTTTTTGAGGATCCACATACCTTTTCAAAGACTCATGGGATACAGGAGTGGGATGATGCGATGGTAGCTGAGTATTCTTCTTTAATGAAGAATTATACTTTGGCTTTGGTATCTCTTCCTAAAGGAAGAAAGATGGTTAGGTGTAAGTGGGTATACTGAACCAAATACATAGCAGATGGGTCCATTGACAAGTATAAGGCTCATCTTGTTGCAAAGGGTTTTTCACAAGTTAAAGGTATTGATTACTCTAAGAATTTTGCACCTGTTGCCAAGATGGATTTTATACGCCTTGTACTTGCTCTTGCTACATCATAGGGTTGGCCCGTATACCAGATGGAAGTGAAGAGTGCCTTCTTACATGGAGATCTAAAAGAGGAAATATACATGGAGTAGTCGGTTGGATTTGTTCAGGATTCTTCTCTTACTTGTAGGCTCCGAAGGTCTCTCTACGGTCTCAAACAATCCCCTCACACTTGGTATGAGAAGATGGATTCTTTTCTTCTATCTACTAGTTTTGTTCATTGTCACTCCGATCATACAGTGTATCTTTAGCATGTCGATGAGTATATTGTGATACTTTTCTTATATGTTGATGATATGTTACTTACGGGAAGCTCTTCTTCCCACATTCAAAGTATTAAGAGGGCTCTTTCTACATAGTTTGACATGACAGATCTTGGTCTATTGCATTATTTCCTTGGTTTTTAGATTTCTTAGACAAATTCAGGGAATCATTTAAGTCAGCAAAAGTACACCCATGATCTTCTTAGGTGCTTTGATATGGCTGATTGCAAGCCAAGTCCATCTCCTTTTCAGTCTGGGGTTTCTCTTACATCCACATGTACCACACCACTTTGTGATCCTACATTGTATAGGTAGTTGGTTGGGAGTCTCATGTACTTGACCCATACTCACCCTGATATTTCATTTACATTAGGGTTTGTATCTCAGTTTTCCCATTCTCCTCATAGTAGTCATTGGTAGACTGCTAAAAGGATTTTTCACTATTTACAGAGCACTTCGCACTTTGGCCTACACTACACTAGGGGTTCTACTCAGTTGGGTATACAAATTCAGATTGGGTAGGTTCTATTGATGACGGGCATTCTAATTCTAGCTATCTTTTCTGTCTTGGTTCTTCTCTAGTCACTTTGGCGTGCAAAAATTGATAGGCTATTGCACTTTCATCTTCAGAGGAAAAGTACAGGGCAGCAGTTATAGTGAGTCAGTAGATTCTTTGGCTTTGCCAATTATTGACAGAGTTTGGATTCCCACAGCATTCATTGACTGTACTTTGGTGTGACAACCAAAGTGTAATTCACATTTCTCGAAACCCAGTTGAGCACCAGTGGACCAAACATATCGAGATACACATCCACTTCATTCGGAAACACATTCAAGATGGATTTCTTTGCTTGGAGTACCTTCCGACTCAGTAGCAGGTTGCAAACATCTTTACGAATCCTTTTGCATCACCTTGCTACCTTGAGTTTCGTGGAATGCTTGGGGTTTCGGAAGTTGTTCTTGGGGGGTTTTCGTGAGAACATCCTCCTTCTTCTTCTTTCTCTTTCCTTATAGCAGGATTCTTTCCTTCTTTTGGTTTGAGATTTCTTCATGGACATATTGTACATGAGTACCTCATCAGGCCTAGTTTTTGAGATTCATACTGTGGACATGCCACTTCTATTTTGGCCCCTAACTTCACTTGAGGGGGGGTGTTAGAGTAGGTATTTACCTTAGCTCATGTTCACCTAGGTACATTATTTACCTTTATTGTATTTATCCTCACCCACTTATGTGTGTGGATATTTCTTTTTATTTATTTAGATATTAGGAGATATTATTTAGTTGTTAGGTATAGTTCTTTCCATGATCTATGGTATTGATTAGTTCTTTCCTAGATCTATGGTATTGACTAGATTCTTGATGTCTAGTTCTTTGATGACTAGTTCTTTCCATGATTTATGGCTTGATCTACGACCTTGACTAGTTCTTAGATTGTTATTCCTTACCTATATAAGTAAGGCCCATTCTCATTGTATTTCATTGAGTTCCATAATAATATGATATTGTTGTTCATTTGTTTGCAAAGGTTTATGTAAAGTTATTCTGGCAAATTGCTTTCATCTTATTGATCATGATGTTTGATTAGCATATGTGTTCTTGGCTTGGCATGATCTAGTTATCATTCCTTTTATCTGTTCTAGATTCTGACACCATAGTAGGGGAGGAAGAAATAATTGATTATGTAGCCTCTAACATATCTGAAAACCTTAACACAAACCAGGAGTCTTATTTATGATTTTAAACCATGAATAATATTAGCTATATATGTATCTAATCTAAATAAGTGATAGTCACATTTCTATCTTATTGTCTTATAGTATGATCATAAACATCAATAAAATCTTATCGCATTTTTCTGAGTGGTGACATTGTCTTGTTTAAGTGTGATCTTTATAAGCTTGTTTACAGGGAAAGGAGATATGATCGAACACTTAACATAGTGTGAAATAAAAACATAATCAACATTGCGGGTACCCTATAAACCCCACCATATAGAGGTCAAGCTCGGTTGTTACCCCTTCAACCAATCAAGAAAACCAAAGGTAAAAACCATGCAAGACATTTATTATAAGGTAAAGCACTTTTAAAAATTACTCAAATGATGAAGTCGGGGTGAAAGAAGAAAGTGGCATGGGTGTAACCAAAGCAGTTGATGTGGGTAAGAGAGTGGGAGCAAAAACTGATATGGGTTCCACATATGGTATGATGGGAAAGGGTGGAATAGATATAGTCAAGGTGGTCAATCCTACTAAAATGGATGAAGTAAATGATGAGGTTAATAAGGAAGTTGACGAAGGACCAATGCTAGATGTGTAAATAGGATGAAATGGTTGTTTCATGAATGTCTCTCAGGGTATGAATTATATATTTTCTAATGGGGTTTTGGTAGCTGTAGATGTGGAAGTAGATGCCAAGACAAATATGGGTATAATAGACGTGGGGAGGATATCAAAGGAAATGGATGTGGTCAATGATGAAGTTATGTATCGGATATTTTCCTAATCAACAAAGTTCAGGGTGCTTATAGTATGACCGTTACATGCTTGGGTTGTAGTAGAAGTGGTATCTTGTCTTGTCGATGTATGATTTGGGAAAGGTTGTTTAAAAGTGTCGACTGGTTAATTGGGTGAAGAATTTGGATTTTCAACTTGAAGATCGCCCTTATCAATGAGTCTTTAGACTAGATTTTTTGAAAGTATGACATATTTCTATGTTGTGACCTCAGACTTGGTGATACTTGTAGTAAATGTCTTCACGATACCATACAAGTTTCGGTATTGTCTCATCAACTATTTGGATAGGAGGAAGTGTGATAAGGTTTACTACCATTAATTTTTAAAATATTGTATTGTATGACTCCCCAAGGGGAGTATAGTTAGAAACTATTTGAGTGACTCGTTGTTGAGTCCATGTGTTAGACGTAAATGCAGGAGATGATTTAACAACTACAACATTGGTTGATGCCTTTGATTTTTCATTTTGTGTGGATAATTTAGTAAATTCATGTTTGGGTTTATTTGATTCCAGTTTTAAATGGACCTACTCAATGACATGTGTTTCTAGTTTGTAGGCCATGGTGAAGGCCTCATCGAAGGTTTGGAATGATTAAATTTGTAAATTCAAAGATATATTCTTTACACTTGAGCGTGAGAAGAAATTGATGAGATAATCTATCTTTGAATTGGTGTCACTTATGCCATCCTAAAGAGGGGTAAATGTAGACACCTATAATTTAGCCCAAGTAATTTAAATACTTAAATTGTGCTAATTATATCCTTTCCCACAAATTGATGACATACAGTTAATAAATACTCATTTTATCTTCTATCGCCATTAATTAGTTACATTACATTAATTAATTAACTCCTCTATCTAACAAATACACCAATTAACATGATTCCATTAATCAGTTCGCCTTTCTATCTAGATTAATTAATTATTTCTAATTAATTAAGCACCCCTTTCTATCTAGATTAATTAATTAATTATCTCTTCTATTTAATTAATAAATCGTCATTTATTTGATTAAAATCCTCTCATAACATAAATCATACTAATTATTCCTCTAAAAAGCTTATATAAGCTTGAACACCTATTAATTAATCACTTTGGTTAATTAATAAATCCCCTAAAACCCCATGAGTCACTAAAAGACAAAATAAACTATCCTAAGGTTCACTCAACCCGTCCTAAACATCCCTTATCCACAACTAACCCAATCTCTCCATTTATCCCACATGAAGAGGGATGTAGAGATTATTATATCCATTGGGCTATATAAAGAGCCCTCCTCCTACCTTTACACTTACACCTACATTCCTAAATGAGCATAAAGCATACACTATAGCCATTTATCATCTTTGAGCACTCTTCCATTAGAAGATATTTCCTTCTCCATTTCTTGTATTCATCCACCCAAGTTTTGAAGTCATATGGAGATATGTCAAATGGTCTTGTAGCCATGATTTGACACGACTCCATTCTTAGAAACCTTAGGATTTCAAGCACATAATCAACTCTTTGATTGCTATAGGTCTACCTAGGTTCAATCTCATCTTATTGTTAACATTCAATAAGAGATAAAAGTTAGTTTATTTAGCATATTAGCTTGAGATGTTCATTTTATGTTTAATGTAGAAATGTTGATAGGTTAGCTTTGTTTAAGCTATTAGCATGATGATGCATAGGTTTAGTTTAGTATTGTATTGAATCTACTAGGTGTTAGTTTCATCTTTACTTGCATTAATAACTATTTCATGCCCCATCGAGTGTCGATGGGGCGATGAAAGAAGGCGATCGATGATAGAAAAAGGTGAGAGAAAGGAAATAAAAGAATAGTAAGGAGTAGGATGCCCCACGTGAATAAGAAGAATAGTGTTGATAGAAGAATGATGTAGAAGAGGAATGATAGATGGAAAGAAAAGAGTGAGCTTCCATCCAATGTATTAAAACAACTTTATTGTCATCATATTTCCAAAGATATACGTCATCGGTCCTTATTAAAAATATAATCATACAACAAAAGTAGGATGACATGAAAATCCATACTACGAATAGTTTTCCATTGTTGAAACACCCACTCAATGCAACATATGAAAATCAATTCAATATGAGAAGGAAACAAGATCATTTAACAAGGAAAACAAGTACAAACACACATATTCCAACCAACAATAGTCAAGACGGTTGTACAAATGTTTTGCTATCAAGCTAAAGATCCCCAAATGTTCATGATTGATGAAAAGGGTTAAAAAAGGTGCCCCAAGCAAGGATACATGCAAGGGAATATGTTGAAGGACACTGGGTCCAATGAAAAAAAGCATAGTGCGCTACTAAACAGTACCAAGAAACTATATGTGCCCCAAAATATTGACGAAGTAAGTAGGATAACTTTGTAAATGGTTGTAAATCTGATGATCCACAAGTCATTTGATCTGTGAATATGTGAAATTTCCAACAAGATATGGAAATAATACCATGCACAAGACACGAGTTTCAGCCGCTATGAGCTGGTTTACCTAGTTTTGTAAATTTTGCAATTTTTAGGTTTTTTTAAAAAAATAGATTATTTTAGAATTTTGACAGTTTGGATAGAGAAGAAGTTATAAGAATCAGTAAGAATCTCCTAGGAGCAAAATAAATTCCCCATGGAGAAGAAAGAAGCAACATGTAGAAAATAATGCCGCAGCACAACGAAAAGATTGACAAAAAAATTATTTAATAAAAAATAATTATTCAATGGAGTGTGTAGAAGAAGGGATATTTCCTAGGAGTAATAAAATTGTCCTAGTGAAAAGAAATGAGTACCAGATGGAAAATAATTCCCCAGCATGGTGAAAAAGTAAGGAAAATAATTATTTAAATAAAATAACTATTCATGGTGAGTAGAAGAAGAGTTAGAGTGTGATGTTATATGGTTTGATTTCACACTTTTGTATGTATCATATTGATAGTTGAGATGTTTTTACCACATGTGTTTTATTTTGATATGATAGATCCATAGATGATATCAATTGATTGTACCTGTGATGCTCTAGATATGTGGATGGGATGACACGATGATATTGGTATGGGGGGATAGATTTTGATATTTGTGATCCCTCTTACCCACATGTGATGATACGATATGTGATGATTATCTTAGCATTCATGTGTGATGTATACTTATCTTTTTATTTATATGATGTATATATGATGTTAGATGTGATTAAATTGATGGAGATATGATGATGTGGTAACAAAACAATGTACATGCAACAAGAAAACACAATCAAATGTTAACAAAATACACAGCGCCAACCAATCATGAATTAATATAACTATGTACAATTATTTACAAGCATGCAAAAAAACACTACATATGTACAAGTAAGAATGGATCTAATCCAAGCAAGAAAAGAAAAAATTACCAAAGTATGTCTAAGCAATAAACTACACAAATGTACAAACAAGAAACAACTATACAAGTAAACAATGTACACAAACAAAATAAGAAAAAAGATAAAGTAAGTAAACTAAAGTTATGTTTTTGTAAGATTGTTTTGTGAAACACTTTTCTACTACTTTTGTGTTTTGTGAAACAATTTTCTATTGTTTTTTTTGTTTTATTGAAATAATTTTCTATTTTTTTTTTGAAAAAAAATTCTAATATTTTTTGTGATTTTCGTGAAACAATTTTCTATTATTTTTTGTGATTTTCTAAGGTTTCCCGAAGCTACAAATAGGTAACCAAGAAACGTGGATGCCCCCAGCGTTAGATAGAGAATATATAAGGGAAGGCACCACATGCTTATAAATAGGAAGGTGAAGTCGTAGAAGTGCCCCCAACATTAGATGGGGAATATGCAAAGACCATCCCCTCATAGGGAATCTCATATGCAGACACAGAACTAGCCCTAGGATAAGTACAAGTACCCTCCAGATGCAAGATTCTTGTGAACAAAGAATCTGCCCAAGGCGTTGGAAACCAGTTTTCACCAAGGGACATATCCAATGTGCCACCATTGCATGGTTTTCACATATGGATGACCTGTTTTCTCTTTTTCTTTTTTTCTCTTATTTTAATTTTCTTGTATTTTGATCATTTTTACTATTTTTTTTGTTTGCTTTTTCTGATTTTTACACCATGTTTAAGCATAGAACTGCTTAAGGTGCATGGAATTCATAGGTTCATGGAGCTCATCACTATTGGGATGGGCAAGTTTGTATGCTCCCGTACCATATTTTGCCACAATGATGTAATGTCCTAAATAATGTGGTTCGAACTTTCCTTTCTTCTCCCTTTCTACCCTTGTGTTGAACTGATTTTCTTTCATGACCAAATCTTCGACCTCAAACTGAAAAGGTATGACCCTTTTGTTGTAATTTCTGGAGATACTTTTCTGATACACTTCGAGATGGTTAAGGGCACAAATACACTTTTCATCCACGAGTTCTAATTCTGCCAACATGGCCACTCTGTAATCCTCATCCTTGTCCAGGTAATCCCTAAGAGATATTCTCAAGGAAGGAAGCTTGATTTACATTGGGATGATCGATTTAGTTATAAATACTAGGGAATGGGGTGCCACACCAGTAGGAGTGCAAATGGAGGTCCTATAATCCCAGAGGGAGAGGTGAATTTGCAAATTCCAATTGCAACCTGTCTTACTCACCATTTTTTCATGATTCGAACCAATGTTTTGTTAATAGCTTAAGCCTGCCCATTACCTTGTGGATAATATGGCATAGACCATTTCAATTTTATCTGAAATCAATGAAAAAGGTCCTTCATTGTCTTTTTCTTGAATTATTTTCCATTTTCAGTAACTATGGCCATAGGAATGTCATACTGACATATAAGGTGATTCATGATAAACTTTGAAATCTGAGCTCCTGTAACATAAGTGAAAGGAACAGCCTCCACCCACTTAGTGAAATATTTTATAGCAATGATGATGTGAGTATGACCATTAGATGAGGTAGGGGTGAGCTTTCCTATTAAATCCAATCCCCATTTGGAGAATGGTCATGGGGTTGTGATTGTATGCAATGGTTGTGATGGCGCATGGATGAAATTTCCATAATTTTGAAATAATATGCATTTCCTTACATAGTTACAACAGTTTGTTTCCATAATATTCCAATAATAGCCTACTCTCAACAATTTCTTAGCTAGAACCATTCCATTTGTATGGGTGCCACACATCCCTTCATGCACCTCTTTAATCACTTGGACTAACTCTGTAACATCTAGAAAATGCAACAAATTCCTATTGTAGCCATGACAATAGAGTGTATCTCCTAGGAGGGTATAACGGGCTATCTAGTGTATAAGCATTTGTTTTTCAGGATGGAAGATGTCATGAGGGAAGGTTTTGTGTTTAAGATAAGTATAGATGTGTACATACCATGGGGAATAGGGACCAACAACTTCACAAGCCAAACATGATTCGGGTATATCATACGGAGGCTAGCGTATATTCTCAACAAAGAATGGTATGGCATTGCTCTCTGGTGGAATTCATAGCATAGAACCTATAGTGGCCATAGCATCTGTGGATCCGTTTTGTGCTCTTGGAATCTACTCGAATGTGATATGCACAAAATATTCTTTCAAGGTTTCCACCAATTTTTTTAGGGGATGAGTTTCTCATCCTTGACTTTATACACATTGTTGACTTGTTTGATGATAAATTTTGAATCACCAATGATCTTAACATGATGGATATGCCATTTGATTGCTAGTTTTATCCCTGTGATGAGCGCTTCATATTTTGCAATGTTATTTGTACAAGGAAAACCAAGGTGAAAAGCTTGAGGTGGGTCACTTGAAGGAGTAATTAAATCCAAACTTTCCCCCAAACCATGAAAATTAAAAGATCCATCAAAGTGCACCTGCCACATGACAGATTCCTCAATATACAATAATGATCCTCTTTTGTCTAGCAGCTCCAAAATTATACGCTCTATTCCTGGTAACAATGATTTTTCTAACTGGTTGGCTAGTACTTTCCCTTTTACAAAATTTTGATGCACATACTCCATGTCAAATTCACTTAGTAGAATGATCCAATTCTCCATTCTACTTGTAAGGGCAGGTTTTGACAACAGGTACTTAAGCGGGTCAACTTTGGATATAAGCTTGGTTTTAGTGTTCAACAAGTAACAGAAAAGTTTTTGGAAAGTGAAAAATACAGCCAAACAAAAATTTTCAATTTGAGGGTAGTTGAGCTCGTAAGCCATGAGAGTATGACTGAGATAGTACAAAAAAAAATCTCCATGTTCGAGGTCATATTGGGCTAGCCACACACCAATAGTGAATTGTGTGGTAGAAATATATAGCAGAAGTGGTTCACTAAGAGTTAGAGACATGAGGACAGGTGGATTGGATAAGTATTCTTAAGCAAGGTGAAATCCTATTATTTCTCTGGTCCCCAAATAAAGGCAACATCCTTTTTAAGTAGGTGAGTGAATGAATGACACTTATTGGTAAGTTGGGAAATGAAGTGACGGATGGCATATATCTTTCCTTGCAAGCTGCGTAGTTGTTTGATGTTTTTGGGAGCTGGAATTTTAGTAATGATAGTAACTTTAGCTGGATCTACCTCGATCCCTCTTCGAGATACAATGAATCCAAGCAGCTTCCCTAAAAATATGCCAAATACAAACTTCTTATGATTTAACCTAACTATGTATTCCCGCATGTGTTCGAAGATACACCGTTAAATCTTAGGGTGATCTACTCTTGTCTTGGATTTCCTAAGGATATCATCCACATAGTGTTTCATGATGTCATGAGTCATATCATGGAAAATCATGGTCATTTCCCTTTGATAAGTTTCTCCTACGTTTTTAAGACCAAAGGGCATTACCTGATAACAAAAATTCCCCCAGGAGGTTATGAAGGTCATCTTGTGTTGATCCTCATTTGTGATTTTGATTTGATTATAGCCTGAAAATACATCCATAAGATATAATATTTCATATCATGTAGGGGAATAAACAATCATATGAATATTGGACAATGGGAAGTCATATTTTGGACATGCATTATTAATATATCGAAAATCCATACAGATTCCTATATTGACAGGTTTCTTTTGTAAGGGGACTATGTTTGATATCCATTCTGAGTAATCAATAGGTCGAATGAAGCCTTCCGCTAGCAATCTTTCTAACTCTTCTTTAATTAGAAGGGAAACCCATGGATGCATTTTTGTAAGATTTTGTTTGATGGGCTTGGTGTTTGCGTGCATTACTAGGTTCCAAGTCCAAGACATGAAACTTCATGTGATGACAAGTGGGTCTGACTTCCATGAGTAATGTGATTGTGCCAGTTGACTCTCTTTCTACATTGTTGTATGTATTTATGGTAATGATGTGGGACTCGAGGTCTTCTTCTGTATGTCCCAATTTCTTAAATAATTTTAATGTGCATGTATTTAACCCTAATCCATTGTCCATAAGCACTCATTTTATCTTTCAGTGGGTGACAAATACCTCAATATACGAGGGGAGATTATGTATTGGATCTTCAATAGGGATCTCCCCATGATTAAAGGAAATGTACTCAATTGGTATAATGTTAGCTACCATAGCTTGAGGATGCATAGGATCTAATTCTAGTGGCACTCCTGACCCCTGAAGAGTTTTATACAAAATTTCCTTATGTACATTCGATATTTTGAGAAGATCCAAGATTGAAATATTGGCAGACATCTTCTCAATTTTTTCTAAGAGGTTGTACCTACCATCTTGTGGGGTCGACAAAGAGAGTTCAAGAATCATGAGGCGGGTGTGCCTTGTTACCGCAATGCAATCCTTTCCCTTGATTCGAATGGTGCTCACATGGTCACTAAGAGAGTGGATACATCAAATGAGCAAATCATAATGATTATTGTCCTTCTTGGTATATAGATAATTCGCCGCTTTGTAACTATGGGATGACTCTCCTCAATATGGATTTTTCTCATCTAACTTACCATGTTTAGGGAATGGTTCTTTGAATATTCCCATATTTTCATTTGGCGTCTGATTTTTCTCCAGAATATCCACTTTTATCTCCCCATAGTCGATGAGGTCTTGGATGTAATGATGAAGTCGTAGACACTTGTCTGTTTTGTGTCCCTTGACACAATGTAATTCACAATAGTCATGCTCTTTGTACCATGGTGGTTTTGGAGCATTTTCATCAAAGGGTTATGTCATGGGATAATTCACCATGTGAGCCATATCCAATTACTTCAATATGTCTGACAAAGGCTCATTGAGAGGAGTGAACATTATACATTTAAGTGGTGATTAAATAGGTCCTTTGGTCAATTTAAAAGGTTGACCAGTTTGAACCATTTGCAAGTGTTTGGAATTTGTGATCCCGTCTCCCACCATGTTATTTTTTTTGTTGAATATTTTTGGATTTTCCAGGGGTTTTTCATTTTTGTTAGTCTTAGAGTGTGGTTTAATGGTTCCTTTGGTAATAAGGGCTTTCTCTATTTGAATTGCATTTTCAATAACCTCTTTGAAGGTGCAAACACAATGCATTTGTAGATGAAAAGTGATGTCTAGGTTGAGAATGGGCACAAAGATACCCACTAACTATTTTTTAGGGAATGCACAAGGGAAGCGATTGGCTATCCCTCTCCATCTTTATAGGAAGCTAGCGAATGTCTCGTTACAACATTTTTTAGTGCCATATAAGTCTGTCATGGTTATGTCACTTTCTATGTTGTACGAGAAGTGTTGTACAAACCTTTCTGCCATTTGAACCCACGTAAAAATAGAACCATGGGGTACGCGAGTGAACCATTCCAAGGCTTGGCCCCCTAGACTCTTTGGAAAGAGTCATATGAGGTATTTGTCACTATAGGCCACTTCTTGGAATTCCATATAAAAATATTTTACATGGTCTCGTAGGTCATCCTTCCCTTTGTATTTGTCAAATTTTGGCATGCCAAAATTTTTAGGGAAGGGTTGAAGTGTCATATTTTTGTCAAATGGATAGGTACATAGCTCTTCATATTGATATTTTATGTTATTCCCCACACTGCTCTCTTAGAGGCTTGTAATTTTCTCTTTCATAGATTGTATTTCCTGAGTGATTAATTGTTCTTTGGTAGGAGAAGTAGGGATATATACATGATGATGTTCCATATTGTCTTCTCCTTTATTGTCCAATTGAAGTTCACTAATTTTGACCTTAGGTTTTGTTTTTTTTTTACATTCTTATTTGTTTCTTTTCGTACATGAGATGTTAACAAAGCCAATTGTTGACTAAGGTTTCTAATTTGTTGTTGAATAGTAACTTCTTCTTCAAAATGTTCCTCTTCTTCTTCATGTTGTAGAGGTTGTTCAACATTTTTTGTGTTCCATTCTGATTTTATGTGGTACTTTAAGGAAAGGTAATATATATCCCACTACATTATCATTTCCCACGTTAGAAGTAGAAGCATGCCCATGTGTTAAGATAGCATCCATATTAATAAGAGGTTGCTCCTCTTCATTAGCACCATTTGTAGGTGGGATTTCCTTGTTCAATAAGTATTCTGGCTCCCAACTCCACAACTCATGCCAGTACCTAATCCTTGTTTCTAAAAAGGAATTCATCTAACAAGGTAGGGTCAAAGTCAAACTCTGCATGTGGTGATTCCAAATTGCCACTTCTATGATCTATAATTTCTTCTACTTCTTTCTTTGCAGAGAATAAACGCCCAAGATCATGGCCAATAAAAGAGTTTGACCCTTGTTTATTTGAGGCTTCCCAAGTTTGCGTTTGTCTTTCTTCCAAAGCTTTCTTTTTTAGTCCTAATCTTGTTTTAGGAGCCATGACGTGTAATAGGTTCACTAAGGTATCTGTGAATGTCTTCAAATATTTTTATCAAACCGAAGTGAAAAGAAGGAACATCAAGAAATTAAGGAATGTTATGAATGTCAAATAACCAACATGACACAATAATTTTCTCTTAAATGAATGATCCAAGCAAGAATCAATCACACAATGTTGAGTTTCAAACCAAATAATCAAATGAAGTATTTCCTAAATTTGTCTTTGAAAAGGTAGTTGGTGTCATATGATGATTTTAAAGATGTCCCTACTTATGTTGATTTCAAAGAAATGAATAAGGCGTAAGTAATAACAAGAAGTTAGCGTGATCTCCAAACAAAGTATACTAGAAGCAAGCCCAAATTCAATCAAGACCTATATTCCAAAGGGTTTCAGTTACGATTGTGCATGACGCAATAATTTCACCAGGATATGTTAACCAAACTTTATGAGAAAGTAAGGTATTAATATCAATATGATAATGATATAACACACACAAGTGGTAACGCTTAACACTCTTTAGAATCGAGGTAATAATTGAAATCAAACTAAAGTGATAGTATACCTAGGAATTGTTAAAGTGTATACAACATAACCTTACAATATAGATATTTAGGCCAAGTTTACAAGAAACAAGACGTAAATACCAAAATTGTAGTGTCATGATAAAAACAAGATAACCGTTCGAAGGAGAATCAAAGTGATGAACCAAGCCTAACTACGATGATGATCTTGACTTGGGTATCAAGATCAAAAAGGATACCAATGTTATGAAAACATCTCTAGACACTTTAGATGTTTAAAAACCCAGCGGAAAACATGGATGGGCGTAAACGGACAAAAAAATGGTGAAACAATCAATTAATAATGCAAAGGCAGTCACTCCTCTTTTGATCAAAAAAGTGTCAAAAGAAAGTGAAGGAAGTAGATCAATTAGGGTTGAAAAATGTTGGCCTCGCTTCAAAAAAGTTTCACCTCACCTTAGGGCAAGTGAAAATCTAAGAAAAATTAATGCTTCACATGTTTTGTGATGAACAATAGCTCTTAACTCCAAATTGGCTTTGAAGTGGTCCAAGTGGGCTCCTAGTCAAAGATAGCATCTTGGGTGGTTCACTCAACTAGGTGTCACCAAGACCATCTTAAGCGAGCTCGATTTACCCAAAAAATCACACTAACTAATTTGGGAGTATCTCAGCTTTACTTTACCCCCATTAGGCATAGTGGGAAATATATGCGTCCATCATGTACTCTCACTAGGGTCGCCATACGGACGAATTGTGACACTAAATCTCACAAATGGTAATACTAGTCAAGTAGGTTATGCAAAGCACTTCCTATTTTTCCCACAAGGTTACCTCTTGCGTGGACTACTTTGGGATTCCTAGGACCACCCCCATTGTTGTAGCTTAAGGCTTATGCCAAAAGGGTTATGTCCTAGTTTTAAGTGGGTGAGACGTACCCTTATTCAAACCTGCAAATAAAGTGTGTTGATTGTGGTGTGTTTTTTATCTTTTTTAAATTGGATATGGTTTTCTTGAACACCTTTTGGCAACCTACAACACACATTTAGTTAGAAAATTTTGTTTCGAACTCCTTTCTTTGACAAGTTGTGATGCCCATCTAAGCAACCACTTGAGACCTAAGAAATAACGTAGGGTTAGCTAGAAAATTATGGGATAAATTTTTTTTATTAGAAGCATCTACATTCAGGTTACCAAACATCAATTTTCACTAACGAGTTTTGGAATAAATCCTATTTACCAAAACACAAGTTTCCTTTATTAACTTATATCTAGTTCACAAGGTTCAAATTTTAGGGTTATATGTTTTAGTTAGGTTCAAGGAGTAATTTTACCTCCATACCTTCTCTCTAATAGGCTTAGAGTTTTAACTGAATTTTTATCTTACCTAACACTTCCAAAGTTTCCCTAAACCATTCCCAATGGATAGGAAATTTTCTCACCTTTCCGGTGATATAAAGAAGTCCTCCTAACTCCTTGTAGAACTCAAAATATGAATGGGCGGAGTTTCTAGGCCAAATTTTCCCTTAGGGGACATGTGCCAAGAGAAGGGGGGATGCACCTTGGGTGGTTTGGTGGGTCGCGGGGTGGCATAGGAAAATTTTCCCATTGCAAAGCTCAAAGGCACAAAACATTCTACACCCCTGCGGGCCCCTAGGGACACGTGTCAAATCCTAGCGCCAAGCAGAAAAGGAGAAGGGATGGGTAGAGTGGCAAGAGGATTTACCGCCTTGCACCCAACGAAGGAGGAAAGGAAGAAAAAGGTGTGCAGGTCCACGCACTCACAGAAGGACAAATTCCGAGGGGAAGGCGGAGAAGTGGGCCATGGGAGAAATTTTAGAATTTTTCCCAGAGGCCAAAACCAAAAATTTCAAGGGGTTCTGCCCTACCCGCCACCACCCCCAAGGTGCCACGTGGCACGCTCTTATTAGTCGTGGGTCGGCAGGGCTAGAACGGAAATGTTTCCCCAAAATTTTAAAAGGGATAAAAATTTAAAATGAACCACACCTCCACCTCAACCCCCTAGAGGACACTTGGTGCCCTCCTATTGGCTGCGGGCCGGCGGATGGAAAATGAAAATTTTTCCCAAGAAAATTTTTTCAAAAGCATAAGTTTCAATTTTAGAAAAGAGTCCGCCCTTCCACCGTGCCACGTGGCAGCATGTGATTGGCTGTGGGCCAGCGAAGTGGTGGGATAAAATGGGAAAAATTTCCCAAGGAAAATTTTCAAAGGGATAAGTTAAGCAATTGGTCCACCCCTCCTAGGGTGCCACATGGCAGGCCCTGATTGGTTACGAGATGGCAGGGGCCACGGACTTTTGAGAAATTTTTCCAAAGTTAAAATTTAAATTTTTCTATAGTTAGATTAAATCTTATTTTTTTTGAATGCCAAATTGAAGTAAAACTTCAAATGGCCATAACTTGAGCTAGAAATCTCGGTTTTGGGAAAACAAGGACTTTTTGGAATGCCCTCAATGCCCTCTTTGCACAAAGATCATCAATTTTAGAAATTAATGAAGTTTTAGAGGTAAATTTAATAAAAATAATCTACAAGGTTTTTAATTGGTGAACTGACATTTTTAACTTCTCAATTTGATTAAATTTGATCTCCCCCTTCGCTCAACATGTCAAAAAAACATGGAGGATTAGTCAATGGAGGGTTTAGAGTGTTTTATAGAAGTAAATTTGTTCAATTTATTTCAACTTGTATTTTTCTCGCAATAGACAAGAAAAATGACTATGCAAGTTCCAAATTGAATATTTATTAAGTTTTGGAGGTTCTTTCTTAACTGTTATGGTAAATTTGAGTTTATTAGGACTTACTAAGTTTGAATTTTAATATTTCTTATCTTATTGTTTGGTATAAGTTTGAACTGCTCATTTTTTTACTACAATGTGAAATGCCAAGATGAAGTTTATGGCTGTGAACTGTTTCTTTTAAATTGGTTTATCAATTTTGTCTTTTGAATGTGCATATGTTTCTTAAACTTAGCCAAATACATTTGATTGATTAAAACAACCATTCATTTCTAAATTAAATTATAGTTCAAATTTCAATTCTAATGCACAGTTCAAAAGAGAACAATACAGTTTAGCTTTCTCATACGTAATTTCTTTCCATTGCAATAAAACACAGCCTCAATCACCATTTGATATTCCCATTTCAATTATACCAATGTGAATAAGAATGAGCTTGTAATTTCTTTGTTGAACTCAAATAGAGAACATATTTACAACTTATCTCTTTCTTTTAACTTTGAAATACAATAACCATACATATACATTCTTCTCATTTCTTTACAAACAGAGGTTGGATTACATCTCTTTACATTCCTCGATTCAAATTCAAACTTCCATGTTCAATATGAATGGTTTCACATTACAAACATTATACAACTCATCCACTCAAGGTGGGAAAGCTTACAATGAATTTTCACAAAAGAATGGGACTGTCAAAACTGTATATCTTCTTGCTCCAAACAAAAGCATGCTAGTTTCTCCATCTTTTCATATTTGATCACAACAAGGAAGGGGGAAAGGCAAAGCTCTCCACCCAACCAAGACATCCAATGAGAAAGGAGAATCCATCCTTCCTCATTGGCCCCCGAGCCCCAACCATATTGAAATAGAGGATGAAAATAAATCATGGCAAAAATGGCTTCCACAACAAACATACAGTATTCATCACATGCATACAACAATAAGAAATATAGTCCAAGAAAAGACAGCAGTTCACAACTACATTTGAAATTATTCACACAACACATAGGCTTGATCAAACAAGCCAAAAAGAACAAAGAACTATGGGGAACTACTTATGCCTCCCTATTTGGAATTGGGCATCCACCTAAATCATACTGCGAATAAACATATCAAATCCCATAAACATTATCTCTCCCAACCCCTCCTTATGCCCCCCCCCCAAAGTTTATCCCTTATGCCCCCCAAGAGTAAAAAATGCAAGTAATTTCTTTTCCAAGGTGGATCCCAATCCAAAACTCCCTCCACAATAAAACAGATGCCATTGGCATTCCCTTATGCCCCCCATTAAAAATCCCCATAGCCTTCTCCTACACCAAGTCCTAAGCAGTATACCCAACCATCCAAGAACACAAAATACATTCACCATTTAAACATACATGCAAGAGAAAGAAAACATTTTTAAAAAACAAGCTCAAGATCCTACCTCTCCATATTGGAGTTTGTTCCAAGATCCACAAGCTTTAAAATATGTTAAAGTGTAGTCCAAAACTAGTAATATTCAAGAATGTAAATGAATCCAAGCTTCTTCCACAACAAACTCCCAAATCAACAAGTAAGAAAAATGTGCCCCCAAGAGGAAATCAACAAAGTTTCAACCACCATAAACAAGTAAGATGTTTCACTTTTATAGGAGAGGGAAGAGAAGAGGATGATGTGGATCCATGTGGGATGCCGCATCATTCTTCCTCAACCCCAAGAGGAAGTCAACATCACTCACCTAAACATAATAAATAAAATGCCAATATAACTTACACACTCCAAAATGACCCATACTCTAAAAGGACTGAATTAAAAATACGTAAGGATAGTGCAATTAAAACTTACACATTGTCACTTCAAAATGCAATAAAAATACCTAATTTTAACCTCCAAACCATAGGCATGGTTGGTGGATCATTTTAAGAGGTGTGGGACAAGTTTAACTTGTCCCACAAGCCTCCAAATTTAGCCTCCAATAACAAATTCGAATTCCTAAGGAGATGAAGTGTCTTACACTCCAAAAATCTATCTTACATGACTCTTACATATTTCTTACACCTTCTTACACATTTCTTACACACTCTTCCAACATTAATATTTAAAATCAACAACTTCATTAATTACATTCTATATCCCAATTTAATCTAATTAAATTTCAACTATATGACTTCTCACATTAATCTTTCACATTTAAATTAATTACAAGAAGGAACACATTACTTACTAAAATACATACAACAATAATTAAAAAGGAACACATTAATAAAATACATAACCCATGGTCACATATAATGGAAATTCCCCCATGGGAATCCCTAACAAACACACACACAAAACAATTGCCATGGTTACCTTGTTGATTTCACCTAGAATTCTAATATCGTTAGTCTCCAGTCCCCCGACATTGTTGTGATTTTTAACCTGCAAAATGAAAATACCTCCTTCAGCCTCATGGCTGTATCAGAACATCCAAAATGATATAAAAAACATTTCAAGATCATCTAAACACAATTAATCACAACAACATCAAGAATTCAACATTAATATATTTAATTAATTAATCAACTATATCATCATCAATACTATTCCATACTAGGTCTACTCAAAATATCAAATGTCACAAGTCCAAATCAACATCTATAATATGTCCATGTCAAACAATATATCATCATCCATATAAAGGAAATGTATCTAGTAATCACAATGCATAATATTGAATCCAGATCAATAATAGTCCGTGATCTAACATCTAACCATCATACTAAAACAAACATAACAGTGTCCATAATATGATCAATAGTATCAAGATCAGTGTCTAAAAAGTGTCAAAGGAAAGTGGGCACTACACAAGCATTAGTAGTTGTCCAAGTAAATCAAATTATTTAAAAGAGGATTAAGAGTTGATTTTGATTCTTAAGATCTTCCAAGGATGTAAGAGAAGATCATATACAACAAATAATCCAATTAAAAAGTAAATAAAATATTTTCAATTAATGAACAATACAAAAAACTTGATAAATGTCGATTCCCTTAAACCAAAAGTGAAAGATTAAGTTTCCAATTTACCAAATGTTATAAAATGAAGAGTAAAGTTACTTTTGATTCTCAAGATCACCCTAAAGTGCAAGAGAAGAATATACAGAAACTTTATCCCAACTATATAGAAATGGAAAACTTTCAAATCAAAGGACCATTGAAAAATACTTTGTAAAAGGTTCATTCCCTTAAGTAAAATGAATAATCAAATTTCTAATTTTAATCCCAATGTTAAAAAGATAGAGATCAAAGTTGATTTTGATTCTCAAGATCACCAAAAGTTGTAAGAGAATATAATACACATTCTTTTGTCTAAATCAATTAAAGCGTGGAAATACAACATTCATCAAAATATTAGACATGCTAGAAAATGATGAGTTTTAAAATAAAAGGAAAACTTGCAATTTATGTAAGTATAAAGCCCAAATTTATGTCTTCATTGCATAGTTAACTTCAATGTCTTTCCAATGCAAAAAAATGGAGTTATTTCAAGTTTGGGAGTAAATGTTATGGCCTTCAGAAGATGGGTTACACATATGCTCTTATGCTCACAGGTATGCACTTAACATGCACTCAAAAATGTCAAAAAAAATGTCCCTTAATCTGTAAAATGGTCACATTTTTCCAACCAAGATTCAATTTTGACAACAACCTATCACATTAATATATGAATAGAAGACTCAACACTATCAAACATTAACATACATGTTCAAGAATTTAAGATTTTTAAGAAATTGGCAAAACTAGCATGTAGAATGATGAAAAAGTGAGCTCTAAAAATGAAAACATGATGAAATATTGAAATTTTCTCACCAAGATTTAATTTTGACAGGAACCCACCACATTAATATGTAAATAGAATACTCAGAACTATCAACCACTAACCTACATGCTCAAGAATTTAAGATTTTCAAGAAATTGAAAAAACTAGCATGTAAAATGTTGAAAAAGTAAGCTCTAAAAATGAAAACATGGAGAAATCTTGAAATTTTCCCATCAATTCCAATTTTGACAACACTTAACCTCATTTATACCTATAATTAAGACTCAACACATGTAAACTTAATAAAAACAAGCTAAGAAAAACAAGTTAGATCAACATGTGTAAAAGAGGGTTAGTAACCAATAATTGAAACTTAACTACAAAAACTTGAAATTAAGTGCAAAGGAAAATGGAGTAAGTCCCACTGGGCATGCCATATGTATGCATGAAATAGTTATTAATGCAAGTAAAGTTGAAACTAACACCTAGTAGCTTCAATACAATACTAAACTAAACCTATGCATCATCATGCTAAGAGCTTAAACAAAGCTAACCTAACAACATTTCTACATTAAACATGAAATGAACATTTCAAACTAATATGCTAAATAAACTAAATTTTATCTCTTATTGAATGTTTAAAATAATATGAGATTGAACCTAGGTAGACCTCTAGCGATCAAAGAGTTGGTTATGTGCTTGAAATTCCAAGATTTCTAAGAATGGAGTCTTGTCAAATCATGGCTACAAGACCATTTGACATATCTCCATATGACTTCAAAATTTGGGTGGATAAATACAAGAAATGGAGAAGGCAAGCTCTTCTAATGGAAGAATTCTCAAAGATGATAAATGGCTATAGTGTATGCTCTATGCTCATTTAGGAATGTAGGTGTAAGTGTAAAGGTAGGAGGAGGGCTCTTTATATAGCCCAAACCCTCTTCATGTGGGATAAATGGAGAGGTTGTGTTAGTTGTGGATAAGGGAGGTTTAAAAAGGGTTGAGTCAACTTAGAAGAGTTTATTTTTTCCTTTAGTGACTCATGGGGTTTGAGTGGATTTATTAATTAACCAAAGTGATTAATTAATAGGTGTGCAAGCTTATTTAAGATTTTTAGAGTAATAGTTAGTATGATTTATGTTATGAGAGGATTTTAATCAAATAAATTACAAGTTATTGATTAAATAGAAGATAGAATTAATTAATTTTGAATAATTAATTAATCTAGATAAAAAGGGGTATTAATTACTTAGAAATAATTAATTAATGTAGATAGAAAGGGGAGCTTAATTAATTAGAAATAATTAATTAATCTAGATAGAAAGGGGTCCTGATTAACGGAATGTTGTTAATTGGTGTATTTTTTGGATAGAAGAGTTACTTAATTAATGTAATGTAACTAATTAACGGTGATAAAAGATAAATTGAGCATTTATTAATGATGTGTCATCAATTTGCGGGAAAGGATATAATTAGCACAATTTAAGTATTTAAATTGCTCAGGCTAATTTATAGGTGTCTACAGTTCTTATGGAAACTTAGGTATTTAGGCATGGTTGAATTTGATGTGAATTTCCAATTTATTGATATCATGAAAATTAGATGTAGGCATGATTGATTTGTGTTTTTTTCAATTTAGTTTTCAAGTTGGTGATATTATGGAAAGTAAATGATGATGTATATGTGTGATGTATGGTTTTGTTTATGATTCAATTTCCAAGGTATTGTTTTGATGGAAACTAACATAATTAAGTTTTGTTTGATGTGGAAAAATGGGTAAGGGAAAAGAATGTAAAATAAGGAAAGGGAAAGAGTGGTTAAGCTAACCTCCAAGTGCCCCATGCCCTCAGAATGATGCCTACATAACCCCGATGAAAAGGGCCTCGGACCGATGTAGTTCTCCTATAAACTAGGGAAGAATGATATTAGGTTAGGTCATATGAATAGGTAAGCTGGATTGATAGGTTAGCTAGGTAAGGCATGTTTGAAAATAGGTAGAGTTGATTGGTGAATAGGTAATAACAAATTTGAGTTAGATGTAGGTATGGATGAAGGTGTCACGGTTAAATAAATTTTGATGATCTTGTCCTCTTGAAAAAACAACAAGGTAAGCAGAGGTGAACTGAAAAAGAAGTGAAATACCCCAAGTTGGCAAAGACCATAAATTTCATACCCTTATACTTATTAAGTGCAAGTCCCTAGATACATTGCATAATGCGATAGGTATATAGGTGATATAAGTTGCATGATCACAATGTGTAAAATACATGCATCGTCCCTTGAATTTGAGTTAAAAGATATTATTCAGAGGGTAAGGTGAAAGAGTTTGTTTAGCATAACCTTATTTTGGGACAATATTTCCCTTCTGCAAGATACCCAGAATTAGAATAGGCAAGTCTATGACCAAACCTTTGTATTTTTCTTGAATTTTTTCTTTTCCTTTTTTATGTAGATTGATCGATGCAGGAAGTCTATAATGGGATAAATAGGTTCTCCTTGAGGTATTTTGAAGCTAATCAATGCGGGAAGCTCCAGAATTATTTTATTTGAGAGATATAGTTTAGTCTTCTTTTTGGACAAACTAAGTACAATTAGTGGATGGATTCTTATAGTTGTCCTTCGAGGGAGCAGTCTACTTATAGCAGCAAGAAAGAGAGGTAGATGTTATTTTTAGGGATTCATCTATGTGCGAGAATTTTGACTCAACGAGTTGAGATTTTGGTTATCTCATGTATATTTTGTCTTTTTATTTTTGAACACGAAGTCATGGGTAAGACTATGAAGGAGTATAGGCCTCTTTTATGAAGGCAATACCATGGCACAAAAGAGTTAGCTATGAAAGATGGGTTTTTAAGTGATGAATGACCATGGGATTTCATCCTTAAAAAGATGAAAAGTATCCATGAGAATCATGCCATGAGTAGAGCCGTAGTACTTGTGTTCATGGGTAAATTATATATGTTATGGAAATGAAGTTAAAACCTATAATCTCAAAGCATGAACCTAATCTACACTAAACCATCATGATAAGAGATAAACAAGACGAACATCTCTCATTGTATGAACTAGATTAAATCTAAACTAACATGATAAAGCTACTCTCTACTCTTTAGATCACTTAATTAAACATTGAACCTAAGAAGATCAACTTAGCAATCAAAGGGGTGATTAGTTGTTTTATGGTTTTCAAGCTTTCAAGAATGGAGTCTCATCATTAATGGCTTCAAGGCCAATGGTTCTCTCTATTTACTCAAAACTTGGATTATGGATGGAAATGGAGGTTATTAGCTATAGATCAATGAAGGGAGTAATTTTAAGATCAAATGTCTTATAGCTAAAGCTAATACAAATGGAATCCCAAAATCTAGGTGTTCATAGTGTTAATAAGATATCCTAGGTGTGAAGTTGTAAGTTGAATGGGTAGGCTTAGCCTTGTATCTATAGTTTTCCAAATGGAAGAGTTTGAACTTTGGGTGTATGTGGGACTAAAGCTCAAAAAACATTTTAGGATTAGATTAGGGTAAACATACTTTAAGCTTAGTTAAGCTAGGATTAGGCTAGTTAAACTTGATTAGCAAGTGATTAGAGACTCATATAGAATTGGGAGGGGTCTGGATAATCAATTGTGACTGATAGATAGCCTATGAAGCCAATAGAAGTGGTCTAGAGAGAATTAGGGAGGTTCTGAATGGTCAAAAGGAGGAATGTTTAGCTAATAAGAGAGATATTAGCCAAAATAAGCTGATTACATGAGGAATATGAGTGAGAGAGTGTCGTGAATGGGCATCTGAGAATGGAGTGAAGAAGGGTTGACCAACGAAGTGTCCTCAATTGGTTGAATGAGAGGGAATGATAAGTTTAAGCATATTTTAGGTGTCTACATTTTCCCCTCTTTGAGGTGGCGTAAGTGACGTCACTTCAAAGAAAGTACAAAAGCATAAACAAGTAGAACATTTTGAAGGGATAGAAGAAAAAGAAGTAGAATGGAGGATGCCCCCTCGATTGTCAATGGGGTGATATAAGTACTCGATCGATGATCGAAAAGATGACAAAAAGAGAACAGAAGAAAGAATAGTGTGAAGAAGAAAGGGGATATAGAAACAAAAAGGAATATGAGGAAGAGGGAATGAGCTAACATCCATCCAGTGCCTTTTCAACAACTTTATTTTTCATCACATTGCTAATGATCTTCATCATCGGTCCTTATTAAAAAGAATGAACAAAAGTGTAGTATGACATGAAAAGCCATATACGAACAAATGTCCATTGCTAAAAACACCAATTCCATTCGACATACAAAATGCAATGCAATACAAGAAAGTAAAAGATGCCTAACTCAATGCAACATACATAATGCAATGCAATACGAGAAATTAAACAAGCTAACCTAATAGAGAAACAAGAAGCAATGTTTTTTGTTATCAAGCTTCAGTTCTGACCTATGTGAATTAACGACAAGGTTTGATGATGGTACCCCAAGCAAGGATACATGCAAGGGGAATAATGGAGGACACTTCCATCCGATGAAAAAGCAATGTGCTCTACGAAACAATACCAGGCAACTCATTGTGCCCCAGAGTACAAATGAAGTAAGCAGCCTAGCTTTTGTTGATGGAGGTAGATCAAGATGACCCGCGGGTCGCGCACATGAACAGGTGAGAACCAAACAGTGAAATTTTGTAGGATGATTTTTAATTTTTGGAAGTTTTCTTAAACATATTTGAATGTTTTTGATGATTTTTCTAACATATTTGAATGTTTTGGTTTTTCTAACATATTTGAATGTTTTTGTTGATTTTGAAAGTTTTCTGAAACTATGCACAAGAAGACGAGGAAGTGTGGATGCACCTAGCAATAAAAGGGATGTACAAGGGCGTAATACCACACACATGAGAAAGGTGAAGATGCAAAAATGCCCCAACGATTAGGTGGTAGTATTTAAAGCCAAACTCTTCACAAGTAGAAGCTAGACCCAAGGCCATTGTGGATAGGTTCAACATGATAGTGAACATAAACCAATGAAGTACTAGGAATAAGCAAGGATGCCCCCAACGTAAGTTGGCATAAAAGCAAATTATAGAAAAGAAGGAGGTGATTATTTTTGTGAAAGGGGACAAACGTGTCTGAAAACATGGCAAAAGGAATCTTATACACATGGATGTTCTGAATGAAGTAGAAGAATGATGTGAATGATATGAATGAAGCTTAGAAGCCTTGTGATGAAGAAGTGATTAGCCAAAGGCACAAATCGTGAGACAAGATAAGGACTAAAGTAAGAGTCGGAATAAGGTCCAAAAAAAGATGCTTGCTAACATACTAAACCTGCTTTGCTCATAGAGATCTATTGTGTGTATGTGGAATTTAATTACCTCTTAAAGGAAAGATTTAATGGACAACAAGTGAAGACACCCTAGCAAATGTGTAGGAATGATTGATTTTGATAAGTGATAGGTGGTTTGTGAATGGAAGGTGGAAGCATATCCGTACATTGCTTCACTGCCAGCCAGGCGTCCATAGTCCCGACGAATATGTATTTGATTATAATCACAACATTTCTCTACTGCCAGTTAGGAATCCATAAGCCTGATAGAGATTATTGGAAATACCCCAAGAGATAGTTATATATCAATTTTCTTTCGCTTTATAGGTTTTAGCTTTTGATTTTTGATTGATTTTGATTCTTTTGCTTTCTAGAAACTTATTTCAGCTCTCTTGTTTGACAAGGGGTTAAGAACCAAAAATGGCTTGATGGAAGGAGGTGGAAGGTGATTATGACAATGACATTGGCTAGTGTCAACAAATATGTCCAAAAGTTCTTCGCAACAAGTTTTTTAGATGTTAAATGTGATATGATATCTAAGAGGCCAGTTGTTCTTTAATTTACCAAGGTGATAAAAGACTAGGGTCAAATGGATACCATAGAGATAAATGTCACAAAATGCATGTGAAAAGGCTAACCACAATATCACTGAAGAGATTGAAATGGTAGGAAGACTTACAAAAGAATAGAAAGCAAGGGAAGAAAGAAACATCCATGTGTACACAATACCTGATTGTAATGTTTGATCTTTGTACCTTTGATTTTGCTTGTGTATTCTCAATGTTTTACATATTTTTGAATTGTTTTTATTTTTAGATTTTTGATAGTTTTTGGAAAGGTGGGACCAACAGAGTCACTCTGTGTGATAAGATCCAACAACAATTTATGTGACTTCCTTTATAAGGGAGACTAGGCATGTTTGTTTATCAAGAGTTATGTTATCCCCAATCTCGATGATCGTGGTGAGCTTGTACTCAACAAATGACTGTAATTTATCCTAAAACAAGGATTTCATATATGGGAGATTAAGTTCCCTATCTATAGGTTTATACACTTTACGCCATACTTGATGGTTACGTTGATGTGCATTCTTGAATCACGTTTGATTTTTAACCTTAAGATTATTTGATTTTTTGGGAGCTATAGAGCTCTTTGCAGTTTTGATCTGAGCTTGATTAAGAAATTTTTTGGGTTTCTTATGAGCTAACGCGTGACTTGTCTAGTCCCAAGAAGGAGAAGAAAGCAAACATGAACGTTTATAACTGATGTGATAAATGACCGCGGGCTTGCCACAACCATTGATAGAAGAAATATGTGATGGATGAAAAGGATACGGTCCAATAATTGAAGAGGATGGGCTACAAGGAGGTGAGAAACTAATAGAAGATGACAAAGGGCTGCCAGAATATGGTCCTAAGATGGAAGAAGTTGGGCTATAAGGACATGTTCCAAGAATAGAAGAAGATGATGAAGGGATACTAGGGCGTGGCCGAAGTATAGATGAAGAGGGACTACTTGGAGGCATCCCATAGATAGAAGATGATGAAGGGCTACTAGGGCATGGCCCAAGAATAGAAGGTAATGGGCTACCAAGAGGTGACCCAAAAGTATAAAATGGAGGACTACCCAAGGGTGGCCTAAGGATAGAAGAAGTCGATGGGATACTCAGCAGTGACCCAAGGTGATATCTTGATTGAAGAATGATGATAGATAAGGAATGATTGGGCAATGAGAAGATAGGCCATGGATCAATGCTAGACCCTGACATCTCATCATGCTCAGAAGAAGGTGAAGGTGGAATAACATAAGAAGAATCAAGCCCCATGACTTTAGGTTCTTCCCCTATGTTCTGATAAAAGGAATAAACTTCTTTTCCCCAATACGTGAGTGTATCGAGTTCTAGAAAGAATCCTTGTTTGCAATACTCTAAAGGGATATCATTGTGTAATCTAATTGTTCCTTCATTCTGAGAGAAATCAATCAGTAGAGATTGTTTTTCTTTAGTCATAGAAGGTTGTATAGAAGAAACAGGTCCGATAAGGAGGGAAGATTGATTAATAGAAGAAGATGACTCAAGAGAGGAAGTAGGCCTGGAGGCAGGTGTCTCATGAATGGATGATTTGGATTTAGACCTATGTCGTTGTTCTAGAAGACGATGTAATGTAGGCTGGAAAGTAGGATCACATAGACATTCATTAAGTTGCGACGTAGGAGTCAAATTAGATGATTGACTAGAGGGAATAGGAGTCGTGGAACTCTTCGACGGAGGAAGAGGTCATTGAGAGGACTGATGAAGGAGTTCCTATGAAGAAAGGGAGGACCATGACACAAGAAACAAATTATATGCTTGATACATGGAACTTGGAGTCACATGAGTCTTCAAAGGAGGAAGACATCATTGAGGTGATTTGGTATAAAGGTCCTGTGAAGGAAGGGAGGACTGTGATTCAAGATTTGATCTACGGGTATCCAAATAATATTTGGGATCCAATTCTTCAGAAGAAGAGTAGGAATCCAAATGACAGTTTGGATCTAAATCAGAAGAAGAGTGGGGGGAACCTGAATAATAATTTGGATCAAAAGCATCCAAACCATACCACCGATTATGAGCTGAATGTGGGGAATAGGGTACCCGAGTGGGCCCTCTAGCATGAAGAACCAAATGAGGTTTAGTTGTAATGGGAATATTTTGATTTGAATTGCTAAACCTATGTTCCATATTGTTGTAAATGTGAGAAACTGTGCAATAGTTAGTCATTGTTGGCATCTTTTTAAGAACAAATGTCTAGACCTAGATATTGTGATGGAAATCCTTCAAAGGGAAGGAAGTGACATGTCAATTCGAGTAGCATAATGACATCCAATTAGACATTTGGTAAGTATGGAGATGCGTGTGTGATTTTCTAAAGAGGGTCTAAGGAAAATGGACATTGTGATGATGTAATCTTGACGAGATCAAAAATGATTTGTCCTAGAAAATAAGAATTCCCAATGAATAATCACAAGGAACAATCATGCAAGTGTGAAACACAAAGCCAATCAACAAGGAAATACACCCTATGCAAATGTGTGTGCAAAGTAATAGTTTAATGTAAAATACAATCAACACAATGTCAATATTTATGTCAAGCTCGAAATGAACAAGGTGTAAATATTAAAAAATGGAGATCAAATGATGAATGAATCCAAACTATGATGATGATCTTGAAATCAAGATCAAGTGGCCATCAAAGATATAAGGATGCATCCATGCACTTTAGATATTTAACAACTCATCCGCAAACATGGATGAGCGTAAACGGACAAAAAAAGTGGTGAACACCATCTATGACAACACTCCCAAAAAATACCTTCTCTTGCCCTAAATGGGCAACAAGAATGCAAAGGTGTAGATCAAAAGATGGAAATGAACTAAGCACCACTTGGGAAGAGCTTTACCTCATTTGAAGGTGAGAAAGAAGCTAACCTAAGTGAAACGTCATCCAATTTCAATGATGAAAGGCACTTAGATCCAACTTAAGTGGATTCTTTGCCTTGTTCAAAAAACAAGGTCCTGAATCCAAATAAGTTATCACTTCGCGATGGCCAAGATGTGACAAAGGACTAGCAAAGTGGGATCCAAGACACAATGGCTTTCCTAATATGTTCTCTCAACTAGGTGTTACAAAGTTATCCACGAGCAGGGTGATTTACCCAAAAAGTCACAATGACTAGTTTGGGAGTATATCGGCTTTACCCCCTTCAAGAATAGTGGGTAGTAAATGCATCCATCGTAAACTTTTAATAGGGTCATAATAGGGAAAACTTGTAACTCTATCTCACAAGGAAAACTAATCAAGTGGGTAAGCGGAGTGCTTCCTGTTTCATCCACGAGGTTACATAGTGGTGGACTACTTTAGGGTTCCTGGAACCACCCCCATTATTACAGCTTAAGGTGTTATGCCAAAGGGGTTATGTTCTAGTTGAGCAAATAGGGACGTACCCTTTTTCAAAACCTGTAATACAATCTTTTGAATATGGTGTGTTTTTTATCTTTTTAACTTAAATGTGGTTTTAAATAGCACATCATTTGGAAACCTACATAAAACACGTGTATTAGAAGTTTTTGTGTTTTGTCTTAGCTCCTGCTTTCTTTGACAATCATTAGGTCCTATATGCAAGGAGTTAGTATTTTTCCACAAAATATCATGATATCAAAATAGAGTTTGCATGTTGCTTTTTATTCCTAAGATCGCCAAAAAGGTGCGACGGAAGAGCATATGCAACACGAAAACTCAACTAAAACAAGTTTCATGAAAAAAATATATTAAGTGCGCCTTGTAAAAGATAGAGTTCATTTTTTACCAACTTTGAAATGTTCATCCATTAGGAAGCATAATTTAAGTGTTTTTTGAAAGCAATAAGAGGGTTTTGGAAGTGTTTTTGGTTCCCAAGATCACCTAGAAGGTGCGAGGGAAGAGCATACACACTTCGAAAAACCCTCTATCAACTAAGACATGGAACACTTAACCAATTTAGTCAAAAATAAGACCAAAATAACCCTACAAACAACTAATTAGTGCCACAAAACCTTTCAAAGTGTTAGAATGGCCAATAAGACAATTTTCAGACTTTAAGACACGTTAAAAAATGACTATTTACTTAATAATGAAAACCATAATTTTTTTGTAAGTCAAAATCCTAATTTTATGATTCCATTGTGTAGTTTCGAGCTCAGGAACAAAAGTTATGGCCTCCAGAAGATTGGTGGTGAATGCAGTCCAACTCAGATGCACCCAATATGATGGATATGTGCCTGTTTCAATGGATACGCGTACTCGTAGGTGTATTTACATCCAGAAACATAGAAATAGTGACGCAGACGCATCCAGTATGATGGATACATGCTTGTTTCAATGGATACGAGTGCGCGCATGTGTTTTTAAGCCCAGAAACATGGAAAACATAGAAATATTGATGCAGATGCACCCAGTATGATGGATATGCTCCTGTTTCAACAGATACACATGCACGCAAGTGTTTTTGCACCTAGAAACACAAAAAACATAGAAATAATGACGCAGATGCACCCATTATGACGGATACGTTCCTGTTTCAATGGATATGCATGCACCCAAGTGTTTTTACACCTAGAAACATAGAAAACATAGAAACAATAATGTAGACACATCTATTATGATGGATACACACCTGTTTAAATGGATACGTGCCCCTTTGTAGACACCTATGTGCACCCTATGAAAAACCTGCAAAAAACATGAATTTTCAAATTTTCAAGAGCAAACAAGTTAGTTGTTAGTCAAAGTTTCCTATTTCTATATCAAACCCACAAAACATATATAATTGAAGGTCATTTATCTAGGGTTAGAAATAAAAATGAGGAAATAACAAGTGATTTGAATAAAAAACTTGAAAATGAACTTTGAAAAACCTAAAGAACCTCCATTAATGGAGGGTGTACATAAGTGTCCC
This sequence comes from Taxus chinensis, assembly GCA_019776745.2. NCBI lineage: Eukaryota > Viridiplantae > Streptophyta > Pinopsida > Cupressales > Taxaceae > Taxus > Taxus chinensis. The sequence goes on from CM034149.1 coordinate 816,615,678, forward strand.
ACCGGGCGTGCCAAATGTGTTCATGGATAAATTAGATATGCTATGGAAATGAAGTTAAAACCTATAATCTCAAAGCATGAAGCTAATCTACACTAAACCATCATGATAAGAGATAAACAAGACTAACATATATCATTGTATGAACTAAATTAAATCTAAACTAATGTGATAAATCTACTCTCTACTCTTTAGATCACTTAATTAAACATTGAACCTAAGAAGATAAACTTAGCAATCAAAGGGGTGATTAGTTGTTATATGGTTCTCAAGCTTTCAAGAATGGAGTCTCGCCATTAATGGCTTCAAGGCCAATGGTTCTCTCTATTTACTCAAAACTTGGATTATGGATGCAAATGGAGGTTATTAGCTCAAGATCAATGAAGGGAGTAAGTTTAAGATCAAATGTATTATAGATAAAGCTAATACAAATGGAATCCCAAAAACTAGGTGTTCTTAGTGTTAATAAGATATCCTAGTTGTGAAGGTGTAAGTTGAATGGGTAGGCTTAGCCTTGTATTTATAGTTTTCCAAATGGAAGAGTTTTAACTTTGGGTGCATGTGGGACTAAAGCTCAAAAAACACTTTAGGATTAGATTAGGATAAACATGCTTTAGGCTTAGTTAATCTAGGATTAGGCTAGTTAAACTTGATTAGCAAGTGATTAGAGACTCATTGAGAGTTGGGAGGGGTCTGGATAATCAATTGTGACTGATAGATAGCCTATGAAGCCAATAGAAGTGGTCTAGAGAGAATTAGGGAGGTTCTGAATGGTCAAAAGGAGGTATGTTTATCTAATAAGAGAGATATTAGCCAAAATAAGTTGATTACATGAGGAATATGACTGAGAGAGTGTCGTGAATGGGCATCTAAGAATGGAGCGAAGAAGAGTTGATCAACGAAGTGTCCTCAATTGGTTGAATGGGAGGAAATGCTAAGTGTAAGCATATTTTAGGTGTCTATAGTACTCATATTTAAGACAATGTTGAATGGTGACGGATGATCACACAATTCTAGTTTAGTCATTAGTCCTTAAAATACATAGATGGAGGAAATTTTTTCTCAAGGGACAAGCATATAGGTGACATAAAGTGATGTAGTACTTAATTCAATAGTAGAATGTTCAAAGATGCAATGCATTAAGGGTATCAGGTTTGGGTTTACCTTCAAGAGAAGATAAATGATAAGCACCTAATCCATAGGTATGGGTGACAATGTAGGTTCCAAGCTAATTAGGATCAAACTTTCCCCGTTCACTTTTCTTTCCTTTGGTTACATGTTGATTTTCCTTTAGGAAAAGATCACAAATCTTGAAATTTCTCTCATGAACATGTTTGTCATAGGCACGCTTTATGTGTTTTTTGTAGGTTTGAATATGGTCTAGAGCATTTAAATGACATTCATCTAATATCTCAAGTTGTACCAAATGTTCTGGGAAAAAATCATCATCAGATAACATATCTTTTAGTTGAAGACCAGAGGTAAAAAAGATGGTTGTGGAGATGGAGGTAACAACCACTGAATAGATCTAGGACTTGGTCATGCGGTGGTGGGTGAAGGGAGAATGAAATTATCCTCTAGTTTGTCATCTTCTTTTAAGGGTATTTCCGAATTACAAAGCTGAAGGAGAACATTTGTAACGGCCTTAAAATCCTTGATATCATGCCTCATAGAGAGATGATTTGCACAAATATTAGTATCAAAAAACTCTGCTGGTTTAGGTTTGAGTGGGTCATAAGGTTTGATGGGAAGTAATGTGATAACAAAGGTTTCTAGTAACCTAGCAAGGGCATTGGAATAGGATCCCACCAACAGATCAAAATGTGAATTTAGAGTGGGTTTTTTTTAAGTCATAGGTGAATTTTGTGGAAGAGGTATTGTTGGAGGTTACATAGGTGGGGCTACCTTTCTGGTAAGTAATAAAGGTGTTTTTGTTTTTTATCTAGGTTGCACCTTCTTGGGTAAAGGTTCGGGTGGGATATGTGAGGTAGAAGGAGATGTAAAAGATGAGTGCAATCTAAAAATTTAGGTTAAAATTGGTGGTGTCAGTAGTCGTATGGTGATAGGTAATGGAAAAGATGTAGGCAACTGAGGTGGTAAAGGTAAAGGTATGAAAAATGGACGTGATGAAGGTAGATATGTGGGTGTGGTCTATTACGCTTGGGATTTGTTCCAATGAAGAGATAAAGGTGTGGGAAAATGAGGTGATGAAGGTGCAGATGTGGGTTACCGTACCTTTGAATTGCTTTGCTAAAGTTGTTGTTTAACCAAGTTTGGTGGATGTGGGCCTAAGGTTGATGGAAGAGGTCAACGTGAATAAGGCCTATGAGATTGTGTATTCTTCTTAGGTGTGGAAGTTGACTTCATGATGGGTGGTTGTTTAGTATTCAGGTCTAATTTAATTGTGGGATGTAGTAGGCTAGGCATAGCATGGACCCCCAATGTAGTGTTAGGTTTAGGTACAGGTGAAGGTTTGGGTGCAAGTGAAGGTTGAGGTGAAGGCAAATCTAATGAAGAAGATGTTGATATCACTGGTTCAAGTGTCATTGTCTTAGTTATTTATAATATATTTGGATAGATGGTAGAGGTGTCTGGGGTTATTATTTTCATTTGTGTAGGTACTGGGATATACGGGCAGTCCCAAGAGTGTGGTGTGGTCCACATACTCTAAAATGATCATTCGAAACGAGATAAAGGCATAGATGTAGAAGAGGATGGTGATGACTTGGTGGTAATCCCTATAAAAAAATTGGATTTTTTGTGAGACGGGGAATTTTTTGGCTTTTGACTCTATAGGTAGAAATGATGTAAGAAGATTAATAGGATCCTAGTAGACCCTAGGAGACATATCTCTGACAGGTAGAGAGAATAAAAGTGTCTCCTCTATAGGTTGAGGAGGGATCAAGGTAGGTAGTGTAGGCACTTCCTTAGGTGGGGAAGAAGATGAAATAGATGCTTCCATGGGTAGAAGCATGGATAGTGTGGGCTCCTTGATAGGTGGAGGAGATAAGTGGGGTAATCTCGATGCTAGATGAAGGAGTAAGTGGTACATACATTGCTAGGTAGGTAAAACAATAAGTAGGGTTGGCTCTTCTGTGAGTAGAAGAGTAGGTGAAGTAGGTTCCTCCGTGGGTAGGGGAGTAGGTAGAATAGGCTCCTCTATGGGTAAAGGAGAGTGTGCAAGTAAGAATTTCATCAATAGATGAGATGGGAGGACAACTAATCAGAAGAGGTAGCTATGGTATTGAAGACAGTATGAACCTCATGAACATTAGTTGTCAGACAGTTTCACCCACCTAGACTTGATGAATGGGTGTGGTTTGGGAAAGATTTCTTAAATATATGCAGGTTTTGTTTTGTTGGTGCATTGGGGTTATCCAGGATAAGATCTCCATCATCTATCATTTCCTAGAATGATGTTCGTTAAAAATTTTGTAGTTTTCATCGATTATGGCCCCTAATGCACGGTGATAGCTGTAGCAGTCATTCTCCTTCTACCATATTGGTAAAATATGGGAAGGGTCTAAACCAGTATGTGGTTTGATTCACGTGAAAGGGTGATAGCACCTGACTTTTAATAGATTTTCCAATACATGTGAGCATAAGGCTCTCCTATAGGGGTATAACTTCTTTGTTCATACTTATACTGGAAATTATGAATAGGGGATAGATTAGAAGGAGGTTTTGGCTAGTTTGATAGATGGGAAGGACCATACTTTTAGAACCACCATGTTGGCAGATCCTTTCTCCTTAGAAAATTTGTTTTATGCAGTTTAAAATAAGAAGGGGTGTCATTTGATTTAAAAGGATCACTCTTGTTGCATAGCTGAAGTTTTTTCTCTTCAAGGGCACGGATCTCTAGCTTTCGAGCCATGGTGAATGCCTCGTCAAATGTTCAGAATGTATGTACCTGAATGATTTGGTGAGATGTTCGTTGGAACAAACACTAGTGAACAACTATATCCAGTTTGGTTTGTGTAGGTTAGAAGGTGAGTTGATTAATAAGGCCATGCCAACATGGGTGACAGAAATCTACGATAGATTCAACTTCATATCAGCATGGATGGAATAAAGATCAGTCATGGTGAATTTCTTAGTGATGTTAAATCAAGAAGTGGTCCAGGAAGGTCTGGGTTAACTAATTGAAGGGAAATACTAAATGCTTAGGTAAAGCACTATACTAATCGAAGTTAGGTTTTGAGAAGGACATGGGGAAGGTCCTAAGAAGTAAGGTGTCATTGTGGGAAATTAGATAACATATGTGTTTGAATGATCACAAATGCTGTTGTAGATATTCATTGCTATTAAATTGATTGAACTTAGGCATTTCCCAATGTGCAAGATAAGGATGAATGGGTATGGAAGGATGAATAGGCTCATTACAGATTTCAGCATAAGTCAATGTATTGTGAGATCTAGATATAGATGTCTTGAGGGTCTACATCTTCTCCATCATCATTTTGATCATATCTATGGTTGGATTATATTGAGGTGCACCTCCTACGTGGTATAAGGAGGTTGGATATGATGAGTAATACGTAGAAGGAACACCGGTGTATGAAGGTGTCGATTAAGAAAACTAAGAAGGGGGAATATAAGTCAGCGGCATATGATGTCTGGCATATACCCTGAATGGGACATGTAGGTAATGGGTAGTGGTTGAGATAAGGTATAGGTTGAAGGTACCTATGTAGAGACCCTCATAGTGATAGGTGGCATAGAGTAGCAGGTATAGACATGACTAAACTCTGAAAAGGGGTTGATGCAACTGGAGGTTGTGAGGTAATAGTGACTAATGATGTGGGAATCCCTACACTAAGATTTGTAGATGATGGTGTGGTAGATGTCAAAGGGGTGACAAACAGTATGAAGGTGTGATAGATCATCGTAGGTGTGACAGATATCAAAGATGTAGTAGATGATCTGAGAAATGATGGGTGGTGAGGTAGAAGTAGGTAATGCTACGCTGGTGTTAGATGATATGGAAGTTGGGGCGAGAGTGGGAGACATAGAGGTAGGCATCCCGAATAAAGGTTGACCTGAACAAGTCATGAGTAGAAGAATGTGCAAGGTAATATTGTAAGGCATGCAGTATTATGATCAAGAAATTTCATAAATTCCTCATCACCTATGGGTACCATAGAAGGAACATTGGGGTCCATTGGGGATGAAATAGATGGTGATGATGGGCTAGGAGGTAATGGTTGAATGACTGGCATGAAAGACCATAGTGCATTGGCTTGCCGACAAGTCAAAACCATGTGAATAATGAAAGAACAGGTAGTCTGAGCTCTGAAAATGCTACAGAAACACATAAAAACAAGAAGTAGGAAGAATCTAGAAAATGATGATAAGTTATTGTCTTTGACAAGAAAATAAAAACACATAAACTCAACATCGGTCAGGTAATCAGTTATGCCAGTTGGGCATTTAAACCAATGCCAGTCAGCTAGACCAATATCGGTTACTATACGATAATCAAAATATTTTGAAAATCTAGATAAGAAAGGTACAGGTAGGTGAAACAAGGTTCTGTAAATGGTGATAGAGACTCAGAAATGAGTGTATCAAAAGAAACCAGACCACATGAAGTGATAAAAAGCGTAAATGTTATATTTGAAGATTGTTTTTGATATGATAATCAAAATCACACAGAGACTGATGTCGGTTGGGTAACCAATAACGTGTATGATAATGGAACCAACCGTAGTTGCTTGACCAAGTCCGAACATTAAGAAATTCGATAAACTAAAGTCATTAAGAAATTTGGAATGATTTAAGTCAAATAAAAAGCCAACCCAAAAGTTAAGTATGGAAAAATGATGTCTAATCACACTCAAAAAAAAACCGAACTACACCAACTAATGATTGTGGAGTGTGAAAGATAGGAAAAAGAGAAGAATCATTCTTACAACTCAAAATGCAAATCAGGCAATAACCTAGAAAACAAACAAATTCTATGTACCAAATTTTTATGTTATGTGGCTTAAGCCTTTTTAAACTGACTATGAAGTAGAGTAGAGTTTTTAGTCAACAAAGGTGCCCTATAAGCAGTCTATGGCTAGTATCAAGTTTGTTTTGGTTAAAGTGGCCCCAATATATACTTCACTAATACATGAGGTCCAAACTATGATATGATGACTAGCCAGAACACCAGTTAGATCCACCGTCAACAGGTTATTAGTCTTTGAAGGAAACTACCGGGAAGGAAGATTTTTAAGAAATGAGTAAATTGTTAAAGGGATTTGGACAGGGGTATGTGTGTACAAAGTGTGTACTATGATTCAATTCCTACCAATCGTCAATTGGTTGTGACCTCTAATATATAGATTACAAATAAAACTTAGGTGATCTAATGCAATAATCACAAGGATGAATTTACAAAAATTTCCGAAACCCAAATTTACAATGAAATTTGATGTAGCAAGTGGAGAACAGGAAGAGGAATGATCTTTCATTAGATGCAATACAGAAGAAAAGAAGAAGAAATGTTCTTTTTAAGCACCAAAGAACGAATTTCGTTTAGAAAAATAGAAAGAAGATAAGGTTTCCAAGGAGAAATTTAATGTGAAATTTTCTTGAAAGAAACAAACACATAAATATTCCCTAAAATGAACAATGCAAAGAACCCAAAAGATAGGGTCACGCACTGGGCATGCCAAAATGTTTCACCATAAATGTAGAGATAAAAGTGATAAGAGGTAAGGTTGAGGAAGGAATACCTATGATTAGTCTGAAGATAGTTTGTGCGCGCGTAGAATGTTAACCAAGCTGACTATGAAGAGCTTCCCTTTAGCCTAGGAGGAATGACATGTAAGAATAGAACAATAAGACCACAAAATAAGAATCAACGATACCAGGTTGGTGGACTACCTAGAGAGAGCTAGATCTGGGAAGCGAGGTGCTTCCTAGAATGTTGTCAATCCATGTTTTAAAACAAGTTTAAATGTATGAGAAATAACATCAAAGATAGGAATAGTCATACTGTATATTTTTATGAGTTTAGGTTTTTCACACAAATACAATAATTCAAATCTAATCTAACAGGTAAAGTCATACAAGACTAAATCTGGGAATAGTGGTTAGGTAGGTTGATCTAGGCTTGCAGGTCTAACAAAGATTATAAATGAGGTCTAGGCTAGAATATTTGGTGAGGTTATGGGTTGTTTGGAGTGAGTTATTAGCTTGTTGGTTTGGGAAATATTACCAGTCACAGAGACCAGTATCGGTTAGGCGACTGATTGCCAATACTGGTAAATGACCGACGCTGGTTGGGTGACCAGATGTTGGTAGGGGAAATTAGGTAGAAATATTAAAAATGAGGTTGGTGGGCAGCTCTCTATGATTACACAGAGATTTGGGAAGGTTGTTTGGGTGAGGTTGTGGGATTGCTAAAAAGACTCAAGAGATCATAAAAATAGTATTTGGACAAGATATGGCAGGGTAAATAGGTAGATAGATAAACAGAGGTACTGTGGGGGAGATCCAAGTAAGATTGTATATGGAATGAAATAAATAGCTAATAAAAATGACTAATATACTGAAAATGAAAAAGAAGAAATAATACTGTACTTGTGGAAAGTAGGTAGAAAGCAAGTGATGGTGATGGTATGCAAGAGAAGGTGGTCCTGAACAAATGGAGCAGCAGTAGGAGGACATGGTGTTTTCCTATGAGTTCACTAGAGCTCTGGATCAATCTCTATCGATGAACTATGGTATGGTGTCTGAATGTACTGATAAGGGTCTCTGGTATGTTGCACAGAGTCATTGGAGAACTCGTGAACAGGAATGTAAGGTTGTCCAGAGCTAGAAAACAAGATTCGGAACCTAAAAAAAGAGTTAGAAACTCTTATTTAAGGTAACCGATGGTAGTTAGGTAACTGGCATCGGATGAGGGATAACTAGCGACATTGGTTAAGGAGAATATGGTCATATTTGCTAAGAATAGCCTGATCCTTACTAAATTTGGCATGATCTGATATTTTGGTTTTAGAGTCACAAGTGAAGAATAATGGTAAATGGATTTGGAAATTTGTTAGAGGGATAACAGGTTATTAATATTAGGGTTACACTAAATCCTAATTGGTTAGGATAAGTCAGGTACTTAGTCTAATGTAATAAATGGAGTTGGAAAGAGTCTAAGGTGAGGTGGAGAGGTGAGGTGCCTTAGGTGAGGTGGAGGGGTGAGGTAGATAATTAATTTAATTATGTTAATTAAATTAGTTAGAATGTGTGCAAGGGGTCATGGTTAGGTGTAGTGTGGAATTAATTAATGAAACATGGTTGAAAGGGTTTGGTCCCAAATTTGGGTTTCTACAATGTAAGCCATGGCTCATTGATATGTAGCTCTGGCATTTTTCAAGTCGAAGGGCATGATAAAATAGTGAAAGGTACCCCAAGGAGTTAGGATAGAAGTCTTATTTTGGTCGTTTGGTGTGATGAGAATTTGATTATAACCAGAAAATATGTCCATAAGAGAAAGCATCTCATGGCTAGCAGTAAGGTCCATGAGTTGATTGATATTGGGAATGGGAAAATCATATATAGGACAAGAAATATTGAGATCTCAAAAATCAGTGCAAATGTGAAGCTTTCCAGATGATTTAGTGATGGGTACGATGTTGGAGACCCATTAAGGATAGTTGATACGAATGATGAAATTGGTTAAAAGAAGGCATTACAACTCCTCTTTGACAAGAAGGGAAACTCGAGGGTTCTTGTGGTGAAGCTTTTGATTAACCATCTTGGCATTGGGAAAGGTGACAATATTATGGATGAAGATGAAAGGATCAAGTCTTGGCATGTCATAATATGACCATGTGAAGGCATGCTTATGTTTGGGAAGAAAAGTGGTGAAAGACACAAGCTCCTATGGAATAAGGGATTGACCCACTTTGAGAATGTGAGGCTCTTGTGGAGTCATGATTTTGATATCGATGGTGGACTCTGTGAACAAGGAAATAGTTTGCAAAATCTATGAAATGGGGTAAGAAACACTCAAGAATCCCCAAATATTTGAAAAAATAATTCAATGGACCATCAAATAAGAGATAAACAAGGGGACAAATGAATAAGCCAAAAATAAATTTAAGTGAGTCAAAGTAAGATTTGACTAGGCTTAGAAGAGGTTAAACATGCCTTAGGCTAATTAATCTAGTTTTAGGTTAATTAATCACAATTAGTGAGAAATTAGGGTTCTAAGAGAGTTGTGAGAGGTCTAATCAATCCAATGAAATGGATTGATTATCTAGGAAGTTAGTAGAAGTGTCCTAGAGGGATATAAAAAGAGGTTTTAGCTAATAAGAGGCTATATTTTCCCAATTAGTAAGTTATAAGAGGAATACGACCAACCAGAATGTCGTATAATGGGGGTTAGATAGGTCTAATTGACAATGTATCGTCAATTTGCAAGGAGTAGAATAGTTAGTGAAATATTAAGAATAATACTGGTTTGATCAAACTACAAGTGTCTACATTTTCCCCTCTTTGGGGTGGCATAAGCTATACCACTTCAAAGAAAGTAGACAAACGCAAACGACTAAATTTTTTGAAGGAGTGGAACACAAATTATTAGGGTGAAGGATACCCGCTCAAGTGTTGATAGGGTGATGAAATAGGTTGATCAAAGATTGAAAGAAAGAGTAAAATTAGAAGATAAGAGAATGATTTGAAACTGGAGGAAATAAGAATATAACAAGTGGGAGATATTGAGATATCTGTGATGTTGCTTTGTATAAGACAATTTTTGTTATATCATATTGCTAAGAATCTTCATCATCAGTCCTTATTAAAATATAATCATACAATAAAAGTGTAGAATGAAATGAAAATACATAATATAAAGGTTTATCTATTGCTTAAACTACCAAATCAATGTAACATATAAAACATAATGCAAGATGATAAGTAAACAAGATGATTTAACAGGGAAATATAAACACACACACTCAAACCACTAACGTTTAAGAGAGTTGCAAATATATTCTGTTATTGAGTTGAAGTAACAAAGGTTTGTGATAGACAAAAAGGGTTTAAAATGATGCCCCAAGTAAATTGTACATGAAAGGAGGAGTATGGAGGATGCTTGGGTCCAATGAAAAAGTAGTGTGCATGGCAAAACTGTACCAGGCAACTCGTTGTGCCCCAAAAAATAGAAAAAGTAAGCATCGTAGCTCTTGTAGATGATTGTAGAGTTAGATGATTCATGAGTCATCACTTCAAAACATGTGAAAATGTCAGAAAGATACAAGATGAGTGTAATGTGAGAGGCACAAATTTCAGCTAAAAATGAACTTTTTACCATTTTTAGTCCATTTTTCGAAGTTTTTACGATTTTATTTTTGGATTTTTGAATGATTTTATAATTTTTAAATTTTTGACTAGTCAGAAGAATTTAGGAAATGAAAGATCACTTAAAAGCATGCAAAAAATGTCCTAGGGTGAAGAAATGGGAGTCAGGTAGCAATAAAATACCCCGACAAGAATACGAATAAGCCAAAAATAATTATTTAATTAAAAATAACCATCGTGACAGGTAAAATAGAAGAAAAATGGGATGAAAATTACACTTGGAAATATTTTAAAATATTCTTGGGCAAAGAAATGAGCGTTGGGTGGAAAATAGTGCCCCAACATAGCGGAAAATTAATAAAAAATAATTATTTTGGTGGGTAGAAGAAGTGTTAGAATGCTCATAGCGGGGAAAAAATGCCCCAGGGGCACCGTGAAAGCTTAATATACCCACCTAGGAGGGGATTAACCATCACAAATAGTTCATTTATTACGAACCTCTCGCAAATTTTCACCATGAGTGAGTTGTGAGATATGAGACAAATGGAGAGACTTCTGAGGAGGAGGCAAGTAGACTGCATCCGAGAGTAATTTCGGGACGAGGTGGATGGTCCCTTTGTGAGTGCTCTATCCTTTCTTATTAATTTTCACATTTAATTTCATTTTTAATGTATTTTAGGGTATATTAGGGTTAAAATAACACATACACGTGTACATCCATTGGGAAAATGTGTGCTCGTACGTGCACATGATGAATAAATGGATGCTCGCACACGCATGCGTCAAAGGGGATACACATGCGTTAGGATGAATAAGACAGTAGTGCACATATGGGTGTGTCGAACCACACTAATATGCATCATACTGGATGGGTATGTGTTGGGATGGCTGACAGGGTAGATTAGGAATTTTTTGGGAGCACAGGCGTCGGTAGAGGCACGCATGTGCTTTGGGTGCACATTCATTGACCTAGGTGCGTAGACATCCATTGGGGTGCGCATGTGCTGGAAGAAAAACTTAGTCAATTTTTGAAGAAAAAATGGATAAGTCCAGAGGAATATCTACAAGATGTTTGTAGAAGAAAGTAGAAATTAGCATGCTTAGAAGAATATAGATAAAAATAGCCTTAACAAGTGTCTTGTTATTTTTGTAGAGACGATTACCTGTCCTTCATACTAGAGAGATGTATGGTCACCTAGTTACGATAGAGGTACAGTTCTATGAGGATGATAGGAAGATATTTGATATCTTATTATATGTTACCAGGTTATCCTATGTGGCCGATATGCCACAGATTACTCTGGATCACGACCTCCTCACAACCTTAGTTGAGCGGTGGCACTACGAGAGTCATTTTTTTCGGCTGCCCACTAGCAATATCACCATAACCTTAGAGGACATATGGCACATTGTGTGAGTCCCCATCCAGGGTGAGTTGATTCAGTACATGAGCCATCAACCGGATATTGATCGTTGTATTCTTGAGTTATTTGGAGTGCAAGATATACCTCGCCATGGTATGGTAGTTAGATTATCTCAGTGTAAATCATATCCTGTGTTGGATCAAGTGGTATTATACTTGATGGCATTTTTCAGTGGTGTTTTTCTCCCTAACAAGATCGGAGCCTCATTTTCACTTGGTCTCATTGGAGTGATACACAAATTGATTAATGGGGAACGATATTGTTGGGGCCAGTGCATACTAGCAAATTTATATTAGGACCTTCACTTGATTACATAATACCATCAAAATATGGTAGGTACAACCCATTTGTTATAGATTTTGGCATGGGACCTTATTTCCATTAGTCACCCTACAGGTGTTTTGAGAGTTCGTGCTCCAGAGGAGCCTTCTAATATGGGTTGGGTTTCAGCCAACGATGATGTGTGGCCAAACATGGGAGATACATACCACTATCACTAAGAGTTTGATGAGCTACATCATGTCGCGATAGTATGGAGGCCGTACAAACACTTTTAGTGGTCAGAGGATGGTTTAGAGATGAGTATAGTGATAGTTGAGCACTTCATGTTTGGAAGCCACGGATATATTCGAGGTTTTTATAGATTTAAATGGTTCTAGAGACATCTTGGCACTGCACAAGATGTGTCAGGGCCAGATATGTGGTATGCTTGTAGGGCTCGAGAGTATTTTTATATGGGGCCACATATTACTATTGATAGAAATATGGCTAGATATTTACACACAGTGCCATTTCAGTGGGTACCTTTGAGGAAATCCAAATATCAAAGGTGCACAATATAGTATGTGTTGTGGTATCACATAGTATTACCTCGTCAATTGATGATTCTAAGAGAAGATTAGGATGCAAGAGTGAGAGAACCTCTAGTGGGACCTCCTGGCAATGGTGATGAGGATGACGAGGATGATGGAGATGATGATGATGATCCATTTGACGATCAGCTTCATGATGGGGGTAAGGGACAGGTTCCTCCACCACAACAACCACATGGATAGGATCCTAGGCCTAGATAGATATGGGTACCCCAAGCTCCACATATGCAGTTACCTCTAGTTGGGATTCCAGTTGGGATTCACATTCCATTACAATAGGTACATCTAGTGGTACAACAAGGTCCTTCTCTACATTCTCTAGATGGTAGCATAGGAGATGACGATGGTCATCTAGCTGCACTTTAGCAGTAGTTATAGGTAATTATATTCATTTAGCTACATGTGGCAGTCGATAGTTGTAGGCTGTGACCATAGAGAAAGACCAGGTGAGATCTTAGGTTAATCTGGTTAGAGATGGGGTTGCATGGATACAACATATACAACATCTAGCAGCGCAAGGTGATTAGATATTGAGCTTATTACATCAGGAATAGACACATATCAGGCCACCATTACATAGTGGGATCAGGGCTAGGCCCATGTGCAGGGTATCACTATTTAGAGAGATTAGGCACAAGCTCAAGTCCAAACTATTATAGTAGACAGAAATCAGTAGGATACCGCAGTGAGACAGGCTCAAGCTAATATTGGTATACTTAGTGGAGAGTGAGATTCTACTATATAGGAAGCTATAGCCTTTGGTTAGACTGAGATGATACAAGATATTATGAGAGCCCATGGCGAGGCCTCCTATTACAGGGTCTCTTATTATCAAGCAACTCCAGAGGGACGGAGAGTGACTCCTTTTAATCAGCTTGGTGTGATCAAGATTGGATCTAGGTCATGGAGGTTGGGTTGGTTGGTATAGTAGCCCATCATTTAGCATGGTGGTGCACCCAGAGTTGACCATCCCACCATTAACAGCAGCACCCTCCCATTCAACACCCGAGACCTAGCAGTCCAAGAGAGGGGGAGAGTTATGGATGATACTATTTCCGTATTATGTATTGTCATATATGTATGTATACCTCTTGTAAAGGCTGATTTTGATCGATATATGTACTGATGTACCATTTTTTATTATATACCTCTTATGAAGGCTTTAGCATCATTCCTACCCTTCGATGGAATATTTTGGATCGATGACGTATATCCATTTTTAAGACAGATACTTTTACATGTATATATGGACATTCGATGTTATATTTCATCATGTTTTTATGTCTTATGACGATGACTCATATTTATAGATGTGTTGAATATATCATGATGTTGTATGATTTTATTTCACATGTATGTATCATGATAAATGTTTATGATGTACCACACGTTTTATATTGATGATATAAGGTTAGATGATATCATATGTTTTTTACATGATATACTTGGTAGATTATTATACAAGATGATATTGATGATATTGGTGTCAAGGGGGGTAGATTTGTGATCATACGTAATCCCACTTGCCCCACTGATGATACGGTATATGACAATTATCTTATCATACATGCTTGATGTAAAACTTAGCATTTTTGTATATATGATGTTATATGTGATGAATGATAGATGATAGATGATAGATGTGATAACAAACAAATGTGCATGGAACAAACAAAACACTCAAGAAAAAGTTAACAAAAATAAACAAATATACACAAACAAGAAAACACCAATATATGAAAATAAGAATGAATCCAAACATGCTTAATAATAGTTAAATTCAATACTCAATATCAGCAAGTAAATGAACTCTAATAAATGCATACAATCAACGATGAGAATATCAATTTATACAAGTATGAAAGTTTGAAAATGAATTCAATGCAACACAATAAATTCAAAATGAGTTTTGATCTAAGTTAATCAAATGAATTAAATCTAAATCATACAACATGAAAGGATAAAGCAATCAAAACTCTACAAACTGACAACTAAAAGCAATCTAATCACCACCAGTTTTTTGTGGGACAATTTTGATTTATTTTCTAATGCTTTTGGTGTCTTTGGAAGATAATTTTCAAGGCTACTGTTCACATTGTTTTCAGGTTTTCCTCAAGACAATGTTATGATGTTGGTGTAGTGTCACCCCTAAAAGGTAATATTCTAAATTTTTAGGTTTTTGTGTATCATTTTCCAAATGTTTTTGTGTTTTTATAATGTCTTATTTTGAAAGCAATGTACAGTGACAAATAAGTGTAGATGTCCCCCAGCATGATGTGGGAATATAAAAAAGGTAGAATTCCAAGCATGTATATTCAATAAGGTGCCCATAATGTTAGATGGGAATATAAAAAGACAATTCCTTGATGCAGATATAAGAATAGATCAGCTAGATCACAACTCTACAAGATAGCTTCAATAGGGTTCCTATATTACCTAGGGTAACTAAATCCTAGATAGAAGCAGGAGTTACTCATCCAAAAGTGAGAGTAGCTTGTGAAATTCCAATCTTCCTTAAGCACTAGAAACTAGTTTTCACCCAATGACTTACCTAATACACCACAATTGTGTGGTTTTCACATGCGGACGACATGTTTTTTCTTTACTTTTTTCTTGATTATTTGATTTTTTACTTGTTTTTCCTTTCTTTTTTAGTTTTTAGGTATTTTCTAATATTTGCACCATTCTTAAGCATATAACCACTTGAGATTCATGGCATTCATTGGTTTTAGAAGCTCTTCGCAATCTAAATATGCAATTTTATGTGCTCTTGATCCATATTTAGCAATAACCAGATAAGGTCTTAACCAGTTAGCCTTAAATTTTCCTTTCTTTTCTCTTACCTTGACATTATTTCTCTGGTTATCTTTCAGAACAAGATCACCTAAATCAAACCCATGATGATTAATCCATTTTTTATATCCTCTTGATACTTGGTTTTGATAAACCTTTAGGTAATTGAGTGCTCACATACGCTTCTCATCTAACAGCTCTAGCTCTGCTAGTTGAGCAACTCTATAGTTTTCATCTTTATCAAGATAGTCCCAAAGAGATCTTCTTAGGGAGGGAAGCTCCACTTCTAAGGGTATGATGGCTTTAGTACCAAAGACTAAGGAATATGGGGTCACATCATTAGGGGTACGGATTGATTTTTGATAGGCCCTGAGGGTGCAATGTATTTGCAAGTGCCAGTTGTGGCCAATCTTACTAACCATTTTCTCCATGATTCCTACAAGAATTTTATTGGTAGCTTCAGCTTGTCCATTACTTTAAGGGTAATAGGGGGTGGAAAACTCCATTTGAATTTGGAAATGTTTACATAACACTTTGACTTTTTTTTCTTGAAATACTTACCATTGTCTGTAACAATGGCAGAAGGGATGCCATAATGGAAAATGAGGTGATTCATCATGAATTTAGAAATTTGCATACTAGTTATGTAAATGAGAGGCATAGCCTCTACCCATTTAGTGAAGTACTCGGTGGCAGTGATAATATGGGTATGGCCATCTGAAGAGGTAGGATGGAGCTTCATTATGAGATCTAAGCTACATCTAGAAAATGGCCAAGGAGTCATAATGAGTTGTAATGTTTGTGTTGGTACACATATCAAGTTACCATATTTTTGATAAAGTTCACAGTTCTTGACGAAGTTACAACAATCTACTTCCATGGTAGACCAATAGTAGCCTTCTATCAATAGTTTCTTAGCTATAGCCATGCCACTAGTATGCACTCCACAAATGCCTCCATGTACTTCTTTAATAGTGTGGAATGACTCAGTAACATACAAATAGCATAGCAGATTCCCATCATAGCCATGATGATAAAGGGTGTAATAGGCTATATAGAAGATAAGGTATTTCTTCTCAGTATGGGTAATGTTTAGGGGAAATGTTCCATCTTATAGGTAGTTGAATATGGTATTATTCCAAGGTGATAGAGGACCAACAACTTCACATACCAAACAAGATTCTTGCATGTCATATACGGTCACTCGTAAATGATCTACAAAGAATGGGATTTTATTTTCCTAAGGAGGAATGCATAAGAGAGACCCAATTGTAGCCATAGCATTTGTGGACATGTTGTGTCATCTTGGTCATTGTTCAAAAATAATCTACACAAAATACTCCTTCAAGGTCTAGGCCAATTTCTTATATGGAATGATATTTTCATCTTTGACCTTATACTCGTCATTAAATTTTTTTAATGATTAGTTGGGATTCACCAATGACTTATATCTGTCAGATATTCTAAGTGATAGCTAACTTAAGGCCATCGATAAGTGCCTCATATTCTATAATGTTAGTAGTACATGGGAAACCTAAATAAAATTCTTGTAGAAAAACCTCTCCTGTGGGAGTGATGAGTACCACTCCTGCTCTTGATCTATTAAAAGTGAATGATCCATCAAAGTAGACTTACCACATGATGAAATCTTCAATATACATCATAGATGTGTCTAGCAGATCCAGACACAATGATTCCATTCTAGGTAGGGGAGCTTCTACCAATTTCTCATCCAATACCTGTCTACCATTTTTGGTTAACGTACTCAATATCAAATTCACTAAGGATAATGATCCAATTATCCATTCCTCCCATAAGGGCCGGTTTGGATAAGAGATACTTGAAATGGTCAACCTTGGATATTAATTTTGTTTTATTATTAAGGAGGTAATGATGTAGTTTTTGAAATCTAAAGACTATTGAGATAATAAACTACCATTTCTCTACAGTCAAGGTCATATTGGGAAAATAATGCACCAATAGTAAATTGGGTGGTTGAAATATACAGCAGGAGGGGCTCACCTAGGGTAGGAAGCATGAGAATACGTGGGTTGATGAGATATTGTTTAAGAAACTCAAATTCCTTATAACAATTTGGTCCCCAGTTAAAGGTAACATCCTTCGTTAATAGATGTGTAAATGGATTACACTTATCTGCAAACAGTGAGATAAAATGGAGGATTTCTTGAATCTTTCCTTATAAAATTCATAATTTTTTTTAGATTTGTAGGTGGAGGAATCTCTGTGATAGTTGTAACCTTAGCGGGATCCACCTCTATCCCTCTCTATGAGATGATAAAACCCAAGAGCTTTCTTTATAGGACACCAAAGACACACTTTATGGGATTCAAACGAACCTTATAATATCGGAGATGTTGAAAGATACGTCTTAGCACTTCAGGATGCTCTCCTCTAGTTTTGGATTTTGCTAATATATCATCAACGTAATCTTCCATGATGTCATTCATCATGTCATGAAATATTATCGTCATTACACATTGATAGGTAGCCCCGACATTCTTGAGTCTGAAAGGCATTACCTTATAACAAAATTTCCCCCATGGGCTGATGAAAGTTGTCATATGTTTATCTTCCTCTATAATCATGATTTGGTTATAACCTAAAAATCCATCCATTAACGATAACATTTCATAACCGAAATTCAAGTCAACAATCATGTTGATGTTAGGAAAAGGGAAGTCGTCCTTGGGACATTATTTATTAATGTCACATAATTCAGTGTAAATTTTGATACCGAATGGCTTCTTTTGAACTGGGACTATATTAGATATCCAATCCAAATAGTTGATGGGTTTTATAAAATCCGCCGCCAAGATATTTTCTAGTTATTCTTTAACAAGCAGTGCAATCCTTGGATGCATCTTTCTTAACTTCTATTTTATGGGCTTGGTGTTTGGGTGTACAACCAATTTTGGGTCTAAACCAGGCATATCTGTATATGACCATGCAAATATATATTTATATTCTCATAATAGTGCTACAAAAAACCTTATGTTCTTAGGCTGAGATTGAAGCTTCGAGATTTATCATTTGAGGCTACTCTTCTGAACCAATGTTAACACTAATTGTTTCTTCAACAAGCATCTTAGAATCATCTTTCATCCATGTAGGATTAAGGGAGGAGAGTAAGATCAACCTCCATAAGTAGTGTGAGATCATCTTTACAAGGATATTCCAACTTTTCAATTATTTCTTCATTTTGCTTGTCTACTAGTGTCTCAAAGAGCTTTTCAGTGTGAGACTTATGTTTGTTATTTTCATAAGGCTTTTCTCAAGTATTATTTCCTTTGTTTATGACCTTTTTATTCAAGCTTCCACACATCTTTGCTTCTTCTCTAAAGTGCACGTGAGAATCTAGTTTGATTAAGAAACCCTTCGTGTGATCTCCATTTGGAATGAAATCCCTGAGTCCCATGAATTCTACAAATGCTTCATTATTTTCAAATAAATTGATTGGCACGTGAAGTTATTGATTCCAATCTATAAGTTCAGGATATACTAGGTTTACTCAGTGATTGTCTTAGGAATTAGATTCTGATAAGGTGAAGATAGCCAAATTTTGAAATAGGTTCATGTAGGAAATATCCTCGTATAGGCTATATTGGGAATCTACATCGTTGTCTAGATGAGACAAGTCATCCTCAAGTTCATAAGAGGTGGTGTCTATCTCGCAAGGTGGATCATTATGAGGCCTAATTCAAAGGTCGTGCTTGTTTGAATTGAAGTGAGGAATGGGGAAAAATTCTAGCCTTCCTTGTGCATTTTTACCACATCCAAACCCATTATAGCCCATAACATACATCATGTGGTGGCCTTTAATATACTTCAGATCTTGATGACATGATTCCATGGTACCCTCCTGGTGGTATCTTCTAACATCTTCTCCTCGGATAGGTGACCCCTAGGAATAAACTTCTCAAATGGTTCAAGACATCTATTTCTAGTGCTTTTGAATTAGAAGTATGGTTTCCCACGTGTCTTGAGAGACACTGAGAGGTTTTGATATCAATAAGGCCTATTTATAACATTCCCATTTTAAGTTTTTTAGAAACAAGGGAAAAAATGTATCTTACATAATGTTCTTTGTTCCAAATTAATACAATTTAGCACACACATTCCAATGCCAATATATCTCATAATAAAAAACCATATGTAGTTGTAAATAACTTGGTGAAACATTGATCTCTCATTCCATGACTCGGTATTAAACTTATCTCTCATGTTAACTTAATAATGTGTATACTAGGTATACTTGGTTCATTTACCCTTTTAGGGGCACCCAATTGTTCTATCTGAGAGGTCTATCTAAATATTTGTTACCAATATTCATCTGAAATCATGCATCTTAGACTAGGTGACATAGGACAACACAACCAGTAACTTGCAATACTTTTGGTAAAGTTTTTAAACATGCTTAACATGTTTACATTCCTAGACGACATACTCGTTGAAAGTTATATGTCCCTCACCACACTTGTTGTGTTACCTAGAAAGTTCTTTCCTGACTTCTGTCAATTCAATCTGATTCAAGGTTAAACACTAGACAAGGGCAACAACATGCACTAGTTTGGAATACTACTCGTGGTGACTGAGGATACATAGACATACTCAATTGAATTACATCGATTGGGTGTGTCTAGTTACCCTAATTCAACATGAGTTAACCTCAACACTAGATCATGTTATTATCCCTGTTTAGGGTGGAACTGTGATCCATTCATCCACTTATATCAATCGATTTGATTAAACTAAGAGAGGTGTTGAGGCATAGCATGTTGCATCATATTACCCTCATAATGACCTCTGCCATTATGAAATTACTATGTTGTAACTGCTATGTTCCAACATCCAACTGAGTTTCCTCAACTAGACTGACATACTTGAGATTATAAGTTATTAACCCATTTAATCCTTGTCTTAAATATTAATGATAACAATTCTTTTAGATTCAACTAAGAAACATTTAACCTATAAAGGTTGTAAGGTGTAAATTACATGAGACGTTGGTATGCATATATAACCTGAGTCCCTAACCATTCTGAATACATGTTTAAGTTGATCTTAAATGAATCATCTTATATCATATAAGGACATGATTGATCTTAATGTTATGAAGGTGTGTTCATTAGATCTTTTTTTACTTTAATTTTAGCTTTAAAAAAGCTTATTTGAAACTTTTACTTTAGACTTCATAATGATGAAGTCTAAATCCTTTTAGTTCCCTTTTTAAGAATTTATATTTTGATTAAAGAAATATGCCTAAGGAGGAATACATTCAACCATCATCATAATATATTCATAACACTTAACAAGATCTCAATAAATATTTATGTTTGATTTCAAGGAAAATATCTTTTTTCCTTTATCAAGGACCAATGTCCAATTATGAAAACAGTTCACATATGTTTTAATACGAAAAATAATTCATACATATGTATATAGTTCAATCATATTCCCTTCCCATTATGTAAGTATATACTTCAGAGCATCAACTATTAATTATATCTCTTTTCTGTGGAAATAAATCAACTATTATTTTAGATCCTCAATCCTAAAGTCTTATAAATATAAGAACTATTAAGTTTCAAAATCCCATATCACATAAATATCTAAACTGCCCCCTTCAAGCATAATATTACTTCATGGTACATCACAATTAATGTCAGTAAAATTATCACAATAAAATAGTAATCATCAATCATCAAACCATTCATTTATCAAAAAGGGAGTGATCGATTCACTAAATACATAAATATTTTAGGGATTACAAGGTGTCATTACAAAAATATAAAACTAGTTTTATTATATCTTCTTTTTCCAAAAAAAGTACATCTTAAGTAATGTCACTACATAATCATCATATAAAGAGACAATTTCTTTAGTAAAACAGATGTAACTTTCTATATGTCTTTCTCCTTTCATCTTTTACGAAATCCATCTACAAAATTATTAGCATGAGTCAGTTCATATGAATTGGACATGATAAGCGCTATAACATTAAAACATTGTGATTGTAAATAACTATTTCATAAAAGGAACCCTGTTATTTATGAAACAATACCGAAATCTCAAAACAAGATAAGCGGAAATACTTTTCCCAAAATATTACAAACCAAGGAGAGAGAGAAATATTATGGAATCAATAAGTAATGTATAAGCATTGACTAATTAAATCATCATAAGTAATTCTACTTCACATCCATATGAACTTATTTCAACATGCTAGAAATCAAAACAACAGTATTAAAGAAGGGGGGATTTCATATTTTCAATCCTAATCTTATCTTCTCAATCAAGTTTCCAACTTAAGTTCCTCAACTCAACCTACTTTGAATTTTCAAGAAGAAAAAGTACAAAGATATACAAAATTACCTTTATGTAATAAGTATACTATTTTTCTACTCAAAAATTAACCATCTAAATAGTAACTGAAAACATCAACCAAAAATATAAATACATTGCATTAAACAATCATAACTATATCAGGCTTGACACGGAGTCTAAAATTAGATTGGTCAAGAATAAGTCTCAACATTCCATGTAAGGAAGATTTAACCAACCAAGATTAAAAACAAAACCAGCATAACTTACAACAAAATTTCACTGCAAACCTGAATTCATTTCAAAGTTAGGCTCCTAAGTGATCAAAACATAATAAATATTTAGGCTTCCCAAAACAACAACATCTGAAAAAGGTTCCCTAAAGACTTTCATTCCAACCCAAGTTCATAACTCAATACTACAGTCATAGATAATGTTGAGTAGTCCCTTATATATCATTAATAGCATAATTAAATTCCAATGGTAATGTCAAATGCATAATAGTCAATTCTGGGATTTATAACTGATCAAATTCTTATCCAAGTAATGGAATGCATATTAATGAAAGGGTCTAAGTAATGAATGAAACAATCAAATAAAAAACAACGCAAAGGAATGTCTTACAAGAGGCTCAACAGAGTCATGGTCATGAAGATGACATAATAAATCAAGGATTCAAGATAGTATAAACTGCAATAGAAAAAGGAATGCAGATATACACCCATGTAGATCCAAGTTCCACAACTCAAAATTGGAATGATTTCTCTTAAAAGAGAGTCCATTAACTAAATAATACTTCCCTCATTAGAATAAAACATAGTTTTCCTAGACCAAAATAGCGTTAAACATTTTTTTAAGTAAATATAAGTTTAGAAAAATCAACCCAATGTTTCCTCCTCTTACAGGGTAACCCAAAATGGGTTTGAGTTCTAAGAAGACTCGGAAACTAACAAGAAAGAGAAAAAATAACAGTCTACATTCAAAACTTGTCTCTGAAAGAAATTTCCATCATCCAAACAACCTCGCATCGACAAGAGCTCATCAATAGTCAATAATCTTTACAAATTTTCCAAGATCAAAAAGATATGCTAAGGAAACCAAAATCCTAGAGTGGCTTTACAAAAATAAGAACTAAATGTGGAAGAGAAAAACCAAAAACATTCCATAGAAATACTTCCATGTTCAACTTCCATCAAAAAAATACTTCCATTCATACAAGGTTCAACAAAGGAGCAAAGATGATACAGTTTCAAACTCCAAGGTGAGTATTCGTATACTCCTAACCTAAATGGTAATAAAAGTAAAGATTAAAGAAAGTAAAGAAATAAATATTTGGTCCACCAATGTTGTTGGGTTCAACTATTATCAAAAAGGAAACAAGACCCAACACAAAGAACACAGATGATTCTCTTGAAACTAAGTCGTAAATCTTAAACCACCAAAGAGAAGTATCCTAAACTGTTAAAACTTCAATCATAATGATAAAGAAAGACATTCTAATTCAAGAATCTACATATTCCAATAAAAAACTAGGCTACTATTAATGTATTTTCAACCTTTAGTCTAGATAATCATTCAACAAATAACAAAATAGATCTATTCTATTGCCAAAGAAGGTTCTACTACAAATAATCTATATACAAAACTACAACTAATACAACCCAGATATTCATATGTCCATTACAACAACAGAAAATCATTATGCATACAAAGGAATCAAGCTGAAACAAAATTGAAGTAAAGAAGGAAACTCAAAACTAGAACCAAAAGTATCCAAAAAGAGTAGAGTTCTTTTAATGAAGACATTTAAATAAAACCATAAGACTTAAAGAGATAGGGCATATCATGCTTGATAGAGCTCATGTCTTATATTTATTTGATTGTAAATATTTAAGAAGATCCTTGAAATAGCAATATTTTCTCACAAAAACACCAACAACCATCTTTGAAACCTTCTTTTCCTTCTTCTTATAGCTTCTCGAGTAATATTTCTGCATCACCATCACTGCCATATCAAGGAAAAATAAGCATGCAAGATTCAAACTACGGGTTCGAAATGAAAAACCACACGCAGAGCTAAAAGCTCACAAACATACCAAATGAACAATGTAAAAATGAAAAACCATTATTTTTTCCAACTTCCCATACTCCTAAGGTAGTTTTTTGTAATTACCAAGAGCAATAAATGCCAAACAGGTTTAATAATTCTTCCTTATCTCTCTTGTCTCTGCCAACTCATGATTTGGCCAATTGTCTAAATTTGAAATTCCATGTAACTAACACTTTAACAGAGGTGCCAACTCAGCCTCATTAACCTATCCTTCATGCACTCACCAAATTTGGCAGTAACCAGAGAGTTTAAATCCACATTGACATCCCCTTAAATACTTAGAGGTTAGTGCCACTGACATCCCATAGTATGTGTCATCCATGCCATTCCCCTTATGTTAGTCAAAGTATTAGGTTAGGTTCATAACATTAGGTTAGAAACCAACTTATGTCCTTAGGTTAAATTTTATTAGTTTATTCTTAGGTTTTTCCCATTTTTAATAAAAAATCCTCATTAATAAAATAACCTAGTAACTTAGGATAAGCTTACAACTTAGGAACATATATTTAATTACGTTCCTTTAGAAATATCTAAAAAAATGTAAATTAAAACTTACCAAAATGAAGAATTAGAATGAACATTCAAGGATCACATAAGAAGCGACAAGAAGCAACCGAGGTTACTGGTGATCCCAAGACATAGCCTGGAGTTCATAAGATCCCATTATTCTTCCCAGCTCGGTCAAGATGTCCTCAACATCATGAAATTGAAAGCATGCCTTAGATCAATGAAATTGATCTAAGATCTAGCTATCCTACATCAGATATTATGAAGACTAGAAACACATGTTCAAGTGCAATAAAGACTATGAACTAGTTTAAACTAAATCAATTTCTTATTTCCACATGCAGTGAATCATTCAACATAAGAAAGAATGAAATAATTCAGTTTAAATTCAGCATAGACATGGCATAGTTGTATCTATTTCCAGAAGATAACATATAATCCACAACAAACATGATTACTTAGTTCAGAAGATTACTTTGTCTTTAGACAACAAGCACATATCAACGTTTGCAACTTTGAGTACAAAAGTCATCATAGATATCAACCATGTTAGAGGCATTACATTTTTTAAGAGTGAATTGATCATCTGGGCCATACTTTGTAGACGTTACCTCCCATAATGTGATGGGATGGACCAATGATGGGAATTTCTTATTACAAAGAGTGAGTGCATTTGAATCTACATGTTCCTTTATAGCCTCTATTTGGAAGGGAACAACAATATCTTCCAAAGGACATTTATACGTTACACATGAAAAATTGTGCATTGTTGTACAATGTGTGAATGGTTCTGGATCACCTAGAATGGTGACTATCTATCCTCCATGGTACAACTTTATACACTGATGAAAAGTAGAGGGAATGGCATGCATGTGATGAATCCATGAGCATCCCAAGAGCATGTTATAAGGTAGATCTAGGTCAAGGACATAGAAATTTGTATAATGATAAGTGAGACCTACTTCCATTGGAATCACTATAGTGCCTTTTGATTCTCATTCCTCATTTTCATTGGCTTTAATGGTAATGGTCTTAGCACCTAGATCTTTTTCTGAATGACCTATCTGCTCAACCAACTTCAAAGTGCAAATATTTAGACTAGATCCTCCATCCACAAGAACTCTGTTGATTTTAATATAACTAACAATAACCTCTATATATAAGGGCAGGTTATGCTCAAGGTTATTATGCATGATTATTTTTTAATCAAAGGTGATATGATCGTTATAATCAAGGTGTGAGACCATTGCTTACAAATGCAGGGTATATACTTCTATGGAGACTCATGAACTCTAAAGCATTTTGTACATTATGTTCTTATGATCATTAGAGATCTTAAGGGGATCTAGGATCGAGATTCTAGCTGGTGTTTTCTCTAACTGTTCTATCAAATTATACTAGCCTTCTTGAGGAACAGGTAGGGGATCTGGTATTACCAAATGATCCCATCAAGTACCTATAGCACAACTTTTCTCTAAGATTCTAATGTTATTTACCTATTCATCAGATGAGTAGACAACCTATATAGGAGTCAAATGGTTTATCATTTTTCAGATAGATTTAGGTAGTAGTCCTATAGTCATTGGAGGCTTGTCTGTGATCTAACTTCCTGTTATTTTTATCTCCATGGTTAGGAAAGGGTTATTTGAATATCCCCATTTTTTCATTAGTTCCTTTCCTTGAGTTGAGTGGAGAATCTACTGTGATTTCACCCTCTTTGATGAGGTCTTATATATAATGCTGCAATCTTAGGCATATATCAGTTTTGTGTCCTTTAACACAATGGAAATAATAGTATCCATGCTCTTTAGACCAACTTGTCTTAGGGGAATCCTCTGGATATGGTATTTTCATGGTTGGGTATTACACCATGTTCATTACATCTAGCTATTTAAGTATAACAGATAGTGATTTAGTCAAAGGTGTAAACATGTGTTTTGTAGGTGCCTAGGTCCTTGTGGAAGATTTAAAAGTAGACTAGGCTTTACAACTTGGACTCTCTTAAAGTTTGTGATGGCATCTCCAATGACATTTTTTTCTTATTGAAAAACTATGGTTTATCAGTGGGTTTTGCCTCGTGTTTTTCCTTTGTAATAGGTTTGAGTTTCCCCTTCACAATAGGATCCTTTTCGATTTGACTGTATTTTTTTATAACCTCTTCAAAGTTAGAGCCACAATGCATTTGTATGTGAAAGGCTATTTTTGGGTTTAAGTTAAGGATGAATATGCTTACCATCTATTTATCTGGTAGGACATAAGGGAAACGACTCACCAATCCATGTCATCACTACAAGAATCCTATGAAGGTCTCATTATGTTTTTATTTAGCATTGCAATTGTCGTCCATGGTGATGTCATTCTCCATATTGAAAGATAAACGTTACACAAAATTTTCAGTAAGTGTGGTCCATGTCGTGATCAATCCCTTAGGTATACTGAAGAACCATTCCAATGCTTGTGCTCCTAGGCTGAGAGGAAATAGACGTATCAAATAGTTATCATTGTAAGCGACTTCATGGAAAGCCATTTAGAAGTATTTAACATCATCACGAGGATCACCCTTAATTTTATACTTTTCAAATTTAGGTATGTCGAAATGTTTCAGAAATGGTTGTCGCAACATATCCTTATCAAAGGGGTAAGGACATAGTTCTTCATATAAGTATTTTCTATTGTTTCCTATGTTTCTCTCTTGTAGAGTAGTAAGTTTATTCTTCATCAAATGCAAATCTTGTTGAATGAGTTGTTCCTTTATGGGTGATAGTGGTCTGCTCACTTTAGAACCTTAAAATTTGCATCATCATATGGATCCATGTGAAACTCGCCTGATTTTGTCTTAAGTCTATCCTTATACACATTCTTACTTGAAGAACCTAAGTTTTCTAGATTTTTGATTGAGTTTCAGTATTTATCATTGAATGATCTCCTCTTTGATTAAGGTATCATCTCCATCATTAAACCTAGGAGGTGGTGATTCCTTGTGCTCACGGTCAATTTTTACTCTATGTGAAGCCTTAAAGTAAGGTCTTTGTGAATCACTTGTTGGTTTCAGTGGGTCATCTTCAACATTGCTGTTACGTTTTCCTAAAGTGGAAGAATACCTTATGTCAAAATATTTATCCATGTCTATGGGGGATGGTCATGGTTGTTCTTCCATTTCACAGTTAACGGTTTTAATAGTTGCTTCATGCTCTTGCAGAATATTGGCTCCTAACTCAAAAAATCTTATGAGTACTTGGTATTTGTTATAATAAAGGAGCTCTTCAAAGTGAACTAAGTCTAACTTGTGTTTTTCAAAGGTACTAGTGGAAGGTGTGAGAAAGATGAAAGATCTAGTTTAGAGAGAAGGAGAATTAGTGAAAGAGTTTATTCAAAGATTTAATATTATTACTAGAAAATTAGAAGAGCCCCTGACAGATAAATAAAGGGTTGAGTGGTTCACTTTTGGCTTTCTTCCCTATCTTAGAGATGCTCTAGATACATAACAATTTAAGGCGTTATCAGAAGAAATTGAAATGGAAATTAAGTTGGAGGCCCAACCTTAGAGAAGAGAAGAGGAAACATCAATCAAAATTGAACTAGAAATGGTACAGTTGGAACTTGTGAAATTAAAACTACAGCAAGAAATAGAGAGGACTGGAGGATTAAAGAATAGTCCTCCTCCTAAAAGTAACTCAAGGAAAAAATGGTGGTGTACGGTATTTTGCAATGAATTCCATAATAGAATTGAATTCCCATACACTGAGAATGAAAAGAGAATATCCACAGCAAGAGTACATTCCTCAAAGAAAGCATCATCTAACAATATAGCCCCAACAGAAAGGACATGGTGTGGAATTTGTAGACTCTGGGACCAACATACTCAGGATACTTATCCCTTAGTGGAAATAGCACCACCAATGAACCAATTAATTTACCGTACGACGTGTGGATTATATAATTTTAGGAATCAGGGAAAAAATAGGTGGAAACAATTCCTCAAATCACAGCAGTAGGAAACTATATAGCATAATTATACTTGCAGAAATATAACATCATAAATAAATAATACACAAAAGAAGACATGATAAGATTTAAAATGGTTCACCCAATGTGGGCTACGTCCACCAAGAACTTTCTTAGATTTTACTATCAACAAGATTAAAAAAACTCTCATGGTCTTCTCTCAGTTATGAAATTACAACAGAATTCCAAAGATGTTAAACCACATCTAAACCACAATTGACATCCAATTGCTTAGCCTTGATCACTCTTGATCACCTCTTGATCACTAAGACTCAATACCTCTTGAACACTCAAGATATATTCAAGATACCCTAACACCTCTATTTATAGGATTACAATCCTTTTAAGAAGTCCTAAAGCTGACCCTAGAAGTTTGAAAGTCATGATCTTTCATCTTCCCACGGCTGGAAAAACTGTCATAGTGATGACAGCTAATTAACAGCAAATTAACAATAACATCATAGAAAATGACTGCAGAATGCTCCTAAAGTTTCTAAACTTAATCGTTTGAACTCCAACACTTCAATATTTATTAGAGAACACCAAAAATAGGCTCCATAACCCAACAATCTCCCACTTGGAGACTATTCCACTGAGCAAAGTTTTTAACTCTTCATTATCAACCATGAAGGCCAATCAAAGTTGAACACAACTTCAACTTCTCCCTTGTGACCACCTTGGTCATCATATCTATAGGATTCTAACTAGTATGAATCTTTTCAGCTTCAACTTATCTTCTTCCAAAGTTTCCCTGATGAAATGGTATCTTCAACTGAATGTGCTTCATCCTAGAGTGGAAAGCGGAGTTCTTCACCAAATGAATAGTGCATTTACTATCAATGTCTAGTCTCCAAAATTCTTGATCATGCCATAACTCATAAAACAACTGCTATAGTCAAATCATCTCCTTGATTGCCTATGTGGTAGCAACATACTCAACCTCTGTGGTTAACAAAGCCACAAAATTTTGTAACTGTGAAATCTAGCTCACCACTGTATAACCAACTGTAAATACATAACCTGTTGTACTCCTCTTATTATCCAAATATCCTTCCATGTCTGAATCTACATAGCCACACAATGTAACGTCTGATCCACTGAAACACAATGCTTCTCCCATGGTCCCCTCTCAAATACCGAAGGATCCAATTCACTGCCTGTCAGTTCTCTCTACCTAGATCACTCATAAACCTGCTCACTTCTCCCACTGCATGTGAAATATCAGAGTCTAGTGTATACCATAGCATACATCACAGCTGCCAACCACTGATGAGTACAATACCATGGACATATGGATTCTATCCTCCTCAGTCTTGGGACTACTGCTCCTTTGATAATTTAAACTAATTTTCCAAAGGATTACTAACCGGTTTAGCATCCTGCATACTAAAACTCTCCAAGAAATTATTTATGTACTATTATTTAGATAATACCAGCTTCCTATCGTTCTTTTTCTGAGTTATTCTCATACCAAGGATTTGTCTTTGCTATCCCCAAATCTTTCATAGCAAATCAGTCACATAGCTTCTTCTTGAGTACCTTTATTTATTACATGTTCTTCCCTGCAACAAGTATATTATCCACATACAGGCATAAAATAATATAACTACCATCAAGAAACTTCTTTATGTACATGTACTGGTATGAGTGACACCTAGAGTAAACATGATCCTGCATAAAACTGTCAAACTTCTATGTACCACTTTCATGGATATTTTTTCAATCCATACAATTTCTTCTTCAATTTGACAAACTAACCTCTCCTTCCCTTTGACCTCATAAACCTTGTGGCTACTACATATACAATTCCTCCTCCAACTCACCATGAAGGAATGTAGTCTTCACATCCAACTTCTCCTAGTGAAAGTATTTGACTACTACTAAACTAAGAAAAATCCTAATAGAAGTCATTTTAATAACAGGAGATAAAAATTCATCAAAGTCTATACCTTTCTTCTGTGAAAATCCCTTGACCACCAACCAGGACTTGTACCATTTTTTTCCTCCATATTCCTCTTTGATTCTGTACACACACTTGTTTTGCAATGCTCTCTTGCCCTCGAGGAGCTCCACAAAATCCCATAGTCTGGTTATCCATAAGATATATATGCTCTTAATCCATGGCCTACTCCCACTTCTTCTTGACATCCACCTGTACTACTTCCTCAAAGCACTTTGGCTCTCCACTATTAATGTGTAATAAATAATTCAAAGATGGAGTAAAATGTTTAGGTTCGCTTCTTACCCTAGAAGACATTCTCACCTCAGGAGTTTGGGGTTCCTAATGAGTAGGTTCCTGAACTGGCTATACTAGAACATGTTGTACCTGAATTGGCCCCTTGGACACCATGCCATCCACAATGTCATCTAACACCATGTATTATTTCTTTGATTCCTCTTCCTGTTCCTACAACTGATCTTCAGACACGAATTTTTCATTAAATAAAATATCTCTAGATTGAAATATTTTCTTTTCTTTAAGAATCCAAACACAGAAACCAAAGTCATCATCACCATATCAAACAAAGGTGAATTTCTCAGACTTGACCTCTATCTTGGTCCTATCATATTTATCAATGTGAAAAAATACCTCACATCTAAATAATCTAAGAAATGAGTAGTCAATTTTATTACTAGACTAATCCTCCTCAGGTATACCTCCATCCAAGGCCATAAAGGGTCCTATGTTAATTAGATAAATAATTGTGCTCACCGCTTCTACCCAAAACATGAGTGAAAACCCTGCATGTAACCTCATGCACCTAACATGATCCATGATTGTCCTGTTAATTATCTCTGACACTCCATTTTCCTGTGGAGTCTTTGGAATCGTCCTTTTCCTGCGGATCCCATTTACTGAACAACAATCAAGAAATTCATTACTGTAATCCACCCCTCCATTATCCGACCTGATACATTTCAGCTTGAGACTTGTTTCATTCTCAACGAAGTATTTCCATATTGTGAAAGTTTCAAACACATCAGATTTCTTTCTAATGCAATATACCCAAAATTTTCTAGTTGCATCATCAATGAAAGTGACATAATAACATAAACCACCAAATTTATTTACCTTAGCTGGCCCTCATATGTCTGTATGGACCAAATCCAACTTACCCTCATTCCTAGTTGGTCCAACCGTGAGGAATATCACCTGATTCTGCTTCCCATAAACACTGTCCTAATAGAATTCTAAATCTAACTCCTTTAATATGAGAAACTTGTCCTTTAGAATCTGCATGCCCCTTTGACTCATATTACCGGGTCTCTAGTACCACAAAGTTGCATATCCATCTACAACAACTAAATTACAATAATCAACACCACTAGTTAAATATAAAGTACCAGTTTTCTTACCTCTTGCAACCATAAGATCTCCCTGGGTAACCTTCCAAGAATCCACTGTAAAATTGACCGTATAACCATCACTACTCAACCGACCCACTCATATCAAGTTTTGCCTCAACTTAGGCACATTCTTGATGTCCTTAAATAGCCATGTGTTCCCATTCTACATTTTCACCTCAACACAACCTTTCCCTACTATGTTACATGGTTCATCATCACCAAGATATACATGTCGAAAATCAATTAAAACAAACTTAGTAAAGTAATGTCTATGTGGGGTGGCATGGAAAGAAGCCCCTAAATCTAACACCCAAGACTCAGTAATATTATCAGCTGCTACCAAATTTACCACCTTAGTTTCCTCCTTCTTGTTCTTCTTATCTCGAAGAGACCAATGATATTTATTACCATGACCAACCTTCCCACAATGCCAAAATTCCAACTTGCTCATGGAATTTGACCTTCCAAAATCATTCGACTTCCCACGGTTACCTTTTCCTTTACTATTTATCTCCCTTTTCTCCCCACCATCAAAGAATTTCCAAACGTAGAAGAATACCTAGAGTTATTCCTTCGCATTTCCTCACTCAACATCACACCTATCACATCTTCAAACTTCAACTTTTAATTACTAGAGACCAAATTACTTACATCCATAACCAAGTTGTCCCAACTATCTGGTAAAGAGCACAAAATCAATAAAGACATGACCTCATCATCAAAGTAAATTTTCACTGAGTTTAACGTACTCAAAACCATATTAAATTCATTCAAATGATAAAAAATAGAACTATTCTCAGAAATATTCATATTCAATAAATTTTTCATTAATAATATTTTATTAGAGGTAGAGGGTTTTTCATATAACTTCCCCAACGCATTCATGAGACCTTCCGTGGTCTTCTCCTGTGATATGTTAAAAGAAACTGAAGACATAACCGAATTTCCCTGAGTTCCTTTCTATCCAACAACTCCCAATCCTCATCCAATATGGCTATAGGTTTCTTTGCTTTTCCAGCCAGAGGAATATGGAGGTGCTTCTGATACAAGTAAACCTTCATCCACATCTTCCACAAACCAAAGTTCTGCCCATTGAAAATTTTCAACCCTTGATCTTCCCTCATCTGCCATAGCTCCCACTCAAGATAAAATTTCCTTGCGATTCACCACTTCAAAAAAAAACCATCAAAGCTCTGATACCAATTGTTAGGAATTAGAGAACAAATATGTGGAAACAATTCCTCAAATCATAGCAGTAGGAAACTATTTAGTAGAGATGAAATTTTAGAAATATAAACAACATATAAAAATAATGCACAAAAGAAGACAAAATAATATTTAACGTGGTTCACCCAATGTGGGCTACGTCCTCCAAGAACTTTGTTAGATTTTATTGCCACAATCTTCTCTCAGTTATAATTTGACAAAAATCACTCATGAACTCACAATAGAATTTCCAAAGAGGCTAAACCACATCTAAGACAGAATTGACACCCAATTTCTTAACCT
This sequence comes from Taxus chinensis, assembly GCA_019776745.2. Lineage (NCBI taxonomy): Eukaryota > Viridiplantae > Streptophyta > Pinopsida > Cupressales > Taxaceae > Taxus > Taxus chinensis. The sequence continues at coordinate 816,648,875 of CM034149.1, forward strand.
TGATCACTCTTGATATTTTAAGAATCAAAACCTCTTGATCACTCAAGATACATTAGGACACCCATAACACCTCTATTTATAGGATTATAATCCTTATAAGAAGTTCTATAACTGACCCTAGAAGTTTAAAATTCGTAACCTTTTAACTTCCCATGGCTAGAAAAACTATCATTGTGTCAACAACCAGTTAACTTCTAGTTAACAAAAAATTAACAGAAAATACGTAACACGATACCAAAATACAACTACAGAATACTCCTAGATTATCCAAACTTAACCATTTGAAATCTAACACTTTAATTGCTGATTCTAGAAGAGAAAAAGCATGCACCATACCCAAACAATATTTATGAGGAATAATCATGATAGAGTAAGTATCAAATGTTGATAAAATTTATTTGATAAGATTATTATATGGCACAAGATGGTATTCCTTTGTGTTATATTTATCATTAACTTGATTGATGATGAGTTTTAAATCATTGTGTATAAATGTGATGAATAATGAGCTTCCGAGAAGTGATGAGGCCAAAAATAAGTGCTTCATATTCAACAATATTATTGGTGCATGAGATTCCTAGGTGATATGTGAAGGAGAGATAATCATCATAGGGAGTGAAAAAGACTATACCAACCCTAATGCCAGGATAGAAAAAAAATCCATCAAAATACATGGTCCACATGTTAGTGTCAATGACATAGGATGTAAATTCATCTTGAAAATAATCACAAATGGGATACATATTTTTTAAGGGTGCCTCAGGTAGTTTATCAACAATCACTTATCATTTGATCACTTTTGTGAAATAAACTTGAGGTTAAATTTTATTAATAACATCACCCATCTTGCCAAGAATCTGGAAAGGTATGCATGGGACATTAGATAGTGTAAAGGATCTACCTTAGTAATGATATGGACTTTGTTGTTAAGAAGGTAGTGGAACAACTTGTCTGCTAGAAAGAAAATACCAAGGCGTAACTTCTCAATATAACTATAGTTACACTCATAAGATAGAAAAGTTAAAATGATATAATATACAACCCTCTCATGCTGAGAATCATCATGTTGCACCGGGAGGTCTCCCAAAGCATGAAAATTGGTAGAAAGATATAGTCAAAAAGGTCGGTCGGCCATCGAAGGTACAAGTATAGGTGGATTTAACAAATATGTTTTGATGGCGTCAAATGCTTGCTGGAACTGGTCATCCAAGAAAAACTTAGTGTATTTTTCATCAAGTGAGTGAATGGTTGGGTTTTATCAGTAAGCTGGGTAATAAAGTTAGATGGCCTAAATTTTACCTTATAATGAGCATAACTAATGTAAATTTTCAGGCAGAGGCATGTTGACAATGACCTTAATTTTTTTAGGATCTATTTGAATGTTGTGTTATAAGATATATTGTTCTAATGAAATGGTACCTTAACTGTATATGCTTCAAACTAGAGTGGAAAGCGAAGTTCTTAGCTAGGTGTATAAAACTATGAATATCACTATGTGGCTTTCCTTCCTCCTTCTTATGACCCAAATCCAATATAAATTGATGTAACCAAATCATTTCTTTTCTTGCCTCTTTGGCAAAAACATACTCAACATCAGTGGTTGACAAAGCCACAAGCTTCTATAGTCATGAAATCTAGCTCACTTATGTCCCACCTATAGTGTAAATATAACCTGTTGTACTCCTACTATCTACATATTCAACCATGTATGAATATACATAACCACACAAAGTGGTGTCCAATCCACTATAGAAAAAAATTGTTCCCATGAATCCCTACTCAAGTATCAAAGGGTCCACTTTACTGCCTGTTAGTGATATTTATGGATCACTCATAAATCTACTCACTGATCCAATTGCATGGGAAATGTTAGGCTTAGTACACACCATGATATATGTCAAACTACTGACTGATTATGAGTAAGGTACCTTGGACATATATTTTCTCTCTTGATCTTTCTTGGGACACAGCTCCTCTGATAACTCAAAATTTCCTGCCAAAGGAGTCCTAACCAGATTAACATCCTACATATTAAATCTCTCCAATGCATTCTTAATGTACTCTTCCTGAGATAAATTCAGCTTTCGTTCCTTCCTATTCCTTGATATCCTCATACCCAGGATTTATTTGGATTCCCCCAAATCCTTCATATCAAAAGAGTCACTTAGATGCTTATTAAGTACTTTTAGTTCCTACATTTTTTTTCCTGGATCCAACATGTCATGCACATACAGATAGAGGATTAATATAACTTCCATCCTGACAATTTATTTATATACACACAATGGTTAGCAATGACGTCTAATATAACCATTTCTCCATCATGAAGCTATCAAATTTCTTATACTATTGACATGGAGCTTGTTTCAGGCCATACACGATATTATTTAGTTTACACACCATCTCCTCTTTACCTTTTCCCTCATATCCCTTTAGCTGTTGTATATATAGATCCTTCTCCAAATCACCATGGAGAAATGTAGTATTTACATCTGACTACTCTAAGTGTAAGTATTCTAATTTCACTATTCCAAGAACAGTTCTAATGGAAGTCATTTTTACTACAGGAGAAAAATTCTCATAAAAATATATACCTTTTTTGGTGTGAACCCCTTAACCACCAATTGTTCCTTGTATATTTTCTTGCCTCCTTCCTTTTTAACTCTGTACACCCACTTATTTTTCTATGCTCTTTTTCCTTTGGGTAGTTTCACCAAATCCCAAGTATAATTCTTCATGAGAGAATGATCTGAATTTCAAATGCCACTGAAGGCCCCCCAGGCCTTTGAAGTAATTAAAAGGGAAATCGTGTCTACTCCAGTATTATGCAACCCAACTTTTCAAAATATTTTATTTTGTATGTATATGGGAGGGGCATAGTGTAGCATCCAAGTGATAACACAAAGGGAAGAGTTGCAAGGAGAGTAACATCCAATCACCTTCTTATCATCTACTTGCATTTCTTCATCAAAGATCTTTGGCTCTCTAATATTAGTGAGTAATAAATAATAAAGAAAAGGAGAAAAATGCTCAAGTTATCTTCTTACCTTAGAAGACATCATCAAAATAGGATTTTGGGGTTCCTGTTGAGTAGGTTCCTAAGCTGATTTATGTGCCACTTTCTCATCTGGAAGATCCTCTACCAATGCATATTATTTTCTAGATTCTTCCCTATTTTCCTACAGCTATTGCTTATACATAAATTTCTCATTAAATACCACATCCCTAGATCGAATGATTTTCTTGTCCTTAATACTCCAACATTTATATCCAAAGTTATCACCACCATAACCAATGAAAGTATATTTTTTTGATTTAGCCTCTAGCTTGGTCCTATCATCCTTTTCTATATGATCAAACACCTCACATCCAAAGACTCTAAGAAATGAGTAATTAAATTTCTTACCAGACCATCCTCCCAACAAGTGAGTATCCTGTTATGTTTGTGGAGCCTATTTTCATGTTAGAGTGTCCATCCAAGTCACTTGAGGGTCTTTTGTTTATCAAGTACACAGATGTGCTCATCACTTCTACCCCAAAATAAAGAGGTAGTCCTACATGTAATCTCATGATCCTAACTCATTCCATTATTATCATGTTCATCCTTTCTGACATCTATTCTCCTATGGAGTTCCTGGAACCGTTTTTTCTTGTGGATTCCATTCTTAGAACAATAATAATCAAAATCATTGCTACAATACTCCCCTCCATTATTTGATATGAGAAACTTTACCCTAAGAACTAATTCATTCTCTACCAAGGCTTTCCATTTAACAAAAGTGTCAATTACATCATATTTATTTATAATACAATATACCCAAACTTTCCTTATTGTATCATCAATAAAAATTACATAATAATTTGAACCCCGAAGAGATGATACTTGAGCCACCCCCCACACATCAGAGTGTACCAAATACAACTTAATCTATTTCTTTGTAGGTCCAACCTTGAGAAAATTTAAATGATTCTCACTTTTGTTTCCCATATACACAGTTCTCATAGAAATGCAAACCTATTTGTTGTATATCCATGCAAATTATTCTTTAAGATCTGCATGCCCTTATAGTTCATATGACCAATCCTATAGTGCCAAATTTTTGTATCTGTGGTTGAAGCCACAACATTACAAACATTAGTTCTATCAATGGTTAAATACAAGGTTTCAACTTTTTACCTCTTTCCACCACAAGAGCACCCATGGTAACTGTACGCACCCGATTTTGCACTTGCTACATTGTCAGAAAAAGGTTACAAAAGTCCTCGGTGATGATTTAGGTCCTTTTAAAAGTTGTTCAAGCCCCCAAACCCATTCACAATGTATATTTGTAGGCTAGATATCCTTATTTAGCTTTCCCACACTTTTTCCAGCTTTATGTGTCTTTCTATGCATGTTTTAGTCTTAAGTGCCGTTAGTGTCCAGGACCGCCGCCCTAAGTAGGGCGGTGGTCCTGAAACAACCGCCCTACATAGGGCAACGGTCCTGTGAGATTTTTCTAGATTTCATCCATGTGTGTTTTTAACATGTGGCGATTCACTTAACTTCACTTTTAGGATGTGTTTGTGAACCAAATTGTCTAAAAATAGTTTTGATTGCTTGGTTTCTCCTTCCCTCTTCTATTTTTAAATGTGATTTAGTTATTGGAACTACCTCTTCTTACCTTGTGCATGAAGGCACATCCAAGCCCCAATTCTTATATATTGAATGCTTTTATTCAAGAAAATGACCTAAGAATTTTGTGTATCTTGCATAGTATTGCTGCCACAATCCTGCTAGGAATTGCATAGCCAAACTATTATCTCTTGTGGTATCTCTCTTCTACTTGCATTGCAACTGAACTACCTTCAAGCTACCATTACTCAAGCATATTCTCTTGCTGATTGTTCTTTCATTCCCAATTCCTTGGAATCATATGAACACACAAAGAAAGAAAGGAACACTCTGAGGGGACAAGAACAATACAATTCGATTTTCCAAAGATCTTGCTTATCTAGGTTGGAATTACTTGTTTGTTTTCTTCATTGTTCAAATTATTCAATTTGGAATCATTGGTTTCAATTTCATATCAAATAGAGTAGTAAAATTTTTCATTTAAATTATTAGGATAATTACAAAGTAGATCAAATCATTAGAAAGTTTCCTCTTTGACATTACCAGGGAAGTTGTGGGGAACAATATCTCTTCTAGGGTCATGATTTGTTCTTCACCTCTGAGGTAGGGTTTGAAGGGTTTTGATTAAATTAATTCATTTTTTTTAGATTTAGATTCACATATTTGCACAAGGTAACCAGCTACATCCGGATGATTACTTGTCTTTAGTTTGTTTATTAGATTAGAACGTGTTGCTTAAAAACTTAGAAAAGAACAAAAAAATTTACTTTTTTTATATTAGTTTACTTTCTTTGTTTTTCTCAATATATTATGAAAATTTAAAAAACATAGATTAGATTTCCTTTCATAGTTAGTTTGTTTTTATCAAGATTATTTCAATTCATTCTGTATGACCATCAACGGTCCACAACAAGAAAATACATTACGGTTGTGATCCTTTGGTCACACAACCCAATGGGCTGGAGTTGATAACTGACATTGATACAAGTTTACGTTTGACAATTTATGCACACCTGTTACATTCTCTGAGAAAATAGAACAAATAAACACACTAAACATCATAGCTAATCAAGCCTACGATTATTGGACTGCTCCTGGCAACAGGGTTTGATTACATGCATGACCATAACATGGCCACAACCTCCATGAGTTTTTGGTTGTGATCCTCAGGTCCCACAACCCAACAAGCTTGACTAACCAATTAGAACATTGACATTGGTTTGCATGCATTAGTATTTAGATCATCACCACTTCCACCTGATATCATTACAAAAATTTCATTATTGAACATAGCAGCTCCGATCAGGCTAAGACCTTTCTGGACTAGACCAGAAAATCACCCATAGTCCCTATGGCTTCATTACACCTCTCATTCTTACTTCCATGACCTTGTCTGGAAATCTATATGAGGCACCCATAGGTCACTTTCCACATGTTCAACAACTAGTGAATAGAATCTCACCAGAGATCAATATTGATTGGAGTCTCGAGAAGCTATCATATCATATCGATCAATCACACCACTTCAAGTTAGGAGAGCATTCTTTTCCTTAGATTCGTAGATCCTGTTATTACATGTTGAAGATATAAGGTTACCTCATTAGCTTATCCACCATCACCACACATACACATCCATTTCTATTCTACATCGGTTGTCTCGGCACGACCTCAGGAAGTCAGGTGTGAAGAAGGTCACGTGTTGATTTTCTTTTGTACAAATTGGTGAACCCAACATGAAGATCTAGTCTCTAAGCATGTTTCCACTTTCTTCATCCATCCTTTATTCTGGGTATTCTTATACCCCCTTGAATATGTCAGGATATGAACAAGTACGGTCGACCCATCCAGGTTTTGACATGTACAACTACCAAACAGGTATACCACAACAATCACCTTCACTCTCAACATGGGCAGATAACCGCTCAACTATTCAAAATCCTCTTCTTCAAGGAACCAATGTTGGTTCCTCTGTGTGTATTGAGGAACTTGACCAGATCACATAGACATATCCTCATGAACAATCAAGTTCAAACAACATGACTTTCACTGGGGAAGCAAGTTCATCTCCTCGGGTATTGTTTTGACAACCCATTAGCATGCAATCAAACCAACTCCTGCATCTAGATGAGGAGTACTTATCATGATATGCTAGGAGTGAACAATGCTTCCAGAATATGAACCGAGATTTTGATAGGTTGCAAGGACAAAGTGATGTTCTACTCCAAAATAATAACACTACCCCTCCACTAACCAAAAATATTGCCAACGAGGGTACCAACATAGTGAACAATTCATAGCAAGATACCACACTCCTCAACAACCTCCGAAAGATTTCAACAAAAAGCACCTAAGAAAATAACCTAAGTAAATCACCACCCCATCAATGGGTGACATCATCTCCAACATTAGGAGACAAATTCAAAGAGTTAGAGATTTCCCAAAATGCTCAAAGTTCATACAGGGAAAGCAAGAACTTCTCCCTATCACAGAATTATGGACAAATACCTACTGCATAGAATCCTCTAGTTTATACAGGTGCTCCAAACCCTAGAGATTTGCTGACTGGGACGGGCACCTTGGGTATGCCCCCTCATGCCACATATAGATATCTACAACAGGAACCAGTTGGAAGTGTGTTCTCAAACACCATACTAGCTAGAAATGCAATGTTCCCTAGCTTCGTGCCTTCGATTCCATATCAAATTAATCAACCCCCCTACATACACATGTATTCTAAATCACCATAGGGGATATGTACACTTACCCAGGTCCGTATGGATAGCCACAGGGGATGCCATATGCCCCAAAAAATGTTTACATTGTGCCATTTCAGCAACCGATGCAACCTCCACCTCCCCAACAAGGATCTTCAATGGTGGAAATGCATATGCAATGGGGACCTATTCTGAATATCTTAAGGAGCCTCTAGACTTCTCCATCTAGATATTCATGCTCCCAAGACCCTTTCCCAATCTTCCAAAATTCAAAGGGGAGGGTGATCCTAATGCTCACATCAAATCTTACACAATGGCCATTCGAGAGCTACTCCCATGGGACATAGTTGTGAATATTTTCCCTAAGACGCTAGAAGGTATTGCTCTCGATTAGTACTATAGGATACCAGAGGCTTCAATACACTCCTTCAAGAAACTCGTATCAGAATTTATTAAGGATTTTGATATGAACAAACTTTTGAGAATAGGAATCAGAGAATTCCTTCATATCAAACAAGAGCACAATGAATCTGCATAGCCCACTTCATTCAAAGGTGGACGACAGGTTCTCTACTCCTCTGCAAGCTGCTCCAAATATGGATCAGATGAAGCTTTGTGATTTTTTCCTCCATTCCCTCAATAGGGAGACAAAGGAAGAAGTTCAAAATTTCCCACTAAGGAGCTATGAAGAGGTGCTAGAGGGTGCTCTTCAAATTGACCAAGTAGCCATTGATAGTGGTCGTAAGACTTATGGAGAAAATGGAAGGTTAGTCACTCCTAACCAAAATAACCCTCAGTTACTCCAATAACACAAGCAATAATCAAGGGTTGAAGGTCCTTAATAAGAACCATGGGGTCATGATGGATGGTGTTACTGACCAGCCCAAGAAGCCTAATGTTGTTAGTCCTCCCAATATGAATACTACCAATAACAACAACAATGGAAATAATCAAAGAAATAATAACTTCTTTCACCCTCAATCAACACTATAGATTTTAATCGTCAACAGAAACAACAACAAACAACCTCAGCAATCAAAGAAAAATGCAGACCCAAGGCCCCAATCAATACCCAGGTGGGTATCTGAACCAATTCCAAAACCAAGGGAAAGGGTTCCCAAATTTTAACTATAACAATCAACAACTGAACAATAATCATAATTTTGGACCACAACAAGGTGCAAACCAAAAGGCCTCAAGATTATGATCCTGATTTATATTACTGGTTTCCATAGGGTTTGGGCATGATGCAAGAACATGCCGCAATTGTAACAAGTTTCTACAGCATTTTCCAAGAGGATCAAAGATAGTTATTTGTTGACATGTTTTGGCAAACCCAATATGCACCAACTCAGAACACCTACATGGGACTGGTGTCCCCACAGAGCACACCACTTCAGAATATTTAATGATCCTCTCCCCACATGACCAAAGGATGGTAGAATAGATCCCAATGGTTCAAACAAGGGTATTGTAATAGGGACCCATGATCGTGAAGCCTCAACTTCATCAAACCCATAAGTGGCACCTCTTTTGGATGGTCGCCAACAAAAAAAATTATGGGATTAGTGGAGTTAGACACTGAACCTCAGATTAACGCTACCACTAGAACCAAATATTATTCTTCGCAACCAATCCCAATCTACCCAACTATATCATATGACATTCGTGATACATTAGGACAAGCCAGTAGGAGCTTATGACTTGATTAGTGATCTAACCAAGACCTTCTCTCACATTTCCTTCTTGGATCTATTGAAGAATTCCCTGCTCACAGAGCCATGCTCTATTAGAAGCACTAGGTCTTTTCCATTTGATTAATGTCACCCCTCCTCCAGAGGCGCAGATAAACCACATGGAATTTGATGTCTATCCTCCAGGGCATCCTGAAAGAGATGTTGGATTTGTATTTGACATCAGTAAGATTCCCACGGATGTTGAAATAGCTCATAGAGGTGATCCGACATTGTTTTTACAAGTGTGGATTTACAAAAACTATGTAAAGTGTGATGATTGATGACGAAGGAAGTGGTTAACATAGTCCCCTTCTCTTTCCTTCAAAATTTAGGTTATGGAGAGACCAATTTCTCTTCAACGTGAAATATGATGAGAGGCTATGATAGCCTCAAAGCAACATTGATCAGAACTATAGTGTTTCCAGTCACCCTCGGGCCTAAGATGATTCTAACCAAGTTGTATATTATAGATTGGGAAACCAACTATAATATGATCCTTGGTCATCCTTGGATTCATCACATGAAGGTGATTCCCTCCACTTTATTTCAGGAAGTCAGGTTCCTACATTTGGGGAAGGTCTTTGTGGCACAAGGTGATCCAAAACCCTTCGACATACATCTAGCTAACTTGAAAAAGAGGCCAGGGATCCACTCTGAGTTTGAGCTTCCTAAAAATTAGTTAAATAAACCTACAAGCTCAGTTCCAGAGGAAAAGTTGGTTCCTACAATGGAATTAGAAGTCACGGGTTTGATCGAAGGCATTCTGGACAGTCAAAGATGAAACCATCATCATAGAGATAGTGTCATTGGGAACCACAGTGAATATTGTCAAGCTATTGGAGAAGGATTTACCTATCCTCCTTCCTTTCGATTCTATGGGTATGGGACATACCCTAGGACTCGGTTCTCTTCCAGCAGATGAAGTTTGTATGGTTGAAGTAACTGAGGTAAAAGAAGAGGATGAAAAGGATGATCTAACATCCATTTTTCCAAGTAACTGTTGGACTCTCCATTTTGATGGAGCCAAGTTTCATTTTGGTGCCTAGGGCAGGTGTAATTCTTACCTCTCCTGAGGGAAGGATTTTGCCTTTTTCCTTCAAGTTAAACTTTGAATGTACGAATAATGGGGCTGAATATGAAGCCCTTCTACTTGGTCTCATTGTAGTCAAAAAGAATGGGTGCTCTTAATATTAGGGTGTTGGGTGATTCACAACTTGTTCACAAATCAGATATTTGAGGTATATGAGACTAGAGCTGAGCATTTACAACTCTACAAAACATCAGTGTTAAATATAACAAAGGGGTTTGACTTCATATCGATTGAAGAAATTCCATGAGAGTAGAACCTCCTCACAGACTCAATAGCAACTTTCGCTTCTTACTTTACTCCAAGTAGTGAGTTGGAAGATACAAACTTCACGGTCTCGGTTCATGCTGAACCTTTGGTTCGTAAGACACTGATAACTCCAATGTTGATATACATAGAAAACTGAGAGTGAGTATGTCATTTCAGATCATGTTGACATTGATAAAGAAACTCTAGGATATCTAAATGCTCTTACAGAATTACATCTTACTCATCATGAGGTTGATCTTTCCCTAATTCCACACTCTTTTTCCTATTTTGGAAATCCCATGATAGAATCTTCCCCTGGGAAGGAACTTGAAATTTATGAGGTAGGAGAAGAGGGGGATTTAGAGTTACCTCCAGTCCCACCTGAGTTTGAGGAAGGAAATGCCTCCTTAATTGAGGGAATGATCGATATAAACATCAGGACCGAGGAGGAACCAAAAATCTTGAAACTAAGATCCTCTTTAACTCCTAAGGAATTTGAAATACATACCCGTATCCTGAAGGAGCATCAAAAATATTTCACATTTAGCTATAAGGAAATGATAGGAATTACACCACACATTGTAGTTCACAACCTCGTCACCAAGCTAGATGCCAAGCCAATTAAGCAAAATTCAAGGCCCATGAAGCCAAAGGTGGCCCTCTTGGTGAAGGAATAAGTGATGAAACTCCCTGCATGTATAGATTCATCAAGCCAGTTGACTAATCACAGTGGGGATCTAATGTCATAATATCATCCCTTGTCCCTCAAAAAGAATTGAAATATCCATATTTATCTAGACTTTCAGGATATCAACAAATCTTGTCCCAAAGATGATTTCCTGTCACCATCCATCAATGTTATTGTCAACACAACAACCGGTTTTGAGTTGTTATCTCTCATGGATGGGTTTTCTAGGTACAATCAATATCAAAATATCTAAGGAAGATCAGGTAAAAAATATGTTCATAAATTTTTGGGGAACTTACTGTTACATTGTTATGTCGCTCGGGATTAAGAATGCTAGTACCACATACCAACGAATGATGAATCATATATTTTATGATCTTATACATAAGATTGTGGAATCCTATATGGATTATCTTCTGGTTAAGGCCATAGAAAATGTTATAATCACCCAAAGGTTCTTCGTATCATTCTTTCTCACTCAATCGAATACGACATGTCACGTTGAATCCACAAAAATGCATGTTCAGTGTAACGGGAGGAAATATTGTTGGGTACATCATATCTCCATAATGGATTGATATATACCCATCTAAAATATGACCTGTAATGGAAATGAATTCACCGTTATATGAAGTATGGCATTAAAACTTTTCTTGGAAAAATAGGTGCAATCTGAAGGTTTATCCCTGATTTGACCTTTGTTGTTCACCCAATCAATAATTTGTTGAAAAATGGATTTATAGCATTGACTTGAATGAAATAATGAAATGAGGCATTTGAGTCAGTTAAATGGTTTTTACTTTTTCCTCCCACACTCATGCCTGCCTAGGTTATATCTCCCCTTCGATTCTTATATTCACAAGCTACTGATGTCTCATTAGCCTACATGTTGGGTCAAGAAGATATTGATAAAAGAGAGTGTGTAGTCTACTTTAATTAGTCATACACTTCTTGATTATGAGAGACATTATAAAAAAGAAAATAAGGAATGCCTTGCTATAGTCTTTATGACCAAATTCTTAAGAAATTACATTCTAAACCAAGAAACAAGGGTTATTATTAAATTAGATCACCTACGCAAATGTTTCTCACACAAGTGATCCTTATTTAAGAAGGTTAGACACTTCATAAATCTAATGGGTGATGTTTGAGTTAACATTTGTTAATTAATAAATATTGTCAAAGGACTAATTGTTATGGAATGGTTTGTCTGACTAACCTCTTAGATGGAGGTGATCTAGTAAATTTAGAATTTCCTGACGAGTGTTTGTATTTCATTAAAACTAAGCTTCCCATTTCTGCATGTCCATGGTATAATGATATCATTAATTTCATAGTGGACCATACATATCCAGAAGGGTAAATCTCATAGACAAAGTAGACAGTTTGCATATAATAACTGCCAAGTATGTCATCTTTGAGACTAGTGCTTTATTGTAGACCCTTTGATGGAATGTTTCTAAGATGTGTTGACAAGGAAGAATCTGAAAAAAATATTTATGAATCACATTACAGAGTATGTGGAAGTCACTTTGGCGGCCACACCACCACTCAAAAAATACACCGGATGGGCTATTTTCTGGCCCATGCTATAGCATGATGTGGTAGAGTTTGTGTGTAAATGTCCATAAATGTCAATATTTATCCCATGATATCCACATATCCAACACATGCTCTATAGCCAATTGTAACTCCATGGCCCATTTCCACATGGGGACTGTATTTGATAGGGAAATTCTATCCCTCATTAATAGATGGTCATAACTTCATAATCATGGCCCTATAGTGCTTTACCAAGTGGGTAGAAGCCATGCCTAGATCAGTAATCACAAAGTTCATTCTGAACCAAATTATTTGTAGGTACGGGGTCCCACAAGTCATTATCTTGGATAATGTCACATCCTTTAAAAATGATGAGGTATATGAGCTGTGTGAGAAATTAAAAATAAGTCACCACATGGCCTCTCTTTATTATCCTCAGGCCAACGGACAGGCTGAGGCTACAAATAAGACATTGAAGTCTATTCTCCTTAAGATCATCAAGGAGAACAAACAAGATTAGCATTTAAATATTTTTCCAACCTTGTGGGCCTATCGGACATCAGTAAGAACATCGACAGGGGCAACCCCCTTTTCTTTGGTATTTGGTGCAACAACAGTTTTACCACTCGAAGTCAAGATACCTAGTCTTTTTATATCGTTGCAAGGAATTCTAGGAGAAGAAGGCTATTAAGAAGTGTGAATCTCTCAACTAGAAAGTACTGATGAGGCTAGACTCAACGTTGAACAATGATATAGCATTTACGCTGACCGGATGGCTCGGCAATACAACAAGAAATTCTATGAGCATGAAATATATGAGGGAGATTTAGTTCTAAGACTTGACAGCCGAATAGACAAAATTACTGGTGAATGAAGGAAATTTAGACCCATGTGGTTGGGTCCATATCAAGTAATAGAAGACTACAAAAATGGGGAATTTCACCTATGTACACTAGAGGATGAGGAGTTTAACAAATATGTGAACACTCTTCACCTGAAGAGGTATTATGCATGATCCATTAGCATTTTCATATGTACATTACTACATCTGTATTACATTTTCATATGCCAGTTCATTTTGTAAAATTTGTGATTAAGGGACTTATTCTTATAGCAATTCCTATAAACTTCTAAAAATATTGGTAAAACATTCAAATCATACCTCTACAAGTATCCACAGTGTCATCACTTGTTTCCAAATCATTTCATCAATTCAAGCTAGATAATACAAAGTTTTGACAGTAACCATACTAAGACCTACATACTTGGTTCTACTTATAGTCTCTTTTTATATTAGGGGTCTTTGCCTATAGTCTGTTCTAGAAGCTTCATGGTGTCGCATCTATCCCATAAACATCCCTTTGTAAATAATAACATTCTAGCCATTTTTCCTAGATAAATAAGTCAAATGCAAATCCACAGAAAATTTTATTTTACACATTTCTTTGCCCCACCAACCTTCGGTGTTGATCCTATGTCTCTTACTAGTGATGTAGGGTTGGAAAAGGAGATAAATTCCCTTACTCACCTATGCCTTTCCCATGGTGATAAGCCCATACTTCTTACTAGTAGCATGGGGCAATGTGTAGGGGGTCTCTTTGATAAACTTGAGAGTTAGAAATGGTTCATTCAAATATTGTGAAATCATAAGTCAAAACAAAGTGAGTTAGATGTCCAAAATTCCAAAATATATTAAAACCTTAAAACTATATTTTTTCAACCAAGTGGGCATCTGTGGATCTAAGTCTAGATAAACAAGAAAGAAATTAACATTCTAAACTATGAAGAGAAATTGAGTAGAGTGAGGTTGTAATGTCCCAATTTGGTTTTGTCAAAACCTTGTCTTTCTCTCATCATTATCATTCAACAAATTTCATAGCTTGTGCCCTTTCTAGCTCTTGGTGTTGAGACCTCACATCTTACTGGTTGTGTGGGGTTAGGAGTGGGGAAAGTTCATTCACTTATCATATCACTGTATCACCACATATTGCCAAAACAATATGAAGTACAAAAAAAATGTTTAAGGAAACTAAATTTCAACATCACAATGTGTTTGCATTATCATATATCTACATTATAAAATAAAAATTTAAATCATTCTATTATCATTCACATTCACTGCATACATTCTGAAAAGCATAGAAAATTTGAAATTCTAAACATCTAGAGTACACAAGTAAGATAAGGAAAAAGGAACTCAACTCATATATAATGGATTATCGAAACAAAAAGATAAGAGTCTGTATATATCATGGTGAGTCAAGTTTGTATACAATGCCATCATGCACCCTAGGCGTGGTAAAAATGATCTCAATGAGCCCAAAAATATACAAAAAAATCGTATAATGATTAGAAAAATCATGACAAAGCAATAAAATTCTCAATGAAGCTTATCAATCCCTCTAGGATCCCTTGGATGGTACGTAAAGACTACGTCTGGGACTCCTGCAATGGCGACTATGACGATGGCAGGAATGAACCGAGTGGTGTGAGTGCTCATGGTGACGGCCGTTGGT
This sequence comes from Taxus chinensis, assembly GCA_019776745.2. Taxonomy (NCBI): domain Eukaryota; kingdom Viridiplantae; phylum Streptophyta; class Pinopsida; order Cupressales; family Taxaceae; genus Taxus; species Taxus chinensis. The sequence continues at coordinate 816,664,019 of CM034149.1, forward strand.
TGTGGTCTCGCTACAAGAGTGGCTTTTCTTCATCAGTAACTCAACTTGTCTCATACCTAGCCACCTGATTACGAAGGAGATTTCATCACCTATGCTACTCCTCTAGACATGTGCAAACACATCAATATGTTTGTCGGCTGCTAGCGGCAGGACCTGAATCCTCAGTCAACCTGTCATCTCGGGTCTTCCTCGAGGTGATCAATAGGGTGTCCATGCACACTCCATCAAATAAGCTCTCGCCACTCCTATGAAATCGACTGGAAGAAAGAAAAGAAGAATAAACGGCGAGTTCGAAAATTCCAAAAAAATAAAAAGGTAAAAAGAAGTACCAACTGAACATTTCTTAGCTAACAAAGGTCGAGAGAAGATTGTTAACGTACTCAGATCTTCTATGCATCTTGGTAAGATCGAGTGGCTACTGCTGCTACTGGTGATGGCTGTGGTACCTCCCTAAAGCCATATGAGGCAAGACATTTTCCTATCATAGACTCATCATATCCATCTCCATCTCGAGGGAGTGATGTACCTTCGAGACCAAGGTCTCTCTCTCTGGCACTTGCCTCCTCATGTGCTCCACTCTCAGAATACCCTGAGTGACATGCCACTCAGGATCACTCTCCTCCTCCTCTATGTGGGTTTCCTCACCAGTCCTCACCCTCTGAACCCCTCATCCTCTCGTCTCCTCTCCAACTGACTCCTCCTTGGTCTCATCTCCTAGTGTGCTCCTTAGAGTTGAGATTCAACATCTATAGGCTCATCCTCCTCTCTAGTCTGTGAGCAGGAAGTGGTTTAACCCCGATCTAAAGTAAAGGTGCTCGAGGGGCACCAACTTCCCATCGAGCATGGACCACATTCCTGATTGCTATATGGGTACACCTGGGATAACCACAGTCTAGCCTGGGATATCCTCTAGGGCCCTTATCGGACCTCCTAGATAGTCCTGTATAACCATCACTGCTAGAGGAAGCATGTCAACATAAGACAGGCCAAACTGCTGAGAAACCTGGTCAAACGAATGAATCTCAACTCTCCCTACCCTGTCAACTAGTTATCATGTGGTAGAGCAAGCTACCACTATGGTCACCTCCTACCTCCATAACTCTGCCATGTCTTGGTAGGGTGTGGAAACCATGTCTACCATAGTCAAAGAGGCCACTGGCTGATGTGGCATCTATAGAACCAACATCCCTGTCCACTGAGTGGCTCTAATGGCTCCCAAATCTTGCACTGATATTCCCCTTCCATAAGGGGTGATGCACTCATAGACCCAGTTCATAACCAATGTGGGGTGGCTCAAAGACTGACCCTGTAACCTGACTGTTATGTATAGGTTGTGATAAGTATTCCCCAGAATGTCTACTCCTCGATCTGTGCAATGGAGCCCAGTAGTAAAGGAGCATGTTCCCTCCCTTTTCCTCGATCAATCAAGAGGAAAATATTCCCATGATGGCTCTACAAATAATAAGAATATGAGTAGTGGAAATAGATTGGACCCTAATCCCCTTCTTCAAACCATAAGAGATCATTGCATCCCCCCTGTATGTGGCCCACTTAGTGATCTCAAATCTAGATTGTGTTGTCTTCAAGTTCAATCTCCTCCCTAGTAGCCTAAGAATGTGGTATACGTCCTCCAAGGTGATGGTCCACTCACCCCTGACGCCTGACAACTGAAAAGTGTTCTGGTCTACATCCCAGTAAGAAAGCAAGTCACACAATATGTGACTAGCAGGAGTGACATGGGGCACCCGTGCAATCCTCCAAATCCCTTCCCTTTGGAGAGTGTCCATCTTATCCTGAGTCAAGTGATCTAAAATTCCTAGGACCCAATCACACTCCCACTCATGGCTCCAATGGATGTACTTCTCCCTTTGCATTCACCAAAACATAGAATAAGAATAACTTAGTAATGTATATCAAAACATAATCTCACCAAAAACATGACAAAACATCAAAAATCCAAAAAAATCCAAGTTAACATGCATTTTATTCATTCTATCCAGAACCACCACCTTAACAGGGCGGCGGTCTCATGACCGATTTCCCGAATACATCTTTAAGCCTAGAAAATGCTCAAAAACACAAAAAAACATTTTGAATGAAATAAAATACTACCCCATGGGCGCCCCCCTAGAGACTCATTTAAGACATTAAATTTTGAAAATGATCCCCCTAGGTAAAAATTTTAGCATTTTTACATTTTAGGTTTGAAAATGTAAAAGTGAAAAAAACCAACCTTAGAACGCACTGGTTGATCTCCCACTCATGGAGGCATGATCACGGTCTCGTAACAATCATTTCAGCTGTACTCTCATCGAAAATGGTCACCATAGGTCCAGAGCTCTAAAATCAACAAATTGAATAAGCGCAAATGAATTGAAAAATGATTTTTTTTATGTGTGTGTGTGTTGTTTTGACCTCGTTTTGAGTGTATGTGTTCACAGGGCTAGAGCGTTGATACAGGTATATCTCTATATCCCTGCACAAATGGTAAGTCCTCTTGTTGTTTTGATTTAGTGTTTATTTTTTGATATTTTATCTATCTGCACTTGAGTCTTATTTCCCTCTTGTAGGTATCGGGAGCGTGGATGACGATGTTTCGACACACGGGCATGTCAAGTATAGCATCAAACTTTCCATTTTGGGAATGCCATACTCGGAATCTACATTTTATGCCTTTTCATGGCTAAGACGCTTCTCCAAGGGGGAAATATGTACACACCCAAAATTTCATGTGCTACATTCTCAGAAAAATGGTTACAAAAGTCCCCAACGACAATTCACATCCTTTCAGTACTATAGACAGTAAGGATCTGAATTCATCATAATTGATAACTTCGTCTTCAAAAGGAAATTTTATGAGATCTTGCTTAGGTGTTTGGAAAGAGATGAGGATGAAAGAATATTACACGAGTTACATCATGGGAGATTGGGAGGCCATTTCTTGGCCAAAACCACAACCATAAAGATCCTATAGGAAAGATATTTTTGGCCTAACTTATTTGTAGACTGTCATGCAGAGGTAAATAAGTGCAAAATTTCTCAATACTACATGGGTTTCAGGAGAAATGTTATATTACCTCTTAACCCTATTCTAATTGAGGAACCATTGGCACAATGGGGTCTAGACTTCATTGGAATGGTTAACCCAATTTCGAGCGCAAGGCATAAGTGGATCCTCACTGGAACTAACTACTTCACCAAATGGACAGAAGTAGTATCACTGAAAGAGGCCATGGAGAACATGATCCTAGAAATCCTTTGGGATATCACTACCCATTTCAGGCCCTCGTATACTAGCATATCAGATAATTCGAAGGATTTTCTGGGGGCCAAAGTATCTGACTTTGTAGTAAAAACATAGGATCTATCTGAATACATCCTCAAATTATTACCCACAGGGAAACAGTTTGGTGGAATCTACTAACAAAAATATAATGAAACTCATCAAGAGGATGGGGGATGAACATAAGAGGTTATGGCATGAATACGTCAAAACAGCCTTATAGGTTGATCAAATCATGCCCAAGAAACTCTTGAAGGCCTTGTTGTATGAATTGGTCTATGGAAAAAGAGTTATAATGCCTATCACCGTAGAAATCCAAGCCTTATAATTATTAAAAAAAATTTGAGGTTGAAGACCATGAAGCAATGTAGGTAAGACTCACAAAGCTAGTAGAACTTCAAGAAAGATGAGAAGCATCCCATGACGCCATGATCAACTGCCAGCAAGTGGCCAAAACTTGGTTTAACATCAGGACTTCAAAACCTAATTTTCAAGTTAACACCTTGGTTCTAAAGTGTGATGTGAGGGCTGCCAAGCCTAGAAACCATGGGAAATTTTACCCCCTATGGACAAGACCCTTCAAAATCATTGCATGTAAGTAGCATACTGTGTTTGAACTCAAGACTATGGAAGGTGAACCCATGGTGATTCTGCTAAACACCAGATCCATCTTAAATCTTTTCTTTGAGTTCCTTTTTATTTGTATGTTTTTTATCATGTGTATAGACCCTTTCTTGTTTATGTCTTTTTCTTTTCTTTTGGCAGCATCGCCCCTTCCAATAATTTTGTTTAGACATGTGTCTCTCGCGAGCCCCCCTTTTGCCCCTTTATTTGCATTTTTGAGTGAAGTGTACCTCCTTGAGTTTCCCTTAAATAAAGGATCCAACATCTCTTTGGAATAATCAACAAAAAGTATCAGCATATCAATGGTAAATCTCTTGGTAAATGAGGAATTTGGTGCTAGAGGGTCATGTAACCTAAAGTTTTGTTATAAGATGTGACTTGATGCATGCACAAGACTTACTTCACATAAGTTGAGGTGGTTATTAAAAATAAAATTGGGGCATTTGAAAGTTTCAATTCAAATGCTAATTATTTCTCACTTGAATTCTTGAGTCTCTAGTTAAGACAGATACCATATCCTTCATCAGTAATTTTAGCAATAATGACAACCTCCAGCTTTGCACCTCCACCAAAATCTTATGTAGGGTGACCTTTTCCATGTCAGTTTCCTCCACCGAGACTAAGATTCCCTAGTAAGGGAATTTAATACAACGATGCTTCCATGGTTTCATACTTCGTCAATGAGGGTATTTGATCCTAATATTAGCAAAAAGCTGAAATCCTTTAGGGAAGCGGCTCATGCCAGATTCATGTCTCAAGGGGATTGTAAGTCTTTTGTCTCTAAAATCTAGAGCACCACTCTCACACAATACATGGTGCCCCTCACATATCCATATCTCGAGCTCCTACAAATGTGTGCACAGTGATTCGACCCTCAAGCCATAACCATCAAAAGAAGAAACATACAGGTGGTGATTTAACCATGAACTATCAGAGAAATGTTGGACCTGCCTCATGACCCTTCAGCTAGTTTTTATAGCATTTATAAGCTCGAGGGTGTTTGGGCTTCATGCTAGAACAAGACTATATTTCTCAACAAGGAGTTGTAATAGGATGTCTCTAAGGGTGCTGGGACACCAGATTTTCTTATTTTCTTGAAGATGTTCAAGCCAAGACTCTCAAGATGCTTGCTCCATGTTGGCATTCATTTTTGGCTAGGACTCAAATAGAGAGGTCCGTGAATGGTAGATGGCGGCCCTTTTTTGGATGATGTCTGTAAAGAGGGACCAAGCGTATTGATTCAAATTTGTTGAGGTCATTGCGAACACTATCTGTGAGTAGTTGGCGCATTTTTCTATGAATTCCACCTTCATGTAATCCTCTTATTTTTTTTCACCTTATTTTGTACCAAAATGTCAAACTCTTTCATCCATACATAGACCTGATGCTATGGTACATAGAGGTAGACCCTACGGTGGTTATCCCAATATCTACACGGACTCATGTGTTGTCCCGGTCTTTAGATGCATATGAATTAGTCAATTGTTTCGTTGCATCCCTTCTACCAAAGTATGACCCAAAAGGGGTCAATAATAGGATGAATGATACAGTTTGAGCCCTCCTGGTGGACCCTCTATAACCCAATGATTTTTTCTTTGGAGCAATTCTTTCGATGATTCAGCTGCATGGATTCAGGGATGAATATTTTATGCTCCCCAAGACTCTCATGAGGATAGTTATGGCCTTAGAGATAACTAGGAAACTGGCACTCCTCGATGTAGAATTTGGTAATGACTGAAAGAAGAAAGGGGTGTTTCAACTCCCTTTGAGAAAGGGGGAATCACTATTATCAAATGAAAGGTCAAAGAATCTTCTAAACCATAAGCAAGCTTCTTACGACTTCACCTACATCCAAGACACATGGAGGTATGACCCAAATGGGGTATATGGTCGGTATTGTGTCCAGGAACAAACTCCCTAACTCTTGCTAGCACGAGTATAGGAAATTCTTCGAGGATAGGAGGTCTCGCCAAGAGGACACTCCTGATAAATATGTCAAACTTAAGGACATCCTAACCCCAACATGGGAATCCTTCCATTCATGACAGTGCAAGTATGACTCCTCTTTAGCAATGCATAAAGGTCTGAGGACATCCCTGTGAGATAAGGACTAGGATGAAAATAATATTAAGGCCTTTTGGAAATACACGAAAGAAATCAAGAAAATGACCCTTGGTTTCGACGCCATCTCCAGTGATGAACGGTGGGAGGAATTAAGGGATACCAAGCATGATTCAGGCATGGAGAGTGACAAGCCAATAGTATTCACTGAGGAGTAGCTCACACTGCATGTAGAAATCTCCCTTGGCCCCTCTCATCCATAGAAAAACTTGGTACCTACACCCTCAATCTCACAGTAGGGTTTTTTGGGAGGTGTGCCCATAGTTTAAATGACTTCAGACCCATATACCCAAGATTCCATAGCACAACCCGTGCTAGAAGCTATTCCAGGTCATGCCTTGACCCAACCACAATTCACTCTTTCTGTTACCTTCGGTGAAGGTGCGAGTCCCCGAATTCCCCTTTAAAGAAGAAAACATCTTTCATCATCTCTTCTTTCTCCTCCCCTTTATTCCATCCCATTCATCCATCTCCTTCGCCTCCCACCTCCATAACTGAGACCACTTCCATGTTGGTCACTCCAACTCTTTCTTTTCCACCTCTTGACTCCTCTTTCATTCCTCCACTTCATGCCACCCTTCCCACCTTCTCTCCACAAGTCGTGATGGACCCCTCTTCCACCCTTGTTACTTCCTCGCCTCATCACCAATTATCACCCCATGTGCTCCACCTCCAGGATTCCCATTTATAGGTTGGATCTTCCCTTCCCCTTCAAAATTTTTAATCAAACAAAAATGGTCAAAGTGGCTGCTGACATGAGAAGGGATAAACAAAAGAATAAATAAATGGATCAGGGATAAACAAGGAAAACGCAGTCATTATATGACCATCAGCAAAGAATCCTGACTGTTGCCCATATGGTCTTGTACGTCGGAAAAGCAACAGGCGATGAGAAATCAACAAAACTCTTCCCACGTACCCGACCTCCCGAGGTCGTGCCGAGACAGCCGGTGGTGGGGTATATGCAGACAAACTAGTTAAGTCTAATGTCTTACACGCACTAATGGTATTTGTGAATCTAAGGAAAAGAAGGCCCTTCTAACTTGGACTGGTTGTGATAGATCGATCAGCGAGGATGACTGCTCGAAGGCTCCAATCAATATCGAGCTCTGGCGTGATTCGATCTATAGGTTGTGGGATTGGAAAATGACCCGGGATGGTTTCGTGTATTTCTCCTGATAGGGTCATATGGTGAATAGTTCTATGGACGATTCTCTGGCCTAGTCCAAAATTCTCTAGCTTTGTTAGCTGTTGTGTCTAGTAGGGACAACTGTTGAATGATGATAGGTGGAATCGGAGTAGACTGAAATACCGTAGGCCAGTGTCTATTCTAATCTGACTTGTGGATTCATTAGGCTGTGGGATTTGCGGATCACAACCATAGACTCTTGGTTGTTGCTGGTCCTGTTATGGTCATATGTGAGATCAAGTTCTGATCCCTAGTATCCAATAGTCGTAAGCTTTCTCAGCCTCTATGTTTAGAATCAGTAAGTTGTGTGATTTTCTCAGAATACCTCACAGGTGTTCTAGCAACTTGAATTCTTAAGCTGGTATCTATATCTACGAGGGTGTCTCTAGCGTCTGGCTGTGGAACTAAAGGATCACACCCGAATACTTGTTCTCTTTTCAAGCCCTTCTACGGTCAATGTTTTCTAGGATAACCTGTAGTTTGGTTGATTTGACCAAAATAGTGTGTGCTTGGTCGTCTTCGATGTTTAACCCTCTTAAATCCTGATCTGTTGGAATTTCTGTTGTTGTTTGGAAGACTTGTATCCTAAGTTTTTAGTCAATGTCAGTTACTGTTACTATGATATTGGGCTGGGGATTAATTGGCTCGAAAATGTATTCCCTGGGCTCCCTAGGTCCCGTAATTGTCATGCAAAAGCAGTAATGAAAACAAATAGTAATAAAGTAAAATCTAAGTACACTTCTAGCATATATAATTTCTTTTTTTTGTATTTTCTGGCAATTTATAAGAGAGCAGCTATCTAAAAATATTTAGAATTGACAACTAAACTAATAACGTAAAAACAAACAAAATAGGCCGAGTGTAGCTATTTGTCTGTGCATTTTGTATATCTATTCTAAACAAAGAAATAACTAATCTAAGATTCTCGATCCTACCTTAGAAGTGAGGAATGAATCATAGTTTCTTAGAAACTATCAATCCCCACAACCTTCCTAGCAATATCGAGAATGGAAATAACTGTAATAAAGTGATTAACTACTTTATTTGATAAGTTCTAACTAAAACTTTGAAAGATGGAACCTGGATTTCGCAGAACAGTGGCGAATCCGATGGTGTGTGTGTTCTTGTCCCCTCAGTGTGATCTCTTCGTCCTTTGTGCTCACATGAATCAATGCTTGCATCACAGGAATAGATATTTGGATCAATGGACAGCCTTAATGCAGACAGAATAGAATGCGGATAGGAGAGGGATAGCGCAAGAGTACAAAGCTTGGCAACTATGCAATTCCTAGCGGGGGTCTACTGCGAATCATTTCCAGAACCTGAGACTAGGTATGAAGAACAAAACCTGCAACTCTAATGGCGGTATTCTACTCTAAAACAATAAGTTGTGCACCAGTTAGATACTGTGGCTTAGAAGCTAAAACAAACCTGATACCAAGCAAACTCCAATCAAAATACATGTGGCTTAAGCAAAACAGAAGGACTGAAACAAAGGTGCAACAAGGTTTCAATAGGGGCCATTTGCATGTGCACAAACCATGCATTTATAGGAATTCAAACACCCAAAGATAAAAACCAAAATGAACTCCTAAACTAAACAATGGAAAAACACTATTCCAGGGGACCAAAAACATTAATGCATGCTCAAGTCGGCAAGAAAAGCTGGTGAAGCATTGAACTTTGCATGCGTTCCGTTTCTGGAAAATGCGGTAAAGGACCGCCGCCCTGCTGGTTACAGGACCACCGCCCAGGGTGGCGGTCCACAAGACTGCCACCCTTCAGGGCGGCGGTTTCGTCACTATAAGGAAAACAAAGCACGCGGAGGCTAAGTGGGGCATGTGGGATGTTAAGGCATATCCGTAAAGCTTCTCTGGATCCCGAACACCTTGCGAAGAGAAAAGGATTGGCATCAGTCCCTAATGTCCAAAAGCCCACTGAGTAGATACAGCGAGAAGATTACACTCTCAACACTATGGAAATGGACATGACTCAGTTTTGGCCTCAAGATAAGTTCAAGTTGATGAGCAAATGGTTACCACAGATTATCTCAAGCTCACCAAAAAACTGAAGAAAGTGGAGGAAATCCTCCAATAGATGAAAATCACCTCCACCTATCTCAAGGCCAAAGTTAAGGGCAAAGACAAATAAATAGAGCGACTCCATAAAGAGTTAAAGGAAGCAGCATCACAAGAATCCTTGGTAGGTTCTCAAGTAGAGTTCAAGTAGTTAGAAGCCAAACTAGTAGCTTCCAAAGTTGTGGTCAATTCACTCACTAAGAGAAGAATCTATTTCAACATGAAGTGGAATTTTAGAAGGTTGAGGTCTCTTCGGTACATGCAAAGTTGTGCACCATAGATACTGAGAAGGATAGCCTCCAATCAAAATACAAAGCGTCAGAGGACGTGGTCAATAATTTGACATGTAAGGTTGCCTAATAACCACAGAAAGGGGGAATTTTCCCATTGGTGCAGGGATTATACACCACATGTTGTAAAAGGATTGGCATCATTGCAAAAGATTTAGGCCCTACACTCATATTGCTATATGATGCACAGATCCTGCTAATGTAGAGTCCTCGGCCTCAACCATCAGTAGTGTTAATCAACTAAAGTCTCTGAAGCACAAGCACTAGTTCAGAAGTTATATGACTCTTCAGACTCCTCCCTTGGAATTATAGACAAATGGATGGTCATGGCCAAGATTAGCGAGATTCTAAGCTACAATAAGGAAACCATAAAATTTTAGAATCTCTTGGCATAACTCAAGCTCAGAATCAGGGAAAGGAAGCAACACAGAGAAGAGCTAGTCCAATTAGTCTTTCACTCTCCATTCTGCGATGACTCCACTTTCCTATCTAAGGAATGGATCCAACAACTATTGATGGAAAAGGAGAAGGACAAGACTATTTTTCAGTCTTTAAAGGATGATTCTAATGTTGCATAGGTGGAGGCTATTTTGAACCCTGTTTTAAAATTGGAGTTCCAATTACATGCCATGGTGCGGGATCTCTAAACATTTTCTCATAAGGAGATCATCAAGTTTGATAGAACCTTTTAGGATCTACAACGGAGGACGTAGCGAATGGAGGATGAATGGGGTGGGTACTAAGTTGCTTTGAAGCAGCTCTGAGTGTTGTCACTCTGAACCATAGTTTTGATTTTAGGACAAAGGAGGATTACTGAATCCTTCCATGACTGGCATGGATTCCCTTGGTGAGTCACCATAACTATAGAATTTTTTCCACATTGTTGTGGGGCTCTCCCATGGCTGTTATTTTGTCACCCCGACCCTTTCTCATTTTTTCTTTCTTTCTTTTGTCAGGACTTAAATTTTCCTAAGTATGAAGTTGAGTGCAAAACACAACCACATGTCCCTTTGGTACATCTTGGAGGAGGCACTAAGAGTCAAGACCCTCGATCAGTGAGTAACAACCACGTGGTTAGAGAACATTGAAGGATCTCGAATAGTCTGTGAGGATCAAAGTGAATGAGAAAGATGCATTGAGCCCCATGTGTCATCCAAGCACAAGTTCAAAGGGAAGAAAGGGAGAAAGGCCCCAAAGCAGTGTGTGACCTCCACGTGGTAAGGAAGGAAGTGACTACTGACCAAAGGACCAATCAAGGAAGTGAAATGTTCAAGGTTCGGTGGATTAATGGGGTCTCGGTCCCCAAAGATGGTAGTTGAGATTTGGATCCAAGATCAAAGATTTTATAGGTAGAAACTAAATTTAAATGCTAGAGATCATATTACAGGTGTTGGAGCAAGAGCCAAGGGGGTCTATAAAGGAATTTTCTTGCACCATTAAAAAAATTTGGCGGAATATAGAAAGGAATATCATAAAGAAACACCATGTTTTCAAGGGAGGAATTTAGGTTTAGTTTGTTGTTTTACTTGCCTTAACAAGGCCCAGTTGTAAAAGAGGTTGTATTTTGTGCCATTCTTTCCCTTATGTATTGTCTTCTATATAAATATGAGCTCTTTTTCTATGCACTTAAGTTCTCAATATTTGGTGTCCTCTATTTCTTCTTGTTTGCAATTTTAGATGAATGTTTAAGTATTTATTGTGTTAGATGCCTTTAGATCTTCTATGTGAATCTTTCATCTACTTGTGATTACATTTTAATGCCTATTGGCCCTTGATAGTTCAATATATCCTTAAAATATTAGATCATGCATGATGGTCTTCGACTATTTTAGTAGATATTTTAGTATTATTTGTATGCCTTTTAAGTCTTGGTGCATCGCCTTAGATTAGAATTATTTACTATTTTATTTCTCTCTAACCCTTACCTTAACACATAAATAGAGAAGAGCCAGCTTCTATAAAATATGGAGGTTATCTTTGGGGAAAAGTCCCATCATCTCTAAGATATCCCATAACTTTGGTGGTTCATCTACAAAGATAATCGTCAATAGGTAAATAGTGACAAGACACCTTATGAACTATGGAAGAACAGGCCTGCAAATGTGAAACACATAAGAGTTTTTGGAATCAAATGTTATATCAAAAGAGATGGAGAAAATATGGATAATTTTGACTCTAGATGTGATGAAGGTATATTTCTTGCTTACTCAAAAGTCAGCGCAGCTTACAGGTGCTACAATAAGAGGTTACAAAAAAATGTTGAAATCACAAATGTAAAGGTAAATGAATCTCCCAATATTAGCACTCATCCCTGAGGCAGTCCTGAAAAACAAGAAGATGATGAAGAAATGGAGAGTCCGTGGAAATGTAAATAAGTAGAAGTGGAAGAGAGACTAGACACTAAGGCTCCCTCAAGACAAGTTAAGAGGGATCATCCATCAAATCATATCATTGGAAATAGATAAGGTGACATTATCACAAGAAGAAGACTAATATAACACCATAACCATGAAGAGATAGCAATCTTATCAATGATAAAACATAATAATGTTTCAAAAGCATGCAAGGATCAACATTGGGTTGATTCCATGAATGGAGAACTTGATCAGATAGAAAATAATGAAACCTAGGAAATTTTTCTAAGACCTAAAGATAAGAATATAATTGGAACTAAATGGGTATTCCAAAAAAAACTAAATGAGAAAGGAGAAGTGACAAGAAACAAGGAAAGACTAGTATGTAAGGGATATGCACAAATGGAAGGAATTGAATTTGAAGAAACATTTTCAATAGTTGCAAGAATGGAAACAATAAGTTTTTTTCTAGCATACGCTGCTCACAAGAAAATCAGAGTATACCAAAAGGATGTTAAGTCAGCATTCCTAAATGGCTATTTAAATTAAGAGGTATATATTAAACAACTTGATGGTTTTTCTTTAACAGATGATAAATATTATTTGGGCATGTTAAAGAAGGCTTTGTATGGATTAAAACAAGCTCCTATAGCATGGTATAATAGGCTGGAAAAATATCTCATTGAGTAAGGTTTCAGAAAAGGAGTAGCTGACAGCAATCTGTATATCAAAGAGGAAGGTAATCATCTACTCATTGTCATAGTCATGTGGATGATATCATATTTGGAGGAGATCATGATAAAAGGACTCATGAGTTTGCTGATGTAATGAGAAAAGAGTTTGAAATGTCTATGCTTGGAGATCTCACATTCTTCCTGGGACTGCAAATCAGTCAAACAAACCAAGGAATTTTTATATCCCAAACCAAATATATGAAAGAAATGTTGAAAAGGTTTAGGATGGAAGATTGCAAACCTATAGGCACACCAATGGAAGTGGGTTGTAAGCTGAGAAAGGATGATATCTCACCAAAAGTAGATAAAAATTTGTACAGATCTATGATAGGTAGTCTACTTTACTCCGCAGCATCAAAACCAGATATCATGCAAGTAGTTAGCTTAGTTGGAATATTTCAAGAAGATTCAAGAGAAACACACTTCAAGGAAGTAAAGAAAATTCTGAGATATCTCATGGGAACAATTGATTATGGACTATGGTACCCTAAAAATAATAATTTTAGCATGAAAGCATATACAGATGCAGATTCGGTAGGAAGTGTTGATGACAAGAAGAGTACAAGTGGTGGAGCATTCTTTGTTGGAAATTGTTTAGTTTACTAGCTGAGCAAGAAGCAATCATCAGTGGCACTCTCAACATGTGAAGCATAATATATAGTTTTGGTGATGTGTTGTACTCAATTTTTATGGATGAAGCAGACATTGAAATATTACAAGGTAATATTTGACAGTCCAATTCCTTTATTTTATGATAGCATAAGTGCAATAAGTGTCTCTAAGAATCCTGTGTTCTAATCAAAGGCAAATCATATACCAATAAGGTATCAGTTCTTGAGAGAACAAGTGAATGACAAGAAAATAAGTCTGGAATATGTGAATACAAAATAAGTTGTTGATATCATGAAAAAACCATTATCAAAAGCAACATTTGAGCACTTAAGGGATGATTTGGGGATCATTTTTGATCCCACCAATAACTAGAAGATGTGTAGACAAAGTGAGGGAGCATTCTCAAGTAATTTCAACTCCTAATTACTGCCAAACATTATTGAAGCAAGGGAAAGCTAGTATGTTAGCTCAATTTAGTTAGAACGTGCATCAACTCAAGGGGAGTACTTCTATGTATTCATCAGATCATTAGGATCACGAAGAAAATTAGATGACCCTTTTTCATTTTTGTAAAAGGGGAGAGAAACTGAAGTCCTGGAAAGTCTAAAACGAGAGAGAAGCTATAGTCAGAAACCATCCTGATACATGCAAAGGGGAGATAAACTAAAACTAAAAGCCAATTGTCATGAGAAGAGAGAAAGAAGCTGAAAACATAAATTTGTCAATGAAAAGGTACGTAAAAAGTATTTTGTCATCAAAGGTTCTAAGTTTCTGTCATATTAAAAGTGAGGTGTTGCCATCAAATGAAGTGATGTGTTGCCATCAATGACAAAGAGGGAGATTATTGGAGATCTGTCATTATAGTGTGTATTGCCATTAATGTCAAGAAGCAATGGGTGAGATTGTTGCAAAAAACATATGGGGATATTGTTGGACCTATACTTTTTTCATATGTGGTGTCATTAATGTCAAAGTTGTATTGATGAAAAAATGGATTATTTGTAAAATGAGAAAGTGAGAATAATTAAGGTTGATTGGTAGTGTCAACTGTCAGATGCCTCGGGATGGTCAAGGAGAACTTCTAATGGACTTAATTATCTTTGTGTGCATGTTGTGCATATGAGGGGATAGTTACAGAAGTCTTGAATTAGCTTCCGAAGTTTGTAAGAAGCCACATGAATCTAAAAGAAGACACAAAAGAAAAGTGATGGCCATGGATAAAGAAATGAAGTCGCCAAAGTAAAAGGAGTTAAAGAATGTGTAGTGAGTAAAAATGGTAAGGTCATGGATGTGAAGGAAGAACTGTGGAAGTAAGAACTATCTAAAAGCAACCCGCGGGAGTAAGGAAGTTTGAAGGAAATCCATGGAAGACTAAAAGTGTCACGAAAGACTAGAGAATGTCGTGGAAGACTAAAAGTGTCACAAAAGACTAGAGAATGTTGCGGAAAACTAAAAATGTCGTGAAGGATTGAAAAATCCACGAAGTAAAGAGAATAGTCATGGAACACAATTTAAGTCACTCTAAGTAGAGGAAATTCGTAGGAGCCGACATTGTACCATGAAAATTTCAAAAATCAGGTGATGAATTGTTTAATTGAAGATTCTAGAAAAGGGAAGGCCGACTCATAGTATAGATAATCAAATTAAAGATTCTAAAAAAGGTAAAAGGCCGACTTACTTGGTTCATATGTGATTGTTGTAGCCTAAATCAAATGAAGGGTTTTGGGTTGAATATAGATAAAATGTTTACCTCTTTCACTTTGAAGAAATAAGATGCATATAAAAGTAAAACTTTAGCTCAGTTGTAATATTTTCTCGTGCATGTGAAAGATGCTCTAAGAAATTGTAAAGAAAAGTAGAAAATCATTTGAAGTTATGAGAGAAAAATATGAGATTTGATCAGAGATATCATTAGCTATTTTCTGTGCAAGGAATCAATGCATGCGAGTTAGAAGGAAGATAGAAGGAGAAAGAGAGCTCGAGCAAAATTGAATTATTTGAGCTAAAGAAGAGGAAAAGGGAAATAATCAGATATCCAGATCAGAGAGATAGAGGAAAGAGTGAGTGTAGAAAGATACAGAAAATTGATCATAATCTATTGAGTAAGCAATATTGACTATGTATGATCAAATTGTAATATCTTATTCTAATTGGGTGCTTAGATAAAAGGGGGTTGGTGCTCCCTGCAAGTTGCATATTGCTAAATCATGGGTTGGTGTTCCTTATGGGATTGGTGTCTCACTAAATCAGTGGTTTGTGCTCCTTTTGAAGTTGGTTCTTCACTAAACTTCTATTCTTTGAGTAATATAAGTAGATTTTCAGATGGTTTTCTTCCCCATGAGGGTTTCCCACTTATATATGGTGTTAGCATGTTGTGTATTGTGCTCGTATGCTTGATATCTGATGCACACTATTTATTTTGAATGGTGAATGGTTTAATGAATTAGTGAATGTGTATAAGTTAATAATTAAAATTGAGATATAATTTTGAATAACCGGTTCACCCCCCCTCTCAGTTAGCTTGTGATATCTAACAGTGTTTATGACTTGTCTCATTGACACATGGTGTCTTGTCCACCTCATGTGGTTAGTCATCTCACTTAGTGAGAATAGGTCAATAGTGTTAGTTAGGGTTGTGTACACATGTCATCCACAGGATTTACACACCACTCCTATATGTACCTCTTATTTTTTTATCTATGAGCATTTCAGACACCTTATGTCTTTCTCTACTTGAGTTTCTTTGTGATTCGTTCTCTTACTGATTATGTGAAGTGTTATCATCACCATTGGAAGTGCAACCCTCTTCGATGTGCACGAGTATCTGTATTGATCCTCATAGAACAATATGATATATTTATCTCATTAATTAATACTTCATCCCTTACCTCCCACTATTTGAGTTGATTTATACTAGGTATAACAACATCTTTGACATGGGCTTCACAATCATTACCAATCAAACTATCCAAAGAAAAACCATTTTTTGGGTCACTTTCCAGAGAGGATGGATAGGATGGGGGTTGAAGGATAAACATTTGAGGCTTCATGTATCTGTGCCACCTCTTGTCATCATTGTATACCTTGATCCTATTTATGTGTTAAAATAAATTTAAATATTAAAACTAGAAGTGATTGAAAAAATAAAAATTGACAAGAAATTGATATATAACAATGTTAAAATAAATACATCAAAGTAAAAACATACCTGTGTGCCCTGAATCATACCACGTGTTTCAAAAAAACTTGTTGGGGCATTTCTATCAATGCCTAAATAATCTTCATCCAAACAACTTTGATTTAAAACAGAATTACCTGTTGTACTAGGCACACCACTGAAAGAGAGATTGGAAAATTTGGAAATAATTTTTAGTGTCTCGATGGGGGTCGGAAGTGTCATTCATTTACCAGTGGTCTTTATTCCTGTTGTTGGAACTTGACCTCGGAATGGTAGTACTCGTGGAGGAGTGTTGGTCATTTTATGGTTGTTTTTTCATTGATTTCAATCTCCATTGATGGAAAAGGATTTCATGGTGTTGTATGAGTCCCCATATGATGTCATTCAAGTGTCAAACATGAAGAATGAGTTGTTGTGTCAAGATTTGGAGTTTTCTAAGGTGTTCTGGTGCATAGTTGAGTGAGCTAAGTCCATGTTTGATCTCTTGTGAGGTGATTATGTGTTTTCATTAGATCATTCATAGTCCATGAGGTGTTTCTTATATGTACATGGGTCTGTATGATGTCAGCAAGATCAGGTCATGTGGTTTCATGGTTGAGTCAGGTCATTTCAGGATTGTTTCTAGCCTTGGAGCATGCAGAATGAGGTAGAGATGTGGTATTTGAACTATATATTTCTTTTTGGACCATGGTTTTAGCATGGTGGAATTTTACCTAAAGTTTATGGTTAGTTTTAGGTCTATATTCAGTGATTCAATGCTTCTATGAGGTCTTTGGGAAGCAAGCAGTGAGAAATAGGCAGTTTGGCATAGGTAAGTTACTGTGGCTGGTGAGTTTGAGGAGTATATTAGATATGTGGTGATTATGGATGGTTATAATATTTTTTCAAAATTATTCATGACAAGTTTCAATTCATTTTTCAATGGGAATTTGAAGTTATGCAAGTTTTGGTGAAACCATGTAAGTTACAGTGTGGTTTTCAAACAAAGTTAGACTTTCATATGCTCGTTGTGAATGGTATGCTTTGCATGGGGACCTGAGATATTTGGGGTAGCTTATTAGATAATTTATTCATCTTTCACAAAAATAATGAGATGGTTTGATTGTAAAGTTTTTATGAATGATCGTTAAGAAGGTAAAGTGGTTTGAAACCCTAGTTAAACCCTAGTTAGGAGTAGCTTGTAGAGAAGTGAGTATAGTGAGATATTTTTGATTGGTTATTAAAAATTTATGATTGAATGTTTTATATGGCTCTTCCATATTTCCAAAAAGGTATGTTAGAGAATTTGGTCATTTGTGGGCCCCACCTAAATTTTCTTGTTTCTGAAGAGTTTTAGTTTTGGACAAGGTTGTCCAAAGGAGTTGTAGGCTAAAATGACATTTTGGGATGTATATGAGTTTTTATTCATATCCAAATAGGTTTCATAGCATGGTGATGTAGGTACATGGTCAAATGATCTCCATTCATGTTGACTAGTCAAAGGGTAGTTTTAAGGCCATAAAAAGCAGTGTTCAATAAAGTGAGCATAACTTGAGCTACAGGTGGAGTTTGAAGGTTATTCAAGCTGTGTTCGAATGGGGATTTAGATATATTTCCATTTAAATATTTTTTTCATGTGATTATGATATTTAATAAGGTCTATAGGTCAATTTTTAGATAGGAATATTTTTGCTAGTGCAGAACAAGACAGGATCTGCTAGAAGTTTTGAGTTGATTAGAGCATACGATGAATTAGATGATGATTTATATCACCTGTAATGTGAATAGGGATTAATTTTTCATTAAATTAATCCATTTATATGTCTTTATTGTTCCAGGAAAGGTGTTAACTAGCTGCTCTTTGAAAATAGCTTTTTAGGCAGGTTGATTTGGTGAAGACGAAAGTGGTTGTGGTTTGAGCAGGTGATTGTTTCATGAATTATAACTTTCTTAGAAATTTTATATAGGTTCTTCCATTTCTATTAAGTTGTCACATGACATATTATGGATTTTTTTAAGTGATATAGTGGAAAAAATATGTTGATAAGGTCCTTAAGGGTGCTAGAAATAGTTGTTTTGAGAAGGTAAAGAGACATTGGGCCCATTAAATGAAATAATGTGATTGGTTAAAGTAAATTTAGACAATTTGTGGATTTTAAATGATATATTAATCATGTTTTATGAATACGGGAGCTTGACTAAGCATGGTTTTGGAATGAGGGGATTTTTGTCATTCCATGGTTTTTGGAATGAAGAGTTGTGTCTGAATATTAAATACATAGTTGGTTTGATTATGATATGGACCTGAATACAAGTTTTCTAGATTGTTGTTTATTTAATATGGTCAGTGTAAATGGGTTGTTAACAGAGGGCATTCAAACTATTTGAAAAAATGTTAGTATGGTGATTTTTTGCGAATAAGGGCATTTTTTAATGAATGAATATCATTTTATATAGGAATTTACCCTGAAATATTTGTAGTTCATTTTTGGAAAACCTCCAATAATTATTGAATAATCATGTGGAAGCTATCAAGATTTTATCCATATGGTTTTGGATATATCGTAGAGATTTTTGTGCATTTTTTTTTTAACAATTCCTGGAGATATTTGTGTTTCCTCTAAAGATTGTCTTTCTTGAGTCTCGGGTTTCTATTTTTACAAAGCTAGACAAATATGGACTGAAATTGATAAATTCAACATAGCATAGAATGATAAAAAATAATCTATGAGATGTGAAAGGATACAATTTTAAGATGTAATATTTTTCTAAACACACATAGTTAAATCAATAAACATTTAATAAAATTCAATAGCAAATCCATCTATAGCCTTTGCATGGATTTACTTGTTATAGTGATCTAAAATAAAGTAAACCTTATCTCTTAAAAATGCAAACTAACTAAACTACAAAAAAATTGTCTTCATCCTTTATTTTATGGATATTATTTCTAATATCCTCTCTTTTTTTCATGAATATCACCAACATCCTTTACTCTTTTCTAGATGGATGCCAATGTCATATATGATTTTGTTTTCCTGCACTTTTCATGAAATGTGGTGGGCTCATTACATTCTTCCTCTAGACATGGTTTTGTTATAATGTATCCTATGGAGGCTTATGAAAATGGACCGTGGAATCTAATGTCAAATTCTTTGATGGCTCTCTTCGAGAAAATTATCCCCCGCTATGCCACAAAATACCTCTCCATGTATAGGTTTACCACTTGATTATGAGGAAAGTATTTGCATTTAGAGTATTTTTAGTTTCCTTTTTTAATCTTATATCCCTGATAAAGAACCCAGTTTTCAAAAACCTAACCAAATACTTTCTATTGTTTTCCTTTCCAAAGAATTTGACAATTTATTTAAAAGGAACGATAACCAGATCATGCCAAGCCAAGAACACATATGCTAATCAAACATCACGATCAATAAGATGAAAGAAATTCGCTAGCATAACTTTACATAAACCTTTGCAAATTAATGAGCAAGAATATCATATATTATTATGGAACTTAATGAAATACAATGAGAATGGGCCTTGCTTAAATAGGCAAGGAATAACAATCTAAGAATCAGTCAAGATCGTAGATCAAACCATAAATCAAGGAAATAACTAGTCATCAGAGAACTAGTCAAGACCATAGATTTAGGAGAGAACTAGAAATCAAGGATCTAGTCAATACCATAGATCAAGGAAAGAACTATACCTAACAACTAGATAATATATCCTAATATCTAAATAAGTTAAAAAATATATCCACACACATAAGTGGGTAGGGATAAATACAATAAAGGTAAATAAAGTACCTAGGTGAACATGAGCTAAGGTAAATACCTACTCTAACACCCCCCCTCAAGGCGTAGCAACTAATTAACACGATGAGATCCCTTTCCACCATCAGTTTGAGCTTGTGGTGTGATGGCAAGTCGTGTAACTCTAATACCATGCAGTTAAGCGCATCACCCCCAGATTAGTTCTGGGATGGGTGACCTCTCAGGAAATTCCCAGTGTCACTTCCTCATAATGTTGTTGGGATTGATTGGGTGTATACCTGGCTCCATCATGTAGGAGGGTATTGGCATAGAAATTTATTAACACGATGAGATCCCTCTCCACTATCAGTTTGAGCTTTTGGTGTGACGGCAAGTCGTGCAACTCTAATACCATAAAAGGAACAATAACCAGATAGTGTCAAGCCAAGAACACAGATGCTAATCAAACATCATGATCAATAAGATGAAAGCAATTTTCTAGAATAACTTTACATAAACATTTGCAAACAAATGAGTAGCAATATCATATATTATTATGGAACTCAATGAAATACAATGAGAAAGGGCCTTGCTTAAATAGGAAAGGAATAACAATCTAAGAACCAGTCAAGGTCATAGATCAAGCCATAAATCAAGGAAATAACTAGTCATCAAAGAACGAGTCAAGACCATAGATTTAGGAGAGAACTAGACATCAAGGATCTAGTCAATACCATGGATCAAGGAAAGAACTAGTTAATACCATAGATCAAGGAAAGAACTATACCTAACAACTAGATAATATCTCCTAATATCTAAATAAGATAAAAGAAATATCCACACACATAAGTGGGTGAGGATAAATACAATAAAGGTAAATAAAGTACCTATGTGAACATGAGCTAAGGTAAAAACCTATTCTAACATTATTGCACTAAAGTAAGGTCGGATCCTTATAGTCTCAGTAGAATTCATTCTTATCTAATGTCTTTAGGGTTTTAACTTTTGTAGCTAGGTCAAAGGAAGTAAGCCTATACACATAGAATCATGATTGAGGACATTTTTGTGTAGCAACATCATCACACATCCATATTTTATATTTTCACAACTGGTTTGACCTCCTTTCTGAAAAGATCCCCAAGCTTTTCAAAGGAAACCTTTGAGTAAATATGCCAGACCAAGCCCATGCCGTGTACATGAGCATGTCAGAAAAGATGGTGGATGGTAGTTAAATATATTTTGCCAAAATTTGAATTGTCTTCCAACAAAAATTTTACATGTGGGTAATGGATATGATTCATTATGTCATAATGTTGATTACAGTTAAAGACCAGTCATTTCCAATTAGTTTAGGAGTTTTGAGATGATATTATATTTATGTTTGATATTTCAGTAAGATGTAGAGCATGTGCATTGCAGGTTGTAATATATTTTAACTCACCCAATATTTGGTATGAAACATTCATATATACTTGACTCAAGGGTTTAAAACAAGGTTTAGTACTGCATGGGAAGATTCCTTGTAAGAATTTTTTTGAATTTGAGAGGGCTTTGCAATGTTTACAAATTCATCTGAGAAAACTTGAGTAGGATTATGATTACTTTGTTTCCTATAGAGAAGAGAGGCTTACTTTTGTGCTGGGAAATAACTTGATGTGGGAACAATTCCATGGTATTGTTTTCAGGTATTGCAACCATTTAGATTCAAAAGTTCTTATGTAATAAACTAGATGGGATATCTTAAAACAAGTACATTTACAACATGTTTTTGATGTTTTTCCTTATTATTGTTATTTGAGCTCAATTTTCATATTTCATATGCTAAAATGGCATGTTTATAGTATTTACCTCCTTATTTCAATAGAATTTACTTATATTTAAGCATGATCTTAGGTTTTTTAATGTTCTCCTTATAAATTGTATGTGTTTCCCCATGCTTGATTTGAATAACTAGTATTTGATTTTTGATGTCCACAAATCTCTCCTTGTTGAATTTTTAGTACTACTAGAGATTATTTTACCATTGTTTATATTTAAAACCCTATTGTTTGTATTAACATTCTCTTAGGTCAGGACATTGCCAAAGATTTGATTGTACCAATTATTTTGTTTTAAACTTTGTTATTTTCTCTTTCACACATTTAGTTTTGACAATTTTCAGAGATTTGATTATACCAATTATAGTTTGGGGTTGCATTTTTTTATCACCATAATTGTTTAGTAGTCTCCTTTTGTTTTCATGATAAAAATGATAAAGTAAATGTCTTTTCCTTGATAAGAGTTGAAGGGTAAATAACATATAAGTTTGACTGTAATGTTATTTGTTTCCTTAATAAGCTTACAATGGTAGCCAAAGGGTTGGTGTTGTTGTAATTTGGGGGGCTTTCTGTAGTAATCTGATCATGTATGGAAATTTGTTAGAGATATTAAACTTTTACAGTCCATAATGTTTTAACAGAAGAAACTTTTGGAAAAATATGTGTAAAGAAGACTGAGAGTCGATGTTTCAGATCACTTAATTTACTTAAAACTATTCCTCGTGAGATTTTGTTGAAGATTGAGATCTGTTTTGTTATGGTTGGTGTTTGTCTGATGGCAGTATTAGCATCATCTATTCTATGGTGTAGAAAAATAAATTTTTATGGAAAAAGAATGATGAACTAATCAATTAGGGAAGAGTTGTTATGTTAGCTTGATCAATAGGTTAAGTTTTTATATGTTTAATATTCTGATATTTAATTTATGTTCATGGATAGTCAATAAGAATTCATTATTTTATCCAAAAACAAATAGCATCTTACACATTATATCATTTTTTTTTAAATCAAAGAGGTTAAATTTATTCATTTGAGAATTCTGTTAATTTTATTTGAAATTCAACATAGCTATCACTTAGATCATTTAGCATATTAAGCATATTTAGTAATTGTTGTATGTGTTTAGTTTTCACAATACATGAGTATTTTTGGCTCTTCTTAAACATTCAAATATTGTGAAATTAAACTTCTGTAATGGTTTCATTGTATTATATATGAGAATGAAATTGAATATATAGAATAATATTAAGGGAGGAGTTCATCCTTTTGAATTCACAGATACATTTAGTTTTATTAACTTCTTCTTCCACTTTTTTACAGGTGTAGTCATTTTTGTACCCCACCAAGAACAAGGGAACCACATGTGTGTTGGCCTATCACCCAGTGGGCACTAGGCGCTCACCTGAGGTGCACAAGAGGGAGCCGAGTCTCTCTTTTATGTGAGTTTAGTGGAAGGCATAATTCATTATCTTGACTTAGTGACTTAACATACATGAAGAAGCTATAGAGCTCAGAACGACTTCTATACCCCTTCAGTCATAACAAAGCAAAGCACGTAAAAGAATTAATAGGACTAAAAAGTTGTAAATCCACAAATAGACTAACATTCAAGTAAGGTTCATGATTATTCAAGATCAAAAGCATAGTAGAAACATGCAGATAATACATGAAGGAGATCTTAATATAAACACAGTGGTAACCTTATCATATTCAGTCATAGTCTTACTACAAAGCATCATAGAGAGGTAGACCACGGTCATACACCATATCTAGATCCATAAATGTATGCTCACAAAACAAAATTTTCATTCCGCATTCCCTCATTACATCCTTCCTAGAATCATCTACCCATTCTATCCCATAGTTCTCACAGTAATTCTGCAAAGCTCTGCTACCTCACTTATGTCTCTGTTCTTTGCCAAGGGTGCGTGTATAAATAGGCATATGAGCTCTAAAAAACTCTTCTGCAACCTCATATCTGGCCCCAAGTGTCAAGGTGTGGGTCACCCCAGGTGCATGCCTCTCCATGTCGTGATTAGCTTTTTGGATCTTCTTGTCACAAGGTATATTCCTTCCATGACACCCTATCGCCAGGCTGGAACCTTAGCCAAATAGAACACATTCTTCATGTGTTCTGTCCAAAAGGCCAAAAATGGCTAAGTCCTAAATTTTTCTTCACGTGCGCACATGTCATTGGTTCTCCCAGAACCCCTTTTGAATTCTTCCTTACGTGCCTTCACTTGTATGCGCTCCCTGACCATGCGTGCCTACGCACCTTTAAGATTTGCTAGCTACATTAGGGTCCCAACATTACCCACACTTCACCTGTTCTTCACCCTCGGGAACCTTTTCAAAGAATGCAGTACAAAAATTACAAGGCCTTGCCTTGGAAAAGAATGGAGGGAAAGAATAAAGAATGGGGGAGAGAAAGAATAGAGGGAAAAATTCCTAAAGAAGAAGAAGGGGAAAAATTTGCTGCAAGTCGGCCTCTAGCGTATTCCAAGCACTAACTTCATCCTACACTCTAGTGCAGATGTCGCCAACTAGGGTGCTCACCTCATCAAAGGTTAACCCTTCCCCCTTCATATTAATGGTCTCCACCACAATCTCTAGCTCCTTTGCGTGATCTTCTAGGGTATCCATCTTCCTCGTAATGACCTTGTAGAGCTCTTTTAGCCAGGTTTTGATTGAGACTTGCCAGCTCTCAATAGCTTTATACTTCTTTTCCACTTCAGCTAGGATATTTTCTTGCTCAGCTCTATTGCCCTTATTCTTTTCCCTGAATTCCTTCAACTCAGCCTTGTCGCTAGCTAGCAGCATGCTTGTCACCTTGTCTTAATCTGTGTAATGGTCATAGACAACCCCTAGGGTTTGTGTAGCTATTTTTACGTCAGTAAGCACCTTGTTGTATACAGCCACAAGTGCGATGACCTTCAGCTTTTCCTCCTTCTCTAACCACGCAACTACCTCCTCTATTGACTCTAAGGCTAAAGGTTGCCTTTCCATGGTGAGGATCTGAGTCAAGTCCTCTAGGAATTCACCTTCTTGGAAACTTCGTGTACCCTGGCCTTTTCCTCCTGAAGCTCCCTCTGTAGTTGAGCACTGATTAATTTCTCAAGGCTGAGGTCCTTCGTTAGCTTGACTACCTCTTCCTTCCTCTTCTCCAATAGGTCCTCTAATACTTTGACCCTATCATTTCTATAGAAGAGCCTAGCCTCGATTTCTATAGAGACCTTGTTGAGTGCGTTACACACTTGCTCATCTGATAGTTGTTGCGTGTTTACAATGGGGTTGTCCCCCTTTCCTTCAGACAGTGCTAATACCGCTCCTTGGTTAACTTCAAACTCAGGCTCGTCGAGGTGGGAGTCGAATGCCCATAATAGCATCTTCCTTATGCATGGGTACCCACCCTTAGGGTCAAAGGATTCCATGGCGGTGAGCTCCTTGGTGGGCATAGTACTCTAGAAATGCACACGCAACACTTTGTTGGGGTCATCAATGTATCCCATCGTTGTTCTTCCCCCTTCCACGTTTTTACTTCCCGTGCGCATGCCCTTGGGAATAGTTACTGAAATATTTGGGCCTTTTGTGCTACCCACACTCTTCTCCCTCTACTCTTCTTTGAATTCACTGAGTACAAGCTCCACGCTGTGCTCCAACTCCTCTTCGACCAAGGTATTAATTATCTTCTCTGCCTCCCTTATCACTTTCTCATCCACCTCCTCCTGAGTGAGCTTAGGCATATCTAGCCCCTTAGTACTTGCCCCTTCACTCCTTTCTTCACTTTACACGCCTTCCTCCCCTTGGGTGCCCTTCCTCCTTACAAAGATGAAAGCATCATTTGTATCCTCTGCTCCTTCTCCCTCCAAATCATGGACATCAATAGGTTCCTAATTCACCTCCAACTCTTCCCCTTCATCATCATCCTTCTCACCTATATAGGTGTTTGGGTTGTCTATATCTTCAGACTCTTGTTCCTCTGTTCCTTATTCTTCTTCCTTTGTAGAAAACTCTGGAGTTGGGGATGTTGTCCTCTCTTCATCTGAGGGTTCTTCAGGGGATGGTGGCTTCGCAGGCTTCGGGGTCTTCTCCCTGACCACCGTTCTCCTCTTCTTCTGGACGTAGGTACTCAGCCCCGTGGTATCTACATTCTACTTCTCCACTTCCCTTTGTTCTTCCTTCTCTTCCCTCTCCTTGCGCTTTGGCACTGGCTTCTTTCTTCCCATAGGGTCATCCGGGATGGATATCTGATTCTCCACATATGTGCCCTTTTCAAATTTTGGCCTTATGCATAGGTAGATCCCAGCAGCAGCATTCCCAGCAATAGGTAAGGTCAGAGACCTTACAATGTGCACATCATGTGACATGTACCTTTCAACATATGCACGCTCTTCCAGGTAGACCATCTTCTTTCTCATCTCCTTGTGCTCTCTATTAAGGGTGGACAACTCCAGGTTTAATTTCTTTGATTCCTTGTATCTGTTTACCCCTGCTTGGAAAAATTTGGCAGTAAACAAGAATGGGAGTTTACACCATGGACTCCAACTACCATCCACCAAGATGAACCTACCAATGCAGAAGTGCTGGTAGACCACAAACTCTGCTTCTCCTTCGGTTGCCGCGAGGAGTTGTTCAGGGATCCACCATTCAGCCCCAAATGTGTTCCTAAGGTGCTTATACCATTTTTCTAAGTGTGCCTTGTGTACCCCTGTCATTGATTCACATGTGTATTTCTGAAATCACTTCACATGTGAGGGATCTTCAGTAGGGTACTCCCACACGAATTTGTTGGATGCATCCGACACCCTGATTTTTGAGAACACAATTGTCAACAGAATGTTCCCAAATAGGATTTTTCCTCTGTTCTCTATGCTACTTATGATTTTATCTACTATGTATTGGGTGATGTTGTATATAGTGCCCTCCGTAACCTTCCTGCAGACATTCAGCTAGGGCTTGCTCACCTGAGTCCACCTCTCTTATCCATTCAGCTTAGAGACAAGGTGCACAGCCATCTTCATCACCGGATCACTGATATCTAAGACATCGTAGTACCTTGATCCCTTCTTCAATTCCTGGGATGCTATGGTTTCCCTGATTGCCTCCTCATCCTGGAGGTCATATATGAGTGTGTCCCCTGCACAGGTTAGGCCTGTGAAGTGTGAAATTAACTTGGGAGTTATGCACATTTTGCACCCTGTGAAGCAGAAGAATTTTTCGTGTATGCACGTCATCAGCCATTGGTACAAGCACTTGGCCTTCCTGAAATATGGAAACTCAAAGAGTTGGAGAAGCCCTACCTTCTCCATTTTCACCTTGACCACGTCGCTGTAATTGGCAACCCGTCAGGTGTTCCTTTGTTTGTGGGACGCACCAGCTCCAGCACCATTTCTTTCATGATTGTACCTAACCAGTGATTGTAGTTGATCACGGTCATCTTCCTTATGTGGGACTCTTAATCTTGCCCTAGCAAAACCCCCTCTGGGTATTGCATCTCTGAATACCATTCTTCGTTTGTATCCAAGGGTATTTCCTCTTGTTTCTTCTTCCCTTTTCCTTTACCCTTTCCCTTCTTGGATTGTTTTGTAGGTTTATCTACTAGTTTTTTGGCCATCATTGTACCCTTTGCTTTCATTCCCTGGTTAACTTGTGATTTTTTTTGAGATTTTTCCTCGCATGCCCCATGCCCTAGAACACAAACCCTAATCTCTAATTTTCCTCCTTTGGTCACAGTGCTCCTTCACAACGTTCCTCACACCCGTGAATCACTTTTACTCTGGTTTGTAGATCTAATGGACCGATTGTGCTTAAGTTTTTGGGATTTTCCTTCACACAAGTCAGTTCTTGAAACCCTAGCTCTTGAAAGAAAATTACTCTTCTTGTTTTCGCAAAGTGAAATAATGAAATGCCCATTCTTGTGTTTATAGCTTTTCCCACTTTTACGCATTTAAGGCTAGGATACCTACCACTATACGACCATGTTTAATGTGGTGTTTCCAAACAAAACCTGACTTCAGCACTTCTCCTTACGTTCCCAATCCTTGCGTGAAAATTTTTTCACCCACACCCAATCCTTGTGCAAAAATGTTTCCACCCGCGCCCAATCCTTACACAAAAACTTTTCCAACCTTCTGGTGCGCAAATAATCCATCTTGATAGAAGACTCTTGCACGTGTGTTACAAGCGGAAAAGGAACCTCTTCCATCCTCATGATTCTTGCTTTCGCCTACGTCATGTTTTTACACGTTTTCTCTTTGTATGTGGATTTCCAATGTAACCTTAGTTTGCCACCCATCTGCCTTCTTTTCTCCTAATGCATCTTTTCAACAGGGCCAATTCAAATGGTCTACCAACCCAATCCTCTGGCAGAATAATTCCATGCTTCCCTTTATTGCCTCACCCCACACTAAATCGATGTGTGGTCCTCTGTGCATTCATAAGTTTAAAAAGTAATAAGGTTACTAGCACCCAAGGCACAAAACAAAACAACAACGCGAAAGGGAAATACAAGAAAGGAAAAGCATAAAAGGAAATTCTAAGCTAACTGGCAAAACTACCTTATTTACAAACATCGAGAAGCATTATTTGTAGTAGGGCTTTAGCTTACTCCCATTAAAGTGTCTAGGTAATTTTGTTCCATCCAGCACTTCTAACTGGCACGCACCCAAATCAAGGATGTATGAAATTACATAAGGACCCAACCAATGCACCTTTAAATTTCTAGGATGCCGTAGAAATTTAGAATCATATAGTAATATCATCTAGCCAACCTCAAATTATTTCTTCTTAATATGGCATTCATGCCATGCCTTTTACTTTGCCTTCTCAATTGTTTGGCTCCATCTTACTAGTGAGCGCCTTTCATCCAACTTTATCAATTCATCTATTCTTTCTTCTAGCGCTTGTTCATCATCCAAACCTCCTACGCGTGCTATATGCAGCGAAGGTAGAATAAATTCGATCAATAAAATAGCCTCCATGTCGAACATCAGTTAAAATGGTGTGGCCTTGTTCAATATTTTATACATTGTTCTGTATGCCCAAAGAACTGCTGACACCTTATCATCTCAATCCTGCCTACCCACATCACATATCTTAATCAATGTGTGACTAAGGATTTTGTTAAATGCCTCTGCCATCCCATTTTCCTGAGGGTGATAAGAGGTAGTCTTATAATGGGCTACCATGAATTCTACCAATAGAATCCTAACGGTTTCATTTAAGAAGTGAGTGCCCCTATCACTTGTTAAACTTAATGGGCACCCATACCTACTTATAATGTTTTCCCACAAAAATCTAGTAGTTGTGCCTGCACTGTAATCCTTAATGGGCACGGCCTCTACCCACCTTGTCAGATAATCAGTATAGGTAATAATATACCGCAAGTTAGTCCTTTGCGCAGCTGGTGAGATCGGTCCAAAAAAATCTATTGCCCATTTTTCAAAAGGTTCCGCGCTGGCGATGGGGCACAAGGGCATCTCATCCCTTCTTCTAGGTTTTCCAAGGCACTGGAAATGGTCACAGGCCTTGCAAAAATCAATGCAATCCTGGTGAATCATCTCTCACCATAGTCTAGCAACTAGGATCTTTCGCGCAATTGTGTTCCCCGCAGAGTGTCCTGTTATCCAAAATTCACCCTCAAGGTAATTTTGATAACATGCATCAAATTATTCAGTCCCGAGCAAGTAGATTGATTCAAGGCCTGAAATCGTGTTTTTGGGGGCCCCCTCGGCTTTCTCTCTAACTCTCCCATTCAAGAAGAAATCCCAACGAGTTAGAAAAAATGGAAGAAAAATGCAAAAAATAAGGTTGCAAGGATTGTTTTAAAAGAATTCTGGGTCTGAACGGTTCAGGTTAGTACCCAGTAACGGGCTCGTACTGAGGTTCATTGTACCAAGTTTGGGGCCAAAATACAAATAAAATCGGCTAAGTCGGACATTTTTGTCCCAGGCGGTCCGCAGGACAGTTAGGACGTCGGGACGCGAGGGACACAAAAAGCTGAAACGGCCGAAAGCAAGAAAAATCATCTAAGTATTTTTGTTTCACGTGGTTTGGGACAGCCGGGACAAAAGTACGTGTGGGATGCGAATCGGCCGATTTTCCGAAAAGACTGTCTATCGCGGGCAGTTCAGAGATTTTTGTCTGGGACAAGCCAGGACAAAAGTACGTGAGGGACGCGCGGGACGTGAAAAGTTGAAAAAGGCCGCAAAAGAGGACAAGGAAGCCCGAATCGTTGGCCGATGTGGGAGAATTTTTGTCAGGGACAGTCGGGACAAAGGTACACATGGCACGCGAATCAGCCGATTTGCTGAAACGACTGCAGGCAAAGAAGAAAAGTCAACGTTTTACCCCGTGAAACTTCAAACGGCCATAACTTTTGACTCTGAGCTTCGATTTTCAGAAAATTGGACTTTCTGAAATGAGCACGACGTCCTCTACGCCATTCAAAAAATGGATTTATTATTTTTAATGAGGGTAGATATATTTGAATAAAATAAACATATTCGGCTCCAGTTAGTTAATGTTCATTCCCATCAAATGACAGAAAATGCCTGCCAGACCCAAAATAGCTGCCCGCACTCAGAAGACTACAACTTTTGCATTTCTCAACAAAATCGCACAAAATTGGCACTGTTGGAATCGTGGTTCCAAGCTCGACGCAACAAGAAATCAAGAAATTCCATATTTGATAAGAGATCAATGGAGAGTTTTTATAAAAACGTGGTCGGGTTCATAATAGTGTTTTATTTGGTAGTTGGGAGTGCAATTAAGAGGCATGGTCACCATTATTTCTTTGTTGCAGCACCCTAGGATAGTATGGGGAGCCTTTTGCAAGTAATATAAAATAATTTTACTCCATTTAATTCCTCTTACAAGTGGTTGAAGGACAAATTTCGGGATTTCCATCTTCTCTTCTCTCTCTCTTCTCATTTTTTCTATAAATTGGAGTGTTGGGCTCATTGTAAAGGAGGGGTAGTTTTTGTAGCAAAGCTCTGCCAAAATTGCTTTGTGAAGCTAATGTGTTGTAGGCCCTTGTTGTGGACTCCTTGCATGGTGATCTAGGCCCTTTTCTTGTAACCGATTGAACTGTGCATATCAGGAAGCAATAAAATATAAGTTTGTGGATGCATCTTCCCCTGCTGTGTTTTCTTGCATTCTTCTTTGCCTCTTCAACCTTGATTACAAGAATATTGTGTCTATTATTATGTTCTTGCAGGGATCCATTATCATTGTGTATGTTTGAAATATTGTTGTAAAATGCGTTTTTGCTAGATTATGGAGAACTGTCATCACCTCTTCTAGTGTGCACTTTGCTTCTATATCTCATGCATTTGAAGACTACTCTCACACCCTCATTTTCTGGTGTATCACCGCTTTAGTGTAGGATTTCATTTTATGCATTCTCTCTCCCTGGTCCCTTGGAAATTTAAATTAGAATAGTTAGCTTCCCCTGCATTAGAGTAGATTGTGGCAGGTAGTTTAGGAGCAAGAACCAGCTTTCTCTGGAGGTCTATCTCAAGTAGCAAGTCCCACAACTTGGAGATAGTACCCATGTTATCCAATCACACCGTGAGTTCAAGTATATGCACTTGTATAAACATAGGGGTGCTGTGATTCGGTGATAACAGTTCTGGCACGCCCGGTGGGACCTTAG
Source organism: Taxus chinensis (assembly GCA_019776745.2). Classification (NCBI taxonomy): domain Eukaryota; kingdom Viridiplantae; phylum Streptophyta; class Pinopsida; order Cupressales; family Taxaceae; genus Taxus; species Taxus chinensis. The sequence goes on from CM034149.1 coordinate 816,695,691, forward strand.
AGGTCTTCACTTTCATTGCAACAAGATCGATTTGCACTTGTTGTAAGTTCCATAGCTTTGAAGGAGCTTTGAAATTACACATCTGGCGACTCTAAAAGAGGCATAATCCGCTGGTTTCAGCAGTCCAAGCCTGGAAAATTTATGAGAAGAATACAGACCAGGTCAAGAACTAGGGAGGAAGGATTGTTTGTTTATCTACACCTATCTCCAGGCAGAGAAAGAAGGGGAAGAAGAGCTCAAAGATCTCCATCTCCACCTAATAGAACCTTGTCAACACCTCCACCTAGTAAGCCTTTCATCCAATCAACAAGAGTTCTTTGACCAATCAGGATGGCACAACCAAATCCGTATGTCAATTTCACTGGCAGCAGCCCACTTGCTCTCAATGCACAAAATCCAATCCCAGTTGCAGCATTGAAGAACATTCCATACTTTACTGGAGAAAATCAGACCACTCCTGGTGATCATGTCAAGGACATTGCTAATATTTGTGCAATCCATGAGATTAATGAGATGCAAGTTGCTATCAAACTACTAGCATCTTCATTCAAAGGGAAGGCTTTGCAATGGTTCCGGAGTCTTGCTTCAGGCTCTATCCAAAATTGGAACCAGCTATGTATAGCTCTCCATGAGCAGTTCGGAGAGAAGGGAGATAATTTGTCCCTTTTGGAACAATTGACAACTATCAAGAGAGCTCCCAATGAGCAGCTGACTGACTTCAACTTCAGATTTCAAATGACTTGGGAGAGGATTCCAGTGGCAGTAAGGCCAGCAGCAGAAGGTGCTTTTCTATATTACCTTAAAGCTTTAAATTCTGATATTTCTATGTTGATTCAATCCATGGGAGGCACAACTATCCCTGTTGCTTATAGCATTGCCATTAGAGCTGAAAATTGTTTGATTCAAGCTGGCAAGCTAGCTCCTAGGCCTCCAATGCCATTATATCCAAGTTTAGAAAGCCCAAGTACTAATCAAGCACCTATTTTAGCTCCTATTCCCACTCCTAGAAATCAGAATTCAAGTGAAGCTTCTACTTCATCTTCTAGTGCCTCAAATGAACTTCAAGAAGTCATGAAGCAATTGCAAAATTTAGGTAATGAGCTGGTTACACTCAAGAGGCAGCAAGCCCAAAGTTTTAGACCTTCTTATTAGCCTCAAGCTCAGCCTAACAGGCAGCCATATCAGCCTCAAAGACCACCCAATCCAACTGCAAATCAGAATCAAGCAAGGCCTCCTGCCAACAGACCATTTCAGCCCTATAATCCCAATGCTGCATCTGCCTCTAAAGCAATAGTGCCAGTACAAAACAACATAGCTCAAGAGTATGATTGGTGTTTCCCATGCAATGAACCTCACAACCAGTCTATGTGCTTCAATGGTGCCCTAAATCAAGCATTAATGGTAACAACAACTGGTGTGGAGGGTGAAGGGAGTCAAGGACATAACCAACAGCAAGAAACACCCAGCAACAACCATCTCCAAATGATAGCACACTTGTAAATTGGCAGGCCGAAGACTTTTGTGGTATGAATCAAACAATGTCTCAAAGTGTTGCAGCCAACACAAGGTCAAAAAGGAGAAATTTGGGTGAAGGACAACCATTGGCTTCAAGTAATCCACAACCTTCTACCACTCCACAAGCCGCTGGCAAACAAAATGTAGTTCCAAACATGCAAGGAGCACCCAAACCAGCTCCTAAACCAACTCAGATGCCAGCTGCTGCCGCTCATGTGCAAGGAATGAATGTGCAAGCTAGAGGACAGCAGAGGGATGCTTCATCCCCATTCAACATCATTGATCAGATGAAGAAGACAAATGTAAACATATCAATGTGGGAATCACTATCCATCCCAGGCCAAAGAGATTTGCTACAAGCTGCCATGAAGGACTGGTCAACTTCAAATCAACAGGTCCAAATGCAAGAGAAGGTACTCACAAATGCTGCCCAACCTGAAGGAAATCATGGAGGACAACAAGGTAAAATGTTGAAGCCCCCTCCATTTTATGTTTCATTGATCATTAGGAGACCAAGTTGGTACATAATTGCATGATTGACTCTAGGGCAAGTAGTTCAGTAATGCCCAAGCAAATAGCTGATCAATTGGGGCTTCAATATGAAGTCATATCCAAAGGAGTAGTGCAATTAGATGGGACAACGGTGACAACAGTGGGAGTGATTAAAAACCTGAGCCTTACCTTGCATGCATGCCCCAATGTTGTTGTTTTGCAAGATATCTCAGTGATAGATCTTCCACCACTCTTTGCCCTATGTTTATCAAGGGATTTCACAGCTAAGATTGGAGGTTACTTATCTGCTGATTGGTCACACATGTTGTTTAGAACAAGATATGGAACTAAGGCCACAATCAGATCTGAACCTATTGCAAACTTTCACATTGAACCTCACACTCCAAGCCAAATCAATACCAACTGTTCAGCGTTTGATCAAGAAGATTATCCAAGCACTGATGAAGCTGACACCAAGGTTGGAAGCATCCCAGATTTGACTCTTGATGAATGGGCAAGCAAGGTGCATGCTTTTGATCCTTATCAAGAAATAGAAGAATCTGAGCTAGGAGTTTATTGTTTGCATGAAGAGAATCAACCTCTCCCCAGCATCACCAAGCCAGATCATAAGGACGAGAATGAAGTATGGAAATTGTTCTTTGATGGGTCAAGGAGTAGACAAGGTGCAGGAGGAGGAGCTATGCTCATTTCACCACAAGGTACAAAGTATTACTCAGCCTTCCGTTTTCAGTTTTCTTGCTCAAACAACACAGCTGAGTATGAAGCCTTAATTCACGGATTGCACTGGGAAAAGAAGAAAGACATCAAGAATTTACAAGTATTTGGTGATAGTGAGCTGATCGTGAATCAAGTCAGAAAGAAAAATGCTGCCAAGAATGATCTGTTGAAGAACTACAAAAATCAGGTATGGGATCTTATTGAAGATTTTGAAGCTTTTAGCATCAATTCCATCCCAAGAAAAAAGAATGAAGCAGTGGACAGACTGGCAGCAATTGGGGCTGCATTTGATATTGTAGAAAATATCAAAAGTGAGAAATCTCAGCCTCATATCAAATTGGTTGTGAGACCAGCTATTCCGGATAACAATACAAGTTGGCAAGTCTTCGAGAATGATCAGCAAATTGTTAATTTCCTACAAGAAGAAGCTGAGTTCTCCACCAGGAATCAAGACAAGCTGGAGCAGCAGTATGGTGACCAAGTGGTGCAGCTGAGAACTAACAAATTACCAAAAGGCCTCATAACCTTGGAGTCAATATTCAACCCGAATGATCAGTTCCGGAAGGAGAAAGCGAACATTCAAGTAAAGGGTGAAGATTCAGAACCTATTTTAGTAGATGAAGGCAAGACATTACAAATTGGCAAAGTAAGTACTCCACAAGAGAAATCTGATTTTGTTCAGCTTTGTCAAGAGTTCCCAGATGTCTTTGCTTGGACTTACAAAGATTTAAGAGGTTTCAACCCAAAGTTGGCACAACATACTATTGAGCTGGATCTGGAATCCAAGCCTGTTAGGCAAAAGCAAAGGCCAGTGAATCCCCATATCGAACCTCTCATGAGAAAAGAGTTAAGCAAGCTTATTGAGGCCAGTATCATCTTCCCCATCAAACACTCAAGTTGGGTTGCAAACTTGGTGCCAGTAAGAAAGAGAAATGGAGAAATAAGATTGTGTGTGGACTTTCGCGATCTAAATAAAGCATCACTCAAAGATCATTATCCGCTTCCATCAATGGAACAAATATTGCAGGTTGTAGCTGGTTCAGAAAGGTTTTCATTGCTAGATGGATATTCAGGCTATAATCAGATAATGGTGAAGGAAGAAGATCAATTCAAGACGGCCTTCACTACAAAATGGGGCACGTATGCTTACAAGAAGATGCCATTTGGACTGTCAAATGCCGGAGCAACATTTCAGCGAGCTATGGATATGGCATTCAAAGGCTTAATCAACAAGATAGTGCTGGTATACCTAGATGATATCACTGTCTTCTCAAAGAATGCAGCAGACCATCTCTTTCACCTCAGACAAGTGTTTCAGAGGTGTAGAAGGTTTGGAGTGTCGTTGAATCCAAAGAAGTGTATATTCTTGGCACACGAGGGCAAATTGTTGGGCCACATTGTCTCTAGGGAAGGGCTAACAATTGATCCTGAAAGGGTTGAAGCCATCCGAACACTTCCATTGCCACACCACAAGAAATCTCTTCAAAGCTTCTTGGGAAGGATAAACTTTGTCCGCAGATTTGTGCCTAATTTTTCCACTCTTGTGAAGCCTTTAACAATGATGTTGAAGAAGAGTCTGGCATTCAAATGGACAGCAGAAGGCAAAGAGAGTTTTGAAAACATCAAGCATGCAATATCACAAGCTCCAACTCTTATCAACCCAGACTTTTCAAAGGACTTCATGTTGTATGCTTTTTGGAGGATCAGATACAATCTCAGCTATCTTGACACAGCTGAATAGAGAAGGTTCAGAACAGCCCATAGCATTCTTCAGTCAAACCTTGGAAGATTACGAAATAAAGTATTCTTTCATCGAAAAGCATGTCCTTGCTGTCATCAGGAGCTTGAAGAAGTTCAGACACTTGGTCTCAAACAATAAGATTCAACTGCTGGTGTCTCATGCTGGTGTCAAGGACTTTCTCCTAAACAAGGATTTAAATGAGAAGAGAGCAGGTTGGATCACTCGGGTGATGGAATATGATATTGAAATCAAAGTGACCAAGCTGGTTCGTGGCAAAGGTTTGTGTGAGCAGCTCGCTTCCAAACAACCAGACGGGTCAAAAGGTGAAGAAGATGTTGTCCTACTACTACAGAATGATCAAGAACAACCAGCTGATGATGCACTCATTCCATGTTGGACTCAAGACTTGGTGCATTACCTCCAAACAGGCTTGTGCCCTCCAGAAGTGAGCAAGGCAAAGAGGAGATACTTTAGATTACAAGCTATCCCGTATGTACTCATTAATGGTATCTTGTTCAAGAAGGACATCAATGGTGTTCTATTAAGATGCATTGGAACATGTCAAGTTGAGAAGATAGTACACGAGTTCCATGATGGGGAAGCAGGAGGCCACTTTGCTCCACGAGTAACAGCTCTCAAAATCATGAAGGCTGGTTACTATTGGCCTACGATGTTCAATGATTGCTACTCATGGGTCAAGAAATGCAGGAGATGTGCATTCTTCACAGGGAAAGAAAGGTTAGCAGCGCTGCCCCTTCGTCCAATTTCAGTAGATCAGCCATTCATGCAATGGGGATTGGACTTCATTGGGGTTATCAATCCCAATTCAAGTCAAGGCCACAAGTGGATACTTACGGCAACAGACTATTTCACCAAGTGGACCGAAGCAGTGGCACTCAAAGGAGGCAAATGAATCCAATATCTTAGATTTCTATGAAGGGATAGTCACGAGGTTTGGTGCCCCTGCCACTATCATATCAGACAATGCATTGGCATTCCTTGGCACAAAGATCACTGAATGGGCTGTCAAGAATTGTGTGTATCTCAGCACTTCATCAAATTATTACCCTCAAGGTAATGGCCAAGCCGAGTCTACGAACAAGAATCTACTAAGAATCATCAGAAGGACTCTTGATGAGAATCAAAGGACTTGGCACGCAAGGCTCAAATCAGCCCTATGGGCCGATAGAATCACACCCAAGAGGTCTACAGGAAGCTCTCCATACAAGCTTGTGTACGGGAAAGAAGCAGTTCTACCTATATCACTCGAGTTGCCAGCATTGGAACTCATGAAACAATTGGAACTAGCTGAGTTTGAACCCATGGAGGTTAGATATGCAGAATTAATGGAGCTCCAAGAAATTAGAGAGCATGCAGCTCAGGCAATAGAGAAGGATCAAGCCTTGATCAAGAAGACTTTTGATAGGAAAGCCAAGGCTAGAACCTTCCAAATTGGAGATCTAGTGTTGAAATGGGATGCAGATCATGCAAAGCCGGGAAAGCATTCCAAGTTTGATGCCATCTGGAGTGGCCCATACATGATCATTGAATGCAAAGGTAGCAATGCCTTCCGACTGGCTAAGTTGGATGGTGAAGAATTACAGATTCCGGTCAATGGGATCTATCTCAAACGTTGCTACTAGAAAGATAGCTTCTCACCCTTGTAAATATTAATTTAGAATTTCCATTCCTCTAAGTGCTTATGCACATTGTACTGCTGTTAGAGTAGTTTTTATTTCCCTAAGTGCTTGTGCACATGTCCTATTGCTTCTAGTATGTGCATGTTTGCAGTTCATCAAGCCTTGGAAAAGAATTTGCAGCCACAGGAAAACCAGCTCAACAAATGTTTCAATGGCTCATAGATACAAGCTTTCAAATTTCAGATCAGCTGAGAGATTATCAAACAGACTCCATGCCCAATGGATTGCTACGAGCAGCTGGCCGTTCTTCATCTGGCAGGCAGATAACCCCGCTGAGTCGCCAAAATTGTTATCCAAAATTCACCCTCAAGGTAATTTTGATAACATGCATCAAATTATTCAGTCCCGAGCAAGTAGATTGATTCGAGGCCCAAAATCATGTTTTTGGGGGTCCCCTCAGCTTTTTCTAACTCTCCCATCCAAGAAGAAATCCCAACGAGTTAGAAAAAATGGAAAAAATGCAAAAATAAGGTTGCAGGATTGTTTTAAAGCATTTCGGGTCTGAAGGGTTTGGGTCGTACCAGTGCGGGTCGTACCAAGGTTCAGTCGTACCAAGCTTGGGGCTGAAATACAAAGAAAATCAGCTAAGTCAGACATTTTTGTCCCAGGCGGTCCACGGGATAGTTGGGACGTCAAAAGACGCGAGGGACACGAAAAGCCTGAAATGGCCGAAAGCAAGAAAAAAAAATTCAAGTCTTTTGTTTCACGCGGTTTGGGACAGCCGGGACAAAAGTACGCGTGGGGCGCGAGACAGTCAAATGATTTGCCGCAACAAAGGTACGCGTCCGAGGGATTGAAAAGGCCGCAAAAAGGACAAGAAGCCTGAATCGGCCATGCGGGAGAATGTCCCAAACGGTTTGGGACATTGGGACAAAAGTACGCATGGGACGCGAAAATTTTCCGAAATAGCCGAAGGCAAAGAAGAAAAGTCAACGTTTGACCCGTGAAACTTCAAACGGCCATAACTTTTGACTCCGAGCTCGATTTTCACAAAATTGGACTTTCTGGAACGAGCACGACATGTCCTCTATGCCAAAAATTGGATTTCTTATTTTTAATGAGGGTAGATATATTTAAATAAAAGAAACATATTCGGCTCCAGTCAGTTAATGCTCATTCCCGTCAAATGACAGAAAACGCCTGCCAGACCCAAAATAGCTGCCCGCACTCAGAAGGCCATAACTTTTGCATTTCTCAACGAAATCACACAAAATTGGTACCGTTGGAATTGTGGCTCTGAGCCCGATGCACAAAAATCAATAAATTCCATATTTGATGAGATATTGATGGGATATTTTTAGAAAACGTGGCCGGGTTCATAACAGTGTTTTATTTGGTAGTTGGGAGTGCAATTAAGAGGCATGGTCATCATTCTTTCTCTACTGCAGCACCTGGGACAGTATGGGGAGCCTTTTGCAAGTAATATACAATCATTTTACTCCATTTAATGCCTCTTACAAGTGGTTGAAGGATAGATTTCGGGATTTCCATTTTCCCTTCTCTCTCTCTTCTCATTTTTTCTATAAATTGGAGTGTTGGGCTCATTGTAAGGGGAGGTTTTTTTCCAGATAGCAAAGCTCTGCCAAAATTGCTTTGTGAAGCCAATGTGTTGCAGGCCCTTGTTGTGGACTCCTTGCATGGTGATCCAGGCCCTTATCTTGTAATAGATTGAACTGTGCATATCATGAAGCAATAAAATATAAGTTTGTGGATGTATCTTCCCCTGCTGTGTTTTCTTGCATTCTTCTTGCCCCTTCAACCTTGATTACAAGAATATTGTGTCTATTATTATGTTCATGCAGGGATCCATTATCATTGTGTATGTTTGAAATATTGTTGTAAAATGCATTTTGCTAGATTATGGAGAACTGTCATCACCCTTCTAGTGTGCACTTTGCTTCTGTATCTCACACATTTGAAGACTACTCTCACACCCTCCTTTTCTGGTGTATCACTGCTTTAGTGTAGGATTTCATTTTATGCATTCTCTCTCCCTGGTCCCTTGGAAATTTAAGATTAGAATAGTTAGTTTTCCCTGCATTAGAGTAGATTGTGGCAGGTAGTTTAGGAGCAAGAACCAGCTTTCTCTGGAGGTCTATCTCAAGTAGCAAGTCCCACAACTTGGAGATAGTACCCATGTTATCCAATCACACCATGAGTTCAAGTATATGCACTTGTATAAACCATAGAAGGGTGTTGTGATTTGGTGATAATAGTTCTAGCACGCCCGGTGGGACCCTTTAGAGGTCTTCACTTAACTATGACAAGATTGATGTGCACTTGTTGTAAGTTCTAGCTTTCAAGGAACTTTGAAATTGCACATTTGGCAACTCCAAAAGAGGCATAATCCACTGGTTTCAACAGTCCAAGCCTGAAAAACTTATGAGAAGAATACAGACCAGGTCAAGAACAAGGGAGGAAGGATTGTTTGTTTATCTACACCTATCTCTAGGTAGAGAAAGAAGGGGGAGAAGAGCTCAAAGATCTCCATCTCCACCTAATAGAACCTTGTCAACACCTCCAATTGGTAGGCCTTTCATCTAATCAACAAGATTTCTTTGACCAATCAAGATGGCACAAACGAATCCATATGTCAATTTCACTGGCAGCAGCCCACTTGCTCTCAATGCACAAAATCCAATCCCAGTTGCAGCACTGAAGAACATTCCATACTTTACTAGAGAAAATCAGACCACTCCTGGTGATCATGTCAAGGACATTGCTAATATTTGTGCAATCCATGAGATTGATGAGATGCAAGTTGCTGTCAAACTGTTGGCATCTTCATTCAAAGGGAAGACTTTGCAATGGTTTAGGAGCCTTGCTTCAGGTTCTATCCAAAATTGGAACCAGCTATGTATAGCCCTCCACGAGCAGTTTGGAGAGAAGGGAGATAACTTGTCCCTTTTAGAACAATTGACAACTATCAAGAGAGCTCCCAATGAGCAGCTAACTGACTTCAATTTCAGATTTCAAAGGACTTGGGAGAGGATTCCAATGGCAGTAAGGCCAACAGCAAAAGGTGCTTTTTTATATTACCTTAAAGCTTTGAATTCTGATATTTGTATGTTAATTCATTCAATGGGAGGCACAACTATCCCTGTTGGTTATAGCATTGCCATTGGAGCTGAAAATTGTCTGATTCAAGCTGGTAAGCTAGCTCCTAGGCCTCCAATGCCATTGTATCCAAATTTAGAGAGTCCAAGTAATAATCAAGTGCCTATTTTAGCTCCTATTCCCACTCTTAGAAATCAGAATTCAAGTGAAGCTTCTACTTCATCTTCTAGTGCCTTAAATAAACTTTAAGAAGTCATGAAGCAATTGCAAAATTTAGGTAATGAGGTAGTTACACTCAAGAGGCAGCAAGCTCAAAGTTTTAGACCTTCTTATTAACCTCAAGCTCAGCCTAACAGGCAACCATATCAGCCTCAAAGACCACCCAATCCAGCTGCAAATCAAAATCAAGCAAGGCCTCCTGCTAACAGACCATTTCAGCCCTATAACCCCAATGTTGCATCCACATCTAGAGCTTTGGTACCGGTGAAAAATAACATGGCCTAGGAATATGATTGGTGTTTCCCATGTATTCAACCACATAACCAATCAATGTGCTTTAACGGTGCATTAAATCAGGCTCTGATGGTGCAAACTGTCGGTGGGTCATAAGAGTCCAGCCACGAAGAGGATCAGCAGCAGGAAGCACATCAGCAAGGGACATCTCCAAATGAAACTACTCTTGTCAATTGGCAGGCTAAAGATTTTTGTGGTATGAATCAAATACCCTCTCAAAGTGTTGCAGCCAACACAAGGTCAAAAAGGAGAAATTTGGGTGAAGGACAGCCATTGGCTCCAAGTAATCCACAACCTTCTACCACTCCACAAGTTGTTGGCAAACAAAATGTAGTTCCAAACATTCAAGGACCACTCAAACCAGATCCTAAACCAACTCAAATATCAGCTACTGCTACCCATGTGCAAGGAATGAGTGCGCAAGCTAAAGGATAGCAGAGGGATGCTTCATGCCCATTCAACATCATTGATCAGATGAAGAAGACAAATGTAAACATATCAATGTGGGAATCGTTATCCATCCAAACAGGTCAAAGAGATTTGCTAGAAGCTGCTATGAAGGATTGGTCAACTTCAAATCAATAGGTCCAAATGCAATAGAAGGTACTCACAAATGTTGCCCAGCCTGAAGGGAATCATAGAGAATAGCAAGGTAAAATGTTTAAGCCCCCTCCATTTTATGTTTCATTGATCATAGGAGACAAGTTGGTACATAATCGCATGATTGACTCTGGGAGCAAGCAGCTCAGTCATGCCAAAACAAATAGCAGATCAGTTAGGACTTCAATATGAAGTCATCTTCAAGGGTGTAGTGCAATTAGACGGGACAGTAGTGACAATGGTTGGAGTAATAAAAGGTTTGAGCCTCACACTACATGCATGTCCCAATGTAATAGTGTTACAAGATGTGTCAGTCATAGACCTGCCACCACTCTTTGCATTGTGCTTATCAAGAGACTTCACTACTAAAATTGGAGGATATCTTTCGGTGGATTGGTCACACATGTTGTTTAGAACAAGGTATGGAACTAAGGCCATGGTCAATCATATCTGAACCTATTGCAAACTTTCACAGTATGAGCCTTACACTCCAAGAAAAATCATTTTACCAACTTTTCAACGTTTGATCAAGAAGATTATCCAAGCACTGATGAAGCTGACACCAAGGTTGGAAGCATCCCAAATTTGAATCTTGATGAATGGGCAAGCAAGGTGCATGCTTTTTATCCTTATCAAGAAATAGAAGAATCTGAGCTAGGAGTTTACTGTTTGCATGAAGAGAATCAACCTCACCCTAGCATCACCAAGCCAGATCATAAGGACGAGAATGAAGTATGGCAATTTTTCTTTGATGGATCAAGGAGTAGACAAGGTTCAGGAGGAGGAGCTATGCTCATTTCACTACAAGGTATAAATTATTACTCAGCCTTCCACTTTCAATTTTCTTGCTCAAACAACACAGCTGAGTATGAAGCCTTAATTCATGGATTACATTGTGTACGCTTGGAATATTGTCGTGAATGAATTTTGCTAGTATTATGGAGAACTAGTCAGCCACCTCATGAATCTAGTCAGAAAGAAAACTCCTGCCTTTGTATTTCACACATGTTGAAAGACTACAAAAATCTCACACCCTCCTTTTCTGGGTGTATCACCGCTTTAGTGTAGGCTTTCATTTTATGCATTCTTTCTCCCGTCGTCCCTTGGAAATTTAGATTAGAATAGTTTATTTTTCCCCTGCATTAGACTAGATTTTGGCAGGTAGTTTAGGAGCAAGAACCAGCTTTTCTCTGGAGGTCTATCTCAAGTAGCAAGTCCCACAACTTGGATATAGTACCCATGTTATCCAATCACACCGTGAGTTCAAGTATATGCACTTGTATAAACCATAGAAGGGTGTTGTGATTTGGTGATAACATGTCCTCCAGAAATCCCACCATGGGATCCTTCTATTATGGCCACGTGTTCATGTTCTAATACACACCGGTGCAAAACCTCATCGCAGTCCATTTTATACAAATCCCCATTTATCAACATGAAGGGCATGGTGTGTATGGCTAACCTTTTTCTTTTCAGTGCATTCATCCCTTTAGGTGCCACACCTTCCTTGAGAAAAATGACAATGTCTTCTAACTCTGAGGGCACGTGCCACAACCTAAATAGGCGTGCGTCTGACATGGTTTCCTCAATACTTTGTGCGTCCTCTCCCAAATCAATCATTGATAAATGATCTAGCCCACAATTGTTCTTTCCTAGTTTTACCACCACTTTGAATTCAAATTCCTGAAATAAAAGTACCTGTTGATGCAAAATCACAGCACCCCTGGACGCACATCAGGCTTCTAGGTTGATGTTCAGGCATCCAGTGTGATTGCACAACATGGAAACCTCTCTCCAAGCGTGGGACTTGTAAAAATGAGAGAGGAATCTCCAGAGAAGGCTAGTTCCTGCTCCTAAACTACCTGCCACAAGCTATTCCAGTGCAGGCAAGCTAATCTAATCCTAATCTAACCATGCCAAGGAGACAGAGAGAGAGAGAGAAAGGAAAAAACAGCAAAATCCTACACTAAAACGGTGATACACCAGAGAAGGAGAATGTTGGAAATCTATCAAAACTACCATGGGACAAAGAGAGGTGAGCAATGGGAAGGATGGACAGATGCATCACAGGCCCAAGGATAGATTTCACATAGAAAATGTCCCAAAACTCCATGAACACAGCTCCAAACCTGCAATGAACATTCAAACATGCACAGATACCTGCAATGAAGAGAGGCAAGAAGAGGACAAGCAAAAATGAGGAAGGATGGACAGATGCATCACAAAACACGTTTTGTTGCTCCAGAAGTTTACACAGAACATCATTCCATTAGTAAAAGGAAAAAACGCCATTACAGAGCAAGGGAGGAGGTTCGAACTCCATTTTCAACCCTAGAGAAGAAAAGAAGGGAGGGCCGAGCAGAAAGAATGAACAACCCCCTTTTAAAATGAGCCAAATCTGGCTTTTACATTGCATGGGTCAAGCCCAGGGGACAGAAACGTGGGAAAGCGTGTAAGCCCATTCCTCATTGAATACCAACGCATTAAAATGGCATAGGATACCTTACCAACCCATACCCTACTATATTTGACCGATTTTGGAGGAGAATGTGACCCATTTGTATTAATTTGGCCGCTAAAATGTCACTTCTGTCCGTGCAGAAGAAGAATGCAACCCATTAGCATTAAAACGGGTTGTTGAAAAGTCGCTTCTAGCCATTACCACATGTCAGAGCCGTTTCTTGATTTTCTCTCTTCATACTACACCAAAAGTTGAGATTGATCCCAGAATCATGTAGAGCATCTCAACAACTTTCCGTTGATATAAAGAACGTGGAAATACGAGCTCTGGATCAAAAGATATGGCGATCTGAAGATTTAGGGCACGGAACAAATCAAAACGAATTTTAAAATGTTTTCCCGCTCTTCGCCATCTGGATGACACGTGGCACGTGCTGATTGGACGAGAAATTCTCTCTCCTCTGTCTTTCGCGGGCTTTCCTTTTGAAATTGCTTGTGGGCCCCTTAAACTTGGACACGTGGCGCCATTTCATTGGTTCGGTTCAGTGCTCGATAACTCGTCCCTTTGACCTTTTGACTTTTCTCTTGTGAGGACACGTGGCACCTTCTGATTGGTCCTCGGCTGATTCGGCTCCTTCGCGTACTTCGCCTCCATTTGTCCCGGATGTCCCATTTGATTTGGGGCCCTTTGTGCTCATTTCGGCCGGTTCGGGCATTTCGCGTCCATTTGTCCCAGATGTCCCTTTTGACTTTGGACCCTCTAGACTCATTTCGGCCGATTCGGGCATTTCGCGTCCATTTGTCCCAAATGTCCCTTTTGACTTTGGACCCTCTGGACTCATTTCGGCCGATTCGGCCGGTTCGGGCATTTTTGTCCCAAATGTCCCGACTGCCCCTAGGACTAGGACTTGGTCATTTTTACGATTTTTTCCTGGATCAACCTACTTTCCTTCTGCAACCTCTTTTTACATTTTCTCAGAGCTTGCTCTTTTCCTCTCAGACAGGGAACTTATAAAATATTTGAGGGGACTCTAGCAACATGATTTTTGGCCCCAAATCAATCAATTTTCCTGGGACTTGAATATTCTGATGCATGTTATCAAAATTACCCAGGGGGGGTGAAATTTTGACAACATTTTGGCGACTCAGCGGGGTCATCTGCCTGCTAGATGAATGATCAGTAGCCTGAAGCATCCATTGGGCATGGAGTCATGAGTTGCAACCTGCAACTGATCTGAACTTTGAAAACCTCCCTCTGAGCCACTTGGAAACCCATTGAACCTGGAGTGTCTTCACCAAGATGCCACTGAAATGAACTGTGCAAGAGCAAAACCAGCAACACCAAAACTATGTACAAAACTGAAAATCATACATGCCCCAAATGGAACATGCAGAGTGTGCACAAGCACTTCTTCTGCTGAAAGCAAACCTAACTACTCTACTTTAACTGGAAGCAAAAGCAAGCTAAACAAACCCTGTAACTGGTTGTGCAAAATAGCTCCCTTTCTTCAAATTGGCAGCCATGCAACTGATTTGGCACTGATCATGGTTGTTTGGATGGATGGAAAATCAACAAGAAGCTGGTCTTCTATCCAAATCATCAAGGTATCAACTGAAAATAAATCCAATACCTCTTTTAGTTGCTCTGCATTTGGATTGGAGAGGTATGGCAGCTGATCCTTGGTACTTTTTAGCTCATCCTCATGCTCAGAAGCAAGCATGACTGGTTGTGGCTTCTCCTTTGGCTCCAATGAAGCCAAATACCTGATTGGGCAAGGTCTGATCCGTTTGATATGCCCATTGCTATGATTTTCAACTCTGAGAATGGAGTCTTCTTGTAGACCCTCTTGAATGGATGATGTGGAAGAAATGGTGAAATTCTTCTGTCCTTTCTCTTCCTCCAATGAAGAACATGGAAGATTTAAATCTTCCAATTTTGACTCCAAAGGGCTGCTATAGGATGCAGGCTGCTGCAAATGAAAGCTCTCCTTCATGGCAGCAGGCTCTTGTGTTTGGAATGTGGATGATGAAAGAGAGAAAGGTGAAAGCTCAACCGGCTCTTCTCCATCAAAACAGTCCTCCAAATCTGACAGGGTAAACTACCTCATTGTTGTCCCGTTGTTCGTTTTCAACTTCCTCCATGGTTTCCTCTTGATCTGCAACTTGACCACCATGGTTTCCTTCACTCTCCAATATTGAGTTTGAGAGATCAAACTCCTTTTCAGTACTAGAACTTGAGAGAGATGAAGTGGAAAGAAGAACTGAAGGTTCTCCTGTAGCCTGCTTTGTGGTCAAAGCCCTTGGATCTGCACTTTTCTCCTCCACAGCTAGAATGTGCTCCTCTTCTTTTGGATCTGGAGCAGCTTCTCCTTCCTCCAATGTTTGAAGACAATCTTGCTCTTGATTGAACTCCTCCTCCAGCATGAAGTTTGTCAAGTCAAACTCTTCAATTTGTTGCTCTAGAGGACAAGTTGGAACTGCAAGATCTTCTTCTCCAACAAAATCAGTCCTCACCACCATTTGTTCTCCAACCCTAGCCTCTTATGTAGGCTTAACCATCAAGGGGATCTTTGTCATCTCAAATCTAAGAGCCCAACTCTTTAGATTTTGAATTTCTTCATCTTTGTTGGCACTCTCTTTTTGCTGTTGTTTTCCTTGACTGGCATTCTGATTTTCATCCTCCCAACATGGATTTGGGAATGCAAGAGGAGGGATGGGTTGAAACTCAACTGATTTGACATTTTTTTGTGGTGGTGGAGGAGGTGAAACCTCTTGTTTCTTTGGAGGAGGGGGGTATTTCTGTTAGCTCTTGTGGAGGAGATGACTGTTTGGAAGGGAAAAGGAAAGAAGAATCGAGATGGGGGTGGAAGACTAGGGGATGGAGGGATGGATTCAACACATGGGACAGCAGATGGGGAGTTTAAATGAGATGGTGCTACTTGAGTAATGGAAAGAGAAAAACCAGATGATGGTGTAGAACTTACCCATTGACAAGGTTGTTCAACAACAAGTCTGTAGGCCTCTATCTCTGCTGTCCATTGTGCAAGTTGGGGCAGCATCTTTATCATGAAGTCCAGCTTCTCCTGAGGGCTGTAGTGCCTTGGAAAAGGTCCCACCCATGGACAGGGTGCTCCATAACCGATTCCAAAAGCTTTCATTTGTGCTTGAGCCCTGGACTACACCATCCCCACCTCCATCTTTTGGATTTTCTCCAACAAACCAGCATCTTGGATCTGATGGTCTTCATTGTATGCATACTCTTGCTCTTGGGAAGCTTCATTGCCAAACTGAATTTGGCACTGCTGTTCGTATGAGTATGCATGCTAATCTGGAGGATTTGTAAAACATGTTGGAAGTGGAAAATACTGCTGTTGTTGTAAATGTGAGTTCCATGATGGAAATGAAGTCATGGTTGCACAACTTCATGGAATGGAAAAGAATGAAAGGGATGGAAAGAAGGATGAATGAAAAATGGATGGAAATGAATGGAAAGGAAGGTCTGCAACTTCAGAGATGGTTGTTGACCAGATGGAGTCACCAGATGTGTTTGCAAGTGCCTCCAAACGCTGAAATCTTCACAGGAACACATCAACCTGCAAAAGATGAAGTGAAAGACCTCTAAGGTCCCACCGGCGTGCCAAAACTGTTGATGCAAAATCACAACACCCCTGGACGTACATCAGGCTTCTAGGTTGATGTTCAGGCATCCAGTGTGATTGCACAACATGGAAACCTCTCTCCAAGTGTGGGACTTGTAAAACTGAGAGAGGAATCTCCAGAGAAGGCTGGTTCCTACTCCTAAACTACCTGCCACAAGCTATTCCAGTGCAGGCAAGCTAATCTAATCCTAATCTAACCATGCCAAGGAGATAAAGAGAGAGAGAGAAAGGGAAAAACAGCAAAAGCCTACACTAAAATGGTGATACACCAGAGAAGGAGAATGTTGGACATCTATCAAAACTGCCATGGGACAAAGAGAGGTGAGCAATGGGAAGGATGGACAGATGCATCACAGGCCCAAGGATAGATTTCACATAGAAAATGTCCCAAAACTCCATGAACACAGCTCCAAACCTGCAATGAACATTCAAACATGCACAGATACCTACAATGAAGAGAGGCAAGAAGAGGACAAGCAAAAACGAGGAAGGATGGACAGATACATCACAAAACACGTTTTGTTGCTCCAGAAGTTTGCACAGAACATCATTCCATTAGTAAAAGGCAAAAACGCCATTACAGAGCAAGGGAGGAGGTTTGAACTCCATTTTCAACCCTAGAGAAGAAAAGAAGGGAGGGCCGAGTAGAAAGAATGAACAACCCCCTTTTAAAATGAGCCAAATCTAGCTTTTACATTGCATGGGTCGAGCCCAGGGGACAGAAACGTGGGAAAGCCTGTAAGCCCATTCCTCATTGAATACCAACGCATTAAAATGGCATAGGATACCTTACCAACCCATACCCTGCTATATTTGACCGATTTTGGAGGAGAATGTGACCCATTTGTATTAATTTGGCCGTTAAAATGTCACTTCTGTCCGTTGCAGAAGAAGAATGCAACCCAATTAGCATTAAAAACGGGTTGTTGAAAAGTCGCTTCTGGCCATTACCACACGTCAGAGCCGTTTCTTGATTTTCTCTCTTTATACTGCACTAAAACTAGAGATTGATCCCAAAATCATGTAGAGCATCTCAACAGCTTTCCGTTGATATAAAGAACGTGGAAATCCGAGCTCTGGATCAAAAGATATGGCGATCTGAAGATTTAGGGCACGGAACAGATCAAAACGAATTTTAAAATGTTTTCTTGCTCTTCGCCATCTGGATGACACGTGGCATGTGCTGATTGGACGAGCAATTCTCTCTCCTCTGTCTTTCACGGGCTTTCCTTTTGAAATTGCTTGTGGGCCCCTTAAACTTGGACACGTGGCGCCATTTCATTGGTTCGGTTCAGCGCTCGATAACTCGTCCCTTTGACCTTTTGACTTTTCTCTTATGAGGACACGTGGCACCTTCTGATTGGTCCCTCGGCTGATTCGGCTCCTTCACGTACTTTGCCTCCATTTGTCCCCAGATGTCCCATTTGATTTGGGGCCCTTTGTGCTCATTTCGGCCCGGTTCGGGCATTTCGCGTCCATTTGTCCCAGATGTCCCTTTTGACTTTGGACCCTCTGGACTCATTTCGGCCGATTCGGGCATTTCGCGTCCATTTGTCCCAAATGTCCCTTTTGACTTTGGGACACTCTGGACTCATTTCGGCCGATTCGGCCGGTTCGGGCATTTTTGTCCCAAATGTCCCGACTGCCCCTAGGACTAGGACTTGGTCATTTTTACGATTTTTTCCTGGATCAACCTACTTGCCTTCTGCAACCTCTTTTTGCATTTTCTCAGAGCTTGCTCTTTTCCTCTCAGACAGGGAACTTAGAAAATATTTGAGGGGACTCTAGCAACATGATTTTTGGCCCCAAATCAATCAATTTTCCTGGGACTTGAATATTCTGATGCATGTTATCAAAATTACCCAGGGGGGGTGAAATTTTGACAACAGTACCCAACAGCATATGTGCCCTTGTAACACTGCTTTGATTACTATGATAATTCAAGGCCATATGGTTAGTGTAGAATATGAAGGGAGTTTCCAGCAGATATTGTCTGAATTTTTGGAGTGCATAGATCATTGACAATGCCTCACGCTCGGTCGTTGTATAATTTTGTTCTGCTGGTGTCAACTTCCTACTTGTAAAACACAAGGGGTGATCAATAATCCCCTCTCTTGGTTGAGCAAGAACGGCTCCCCATTGTTATACCAGAGGCATCCACATGGACATGGAAAGGTTTATCCCATTATGGGAATCGTAGAATAGGTGCTATGATAAGCCTTTCTTTTAGAGTGTCAAATTCCCTCTGTTGCGCCTCTCCCCACTGAAAGGAACTCTTATGTCTAAGAAATATTTTGAAAGGCGCGAAAATCTTAGCATATCCCTTAATGAACTTTCTTTAGTACCCAGTGTGTCTAAGAAAGCCATGCACGGTGCTTTGGCTGGTAGGGCTCCCCTAACCCCACAATAACTACAACTTTCGTGGGATCCACCAGTAAGCCCTCTTTACATATGATATGCCCCAACAATGTTCCAAAAGGGGTTGCAAAGACACATTTCTTGATGTTGAGGGAAATCCTCAACTATCAAAATCTTTCAAACATCAATCTCAAGTTATAACAATGGTCCCTGACCAATCCATACACTATCCAATCATCCAAATATACTTGAAGGAACTTGTGGATGAAGTCTTGAAATGCTTATACCACTATGCGTGAAAATATAGTGGGTGCATTCCTCAATCCAAAAGGGCATGACCATGTATGCAAAGCTTCCCCACTCGGTGGCAAAAGTTGTCTTTTATTGGTCTTCCTTAGCAATCCTTACTTGGTGATATCCCAAGAATCCATCCATGAAGGAATAGACCTCACGCCCAGTAACTCCTTCCAAAATCTCTTCAGTGAAGGGGGTGGGAAAGGGATCTATGATACAAACAGCGTTTAACTCCCTGTAATTCACACATATCCTAATCCACCCATCCTTCTTTATGCTAATCACCATTGGACTTATCCATTCTTATTCCTCCATAGCCTTAATGATACCGGATGTTATCATTTTTTCTAGCACTTGTTTAGCCCTTATGGGCATGTTGGGATTCATCCTGTAAGGTCTCTTCCTGACTGGGCATGCACCATCTTTCAACTTTATCCTCATTTCCCCTAATGAATGGTGGATGCCTTTCAACTCATGGTATCTGCGTAGGAATAAATCC
This sequence comes from Taxus chinensis, assembly GCA_019776745.2. Taxonomy (NCBI): domain Eukaryota; kingdom Viridiplantae; phylum Streptophyta; class Pinopsida; order Cupressales; family Taxaceae; genus Taxus; species Taxus chinensis. Next base: position 816,715,317 of record CM034149.1, read on the forward strand.
TCAAATTCATGCAATACATCGATGATCTTCGATACTTCCTTGTCTGACCAGTAGTCCCCAATGATAGCTTCCTTGGGCTCCTTCTCTAAGCCAATGTTAACTTTCTTGGTTTTGAGTGGTTCATGATATGCGTACACACATGCATCCGCACTATCAACTAATTCATGTGTTCCAACCGAATGGTTGACATTCAGGCTCTCCACCTCTTCTCCATCAACAATGTAGACCATCTTTCCTTTCTCCTTTTTAGCACACATGTGCTTGAGTTGTATGTCTTCTTGTTCCTCCTCTTCGAACCACGCTTCCAAGCTAGGTCCACCAAGTAAGTTTACTAATCTATCTTCTGCCATGGTGCAATCCCCCAGAGTGAGGTGCTTGATAGCCTGTAATGCCTCATCAACTAGTTGCATGGTAATTTATTACTCGAATGTGTGGACCAGGTCAGCCGCTAATTCTTGCTAATTTCCTGTTTGGCGGTAAGTTTCAGAATGGATGTACCAAGCGCTGCGCACAACCTTGTAGTGTCAAATACAACTTGTGCACCCAAAGGGAGGGTGGTAAATCTTTTGCGCCTTCTCCCTAGACCCTCTCACATGCCTATATGTGGGAAGAGGTGGATTCATTGCCATTGTAATCCTTGATAGCAGCGAGTATAATGTTCTTCGAGAATTAGACAGTGAGCGCAATTCCAACTTTGTACCATTCCAATAAGTTTTCACTATGCGTGGCCCACCACCTCACTGTTGTGCCTATCAAAACATAACCTAGCATACCTCGTCACTCGTCCTCCCTCCATTGAGCTTCCATTTCTCTCAAAAATACCTCAGGGTATACATCCCCAGAATACTTGGTTATTACCTTTCCTCCCAGGTGCCGAACTATACATGCCATGGTTACCTTGGTCACCGATCCTTTCAAATGTCACCCAATCAATTAAAAAGTCCCATGTGCCCAATTATCACATGTTATACTGATAATATCACTGACAGATTGAGCATCATCAAACTAGATGACTCCTTTTGTAGGGTGGATGGTCTCTGGATCTCTTATGGAGCGCACATATATTCTATCAAGGACTTCCTCCCCAAGGGGTTCAGTATAGGGTGTAAACTTCCCATCAGCAAGCGGTATAATCACCCTCTCTTCCTTTTTTTTCAAAGCTTATGTACCCCTTATTTAAACTGGAGATCTGCATTATTCTTATAGCACCACGGGGCGCCCAAGTAACACTGGGAAATTATCCGCCTCGGCGAGCGCCAAGACTTCAAAATCCCCAGTGAACTTAGTCCCCTAAATGGTAATGGTCACATCCTTCTAGACACCTATGGGAATTGCCTTTGTCTTATTTGCCATATACATCACATTTGAATATGGTTGTAATGCAGGTCTTCCCATTTGATGCCAGGCATCTAGAGTGAGAACATTAACCTCCGCACCTGTGTAATTGACCATGTTGCTAAGCAACCATCCATCCACTACTATGTTCAAGGTAATCTCTTTGTCATAATCAAGGATGGTGAGGTGGGAGGTTTACATGCAGGATCTACTTTTCGTGCTCTTCCCTGGCACGCGGGCACCTTTTCTCTCAACCATGCTCCTAGCAGGGGAATAATATTCTCTTGCCTCAGCAGTTTACACACCTCCTTAACCTCATCCAAGTCATCTGTTGGTGCTTCTACCGGTCTCCTTTGCTCATCTTTTCTAGTTTACTCTTTTAAGCATGGATCTCCCCTTGTAAGCTTTGAATTACATTTATGGTTTCCTGGTAGAATTCTTTCTGGTGAGCTGGATTTGGATACTTCCCATGTACTACTTCCCTCGAAACCAAAGGTCTCTGCCTAGGCGCTTCCCTTGCATGCGCGGACTTCACCCTTGTTGTTACCATAACATGCTCTAGTTCTGATTCACATATTACTCATAGGAGCCATTACACGTCAACCTTCTTAATACTCACCATGGCAGTGCCCTTATCCTTCCAGTATTGCTGACTCATATGTTTGTATAACTTCGGGACACTCTTCGTACTTATGTTTTTTTCCACACCATGAGCATTGTAGAAGATTTGGACATTCGCGCTTATAATGGTCTATGGCCCCACAATTAAAGCACATCCCATGTGGTAACTCACTCCTTCCCCCGCGATTACCACAACCACAAAATCCTCTGTAAAACCCTCTTCCACAAGCACCTCCATCTCCATGCTCTTCATACCGACATTCATCTCCTTTGGAACTGATGGCAATGCCAGTCTGGCGCACACCAAGATCAATTACCTCCTGAATCTGGTTAATCAATCTACAATCATTAGTGTCATGTGTGGTTGAGGTACATATCTTGCAATAACAAGACACATTTTTGCAAATTGCACACTACAACAGGGGGGCACCTACTTTCATCATGGTCCCCGTGACATATTTTGTAGTTTACTACTACGACGCGTACTGCCTTCTTGAGTACATATCCCACCAATATCATTTGTGTGCCCTTCTACGTTACAATTCGTGCACCACATCCCACTACAAATCTTTGGAACCATGTTGGTAGATAATTTCTCTAACTGCTTAGCCATGGCAACGATCTAAGCCTCCATAAATGGGCTAACACTAGTGTCAACACTACCAACTACCTCAGCGTGTAAAGCAACTTCCAACGTGGCTTCGTGAATGTTTTATGAAATAAATCCCTACTAAAGGGTGTGATCAATCCTCCGAAAAACCACTGAGAATGTTTCGAAGGGTGGATATCATAAGACATCTTAGGCAATAGATTTTTAAAGCACACATCATATTCTTGCATGCTCTCTGCCATTCCCTACTGAATTTCTTTAAGAGAGCTAATGCTTTTCTATTCAAACTCAGGTATGTGGAATTCTGCCAAGAACACATTTCTTAGCACGGTATAATACACAAAAATATGATGAGGGTCATACTTTCTATACCAACTATGTGATCCTGGGTCGTGATCCCCTTTGCACACCATAGCAGCTCGTACTTATGCACATGCTATGTGGCATCTTCTATCCATTGTAATCTGGTAAGTGTAGAGACATCTCGAAATAGACTTGAGGAGGTGGCTGAGGTCCTTTTCCTCCCGATCCAGTCCCTTGGTTTCCTTTGGTGTTTCCTCCTCCACTGAATCCACTAGATCCTGAGCCATCAGCTCTGTCACTTCCATCTCTAGATCCTCCTGTGTTAAGTACAGGGCCTGTGTTTGTTGTGTTGAACGCTCCCATTGTTCCACTGAATTGTGCGCTGACAGTTTGTGAACTAGTGCCACTCCCAGTCGTATTTCCTCCACCACTTCCTAACACACTTCCAAAACCAGCTAGATATGTGCCTTATCCAAACATTCCACCAAATACTGGAATAGTGTGTGAATTCATAGAAGTCCCAAATGAGAAATTGTATCTTTTGGGTGCCAATCAGTTACTTCTACTGATATCAAATGGATCAACTGTAATTTTCCCTCGTATAAAAAAAACCAAGTGCCAATGTTTGGTTACTAGGTGGGGTCAGATGTGCGCCAACAAATCTTCTTTCTCTATGCGATGGAATCTCATCAGAAGCTGCAAGGTTTTCTCTCCATGCTTACTAAGATGGGGTATCACAAACTGTTTGGGTTCCACCTCCTCTGCGTGAACCTCAACTCCTTTCCACCATGTCTGGCTCCACCACCCACTTTTAATCCCACATTGTCTATTGATCTCCCTTTCACGCGCTTTGTTATACTTGAGTTGTCTCTCCTCCCTTTCCTTTTCAGTCGTTATATTAGCCATCCTTCCCTAACCTAGCTTCCTCACCAAGTGCTCAAGGTGGTTTAGCCGGCCATAGGAAATGCCTCTAAACCCATGGTTACCATCAAGATTTTGATTGCAAGGGGGATAGCACGCAGAAATGATCCTCTGGGCTCCCGCAAAAACTCAAACTCAACAACTTCTAGACAGGAATACGTGGAAATGGCGTATTCCAGAGTGTAGCTAGTCAATATTCCCTTCCACCAATGATCTATAACACGAGTCCATGTTAGATCAACATCTTGCAAGTTCTGATATGTTTCTTAGGTCTAAGGGTGTGACTTATAACACCACCTTGATCTAGATGTATAAGCCAAGAGCCATTCGAATAACTCTACTGGGAAACAGCAGAAGAAGGTTTCGTATAACTCATGATAAAGAGTGTCTTCCACCCATCTTCATGTGTCGAACCTAGGTCCAGTATTGAATCTTTGAGTGAATTCATCCTCCATGCTTTTAAACCAATCTTCAACACCTTCAAGTGTTAAGTGCTCTGCCATCACTTTTTACACAGATCATGATGTATGCCATGTTCTACTACAACTTTGAAAAGAGGTCCTGGAAATGGAACCAAGATGTAGTCATTTTTGCACCCCACCAAGAACAAGGGAATCTCATGTGCACGTCAGCCTATCACCTAGCGAGTGCTAGGTGCTCACCTGAGGTGTGTGAGAGGGAGCTGAGTCTCTCTTTTATGTGATTTTAGTGGAAGGCATAATTCATGATCTTGACTTAGTGACTTAACAGAAATGAAGAAGCTATAGAGCTCAGAACGGATTCTATACCCCTTCAGTCATAACAAAAGCAAAATGCGTAACAAAATTAATAGGACTAAGAAGTTGCAAATCCACAAATAGACTAACATTCAAGTAAGGTTCATGATTATACAAGATCAAAAGCATAGTAGAAACATGCAAATAATACAGGAAGGAGATCTTAATATAAACACAGTGGTAACCTTATCATATTCATTCATAGTCTTACTACAAAGCATCATAAAGAGGTAGACCACGGTCATACACGATATCTGGATCCATACATGTATGCTCACAAAACAAAATTTTCATTCCCCATTCCCTCATTACATCCTTCCTAGAATCATCTACCCATTCTATCCCATAGTTCTCGTAGTAATTCTGTAGAGCTCTGCTAACTCACTTATGTCTTTGTTCTTTGCCAAGGGCGTGCGTATAAATAGGCATATGAGCTCTAACAAACTCCTCTGCAACCTCATATATGGCCCCAAGTGTCAAGGTGTGGGTTGCCCCAGGTGCATGCCTCTCCATGTCATGATTAGATTTTTGGATCTTCCTATCACAAGGTATATTCCTTCCAGGACACCCTTTTGCTAAACTGGAACCTTATCCAAATGGAACACGTTCTTCATGTGTTCTGTCCAAAAGGCTAAAAACGGCTAAGTCCCGAATTGTTCTTCACATGCACGTGCGTCCTTGGTTCTCCAAGAACCCCTTTTGAATTCTACCTTGCATGCCTTCACTTGCGCACTCTCCCCAGCTGTGCACGCCTATGCACCTTTAAGATTTGGTAGCTACATTAGGGTCCCAACAGCAAGATATTTGTGATTCTCTTTCTCTAGTGGTAAAGAAAAGAGTGTTGTCTCTAGATGAACTTCAGGTGGGTTTCAATACTAATTAAAGTATTTATTCAATTGTTCTATTTATTGCATGTTATGGACTAAAAAAATATTGTAGATAGTTTTCATGTTATTTGTTTTGGATTGTTCCATTTATATTTATAGTTAGCTCCGATTCTTTTTCTGAAGTGACATGTGGGAGCATGTGCCTTCGTCAATGACATGATTCATTATGTGCTAAGGGGCATGTTCCCCAATGAGGCCATTTCAAAGCATCCCAAGTGGAACCTTAGACTGATCAGTGAGAAGTATTTTTAAGCTACCTGTCATACCTAATAACATCTTGTTGGACTATGATGTTGTGCAAATGTGCAACAAGGAAATTGGAGGTTTCCAAGCATGACAACTATACCCATGTGCCAAATTTTTCATGTTTTATCATTCCTAGGCACCCCATGTCAAATCTGTCAGTCTGGTCACCCCTTATTTGATTTCAAATTGGTCCCCTAGGTGATTTAGGAAATTCTATTCATTCCCCCTAGGTGATTTTAGGGAGTTCTGAAGAGATCCTATCTTCTAGCAGTATTGGGAAGGGCTATCGTTTGCCTTCCCGGGACTGGATCAAACCCCCTAGAGTAGAACATAAGGACAAAATTCAACATGGAGGTGAATTGAATGCCTTAAAATATCATGGAAATTATTTTGGAAGGTTTGAGGAAGTTTTGAAAGACTTGGGGCAGTCTGAGAAAAAACAGGGTTCACAAGCCTAGGTAGTACACAAGCCTAAAACAGTTGTTGGGCTTCAGAAGAATATTATGGAGCTTCAAATGGAATTAGGAGTAAAAATAACATCTCCAGAAAATCTTATTTCAAGACCTACATGATGGTGAAATACTATTTTTCACAACACCTTGGCGCATAGGATTGGCAGGCAGTTTTTCTTAGGCATAAGTAGAGTCTCAAATTAACAAATCTTATTTTTTATGGATCATATGGATGAATCAAGACATGAGAACCCAACCATTGGATTCAAAATTCCATTCCCATTTAGGATCATATAAAATTTTACCAATAAATTCCACTGGGAGCTCAAGTTATCATCGTTCCAAGTTACCCTCTCAAAGGCAATTCAGGACTTAGTCATTTTTTGGGAGGACATGTGTCAGCACCAAGAGCCTGGCAAGATTTCATGTCCCCAAAATCCCTGAGGTTAGGTACACAAACCATGGAAAAATGTTCCCAGTCCCCCATGTGACCTCTTAGACCCTCATGTGACCTCCATACTTGACAGTTCAGCTCCCAAGTGCATTTTTGGAGCATCCATTCCCTGTCATCAGATCAAGCGCCATGTGTCAGCTCCAGGACCACCGTAGAAAACTGATGTCCCTTATGTCCCTAAGGTGAGGGACATCAGACCTTGAAAAATTCACCCATCCCCCTATGGGGAGCCTTTTGGACATCCAATGGACCAACTTTCAGCCCTCAGGTGCATTTTTGGAGCATTCATTCCCTATTGTCAGATGAAGCGCCACGTGTCACCACCAAGACCGCCGTGGAAACTGATGTCCCTTATGTCCTTGAGGTGAGGGACATCATACATGTAAAAATGCACCCAACCCCCTATGGGGAGTCTTTTGGACACCCACGTGACCGACTTTCAGCCCCCATGTGCATTTTTCAAGAAAATCCCCTGTCATCAGATCGAGGACACATGGCATCACCTTGACCACCATGGAAATTGATGTCCCTAACATCCTTGAGGTCAGGGACATCAGGGACACAAAAATTATCCCATCCCCTCCATGTGAATTTCTTTGAAAATTTAAATTCGACACTTAGTCGTTTCTTACCCCCCCTCATTTCTCCTTCATAGCTTCATACCTTATCATGGCTCCGTGAATGATTGTCTACACACCCAGTCCACCATTGTTGCCCCGAACTAGCTCCGCCATGGCCACATAAAATCTCCACACCATGAATTCACAATAATATGTAGGCCTCAAAGAAAAATGGAGTGCAATGATGAAGAACGAAGAGAAAATGGAGATTTTTTGTCAAATAACTACGAAGGCACCCAATCAAAAACTCCTCATATCTTGCAAAGTACAAATCGGATTGAGATGCCATATTTTGAATACTTTCACATTTTGCAAGAAAATCAAGATGCAAAAAACAAGAGGTCAAATGGTGCCCATAATCATTTGCTCCAACAAAATCCTCACTTCGTGCACCGTGAACTAACATTCGTCGGATTTCCCATCACTCCGGTAATGGAAACGAACTTAAAACTTACACATGGGCTCCAAATGAAAAACCTATAAAAATGGATTTGTTTTCATCTCAAACAGAGACAAAAACCAGACCTGAAAATTTCAAGCTCCATTAATGGCTGCCATGGTAGCTCTGTGCCCGAAGCGACTGCCAGGTCAAAATTTCAAAATTTATTTCCAATCATTCTAGTCGGCAAAACTATGTGAAATTTAGAGGGTGTGATCATAACAACAAGAAGAGTCCAAAAAAGTATGTTCCGTCACAAATCGAGCACCAAAAACACACTTTCTAAAAATAGTAAGTTTTCCTATATAGACTTCCCATGTTTGGAAAGTCATCATCAAAAGTAACTGAGACAAAGGCAACGGGCATTGAAGATCACGAGGAAGCCAGAATGAGTTTTTAGAGATGAAAACAGTGAAAATGACCACTTACTAAAAATAGTAAGTCCCTTATATGGGTGCTTACTAAAAATAGTAAGTCATCCCAAAGAAGTGGTTTGAGGCAAGGGGTAGGGTGTGCATGATCGAACGAGGGAGTTCATCACATATGGATGGTCAAGAAGAGGTAAAAATCACACTCTCACTAAAAATAGTATATCATACGTAGGCTGGGAGTTGCAGTCATTAGTGGAACAACTCACTCAACTTGGCAAGCATTCACGAGCTAATTTGAAGGAGATTCACAGTGTGCAAGGGATTTGAAGATTCAGAGTTTCACTGCATTTGGATATTTCCATCAACATGGATCAACGTACTTCATCGAAAACGAAATCTCCTCTTCTTCTTCTCTCTCTCTTTCTCTCTCCTCTTCCCCTAGCTTTCTCTCAGTTTCCAATATTCTAATTTCACATTTGGATTGCACTTTTTCATATGTCCTAATGTTCCTAATGTAATAAGTCACCTTTATGTTATAAAAAGGGACTTGAAAGTTTCCTAGGAAGTTGAAAAGTTTTAAGTTGTGCAAGGAAATATGAAAAGGCAATGGGGGGTAGATGATAGATTCATATTCTACTTTATAAATTGTAACGCCATTCCCATTTCAAAGGGTTGGTGATTGATCTTGTAAACTCAAGAGTATATTGTACTTTGAGAGAACAAAGGAGATAGCCATTTTCTTCCATTTCCCCACTCCTCATTTTCCTCCATTTCTCCACTATGTACAACTTTTTTTGAGAAATTAATACAAGAAGAAGGATTTTCTAGCTTTATTTGACTAAGAGATTTCTTGATACTTTGTGTTCATCGAATTTCATTTGGTCTTAATGATGCTTACAAAGTTGTTTCTTCTCATAAATGCATGTGATGATACTTCTAACTAGTGTGTGTGCAGGAATCTGATATTCTACCTACAGCATTAGTTCTCATACCTCTTTTCTCACTCCCCTTTCCTACTCTTTAGACAAATTCTTCCCTAGCAAGAGATTGCTAGCTTTTCCGCAAGGTCAGTGGAGTGCCCCTGTTGGATCCCTAGTCAAAAGGCCACTACTAAAATCCACATTTTCTTGTGCATGCATATACGAAAGCTACATTGGTTAAGTAGAGGGACTTAGATTCCCAAGAGCGTTGGCAAGAAATCCACAAGTTTGTCCACCCGATAATTTTTTTTGCCAACAGACTAACATACTTCTTTTCCCCTCCCTACAGACTAATAGACTAACATAGTTTGATGCAGACTAGAAACACAATTCCCCTCCCTACAACGAGATTGACATTAAATACACCTCACTTACAGAGGGAGGAAGATTTTAAATGACTTCAATGTGTTGTTAATGTTTTTCATTAAACCACATTTATTTGCAAAAAAATATTTCGTGGACTCCCACAACCTTTAGATGTTGAAGGCATTGAACGTTTTGATCACCCAATCCATTTCTGAAAGTAACAGGTGGGTTGGATCAAGAGATCCTAATGATGATTAGTTGGAACACAAAGTTCTATTGTACAAACAACAACAAAATCATGCTCATTGTAAATTTATGGGTTGACGCAAGCCTCGTAAATGGTGCTACATGAATAATCACCGACATTGTGTATGATGCATCAATGCAACCACGAGCATTACCTTTATTTGTTGTTTTCAAATTTGATAAATACAACAACCCATGTTAGGATCCCTCCAACCTACTACATATTCCCATACCCCTTATCTCAAGAGGGAATCGAAGACAATTGCCAATTAAAATGGCCCGGGGATTAGCTATCCACAAGTCGCAGGGACTTATTTTGCATAGAGAAACTATCGACATTGGAACCACTGAAAGGCAGGGGGTCTGACATTCATGGCTTTCTCCACAGTTCCCTCACTTGCAAATATGCACATTTCACCTATTTTTTCATTTGAAAGGTACTCAAATATGGCGCACGTACCAACACTTGGAGCAAGAAGAAAAGAGGATTCAAGACTACGATACCTCAACCTGTCGTAAATACAACCATATACTTCAATAGCACCTCTACTACTACTTTACTCAACACTTCTTGTATTCAAGGGGTATCAAATGTAATTGTGCGTACCCAAAATAGTAGGGTACTACACCGCCGGAACGATGTTACACATGCCCCAATGATGATATAGGTCTCCTTGCAAGGTCTTCAGAATCTAGAAAAGCTCACCAAGTATACGCTTGTATCCCGCATGCCCCACTCAGCCTCTGCATGCTTTGTTTTTCCCTTTTCCCCCCCTTCTTCTTGCATTTTTGTCTTTAGTGACGAAACTACCGCCCTGCACAGGGCGGCGGTCCTGTACGCATTTTCCAAATCCTTCCGACGATCGCGTCAAACGTAAATCTTGATTTTTACATGCTTTCTTCAACCACTTTGGCTTGCATTAATTTTTTTAGTTCCCTGGTAATAGTGTTTTTCCTTTGTTTATAGTAAAAGAGTTCAAATGGGAGTTACCCTCTGGTAAGTGCATTGGTTATAAATAGATAGCTTGTTTTCAAGGAAATGGCCCCTCATCTTCTAAATTTTCTTATTCAGTCTTTCAATTTCTTTCTTAGAATTCTACTAGCTTCGTGTTTTACATCAGTTATAGGTTTTCCTTTGTTGTTTAGAAGTCATTCAATCTTCTTGTTTCAGTCTTGTTCCATTGTTGCTCCACACAATCAAGTTTAGCATAGAATAGCTTCATTTCTATATTATTATCCATTAAAGTTGCAAGTTTCGTTTTGTCACAAAGATAGTTTCTGAAACTCTCGGTACACTTGTGTTGTATTCCCATAATAAATCCCGCTACGAATTGCATAGTCAAGCTCTGTTCACTTTCCCAATCTCTCTCCTACTCGCATTGTATTTAGTCTATATCCAAAGCTGTCATTGTTCGAATACCATCTTTTGTTGATACTATCATATACACACTTTTTGGATTCACGAGGACATGAAGGAATGAGGAGATCACACTGAGGGGAAGAAATCACACACAACTAGACTTACCACTATTCTATAAACACCAGGTTTGAGCTATCAAAGTTCTAGTTATAACATATCAAATAGAGTAGTGAATTATTTCATTTCAGTTAAAATTTCACTCTTGATATCACTGGGGAAGCTGTGGGGATTGATAGTTTCTGAGAAACTGTGATTCATTTCTCACTTCTAAGGTAGGATCAAGAGCCTTTCAATTTAATATATTTAGTTGCTTAGATATTTAGGATAAAATCACAACTGCACAGGCAAATAGCCATACTAGGCTACTTTTCTTGTTTTTATTCTGTTACTAGATTAGTTGTCCATTTTATAAATATACTAGAGTAGCTACACTTCAATTTCATTGAAATACATCATTGAAAAATACAAAAATAGAAGGATGCTTGCATACTATAAATACCTCTTTTGTAATCAATTTATTAATTTTAGTTAAAAGTTGAATCATTTTGTATGACAATCACAGGACCTAGAGAGCCTAGAGAGTATATATTTTAACCCATAGTGCCTCATCCAAATCTACCCACAATATTAGTTGATATAGATCAAGACCTCAGGATACAGGTCTTTTAAGCAACAACAAACTTACAAGCGATTAGTGAGCAACTAAGAGGATTAAACATCGAAGACGAAAAAGCTTACACATTTTGGTCAAACCATCCTAACTATAGACTGCCTTGATAAAACATCTAAATGATTGTGCAAAGATTCAAAAGAGAGCAAACATTTGGTTTTGATCCTTTGGTTCCACAACCTGATGCAGGAGACCTCCTTGTTGACATAGATACTAGCATACACATTCAAGTTTCCAAAACACCTGTTAGGTATTATGAGAAAATTATACAACTTCTAGTTCTAAACATAGAGGTTGAAAAGGCATACGATTACTGGATAGTTGGGAGAAGGGATTGATTCTTCACATGACCATAGCAGGTCCACAATAACCACGAACTCACAGTTGTGATCCCCTAGTCCCACAACCCAACGGGCCTACAAATCAGTTAAGTATTGATACCAGCTTACGAACGCTGGTATTTAGATCCTCACCACTCCTGCCAAATATTATAGTACAATTCTCCATATTAAACATAGAAGCCAATCAATCTAATACTTTCTGGGCTAGACTAGAAAATCACCCATAGTTAACTACAAATCCACTAAATCGCCCATCACCATTTTCATGACCTTGTCTAAAGATATATATGAAGCTCCCACAGGTCACTTCTCATGTGTCCAACAACCAAGAAATAGGATCTCGGTAGAGCTCGACATTGATTGGAGCCTCCGAACAGCCATTATATCCAAACAAACCATTACACCAATTCAGGTTGGGAAGGCCTTCTTTGCCTTAGATTCGTAGATTCCTTTATTGCGTATTGAGGATATAAGATTACCTGATTAACTTGTCTATATCCATTCATATTCAACATTCACCGGCTGTCTCGACATGACCTCGGGAGGTTGGGTACGAGGAAGAGGTACTTGTAGATTCCCATGCTCGCATGTCACTTTTCCATCGTACAAAATTGGTGAACCCAAAAAACTGTGAACAAACAATTCTTCCTTTTATTATTTTTTTATCTCTCTCATCCACTTTCGCTCTTTCCCATTATTATGTGGGTATTCATATACCCCCCAAATATGTCAGGATACGATGTATATGGTAGACCTCTCTCAGGTCTTGAAGTAAACTATAGTCAAACAAATAGACAACCATCGCCCTCGCTTTATGCATGGGCTGATAACTATTTGAGTAATTACTTGTCATCTCAAACTCCCCCTCACATGACTAGTTCTATTTCTTCGTTCCAAATTGAGGAGTTTGATTAGCTTGCACCAACACAATAGCCAAAGCCATCAGGCTATAATAATATAACGTTTATTGGGGAATCTGCTTCATCTCCTCAGGTCTTGTTCAAACCATAGATTAATAGACAGTCAAACCCACTCCCCTTTTTGGATGAGGATTACTTAGTACGCTTCGCTAAAAGTGAACAATGCTTCCAAAATATGTATCCACCTATAGGGGGTTTACAAATACAATCTAATACCCTATTCCCGGAAAACACCCCCATGGGAAATACCCTCGATGAGGCTTGGCTGGGTAATGATCAATTCATAGCAGGGTATCATACCCCTTTACAACCTCAAGCTATACAACAAATTCCCTTAAGGAAAAACACTGTGTCTTCACCAATGGAGGTCATTTCAGCCTTAACTTACAAGGTTAGAGGGCTAGAACTTGCTCAAGCAAACCAAAATTCATATTTTGGGGGAAAACAGGAATCCCTAACCCTCTGCATCACCCTAGTCAAGTTGACCTCCTTACAGGAACAAGTACGTTAGGCATGCCTCCTCAAAATCCTTATAGTTACCCATAGCAAACACCAACTAGGACCATGTTTTCAAATGTCGCTCCAGTAGAAAACATGACACCTACCAGCTTGGTACCAAACAACCCATACCAGAACAATGATCCTCCTTACTTAAGCATTTATTCAAAATCACTACAAGGAGACATGTTCTATTCTCCTGGGATGTTCGTTCAACCACAGGGATTCCCTTATGTCCCTACAAATGCATATGTTATGTCGTATCAACAACCCATGCCACCTCAACCCCCTCAACAAGCGCCATCGATGGTTGAGGCCTATGCGGTAGGGACTTATTCATAATATTTAAAAGAGCCCCTAGACTTCACCATACGAAGCGTTATGCTTCCAAGACCTCTTCCCAATTTACCCAAATACAAAGGGGAAGGGGACCCAAACACACACATTAAGGCCTATGCCATAGCCATACAAGAGTTACTCCCTTGGGACGGGATTCTCACTAAAATATTCCCTAATACCTTAGAAGGTATTGCCCTTGATTGGTATTACAAAATACCTGAAGCTTCGATACACTCATTTAAACAACTCGTGTTAGATTTCATCAAAGCTTTTGACATGAACACATTATTAAGAACAGGAATCAGGGAATTCCTGCATATTAAACAAGAACATAATGAATCCGCTACTCATTTTATCCAAAGAGGGCATATGGTTCTCTACTCATTAGTGAGTGCTCTAAACATGGATCAAATGGAACTATGTGATTTATTCCTTAATTCTCTCAATATAGAGATAAAGGAAGAAGTCCAGAAGTTCCCACTAAGAACTTATGATGAAGTACTTGAGAGTGCTCTCCGAATCAACCAAGCAGTGATAGATAGTGGTTGTAAGACATATGGGACAAATGGAAAATTAACCACTCCCAATCAAAACACCATGGGCCTATCCTAATGTCGGGGAACGCTAATCAAGGACCTAAGATCCTTAACAAGAACCGCGGAGTTACAACAAATGGAGTAACTGACCAAGTTAAAAGGGAAAACATTGTAAACATTTCACCACCTATTAATAATCAACAAAATAACAATTTTACTCCAACAATCAACGCAGTGGATTTTAATCATCCACCATGGTAACAACAACAACAACAATGACAAATCTAAACACAAAGTTCAAATCGAAACCCAGCTGGATATTAGAGTTAAAACCAAAGGCAACAGCCTCAAAATTTTAACTCTAACAACCAACAACCTTATTAGAATTTTAGGCCACAACAGATTATAAATCAACAGCCTCAAAATTATAATCCCAATTTATATTGTGGCTTCCACAAGATTCAAGGCCACGATACTAGGACTTTTGGTGACTACAATAAATTCATGCAACATTTTCCAAAAGATCAAAAGCAACTCTTATAGATATGTTCTTAGCAAATTCTATAGTACCCACGCTAAACACTTATGCAGGGGAAATTTCCCCTCAAAATGCACCCCTCAAGATCTTTAATGATCCACTTCCAAACCATTCTAACAATAACAAGCTAGATCCTAGCGGAAAAAACAAGGGTGTCATAACGGGAAACAATGATCATGAAGCTTCAACTTCACTAAATCCACCAGTCGCACCCCAATTAGGAACTCGACCTCAAACTAAGATAGTTGTTTTGGTGGAGTTAGACAACGAGCTACCCATAGAACAATAACAAGAGCACGGGATTATTCATCCCAACCCACTCCAAGGTATCCATTGGAACCAGACAACGACCAAGAAATGTTGTTAAAACCCATAGGCGCATATGATTTAATTAACGATTTAACTAAAACCTTCTCTCACATCTCCTTTTTGGATTTGTTAAAAAACTCTCCCGCCCATAGGGCTACTCTCTTAGAAGCATTAGGCCTTGGTCATTTAATCAACATCACTCCTCCCCCAGAAACGCAAGTAAACCATGTGGATTTTGACGTTTATCCTCTAGGGCAGCCAAATAGGGATACGAAATTTATATTCGATATAAGCAAAATGCCAACAGATGCTGAAATTACACGAAGAGGTGACCCAGCTTTACATTTACAAGTTTGGGTCTACAATAATTATGTTAAACGTGCAATGGTTAACGATGGGGTAGCATTTAATATAGTCCCCTTCGCTTTCCTTCAAAAGTTAGGATATAGAGAGACGAACTGTTCCACAATGTGAAATACACGCTAAGAGGTTATGATAGCCTCAAAGCCACTTCAATTGGAACCATAGTTTTTACCAGTCACTTTAGGACCTAAGACGGTCCTCACCAAGTTTTATATTATAGATTAGGAAACCAATTATAATATGATCCTTGGTCGGCCATGGATACACCGTATGAAGGCAATCCCTTCCACGTTATTCCAAGAAATAAGATTTCTACACTTGTGGAAAATATTCGTGGCATGACCCAAAACCCTTCGATATACACCTAGCTGATTTGAAGAAAATACCGGGCGTTCACTCCGAGTTTGAACTCCTAAGAAATCAACTCATCAAACTAATTAATTCAAAACCAAAAGAAGAGTTGATACCCACCACAGAATTAGAAATTACAAATCTAGCTGAGGACATTCCAGCACTCAAAAATGAGACCAATGTTATAAAAAAAAGTCAATAGGGACTACCACAAAAATCATTGAGTTGCTAGAGAAAGACTTACCTATTCTCCTACCATTTGATTCTATGGGTATGGGACACACCTTGGGAATTGCTTCTCTTCCATCAGAAGGATTTTTTATGGTAGAAGTAACTGAAGCAAAAGAAATAGATATGACAGATATCCCAACAACCATTTTTCCAAGAAAACATTGGACTCTCCACTTTGATGGAGCTAGATATTGCTTTTGAGCTGGGGTGGGAGTAATCTTTACTTCACCCGAGGAAAAGATCCTACCTTTCACTTTTAAATTAAACTTCGAATGTACAAACAATGGGGTTGAGTATGAAGCTCTCCTCCTTGGCCTCATCTTAGCTACAAGAATGGGGTGTCGATGACATTAGAGTACTAGGAGACTTGCAACTAGTTTGCAAACCAAGTCTCTAAAGTATATGAAACTAGGGTTGAACATTTACAACTATACAAAACAACAATATTAGGTTTAAGTAAGGGATTTAACTTCATATCAATTGAAGCAATCCCACGAGAGAAGAACCTTCTCGCAGACCTCGATAGCAACCTCAACTTCCCATTTCACCCCAAACAACGAGTTAGAGGATACAAATTTCACAGTATCACTTCATACCGAACCATTAGTGCGTAAAATACCAACAAACTCACTCTTGACTCATGGAGAAGCTGAGGATGATTTTTCTATCATGGATCACTTTGACGATGATAGAGTCACTCTCAAATATCTAAACGCCTATGCGGAACCTACACCCTTGCTCACCGTATAGTTAATCTTTCCTTAATACCACATTCCTCTCCCTATTTTGGAAATTCCATGGTAGAATCTCCTCCAAAGAAGGATCTAGATATATACGAGATAGAAAACATAGAAAGCTTGGAATTACCTCCAGCCCCACCTGAATTTGAAGAAGGTAATGCTTCTTTAATAGAAGAAACCATTGACATAAACATTGGAACGGAGGAAGAACCAAAAATTTTGAAGTTGGGATCCTCGTTAACTCCAGAGGAAATAGAAATACACACCCAAATATTCAAAGAACATCAAAAGGCTTTTGCATTTAACTATAAAGAAATGATGGGCATTGCACCACATGTCACGGTGCATAATCTTATCACTAAATCAGATGTGGAAGCCAATTAAACAGAAGTCAAGACCAATGAAGCCAAAAGTGGCTCTCATGGTAAAAGAGGAAGTAATAAAACTTCTCCAAGTGGGATTCATCAAGCCCGTTGACTATTCACAATGGGTATCTAATATTGTCCCTGTTCTAAAAAAGAATGGGAAGATATGCATTTGCATAGATTTTTGGGATATTAACAAAGCTTGTCCCAAAGGATGACTTCCCATTACCATCCATTAACGTTATTGTTGATGCAACAACTAGATTTGAATTGTTTTACCTCATGGATGGGTTCTCAGGGTATAATCAGATTAAAATATCTGAAACAAGATCAAGCCAAAACTACATTCATAACTCCCTGTGGAACTTATTGCTACGTTGTCATGCCATTTGGTCTTAAGAATGCCAACACTACATATTAACAGGCAATGACATATATATTCCATGATCTTATCCATAAAATTGTAGAATCATATGTGGATGACTTGTTGGCCAAATCCAAGAAACTGTTGTGATCATCCAAAAGTGCTCCGTATCATCCTCTCACGATTAAGTGAATATGGCATCACATTAAATCCAGAGAAGTGCGTGTTTGGTGTGACATGAGGCAAACTTCTGGGCTACATTATATCTTCACGAGGGATTGATGTTGATCCAAGAAAAATACGGGTTGTTCTCAAAATGATCCCACCATCAGATGAAGTCTAGAATTGAGTTCATTTCTTGGGAAACTCGGTGCAATCCACAGGTTCATCCTAGATCTAAGTTTTTCCATTCATCCAATCAACAATCTATTAAAGAAATATTATAGCATTGATTGGACTGAAGAATGCAACGAGGCCTTCGAAGCAGTTAAACGCTTCTTGTTTTCTCCACCCATGCTAATGCCTCCCAAACCAGACTCGCCCTTTGATCCTATACTCATGAGCCACTCATGTCTCACTAGACCTGCATGTTGGCTCAAGAAGACAATGATAAATGAGAACGTGTGGTCTATTTCATTAGCTGAACGTTGCTTGATTATGAAACACGTTACACACAGGCAGAGAGAGAATGCCTTGCCATAGTCTTTGCAACAAAATGTTTAAGACATTACATGTTAAACCAAGAAACGAGGGTCATTGTAAAAATAGATCATTTACGAACATTCCTTACGCAAGGGTCTTTATCTAAAAAGGTTGGACGTTTCATAACCTTAATGGGTGAATTCGAGTTGACATTCGTAAACCAAAAATCCGTTAAGGGACAAATCATTGCAGATTGGCTAGCTGACAATCCACTAGATGGAGGCGATCTGGTAAATCTGGACTTTCCTGATGAGTGTATATACTTCATCAAAACCAGGCCTCCCATCTCTACATGTCCCTGGTATACTGATATCATCAATTTCATCATAGACCAAACATACCCGGAAGGTGCCACATCACAACAAAGAATGTGGTTACGCATTATTACCACTAAATATGTTGTCTTAGAACAGGTACTCTATCATAAAGCCTTCGACGGCATGCTTCTAAGATGCGTCGACATAGAAGAATCCAAGAAGATTCTTCATGAATCCCACAGTGGGATATGTGGAGGCCACTTCAGTGGTCATGCCACCACTCTGTAAAATACATCAGATGGGCTATTTTTGGCCCACTCTCGAGCATGACGCAGTGGAATTTGTACGTAAGTGCCACAAATGCCAAGAATTCTCTCACGAGATTCACATGCCAACACAATCCCTACAACCAATAGCGAACTCAGTGGCCCTTCTCCACGTGGGGTATGGACTTGATAGGGAAGTTCTCTCCCTCATCAACCAATGGCCATAATTTTATAATTACAGCCACATGGAATATTTTACCAAATGGGTGGAGGTCATGCCTCTCACCACCGTACCAGGTTCAGTAATTACCAAATTCATTATGAACCAAATTATCTGTAGGTATGGTGTCCCACAAGTCATTATCTCAGATAATGGCATGTCCTTTAAAAATGACGAAGTCCGTGAGTTATGTAGCAAGTTCAAGATAAACCATCACACGGCCTCTCTTTACTACCCTCAAGCCAATGGGCAGGCCGAAGGGACAAACAAAACGTTAAAAGCTATTCTCCTCAAAACGGTCAAGGAGAACAAGCAAGATTGGCATTTAAAACTATATCTGGCCTTGTGGGCCCATCAAACCTTAGTAAGAACACCAACAGGAGCAACTCCTTTCTCGCTGGTATTCGGGGCAGAAGTAGTTCTCCCACTTGAGGTTGAAATACCCAGTCTCCGCATCTCATTACAAGGGATTTTAGATGAAGAAGCTTATAGGGAGGCACGCCTCTCTCAACTAGAAAGCCTTGACAAGGCCAGGTTAAACACCAAACAACGGCATAGAGCCTATGCTGACCGGATGTGCCGGATAGTATAACAAAAAGGTCTATGAGCGAGAAATATATGAGGGAGATCTAGTTCTAAGACTAGACAATCGGATCGATAAGAAAATTGGCAAAGGAAGAAAGTTCCGGCCCAAGTGGTTGGGCCCATACCGAGTCATGAAAGACTACGGAAATGGTGCGTATCTCTTGTGCACACTAGAAGGTGAGGAATTCGGTGAAACTGTCAATTCCTTGCATCTTAAATGGTTTTACGCATAAAACATCAAATCATTACTTGTACATTATAGCTACCTACATTGCATTAGTCATTTAGTTGTTTCATTTTGTCCACTCATTTCATAAAAATAGTAGTCCAGGAGCTTACTCTTAAGCAATCTGTTACAAATTGCTGAACGTATTGGCAAAAACATTCAAATCACATCTCTTCAAACATCATCAACTATTTACAAATCTTCTCATCAAGTTTGACAGACAAGCATTGACAAAAACCATACCAAGGCCTGCATACTTGGCTTTTCTCTTTCTTTCTACTAGGTAAAGTTGTCCTTGCCTACGGTCTATTCTAAGAAGCTTCTTGGTGTCACATCTATCCCTCTTAAATCTCTTTGAATGAAAGGATATCCCAAAGTCATAGATCAGAAATGTCAAAATCAAATGAAATCAAAAGCACCAAGTAAACAAAATATTTTATTTTACACACTTCTTTGCCCCACAACCTTCGGTGATAAGCCCACGTCTCTTACTAGTGGTGTGAGGTTGGGAAAGGAAGTGCCCTTACTCGCCTATATCCTACCTTTGGTGACAAACCCGTGCTTCTTACTAGTGGCATGAGGTAGGGTGTGGGGGGTCCAGTCACACAAATTAACAAATCTTGGTATGCTAAAAACACAAATCAAATTCTATTAAGAGAAAACAAATGTCCAAATTCCAAAGAGATCAAATCCTCAAAACTAGATTTTGTCAACCAGGTTGCCATTTATGAATCTAAGTCTAGATAAACTGGAAAGTAAGTGGCCTTCTAAGCCTGGTAGTAGTTCTGAGTAGGGTAGGTGTGTAGGTCTAAACTTGGTTTTTGTTACTGGATTTTTCTGTCTCTCATCGTTCCATTCAGTCAAACTCATACAACTTGTGCCCTTCCTCAACTCTTGGTGTTGAGCCCTCGCATCTTACTAGTTGCATGGATTTGGGATTGGGGAAAGTTCATCTCCTTATCACTATACATTCATCACGTTTCACCAACATAAGAAGAAATTACAAATATTGCCCAAAGAGTTTAAAAGTTCAGTACTACCATATGTTAGTATCATCTCATATCAGCATTACAAAAAACATACAAAGTAAAACATTCTACTATCATTTGTTATCCATTGCATACATTCTGAAAAGCATGAAAAACAAATATTCTAAAAACATCTAAGTACACATGTGGAAACGAGTCACAAAATTCTAGGCACCAAGAGTCTGGATCCATATATATATATATATATATATATATATATATATATATATCAAGTTTCATATACAATGCCATCATGCACTAGGCATGGTCAAAATGCTCAATGAGCCCAAAAAGTACAAAAGCACTCATATAGATATCTGACAAAATGCTACAAAAATGGTCTCTCAATCCCTATGGGATCCCTCAGAGGGTGTGCGACCATGCCTAGGACTCCGGCTACGTCGGTGCACTCTAAATGTACTGAGGGCTCACGGTCATGACCAGTAGCTGTCATCTCGCTATGAGAATGACTCCTCCTCATCAAGTGCTCGGCCATCCTATATCCAGCTACCTCAGCGTGGAGAGAAGTCATGATCTTCACCGCATGCCAGATAGAGGAAAAAACATAAGTATGCCTACCGAATGCTGAAGGCTCCCCCACGTCCACAGAAAGCTCAGCACGAGTCTTCTCCGAGGGGAGAAGTAAGGTATCAGTGCATACTCGGTGAATCAAGTCTCGCCACTCATCAGCAGTCACTGCAAGTAAAGGAGAAAACAAGTTAGAAAACAATCAAAAGATAAAACCAAGAGTAAACAAAACAAAAAGAAATAACAAACTAAGACAATTCTAACTAAAACAAATGTCAAGAGAAGAGTGACAACTCACTCGGATCTCCGGGCCTCCAAGAAGGATCTCTAGGATCCGTGCCTGCCACTGATGCCGCCACTGACTGGTGTCCCTCTCCCACGTCTAGGGCAATGTGACAGCCTGCAACGGACTGGCCATCTCCACCTAAGTCCTAAGAGAGCAACTCCTCTGAGACCAGAGTCACCCTCTCTGTGCTCTGCTCCGCCCTCTCAACCCGTAGGATCTCCTGAGTATCATGCCACTCAGGATCACTATCATCCCCCCCACCCGTCTCACTGATCTCCATCTCCTCTATCTCCTCCTTTGTCTCTCCCCATGTGAACTCCTCAGACTTGGAGTCCACGTCAATGGGCTCATCACTGCTATGGGATGGACCGACGGCAATCTGAAGTAAGGGTGCCTGAGGAGCACCGGCTCTCCCTCATGCATGTACCACCCTCCTGGCCGCAATAGGAACACCAGGAGTAACAATAGTCCAACCCTGGCCTCTAGGACCTCCCCGAGCCTCATGGATAGATCTATACACTGGCCCCGCCAGAGGAAGCATGTCACTATAGGGGAGGCCGAACTGTTGTGGTACTCTATCAAAGGGGTGGATCTCCAGCTTCCCTGCCCTGTCTATCAACTGGCTAGTAGTCTGACAGGAGCAATCAATGTAATGGTCTCCTCTCCCCATACCCCTATCATGGCCTGATAAGGAGTGGCCTCCATGTCTGTAGTGGTTAGAGAGGCCACTGGCTGGTGGGGTGCTCTAAGAACTATCATCCCCGTCCACCTCGTTGCCCTGACGGCCTCATGGGATCCTCTACCTCTACACCTCTCCCATATGGGGTAATATGCTCATACACCCAACTCATGACAAGAGTCGGGTGGCTCAGTGACTGTCCCTGTAATCCTACTACCCTGTATAAATCATGGTAGGTAGTCCCGAGGATATCTACTCCCCAAGCGTAGACACGTCCATGGCCCTCAATCTGTGCAATAATGGGGGCCCAACAATATAAGAGGGTGTCCCCTCCCTTGTCCCCAATCAGTCTGGATACAAGGATGCCCATGATGGCCTTGCGGAGCACGGGAATGTCTAACTCAATGATAGAGAGGATCCTCACTCCCTTCTTTGATCCCATCGATACAACTGCATCTCCCATATAGGTGGCCCACTGAACCACCTGTGATCTCGATACTGCTGTCTTAAGAGACAGCCACCGCCCAAGGATCAGAACCCCCAGTATACGGTAAACATCCTCCAGGGTGATGGACCACTCACCCCTAACTCTTGGCAATCGGAAGGTGTTCCGATCCGCATCCCAGTATGAAAATAAGTCACATAGAATGTGACTAGCAGGCGCTAACGTGAGGGACCTGCGCAATCCTCCAAATGTCAGCCCTCTGAAGAGTATCCCGCTCTTCCTGGGAGAGTGCCTCTAACATTACTAGGAGCCAATCGCACTCCCTCTCCCGGCTCCATCTAATATACTCCTCCTTCTACATACACCCAAAAACACAAAAAAGGAGTAAGTTAGTGTTAAAATCCAGTTGGAAAGACTATTAAAAACACGTAAAAATGATAAACATGTAAAAATAAGTTAAGAAGTATTGTTTTTGTCCTCTGTCATGGACCGCCGCTATGCAGAGCGGTCTGTAACCATCGTCCACCCTGTGCAGAGCGGCGGTTCCGTAACCACCACCTTCTAAGGTGGCGGTCCCGTAACCGCCGCCCTGAACAGGGCGGTGGTCCTGTCCCACAAACTCAAACGGGTCGTATACCCTAAAAAATTCCCAAAAACAAATGAATACACCATTTTAGCTAAAAAAGAAACCTACCCTATGGGCATCCCCCCTAGAGACACGTTTAAAACTAATATTTTCAAAAATGACCCCCCCCCCCCGAGAAAAATATTTCATCATTTCCACATTTTAGGTCTAAAAATGATAAATCGAGAAGAACTAACCTGAGACTTCGTGGGTCGATGTTCCGCTCTCGGAGGCATGATCGCTATCTCACCATGAACATTTTGACTATACTCTCATCGAAAACCGTCACCGTGGGTCCCAGAGCTCAAAAACTATCAAATCAATCCGCACAAATGAATAGTAAAATGACTTCGTTTTATATAAATAGCCCTCTTAATTTGATTTTGAATGTCTTTCGCAGGGTCGGAGTGCCGACAGAGGTAAGTTCTAAACCCCACGTAGATGGTAAGTCCTCTTTTCATGTCAATTCAGTCTTATTTCTCAATTTGTTTTATCTATCTGCACTTGAGTCCCCTTTTTCATTTTACAGGTAGCGGGATCTTGGATGGTGACTCTCCAGCACACGGGCATGACAGGTATAACTCCTAACTCCCCATTTCGGGACCACCATACTCGGATCCACCGTTTTACGCCTCTTCATGGATAAGATGCTTCTCCGAGGGGGCAATATGTACGTACCGAAATTAGTAGGGTACTACACCGTCAGAACGATGTTACACATGCCCCAATGATGATACAGGTCTCCTTGCAAGGTGTTCGGAATCCAGAAAGGCTCACCAAGTATACGCTTGTATCCCGCATGCCCCGCTCAGCCTTCACATGCTTTGTTTTTCCCTTTTCCCCCCCTTCTTGCATTTTTATCTTCAGTGACGAAACCACCAGCCCAGGACAGGGCGGCGGTCCCGTAACCGTCGCCCTGACATAGGGTGGCAGTCCTGTACGCATTTTCCAGATCCTTCCGAATGATCACGTCAAACATAAATCTTGAGTTTTACACACTTTCTTCAACCACTTTGGCTTGCATTAATGTTTTTGGTTCCCTGGTAATAGTGTTTTTCCTTTGTTTATAGTAAAAGAGTTCAAATGGGAGTTACCCTCTGGTAAATGCATTGGTTATAAATAGCCAGCTTGTTTTCAAGCAAATGGCCCCTCATCTTCTCAATTCTCTTATTCAGTCTTTCAATTTCTTGCTTAGAATTCTACTAATTTCATGTTTTTCATCCATTATTGGTTTTCCTTTGTTGTTTAGAGGTCATTCAATCTTCTTGTTTCAGTCTTGTTCCATTGCTGCTCCATATAATCAGTTTAGCATAGAATAGCTTCATTTCTAGACTAGAATCCATTAAAGTTGTAGGTTTTGTTTTGTCACAAGGATAGAGTTTCTAAAACTCTCAGTACACTTGTGTTGTATTCCCGCAATAAATCCCGCTAGGAATTGCATAGTCAAGCTCTGTTCACTTGCGCTATCTCTCTCCTACTCGCATTGTATTCGGTCTATATCCAAAGATGCCATTGTTCGAATACCATCTTCTGTTGATACTATCATATACACACTTTCTGGATTCATGAGGACACGAAAGAATGAGGAGATCACACTGAGGGGACGAAATCACACACAACTAGATTTACCACTGTTCTGTAAACGCCAGGTTTGAGCTATCAAAGTTCTAGTTACAACATATCAAATAGAGTAGTGAATTATTTCATTTCAGTTAAAAGTTCACTCTCGATATCACCGGGGAAGCTGTGGGGATTGATAGTTTCTGAGAAACTGTGATTCATTCCTCACTTCTGAGGTAGGATCGAGAGCCTTTCAATTTAATATATTTAGTTGCTTAGATATTTAGGATAAAATCACAACTACACAGGCAAATAGCCATAGCAGGCTACTTTGCTTGTTTTTATTCTGTTACTAGATTAGTTGTCCATTTTATAAATATACTAGAGTAGCTGCTCTTCAATTTCATTGAAATACGTCATTGAAAAATACAAAAATAGAAGGATGCTTGCATAGTGTAAATACCTCTTTCGTAATCAGTTTATTAATTTTAGTTAAAAGTTGAATAATTTTGTATGACAATCACAGGACCTAGAGAGCCTAGAGAGTATATATTTGAACCCATAGTGCCTCAGCCAAATCTACCCACAACATTAGCTGATATAGATCAAGACCTCAGGATACAGGTCTTTCGAGCAACAACAAACTTACAAGCAATTAGTGAGCAACTAAGAGGATTAAACATCGAAGACGACAAAGCTTACACATTTTGGTCAAACCATCCTAACTATAGACTGCCTTGATAAAACATCTGAATGACTGTGCAAGGATTCAAAAGAGAGCAAACATTTGGTTGTGATCCTTTGGTTCCACAACCTGACGCAGGAGACCTCCTCATTGACATAGATACTAGCTTACGCATTCAAGTTGCCAGAACACCTGTTAGGTACTCTGAGAAAATTATACAACTTCTAGTTCTAAACATAGAGGCTGAAAAGGCATACGATTACTGGATAGTTGGGAGAAGGGATTGATTCTTCACATGACCATAGCAGGTCCACAACAACCATGAACTCACGGTTGTGATCCCCAAGTCCCACAACCCAACGGGCCTACAAATCAGTTAAGTATTGATACCGGCTTACGAACGACTGGTATTTAGATCCTCACCACTCCCGCTAGATATTATAGTACAGTTCTTCATATTAAACATAGAAGCTAATCAATCTAATATTTTCTGGGCTAGACCAGAAAATCACCCATAGTTAACTACAAATCCACTAAATCGCCCATCACCATTTTCATGACCTTGTCTGGAGATATATACGAAGCTCCCACAGGTCACTTCCCACGTATCCAACAACCAAGAAACAGGATCTCGGCAGAGCTCGACATTGATTGGAGCCTCCGAATAGCCATTATATCCGAATGAACCATTACACCAATTCAGGTTAGGAGGGCCTTCTTTGCCTTAGATTCGCAGATTCCATTATTGTGTATTGAGGATATAAGATTACCCGATTAGCTTGTCTATATCCATTCATATTCAACATTCACCGGTTGTCTCGACACGACCTCGGGAGGTCGGGTACGAGGAAGAGGTACTTGTAGATTCCCATGCTCGCATGTCACTTTTCCATCGTACAGTAATCATGTTTACTGAAAATAAAATTCCCCACAAAAGGCTACCATTCATGATATAAATACTGCAAATGTATACATGTCTCACTATGTGTATGGAAGTTTTCATGCATATGACTTTAGATGTACGAATTTCTAACAGAATTAAATGTACACATACGCATTATGGAGTGTACAGTAAATGTGTTTTCAACAAAACACCAACCGAACAACCAACACAACACCAACACAATTAACCTGAAATAAATACAAACAACATCAATTATAAAAGTAAATAACTATCGAAAACGGTATCAAATGTATTCATGTACAAATTTGTAACAAGTTTGAAATGTAGAGAAAACCTTTAAATTAAGTGGAGCATCTATACTTCTACACTTACAAAAGCAATCACACCCCTTATCAACATCAACTACAAAATTAATAAATGTACATCTAAATCAAATAACACATACGACGAACACATTACATTACATTGTACACATGCGATGCTAGATTTATTAAAAAAAATAGAAAAAACAAAGTGAAAACTTCAACTAATAATCAATAGACATAGAAATAGATTAAACCAAACAAATAATTCCCTACAATAACTAAATACACGCCTTTCTAAACGATGTTGGTACGAGAGGTAATAAAGTAATGTCAAAGTAAAGAGTCAATCAAGACTCTTTTCCCCGAGTTGTACTTCCGAGTAGAAAAGCTTTTTATGTATGGAAGATTGCTTTTGTTATTTATAATTATTAGGCACCTATCAAAACCTCACATTAATCATGGTAAATTTCTAGAGGGTATGTACCATTTTTTCCAGAAAAAAGTAACTAATTTATACGGAACCCTAACTGCGACCAGTACACTACGTGGTGCAAAAATGCATTTTGTGGGGGCAGTGGCCCGCGGTTAAGTTTGACGGTCAAAGTATGCACTATATTTGAACTAAACCTTAACTGCGACGCCAAAGCTATGTATGCGCAAAAGTGCTTTTTGTGGGTCTACAGCACCTTTAAAAAAGTGTTTTATAAAAATGATGAAATTATAAATAAATGAGGGATATATAGTTGTTGAAACTGTTTTAAAGGGGAATAAAATATTTTATGCGGTGGATGAATCCAATTTATTTTAGGACACTTCTCATCTCTAATCGCTTTTTCTATTTAATAAATTATATTTATGTAATAATTACTAGCAATTCATTTATATGTATTTGTGAAAGGTTGATAGGTACATTATTTACTCTTTTATAGTTATTTATTTCTGAAAAATTTGAGAGATAAAATGGTACTAATTAAAAACTATGATTCAATTTATAGAATATGCCTATAAGTCATGCATATGGTTTATCTTAGTTGTCCCCTCAATTCTAT
The DNA here is from genome assembly GCA_019776745.2 of Taxus chinensis. Lineage (NCBI taxonomy): Eukaryota > Viridiplantae > Streptophyta > Pinopsida > Cupressales > Taxaceae > Taxus > Taxus chinensis. The sequence continues at coordinate 816,743,219 of CM034149.1, forward strand.
GAAAATAATATTCTTCATAAATTTTTTGAAAAAGATATTTCATACTTTAATTTAAATTATTATTGTTATTATACTTGATAGATGTATTTTTTGAAAATGAAGATCAATATATCAGTTATAGGTAGATGCATCAATCGTGTGCACCCAAACCACACCAAACACCTCCAATTTTTGGTTCAAAATAAACCTCATTTGATATCCTCTCTAGTAATTTCATGTGCTCTATAGATTGTGAAAGAAACATCAACCATATATGTGTCCTTGGGTATTATATTCTCTAGATGAGGCAAAGGCATAGATAACAACCCCTTATAACTTGATAATGATAAATATGACCATATTTAAACTTGAATTCCAAGCAATTCTATATATACCCAATGGAGATACTTATGTTTAAGTGTGTGACTGAAGATGTATTTAGAAGAATGTAAGTGATCATTCTCCCACTTAATGAAATTTTCCACATTCGGTGGATGATTTAAAGAGTTGATATTCACCATCAACTCATCGCGAAGATTGTGGCAATGTAAGTGCAACCATCCTATAGATAAAGAGTCGCTTATATGTGTAACAATATTTCCAATGTACTCAATAGAATGAGGAAAATTAAGGATTGAAATATTGAGAGAGTTGGAAGAGAAATACGTCTAATTAGTGGTATTGGTTGTTATTCCCAAGATTTGGATGAAGGGTTATTGGAGAAGTTATAATGGCATAATGTGTAATTCATTACGAGAAGTGTTTGTCATGTGTTTCCCAATAGTGTCCAATTGAACTACCATTAGAATGTTTAATATAATTAATTTCTGTTTAAAATTGGTCTCACTAAGAAGAAGAGATTTTAAAATTTCTAATGGTCATGCTAATCTATAATCTATAATCTATTAGTCATGCAATTTATATCCTCAACCTTTATACCCATTTGGCTCGACTTCATTCAAAGCAAAGTCTGCATTCAATAATGAAAAATAATATTGAGAATTAATGGTTTTACAAGAACATTAATAATATTCAATTGGGATTAATCATTAAACAACTCTTAAATGATGAAGAGGGTAAGAGTTAGGAACTTCTCACCTCTAATCTCTTTTTCTATTTCGATGATATGTGGTTATATAATGTATTTAAGGTATCTTCTAATGTTTCTATTAAAGTTTTTCATAATGTATATGCTTATGTAGTAAACAACCATCTATTTATATAGTTAGTCTACTTGTGATGCAAATTGTTGAGACGGAAGATGATGGCATGAGAAACACAGAAGAGGACAAGGGGTTGTGTATCCACCCAAAGGTGGTACACTATAGGCTAAAAACAAACACCTTCCTTTTGAATCAGAGGTGGTTAAGATCATAGACGGGAAAAATACCTAGAAACATGACAAAATTTGTTGGGCAAAACCATTGAAAAACACGTGCCTAGAAAGACTATCGCGAAATGTGTTGAAGGTAAAATGCATAGCAAGCAAATGACAATTCCCGACAATTTCTCGCTGGTCCGAGTAATATGCCTTCAACATCATTAAATTATTATTGAAATAATAATAATAATTAAATAAATATGGTTATTCAGTGTAGACACAAAATCTATGGACTTGGGTACATTTCTAGGTCCTAGAGCATACTAATATATACATGATTCCTAAGCAAGAAAACTAGTGATTAACAACATCGTTTGGGCCTTTTGCTTTGTTTATTATACTTTTATTGACCTTACACACCCTACAACCCTATCAGTATTTGATTGATTTATCTTTTATGGCCTCGGACGCTAACACCCATTTAGGATAAAAGCACCTAGTTGTTCCTGTCCCTTCTGGGTGCTCCTAACCTTATTTACTTTTTTCTTAGTCTTTTGGGTCTCTTTTACTTTTGGTAGTTATAGCTCCCAAATGAAGGGCCAAATGCTAAGCATTATCTACTATCACCTAATCTTGCAGTTAAAGGCACAATAGCACTTCAAAGGCATTCATCTAGCACACTCATAAAAGGGACAAGGGTTGCATCATTCTACATACACAACATAGGAGGGGGAAGTTCATTTTAATCCATCACACACATTCTATACATTTTTACATTCTAGATCTATCCCGCTATCACTGTGTAATTTACACAAGGGAAACATAGGGAATCATTACACACACATAACTACATGGAGTCTGAAATGTAGTGCAGGGATCGGTACTAAGTTCACTCTTCGATTGATCGATGGGGTCAATCTGACTCCACATTCTCCATATTTTTTTATTAGATTTGATGTGTTTTGTGGACATGTGTAGGTAGACAAATTTTTTACAGGTTATAGGTACAATCAACAATCTAGGAGCGAAACCAGAGTGAAAAAGGGAAACTAATAACGGAGCTCCTTCTACATATAAAAGGACAGAACCTTGGCACCTTATTGGACACTAGCACCCAGATCATTCACTAGCACTTGAGTGTTGCTATCCTCCCATGGGTGCTTCTTTCCTGCACATCTCTGAGTCCCAGAACCTCTAGTGAGCCTTGACGACATTGCTTATAGTCTATTTCAACAATTCTCCTACCCGTATCATCTTTAGATTGTGCGAAATCAACTAAGTCACCCTTTCTCCCCCTCTTGCTTAAGGTTTTATATTATTTTTTGCTTATTGCTTGTGTCTTATTATACCATTAAGTACATTAAAGTTACTCTGAAATTATATTTAATTCAATTTAATGAAATCATTTGGTGAATCTCACTCTTGATCGAACACCTAAATCCTTATTTTGCATATCCTGCTAGTTTTGTTCTTCTCTAAACCCTAACCTTGGTTCTAACATGGCTCCTAAAGCTCCTTAACTCTCCTTGTATTGATTACTTCAAAAGCACCCAATTTGCAAAGATGCTCTCACAAAAGTTGTACACACAATGTACCTCCCTCACAATACACCACCTTCACAAGTAAGTTCCATTTTCAATTATATCTTACACCCGCCTATTAGTCCTGATAACAAATCTTATCAAGCTATCTTAGAGTTCAAGATTTAAACCATGTTTTTCAAGATAAATTTAAAGCTATAGAATCCACGATTCAATCCCTCACAACTGAAATCCAACATCTAAAGGTTACTTCTCACGCCCATGATAGTTATTCTTCTACATCTCATCCTGATCCCATGTTTGCTACATGTTCACTCATACACGTCAAAGTTAAGTTCTTACCACAATAGGACACCTCTCCAATTTGATTAGAATGTATAGACAACAAGATATGTTATTTCACACTGTTTGATAATCACTTAATTACTCTCTTACCTAATCATTACCAACCTCCTCATTGAGTAATTCGATTAAAAAATTAGACCATAAATTGTAATTACCACATGGCATTAATGGGCATTGTGATGATAATTGCTTATGATTTTAGAACAAAAAATATAACATCTAGAACGTAAGGATCTCATTTATTTTCTACACCTCATTCTTCTCCATGCTCATCTCCAAATAATAAACCCTAATGGGATCTCCCAAATCTGATCCCTCCATGTCTAGTGAATATAACATGCCATTATTACTAATGTTCCTTCTTTGGTGAGTCAAGAGGCACCTATCCTATCCAATACAAGTAGCATATCACATTTAAAAATACTTACCCCATTACCTTCTCCTATCGAGTCATCTACAACGTTACTGATCCCAAATAAGCATACCACTATTCATCCAAGGAAGATTAATCAATTTCATTACCATAAACTAAGATCCCTGCACGGAATTTCTAATTATTCTCCTTTCACTTCCCTTCTTTCAATCCAGATAGTGCCTATGTCAGATTGAAGGGATACATTTCAAACTCCACCACTATGGCACGGTCTCTCTCGCATCCTCATATAGATATCCTATCACTTGCACACTTTGGGGGCATCGAAATCTCCCCCCCCCCCCTTATAGTCACATGTTCTAATCAACAATTTACTATACATTTTATTCACATACACATCTATACATTACTTTTTCTTTGCAATTCACGTCAATCTTTCTAGTAGACATTTTATCTTATTTACACTTATGGGTAAACCTTGTTGTATCTATCTATGCTCCTATGTACTACTCCATACATGCTATTATTACTCATGCTTACTTATGGATCCTTCTGTTGATGATACACAAATTACTTTATATCTATGGTATACATCATATTATTCATCTATACATACTTTGGCTACTCTTGCTCACAATGATCACATTTATTTTCCAGCATATCCTATTGATATACACACTTGGGGGGACATCACACATTCCCTCCCTCCATCACTATTCATCTATCTCTATTTTCTGCTCTATATATTCTTTACTACACTTCACGCTCCATGTACTTTATGCTTACCTTTCTAATCACTCTTACCATCTTTGGTATACACACTATGTACCGTTATTAGCTAATGATACACTCTAGTTATATGGTTCATAATCAAATGTTGAAGGTCACAATTATTAAATGAACCTTATATCATCTACATTTTTCCACACTTCATGTGCTTCATGATACATCTTTCATAACATCTACTCTCAATCGCATATAATACATTCATTACCTGATGATGCACTTTAGTGCTACGGTTCACACTTTATTGTTGAAGGAACACTTCATCAATGAACTTCACATCATCTATACTTCACGCTCATTTCTTCATGATACATCTTTCCTCGCATCTATTACTCTCTCTCTCTCTCTCACTTCATGCTTCATGACTATCTTTTCAAGCATCACCACATCATTGGATCACATAATCCTTCATTACCCGATGACACACTCTAGTCCTATGGTTCATACTCGACTGTTTAGGGGAAAAATCTTCAATGAATCTCACATCCTTTACTCCTAAGTGTCTTAGTTATATGTTTTGTGCTCCACGATGAATCTTTTCAAGCATTTTCACATCACTTATGGTATACACATTATATTGTCATTTCTCAATGATACACGCGTGTTCTATGGTTCATACTTGACTGTCGAGGGAACATTCCTAAATGAACCTCATCTTACGCACATCTATAGGGGGGTAACACAACTCCTCCCATCTACAAATTTTACATATAACAACACACCATCACATGTATACTAGATTTACTCATATTGGTTGCATTTAGTCTTGTTATCTTATACTACTCACATGTTACAATTTGTTTCCCATTACTAATCAGATTCTTAGTATGGTCATTATCGTTTCTATACAAACATGAATGCGTTCACTTGGTATATTGAGGTGAATGCAGGAACTTTTCATAGATTCATGACATGATGCATGATGCTCGACACATTCTCTTTACTAGTCCCACTAGAGGCTCCTGGGGGAATCTACCTTTACTACTCTCATACTCTACACATTACATGTTATATTACTACATTATTTTACTACTTCTCATCATTTTCACTTTACTTTTCACTGATCTATACACATTTGGACATACTATTTATCTCTCTAACATGCTAACGGGTGCTTCATGTGTAGTATTTTCCTTGCAGGATCTATGCAACAATGGATTATCTGTCACATTTTGACTTGATTATTGTTTGCTTATTGCTTGCTTTTTTAGTGGGCTATGCCCTATTTCTTGCTTGATCATTGTTTGAATTTATTTTGGCCAATTTTCCCATAATTGTCTTGTGACATTGTGAGCGATGTCCCATGTATGAACCCCACTTTTCACAGTCCATTTTGTTTTCATAGTGTGCTTGTTACATTGTTTTCTATTTCATGCTAGCTATTATTACAATTAACACTTAGTTTTATCCTAGGCCCACATTGTTTGTATCATTTCACTTGGTTTCCACCATGTACATCCTCCTACCCACTGTAGGTACCCAATATCATGATATGCATATTATCTATCTGGTCCTCTCATTTGGGACACCTTCTCCTACATTTTGTCACATGCGCTAACAAACAAGGGGGCATCATTCAGGTTAGAAAATCACCCTTACAAATAGCACAAAGTTAAAGATCAGAGCATAAAAGTACATATTTGGCAAATAGAACACAATCACAGAATGGACCCAGAATCAAACTTGGGTCACAAACACAGAGTAGACACTACCGCCAAGATCAGACAGTAGGCGGTGGGAACTTGTGTCTCACCAATGGGCGCTTGTGTCATGGGGGAAAAAATTGATAGTTTCTTCATTTCAACACAGTTTCCAACAGTTTACATAGCATATTTCTACAGTAATAGTCACTTAAAATTTAGTTTTGAATTGAGTTTACATCGAGTTTACATTCAGTAGTTATATATAGTGGACGTGCCATCTATAGTGGCACTTATTTGGGAAGTGTCATGGATGGAGAGTAAAATATACCTCTCTCCCCAAAACTCTTCTCTTGGCATGAGATCACCCAAAAAACTTTTCCTTAAAATATCACGCAAAATAATCATCCTTGGCGTGAGATCACCTAAAAAACTCATCCTTGGTGTGAGATCGCCCAAAAAACTACATTCTTGCCATGAGATCGATCCAAAAAAACTCACTCTTATCATGAGATCACCGTCACCTTTCGGCAACAAATTCAATAGTATCTCCAAGAAAATTAGGAAAATTTTCTATCTTTTACTCTCTTATACATCATGTGCACACTTTCCTTTTACACACTTTTACACATTTACTTACTTATACACATGTTACTTTGATTTTTCATATACAAAAATTTGACTACTCTCTTTCTCTTATTTTGTAGGTATTGTCCTTCCTATGCACAATTTAAAGAAGCTCACATCAGAAAACACAAGCTCCATCAACACACTATTATGCATACACTTCACCCCTAGGGTCTACCTGCCCTTCCTAGTTTCCACGCTTCACATTAGTGATCACTTCACGCTTCACTTGTCCACTCAGAATGCTATCGTCTACACTCTTCTCTATAATATAACAAGGTAGGAATATTTCTATCTATTTTATGACTATCGAGTATTCACTCAACAATATAAAGTGGGGGAAAAATGTAGACACAAAATCTATGCACTTGGGTAAATTTCTAGGTCCCAGAGCATATTAATATATACATGATTCCTAAGAAAGAAAACTAGTGGTTCAAAATGTCTTTTGGTCCTTTTGCTTTGTTTCTTATACTTTTATTGACCTTACACACCTTACAATCCCTATCAGTATTTGACTGATTTATCTTTTATAGCCTCAGACACTAGCCCCCATTTAGGACAGAAGCACCCAGGTGCTCTTGTCCCTTCTAGGTGCTACTGGACCTTATTTGTTCTTCTTCTTACTCTTTTGGGTCTCTTTTTACTTTTGGTCCATCTTTTACAGCTTTGGGTCAGCCTTTTAGTTGTCAATTACGAAATTCAAACAAGAGAATCATATATATATACATAGTTATAGCTCTCAAATGAAGGGCTAAACAGTGCTAAGAATTATCTATCATCACCTAAGCTTGCATTCAAAGACATAAATACCACTTACAAATGCATTCATCTAACACACTCATACAAGGGAAAAGGGATGCATCACTTATGCATACACAACATAGGAGGGGGACTGTTAATTTTTATTTAATCATACACATTTATACATTGATGCATTCTAGATATAGTCTCACTATCACTGTGTAACATTGCACAATGGAAACCTATGACATCATTAAGTAGAATTTCATGCATAACTACATTGAGTCTAAGATGTAGTGTAGCACTCAGTACTAAATGCACTATTTGGGTGACCACTTGTAGTCTAGTCTAAATCAAAATTTTGAATATTTTATTTATTATATTTGATTTAGTTTATGGAAATTTGTAAGAAGAAAACTATTTTGCATGTTATATGTACTCAATTGAAGAACTATGAGAAAAACCAGAGTGAAGAGACAATGGAAAACTAACAATGAAACTCCTTCTAAATATAAAAGGATAGAACCTTAGCACCTGACTAGACACTAGTGCCTACATCAACTACTAGTGCCCAAGAACTCCTGTCCTCTCGTGGGCACTTCTATCTTGCACACCTATGAGTCCCAGAATCTCCAATGATCCTTGACGAAGCTACTTACAAAATTTTTCAATAGTTCTCCTACCTAGATCATGTCCAGATTGTGCAAAATTAGCTAAGTCACCCTTTCTCTCCCTCTTTCTTAGGGTTTTAGATTATTTCTTTCTTATTACTTGTGTCTTACTGTATATTATCACTTATATATCATTAAGTACAATAAAGTTACTCTAAAATTAGATATAAATAAATTTAAATTAAATCATTTGGATGCACATGTAAAGTACTTTGTAGTGTAATTGTTGTCTCTATCATTGTAAACAACTAAACCAAAATGAATGTGAACATGAGTAAATGGCATAATCTCACTCAAGATTTCATGACAACTGTGGTGAAGTTGTATCGTGTTCAAATTGTATGGATGTTCTAATTATTTGAATTTTGTTGGAAAAATGATCAAACCTATTAGTACATTTAAATAATTACTCAAGGATAAGGATTGTGGTTGGAAGAGGAAGTGGAGGTTGTTTCTTTTTCCTTTGACTTGGGTCGAGTGTTAAGTTATATAAATTATTGTCTTTAGAGGCCATTTTCTTTCTAAGGTGAAGATTCTATAAGTTATTTACATTGTAGTCTATTCTTCACGGTATGCATGTGTTTCACTGTTTTCTTTATGTTTTTGGAATGTGACGAAATAGATAAGGGTATGGGCTGAGGAGGAATACTTGTTGTGTTGGTTTGGAGGTTGATGCGCATGTTCTGACTTCTCGATTCGATGCTGACTGTGAGAGCTTCCTTTTGGCTGGGAGGAACTACTTGAAATAGAAAAAAGACCACCAAAGAAGAGTTAAACAATATATGACAGTGGACTGCCTAGCGTGTGTTAGATCCAGGAAGTATGATATTTCCTAGAAGGTTGTCAATCCACTGTTTCATAAAACAAACATGTAATAACTGAAATGCGTACATAAACGAATCTACTGCTAGTATTCTAATTTGGGTACCTCAGATCACTATCAGTGTCGATCTAATAAAATATTAAAAAATATGCAGGTCAAGTCTTCCGGTCAGGTTACATGTTGTTCTAGTGGTCTGTAGGTCATAGACAAGGTCTTGGTAGGATTGGGTGAGGTGCTTGGATTGTTTTTAATAGGTGGGTGGTTGTTGGTTTACACAGTATTGGAAAACACAGAGACCGACGTCGGTCTAGGTATGATTGATCACGGTTAGGCAGAACCGACAACGACTATGGGTAACCGACGTCGATAGAGGAGGGCTGATAAGTTTCAATAAGATTTGCTAATAGGGCTTGAGATGAGGTTAGGTAGAGATGACAGAGGGAAAAATGAGGTGTATGGGGATCTTAGGAACACTCAGAAATGTGTAGACGTCAGGTATAGGTGGTTTTATGGTGTGGGTGGAGGAATGGTTGGGTTTACATACAAGTAAATGGTAGGGAAAATGGGAATGCAAGCAAGAAACTGCGAACAGTCAATAAAATAACCCAATAGACTGAAGTAGAAATAAATGATGCAGGTAAAAAGTATACTTACTATTTTGCAGGTCCAATGGTTATGTGGTGGTGATGATTGGTCAGTGGGATGGAGCTTGGTGCCATGGTGATGCTCCCCGAAATGTTACCGTGAGTGCAATACCTCTAGATCTGTCTTGGTGCCGGCTATGGATGTCTATAGGTACGAAAAGGCTCTGGTTCTTCCTGCATGCAGTTCTCTCCTCCTCTCCTTGATCTTAGAATGTGCCAACCCCAAAACAAGGTTGTTAAGGTGAATAAATGGTAACTGACGTCGGTTCCTGGTTGACCGACATTGGTTTCAGAATGACCAGCGTCAGTTAAGGTGGGATTCCCTAGGTTTACTAAAAATGGAAGATCTCGCATCATTTGGATTAGGTTCATTCCTTTATCCGCGGATCAAAGTGGACGTTACATTTTTATGAACGGAAAGGTGGTTAGAGGAATAACAGGCCTTGATTTTTAGGTTTGGACCAAGTCTTATTCATTTATGGAAACATGCTATGAATAGGTCTATGGTGAGGTGTCTAGGTGAGGTGTGCATTCATTTGATTAAAGTAATTAAATTAATAATGGGGTGAGGATGGGTATTAGTTTAATTATAAATAATTAAATTAATGTTAATGTAGGGTATAAGGATCATGGTTAGGTGAATGTGTTTAAGTTGGTTCTTCAACAGGTGACCAATGGGAGTGTGACCCAATTTTGGTGTCTACAACATGCACCAATCAACGACCATTTGCACCAATTTTCATATCATTTCATTAATCATGCTCTTACGGCTATAAATAATCCTATACATATCTATTTTTTGTTCTAAAATATTACTTGTTATAATTTTTAACAAGCTTGGACCTATTATTCATCAATGACCTATTTTATTGGAAGCTACTTACAATTTGAGAGAGGAACTAAGTTTTATCAACTTCCCAACTAAGTAAATTGATATCTTGAGGGATGAGTAGTGCCATGCCTTTTTTGAGAAGAGAATATTAACAAAGGCACGGAAATTTAAGATCAAATTTAGTAAAATAAGATCTAACCTTGTACAATATTTTAATCTTGTGGGTTTATTAATTATTGTTCACTACTCTTTGTAGATATCATGAATGTAACTTCTAATAATCCCTTGCATTCATGTTGAGATTCTATGGAGACAATGGCTCTAACTGTTATCATGTTCAAAATTTGGACAAGTTAGGATATGTTGTTAGTGTTACATGGTATATATGTATGCAAAATGTGGAAGGGTCAATGCATGGTGTTGTGTCCCACTTGTTGTCCCAAAAATGTGATGTAAAATAAGAGATGCGCGGTTTCCAAAGAGGGTTCGCGCGAACATTCCATTCGCGCGAACCCGTTTCACGCGAATAGACACGTAAGCCGTTATTTGCCGCGTGGTGAAATTGAAAGTGTTCGCACGAACACCGTGTTCACGTGAACGACGTTCGTGCGAAAGGTGTCCGTGTGAACCCACCTGTTCATATATTGGAGGTGCTGCGGAGGAAATCATTTTCCTCCGCCCCGCCTCCTTCGCGCGAAGTTTGTGCAACCAACCAAAGAGCCCACCACACCAGCGAGCCCACCAGCGACGAAGGCCAGCAACGACGAGCCCAGGTATGTTAGCGAAATCGTACACATTTTTTTAGTAAAATTGTAGCCACTAAAATACCATTTTTTGTAAAACCCTGGCAAAGTTTTTTTTGGTAAAACCCCATTTTTTATCATAGAAATGAATTGAATGTGAAGGTCTACTCTGAAAATACCTGGTTGGCCATTTTGTATGCTACATCCTTGTTACTTGTAAATGGTCTCTTTGAGAAACTCTGAGGGCAATAGGCAATATTTATACCCTTCCATTATGTACGTCCAATCAGACAATAAAAAGTATTCTTTATCAGGTTCAGAGAAACTTGTTTTTTACAATGGACGATTATACTGTAGTTTCAAGCTAATTTATCTAGCTTTATTTCTATTAGCTTTGATCCACAACTAAGGAAGAATTCATATGGCTGTTACCTGTACATTTTTCCAAGGGTCCTCTTGGTTGCCCCCGTTGTTCAATGTATTTTTTGAAGGGCTTCTTTTATGTGCTGCAAATTGTAACATAAAGGATCTTTTAGTTTCTAGAAAAATGAGTATATTGTGTAGCTCACACAGCTGCCTATGCCATACTAAGATCCCAATAGTGGCATAATTGTTGATTGGAGCCGAGATTGTAGAGTGCACTGCCAGAATAATGCATATCATGGAGATATTCCATTTTCACAAACCTTAATACTACTGCCATGAGATGATTTATAATGGTATATCTACACTAGACGTTTTCTAATGGTATTCATCCTAGTGGTAGTTTCTAATGAAATGGTTCAGTAAAATATTTTATGGTTCCAATATCACACATTACATCAAGGGAACTGTTATTATAATGTTTAAAATAAATATCTTGATCTAAACTTTGTGTAGAAACCTGTATTAGAATTCCTATCCTAATTTAGTGATGTAGTGTGACTTCTAAGTAAACTCTGTGATAAAAATTAAATTAGAACACTGTAAATGAAACTGAAGGGGTAAGGACTACTCACACCCTTTCTGGATTATGTTGATTGGCTTCCACATAGTCCAATGTTGTTGAGACTAATATTCTAACTAATTGTTATGGTTAATTTCACCCTAACCTGATATCCATTAAGTTAATTCTGTCTCAGGAGATGTACGGGTTATCAGAGATTACATCACGAACTTCCGATAAGGAAAGTCGTAAGTTAAGAGTCTGTTGGAGTTTTTATGCAGACAAACGGAAAATAAGGGCACATTATGTAAACAAATGTTCATGTCCTTTATGTGCCCCTTTGATTTATCCTAGATTTGTGGCCTCTCAAGGCCAATTTCCAAATAATGACCAATTACCGTTATACTTCATAATGATGCTACATGCTGAGGTTCACTTAAACCTAAAGGTGAACTATTTAGACATCCCTAGTTATTTGGGGTAGGGGCGTGGCTGTATTAGCCACAGGAAGGCATATAGAAAGGAGGGAGCTCCTGCAGTTGTTGATGCGTGACAGCTTGTACCAAGGCCACAACCATTATTATCAGGCTTTCAGGATGTCGCAGCACCTATCGTTATGACTGCACATGAGGGTGCTATCGAGGGTCTTGCTGGCATTGCTCGCCAAACCCAATTGATCTCTTCTGACCGTGTGGGTCAGTACCTTCAGAGACGCGCTACTAGCAGTGGAGGTGCTAGTAGCATCAGTGATGCACACAACAAGGTATACGCTCGTGCATCTTTGATTTCCCCAGATGACTTTGAGCTAGTTACAGATCCCGCTCAGGCACGTCGGGTAGGACGCATCATGGCTGCTGACTTGTTGCGTGCGTATGAGGTGATTGCTCAGCATTGCAGCATTCCACTATCGGGGTTTTTAGATTTTATAGAGCAGAGTGGGAGTGTATCTTCTAGTCAGGGTACTACTGCCGCTGCTACAGATAGACTTCCTGTAGCTGGGATTGTCACACCTGATGTTCAGCACATTTCTGTTCCGGTGTGTGAAAATTAAACCTTTAATATAATAAAAATTTATTTTAATTAATCATTACTTTACAATTTATTAATATTAAAATTAAACATTTACTTTTGTGTTTAGGCTTCTGCTCCAGTGTGTGGAGCTTCACAGCCCACACCATCTACCCGCGTCACATACACACAGCTCTTGACTGAGCACAACATGGATCTCGATGTTCTGTGTCTGAGTCAACTTGGGTTAGTTGGCGACATATTTGCTGGTGTTGAGGTCGTGGATGACAATCCCATACATTTGGAGACGCGTTCCGCAGAGGTCTAAATACATGTGTTTTAATATAATTAATATTTAATCTAAATTGAAATGTTAAAAATTAATGAACTTTATTCAAAAAACTTATTTATCAACTTCTTAAATTTTATTTATTTTGTTTCATAGGGATCTACGGGACAGAGATCTACGGGTAGCGTAGATACTCCCAACATCCGCGCAGGGACAGATACTGAGGTAATCAATTGTACATATCAGTTATATAATGTATTGAATTAATCAAGAAATTGTTGTAGATTTTTGCTTATATATTTTAATATATGGTACATGCTATATATAGTTTATGACATGTATGTTCCTTTTTTTTAACATGCAGGGTGCAGCAGAGTGTAGTGAGGGGTCTGACACTCGCCCTAGTGCACGGAGGAGACTTCAGTGATATTTTATAGATTTCAAACATTTTAGACATACTTCTGGAGATTTTAGACATGTATATATATTCATACTCATTGTAGACATCATTATTATATTTTGATATATGTCTTAGACACGTGTATTATTAGTATATTTTGATATATGTCTTAGACACGTGTATTTACAATTATGGATGTGAATATAAGACACCCCCTTATCTTTCATTTTTGTCTCTTGATGATATCATAATAGGTATATAACTAGCAATCGCATGTGTTTCATGAGATGTGAACGCCGAATGGTATATGTTATTTGATTTAAAGGCATAGTTATCTGAGTTTTGATGTGCTGCTTTGTCCATCTCTTGGCGTCCTCGGTCAGTGTCCATGCAGTCTTTGCTGTAATTAATAATTTAATAGTGTTCTGTGTCACTTTCATCTGCTATCAACAAATCCAGATCCTAGGATTACAGACCTTCCAAACTTGTGCAAACTTGTGCATTTTCTTTCTTTGAATGTAGGAGACAAGGCATGAAGAGTTTGAGGTTTTGCACAGCCTTATGGAGTTTTGCGTCCTACAAACATTTTGGAGCTTTTACACCTTTGGGTGTTCTTTGTGCACCTGTTGGCAGGTATCACTCACTTTTACACCCTTGGGAGATTTTGTTCTTTTGCATGCTTGTCAACATCGACATAGTTGGAGTCTGAACAACGTGGGCCTTAATTCATTTTCTTCACTCACTGAATGACCGAGCAACCTGGTATGTTTTGATCAGACGAAGATGCCCCAATGACTAATTACCTACAAACTGGATGAGCTAAATCAGCTGTAATCTGATTTAGTTAAGAAATCTTTGCAATGGTATCTTTCTTTCTTTCTTCCACCTAATTCTATAAATAGAGGGAGTAATGGATGTGTAAAGCATCTAAGACATACTACAAGGAAGTTATAAGTAGCCATATGATCCCAAGAGATCAACAAAACCAGGGTAGTGAATTGAGAAGTAAGCAAGCACCTATAGAAGTGAATAGTGAGTAGTTTAGGTTGCATTCTAAGCTCCATTGTCCGAGAAGTTGAGACTGGTTCAAAAGTCTTGCATGTTGCAAGCATAGCTAGGGTAGGTCCTCAGGGGTTGAAAGTCTTTTTTGGGCATTTTTGCATAAATTGTCATCAGACTGTAGCAAAATGAGAATGTATCCTGCCGGATTTTTTCAGTTTTTTCTCATTGAACATTATAAGAATCCTTTATTGTTTCTCATGAGGTGCATAGAGATTTTGCTTGTTTGAGATCTTCCTCTCAAAATTGTGGGCTGCGTGATCTAAGGCATCTCTTAATTGAGACCTATAACACAACTGCATCATGAGAGAAGCTCACATCTCCAAGGTAGCTGACATTTTGGAGTTGCCAATACATTAGCAAATATGCAAAGGTACGTCTTTTGGCCAACAATCCAAGATGACGTTTCAAAATTCATAACTGGTGAGCTATGTAGCACTACCAAACCAAATAATATTATAAGTGGGGAAGGTTGGGGTTGCATAATGACTTTACCAGTTCCCTCTAGGCCATGGGAGAACATCCCCGTGATTAGTATGGGGAATTTCATATGTCAAACAATGGGCATTGACTTATTTTTGTTGCAGTCAACAATTCAGCAACAATATGCTTTCTTAATCCATGCACACCATCAATGGGCATGAAGCAGCTGAATTGTTCTTTTACCAATGTTTGTATACATCTTGGTTTGCCTAACTCCATTATTTCCAATGGAGATGTAAAGTTTCACGTAGGTTTTAAACCACTTTGTGGTGAAAGATAAAATTTCTGATTGTCAGATTATATGGATACTATATTTATTTGTGCACAAGAGAAGAATATTGTGTAATACAAGTGGGTTTACAAGACTAATTTCACTTCGATGGTTCAATGAAGAGATAACAAGGCACGTTTGGTGGCCAAGGTTTTCTCACAGCAGGGGACTAATTATTGGGAGACTCTAGATGCTCAGAGAGAATCATTCAATAGAATTTTTTCACTTGCAGTCACATTTGGATGAAAGGTGCATGGTGGATGTTAAGTGTGCCTTCCTTGATGGCAATCTTAAGGAGGAGATATAAATGGAGCAGCCACCAGGGTTTGAGAATCATGGTGAGGATTCCAAACTTGTGTGCAGGCTTGGGAGATTGCTCTATGGGTTGAAATCAGGTGCCTCAGGCATGTTATGAAAAGATTGATAGGTTTTTTCTTTCTTGTGGCTCCACCAAGTGTGAATCTGACCATAATGTGTATGTCAGACATGTTGATGGTCAGTGCTTACTGTTGTTCTCTATGTTTATGATATTATCATTATTACTGGAGATATTACTTCTTTGATACAAAATCTTAAGGATCAGTTGAAGAAGACTTTTAAGCTAACAAATTTAGGCATGATACATTACTTTTTGGACAATCTAGTTTGCAGATGGAGGGGATTCTCATCTCTCAACCTAACATGCACTAGATTTACTAAATAGTTCAAGAGAGATAAATGCAAACATTGTTCTACACCGTATCAGTTAGGAGTTAAGTTGACAGTGAAGATACTAATCCAATAGTTGATGCTATTTTGTGCAGACAGCTTGTTGGGAGTCTTTTGTACTTGATTCAAACTAGGTCAGATCTCTCCTTTGCAGTTGGTATAGTTTGCAGGGTCATGCAAAAGTCTAAGGAGAGCAACTAGAAAGAACCTAAGAGGATACTGAAGCATATTTAAGGAACTACTCACTTGGAAATCATGTACTCCCATGAAGGCAATCAGCGCTTGGTTCGATATACAGACTCGAATTGGGATGGAGATGTGGATCAAAAGGCAGTCTACTTTTGATAATGTTTGGTATTCCAGGTGATTTTCCATCCATATGTACAGTGATAGTTAGGGTGCTATTACAGTTGCTCACAATCCATTCAAGAGGTAGCTAACAAAATGCACTTCATTCAGCATAAAATTCATAAAGGATTTAAGGATTTGAGGTTTGTGAGTGAGATCCAGATTGTGGACATCCTCATGAAGCCGCTTGTTGAGCCTAAATTCATTCAGTCATGGAAGTTGCTCATATTTTTTGAAGTTTTCATCAGGGGGGATGGTAACTGCATCCTTCAAGGGAAGTGTAACCTAGTGAAAGCCACTTTACTTTAGGCCCTTTGAGTAGTGATTTAGAGGGATGTTAGAATAGATATATATATCTGTAATGGATTTAAGGATTTGAGATTTGTGAGGGAGATCCAGATTGTGGACATCCTCATGAAGCCACCAGTTGAGCCTAAATTCATTCAGTCACGGAAGTTGCTCGTGTTTTTGAATTTTTCATCAGGGGGGATAGCAACTACATCCTTCAGGGGAAGTGTAAGCCGGTGAAAGCCACTTTACTTGAGGCCCTCTGAATAGTGATTTAGAGGGATGTTTGTGTGTGTGTGTGTGTGTGTAACCAGGAATTTTGTGTTTCCTTAGTTTATGGAATACATTGGGAATTGTGTCAGCAATGTAGGCTCTTGAGTGGTCAACTCACAATACAAGTTATTATACGTAGGTTTATTTATGAGAGACATAAGCTCATTTTACTTCACACCACATTATAACATTGATTCTTCTTTGTTATTGATATATTGTGCTGTTACAATCCTTAGGGGATTCCAGCCCAATATATATGTCCTCAAGGTATGACTCTTTGCATGTTTGTGGATATTCCATTTCTGTTAATCATGGAATATTGAACATTAACTCTAACATTGGACATCACAATGCAATCAGCTAAATGTCAAGACAAGCACAAAATAAATATAGTATCCATGTAATCTTGACAATCAGAAATTAATACAAAGTATTTGAAATCTGTTTTCCATGAATGATGTAATGATTAATCCATATGATTTTATGAGTATTAAATTTTAATAAGTATGCATTTTTTTTTTTAAATTTAATATTTTTAAAAGTATATTGTACGAACATAACCGCAGTATCTCATAGCCGGGAGTTTTAAAAAAATTGTTGTTTCAACATACTGAACCCATACTCGTACCCGTATCCTGACAGTCTAGACTTCATACATAGCCTATTGTTCCCAATATATTTGATGAAAGATAAAACATATTTATATTAAAAAATAGTATACAGTGAAAAAAACTCAAAGAGGAGGGAGTTCAAGAGTACTACAGAATTTCAGAGAGAAAAAGCTCAGAAAGAGAAAAGGAAACTAAGATCCATGCACAAAGACTATGAACACTATACACATCAGCAGAGAGTTACTCATCATCAGTTGTCACAAGCCAGCAAGAATGGCAAATTATCCTCCAAGAAAGTCCTGGTGGCCCATTCTTGGCTAGAGGAAGAGGCTTTGAGAATGAAATATTCAGCGTCCATGTGGGTGTCAGCATTGGTGGTTCCAGAGCAAGTATCCTGCCATTTTGCTGGGGGGCCATGGATATCAGAATCCAACATTGCAGCATATTATTCCCAATATATTCCAACTCACATGAACACCAACTTAAGCATACCATAATGAAGCAATGGTATAATATTTAGGAAAGCATGTGTCTCCACTCTCCAGTTATAAGTTAATGACTGACTAATTTATCTTCTCTTATGTGTACCAAGTGTTAAAACTTCTTATTAACAGCGAAACAGGTTAGGAAGTAAATCAGGAAACATTGACCTTTCAGTGAGTGGAACTTTAATTTGGTGATCAGCAGTGAGAATGTCTATGTGAGACAGGGGTTAAACCTTATTGTCAACATATATACAGGAACATTAGTTAACAATAGCTCTTGAAATAGAAAATAAATGTACTAACACAATCCTTATTCCATAAAGCTTATAAATTTAAACATAACTGGTAATAAATTTTTGTGAGAGGATTTATGATATTATAGGTCTAAACTTGATTAATAAAATGCATAAACTCTAAACACTACCAAGTAGTTAGCTGGGATTGAATAGGAGTTTATCTCTCTGCATGAGCAGGCTAATAACCAATGTGATCTTGAACACATCACAATAAACTTTGTAAAAAAAATGCATGACATAAAATCTCTTTGCCATATTAGAAGATTGCAAATATTACCATCCTTTTTACCAAAGGTTTGGGTTATAAAGTATGGTAAAAACATTATTTAGAAATTCCATTACAAACATTATTAGAATAATGTATTATACATGGACATACTTCAGAAATCTGCTTGGAAGACAAATGATTTAACTTTTTTTACTCATCTTTTGTGCATCGCTCTTGAAACGCTTGGTTTCATCAAGGTCTTGGAGGCTATTGGTTGGCACTTGGCACAGAATGCTGCCATACTGGATAGTTGGGAAACAATGTCAATGATACAACTTCAATGGGATATTCCTGCTATCTTGAGAAAGACAACATGGGGACGTGCCTATAGTTGAAGGTGCTTCTTAAAATTGAAGAGATCCGGTGCCTTCTAATACATAAAACTCCTCATGAGTCCGATTACCATTAAACATATGTCATGCTAGAAATTACAAAACACCAATCCAAATGTAGTCCTTCCAACAACAACTAGTGGCCCTTCACAGTATAGCTTATCAACTCAACAACAAGGAACCAACCTCATATATTGTGTTCTTTGCACTGATAATGTGTTGTATAGCATGGGCATATCTTATGGTATGCAGTATACTAAAAAGTGTAACATATTTAAGATGGCAATAATTTTGTCTTAAGTGTAACAATTTCACCATGGTAACTCCATATCTAGCATATTGTTCCCCAGTAGATTCTAATTCACATGAGGGCTAGCTTAAATATATCGTAACGAAATAATGGTATAACATTTTTTGTTTTTGATCAAAAAGTGTCTTCTATCGATAATGCATAAAAATGCAGCACTAGTGGTACAGATAAAAGGTGGATGAAATCAAACCCCGAAAGACGGCATCACAGCGACCGAGAAATCTCACAAAAATCCTTACGAAAAACAAGTATCTAATACACAATTAGATAAAGGTACTTTAAAAAGTCACTTAAGCTGTGGCCATGGGTAGTGGATGCTGCTGCTTTCCCAGCCGGCGGAGGAGTTTCTTGCCCCATTCCCAGTGAACCTTGGTGGTGTCATAGGAGGCATCCAGCATTGCAAAACAATTGTCTAAGACTGCCTCGTCGCTCAGTGGTTTCCCTCTTTCATCTCTGAAGCTGAGCAAAATAGAGAGAAGATCTTGATTGCTAGACACTAATACTATCCTTCCAACCTTGGATCTATAATTTTAAGCAACTTCTTATTATTGTACAGAAATGGTCAAGCCCACTCTACCAGGTTATAGTCTCTGCTTAGTCTGGTCTTATCCATGGATGTCCTGCGAAACAACAACTCCAGTAACACCAAAACCATAGACTTCAATGCTAACTGTTAGGTGACTGGTCATCACATACCTAGGAGCTGCGTAACCATATATACCCATCACACGAGTGTAAACATGAGTCTGGTCTCCCTCCTAACCATTCTATCAAGTAGAAAGTTCTGCTGTATAATCTGAGTCCAATATAATATTGGATGTCTTGAAGTCATGATAGATAAACTTGCCTTTCCAGTTCATGAAGAAAAGCAAGTACTTTAGCAGCACTAAGTGCAATCTTCATTCTTACTGACCAAGGGATAGGAACACATACTTTTTGGAATAGATGGTTTTTGAGATTGCTCACTAGACGGTTTCATGTTTATATCTACTTTTGGACCATTTTTATGCATACAGTCTGTTTTTGCAGAGAATTCATGTTTATGTGCGAGTGAAAGTAACTTGGATCTTAGGGCGATATTGTCTTGCAATCAGTCTATGTAAATTGATTGGAAATACCTGTAAGTGTTGCTGAAAAATGGCAACATAGTGAGATCCAGATAAAAGAAACAATGAATACTCTTATGTGCTCTCTAGAGAAACCAAAAAATTATGTTAAGATTTGTTGTCTGCTTCTTAATTTTATGGAAATATTGTTATAATTTTGATCAATTTATATGTATTAGAGACTCTTTCTCTTGATAATTCATGTTTATGTGCTGGTGATGGTAATTTGGACTCAAGGACAAAATTAATACCTAATGTTTTAATTTCTGATTCATAGAAAGTTATTCCATACTATTTATGTAAAAACTTTTTGTTACAGTTATTTCCAAATTCCCCTGGAAACACAACCATAGTTTGATAGGCATAATTTGATAGACAGGTCAAGTACGACTACATGTACCTCAGTCTGGGGGTCCCCTAATGCTCTTTTATAAAACTATAGTCATCTATGAAGTAATTTTGACCTTCATTGCAGATGCTGGCATCATTGAGCTACACCTTACTGCCACGCTTCCCATTAGAGATTCCATTCTGCACATAGAAAAATTCATCCATAAGAGAGGAAAAAATTAGCAATGCTCGGAAAACTATAACCATATAGAAAAATAGAAAACTTGCGACATTTTAAGTGTATCTTTTTAAAACCATGCTTCTGATATAGCATCAAAAGACCAAAAGTATTGATCCCCCATAAAAGAGTCAAGCTCTCCTAAATGCAAGGGATTTGATCCCCCATGAAAGAGTCAAGCTCTCCTAAATGCAAGGGATTTTATCCCCCATTAAAGTGTCTCGGATTTTCATTTCCAAAGGAAAGAAATCAATTGCAACAAGTCACATATTTTGGTTATATTTTTGTTTTCCCACGTCCCTGAACAACCCCGGATTTTTTTGTATAAGGATTGATAAGGGAAGAAGAGTCTATGACAAGAACACAAAAAACCCGCCAACAACAATGAACATGGAGGATACATACCAATGAAAAAGCTAAATCCGCAAATATAGAAAGATTCTTCCTTTCCAAAAAGAATGCGAGATAAATAAATACAGTACCAATATCCATCCACATCATAAGAACATCATGCCAAGGAATTCCAAAAGTGCTGAACGGTCAAACCTTAAGGGAATAAACTCTTTTCGCAGCTTGTAACATCTCCAAGCCTCAAATATTTGCTCTAGTAGGACTACACAGAGACAACAGAGCACATATCCTTGGGGATTGAACTATGGTGAAGCCTAAAATTTACACATTAACTAGCTCTTCAAACTCAGCCCACTTACAATTTGAAACGATTAACCAATACGCGGTATAACCATTTGAACGATGTTTAAATTTTTATGGTAAGCCTTATACTTCTGATTACTTTTTCATTTCAATCTGTTTTATTCCTACTATTAAATATTCTATTAAGTATTAGTTCTGTTGAAAAAAGAATATCAATCTCTTATAGGAAAAGCTAGACGTTTCGTACGGTAACGGAATGGCTGTGGGTACGTTGTAGCAATATCATTTTTAAAAAGTAAAATAATATGAATGGATATAAAAATTTAAAGAAAAACTACAAGCTTTAGTCTCAACATCATAAAAATAATAGATAGCCAACAAAAGCTTATTAGTATATGAATTAGAAGCCATCAAACAAGATTTATTCTTTGATTTCTGAATACAGAAGACCACAAAACATTAAATCTACAGTCCATCTATAATGGCTCACAAACATTCACTTACTGCGGCCCAGGGAAAGGTTTGGGGAGGAAGGCAATTCTTTTTATAGATTGTTGGAGGTGGCCTCTTGAAGAATTACCTTTGAGCCACTCACATACGTCAGCAAAAGTCATTCTCATATTCCCTATTAGGTTGTCAGTAGAGGGAGCTATGAAGCATTTCTGCAGAGCATGTAGTAATCTAACTGAATGTTATAGCCGAAACAAACATATTGTTGACGGAAAAGAATGAAAACATATGTGAGCGGAGGAAAAAGGGAAATTGAAATGGAGATGTTGCAATTGATCCATAATCAGCCTATCATGAGTCAATAAATCATGTTTATACCATACATACTTCCATGTAACAACCATATCACAATACTTGTAAACCATAAACCATCTCACAACAAGTAAGAATCACAAGTATTAAACAACTTTATTGTATAGTGGTCTCCATAGTCCCTTCAAGTAGAAAATACAATGCTATCTAGCTTAATAGTTTATTACCAACAAGGTTTAGTAATTTATTCCATGTCCTTCTATATAATACCAAGTGGCTCTGCTCGTTGTTCAATGACTTGTAAAAGTTTTTCATGGTCTTCTACATCTAGTCTCCATTTTTTGCGTTTACTATTTGTAGTCTTCACCTGCTGCAATTGTAACCCTATAGAAATTATGTGATGGGTGTAATGATACACCTTTTTGTCTGGTTTGTAATCAACAAAGTGAATCCCACTTTGGAGGGCTTTCACTTGTTGTAAGTATGTTCCCTGCACTACAACTGAGCCAGTAAAAAATGTTGTCACTTCACTTGTTATTTCACATGTTAGCTTTGTTCTCTCCTCTGTGCAACGCAACAAGTAGTACTCCACTTTCTCAATATTGGCTTCTTCAGCAATGACTGCAAATACATCTCCTACAACAAAATGCAAAGAAACATTCAATGATCGGATGTATAGTATAAATTATATACATATATATTTAATTATCAAATTATACTTGATCCTTTCAAATAAAACATACCTTGTTTAACTAGCCCAGATATGTGGTCATAATCAGTTGAAATTAATGGCACATCTTCAAAACTATCATCATGATCTGAGCCATATGTGTCATCCACAACTAAAGGAACTTGCTTCCACTCACCTACATACCCATGTTTTTGACTATTGCACTCTGAATATGATTTGTTCATGCATTCATAACAAAAACAAGAATAATCTCTTGTACAGATTGTCCAGTTATTACTATCCATAGTCATCAAAGAGTGCAAAGACCTAGAATTGGGAATCCTTTCACATCCATACTTTGTCCTCCGATCAATACCTTCATTTAATCATGCTCAAAAGATCAATAAAGTTTAAAACAAACAACAAAAATTAGAATAAAAAAATTTAAAGTTAGTAACTTGTAGTTCACTTAATAAATCACATCAAGATTTACATATCTATGTTTTAAATGTGCATGTACCTGTTATCTCCCAAAATACTCTGTGTGGGGTTGAAGTGTGTGATGTTGAGTCCTGTGAGGTTGAAGCCTGTGAGGTTAAAACCTGAACTGCAAAATGTTTCTTACACCATTCAACAACGGTGTGGGCATCAATTAATCGATCTCCCTCATAATCAAAGCTTTGTTTCTTTAGAGCACGTTTGATGCATGCACCCGCACCATCGTGTTCTCCCTTCCCATGACCACTCTAAAAAAAACTCCATAAATGAGGAATTTTGTGATGACGATGATAACGACTGAGTGCAAAGAAAGGGCGAGAGGATTTGAATTGTGATGCGCAACCATCTGACCAAACAAAATGGTGATCTATTTGTATTCCTCGCTGATGAAGATATTGAAAGAACAAACCAAAACAATGTTGCACAAAGTGGGTGTCATGTTCTTTGTCATCACTTATATAGAAGTGATACTCCTTCTTGATCATTCGCTTCACATATGTACTTTCAACCCCATCCAAATCCAATTGTGCATGCCTATAAAATACTTGAACCATGATAGTAACCTGGTCAGTATGATAATACTGTGTTTGAATTTCTTTTTGATGAGAAAATGAGTAATTCTCAGCAAAATCAACCATGGACAATATGGAACCAATAGGGAATGTGTCCCTATTAGTCTTGAATTGTGTAGCCTGCCACTTTGAATAGTGAGAATGTTTGATGTACGGACTAATTAAACTTCGGAAACTTTGCATGAATGTAGCAATGGGGATTTCCTCTTCTACCAAATCCAACCTGGTTGCATCTTTTCCAAGCCTTGTTGAATATTTTATGTATTTGAACCTACAAAATCAATTCATAACATGGACAAATTGTCATGTATTCATTTGCAGTAAAATAAAAATCAAAATAAAATCTAACATCCAAATTTAAAAACATAAATTTATATATATCACCTCTTGCAAGCAACCAGGTTAACTGTGTCCAAATCTTCATTTGTTTTTGGCAATAATTTCAAGTCCCCACACTTGTCACAGACACCTTTGATGCAAGTCATACGATCATCAACATGATCATCAGATACGTTGCAAATAATTGAAGTTATGAATTCACTGACACGTGTAGGTGGGGCAATTTCTTCTCGTAACTTTCTATACACCTGAAAAAAACATAGATTTTGAAATACATTAATTTTAAATCACATGTCTCAAAAAATGATATTTAAACAAATTTTAAATATATAGATATAAATGAAAGCACGCCTCAAAATATATATACATTGAATCTATAAATTTTTATGTACCTGATAGTGATAATCAAACTCAACGTGATAGCGACAACAACATGTGTCAAGGACTTTATCAGCTCGCACATACCAAGGCTTCAAATTTTCAAACATTCGTTGTCCAATCTTAACATCTGGATTTTCTTCTGTAAACTTTATGTACATCTCATGTTGAGTTATTTCAAGCCAATGTTTTATATGTTCGTCATAGTTATTGCGAGTTACCCTATGTTTTAAAACATCCCTCACATTCGGAGAAGGACGAGTCCTCTCAGTCCAAAAATCAGAAACTATCTTCACAATATTATCCTCTATTTTATCAGAACGTGGATTTCTACACATTAGTGCCCAATTTCCTTCCATAGTAGAGTCATCCAATGTCTTCCTCCTTTTTGCATACCTGCTAACCGTCTTTCTAGATAAACCCAATGCCTTGGCAAAGGCGGGTAACATGATGATTCTTTGTTGTATCTTCACTTACAACTGAAGTTAATATTGCTCTACGAGAAATACTCTTATCAGCAGACCTAGTTTTTGTACCCAAAGAACTTATTCCTTTAAAAACATTCCCAAAAAATTCTTCTTCTACACGTTTTGAATTTTTCCGTCCAAAATCAACACCTAACAATTCTAATGTTTCCTTCATATCAACATGATTCAAGAATGTAACCAACAAATGTGCTCTAGCAACTGTAGTCAAATTAACAAATTCACCATATACTATCTCTACACTTTTTGTTGTTTTCTTTCGTGATAGTGGTTCTTGTTCGGAAAATTCTTTTAATTTTTGTAAATCCATCTTCACCAAGTGTTTCACATTCTTTTTGGGAAGTAATTCCATAACTTTTGATATCACTTCAGCATAATGTTGTGCATCATGATCTGTGTCCATAAACATACACATGGGATCCTATCAAAACCCTTGCCTTTACGCAATCTAAAAAACATAAATTATCATATTTAAACCTTAGAACTAAAAAAAATATTAGGATCTATCAAGGGTTTCTATACATATGTACCAATTTTTGCAGCGTTGTCTTTCACTTGTTGTGTCTTCTCTCTCTCTCTTTGTGCCCTCCTACGAACAGATCTTCTAGCATTCTTCTCTGCATTCTCTTCCTCGGTATATTTTCATTTCTCATTCTTTGCATTTCCCATGATTCATCCACTTCAAAAAATTTCACCCGCACACATAAATCGTGAAAGATTGATCTGAATGTGTAAGAGTAAACTTGATACAAAACTATATGTGCATGCATGCATGCAACTCTATTTATATACAAATCTCAGTAGAAATTATGTTATTTTTAATTTTAGTTTTCTATAACTTTAAAACAACTTTTCTAAATTTAATAGAATTTATATTTAATATGTAAAACAACTTTTCTAATTTAATATTACATATTTTTGGTTAAAAACAATTTAAAAAAAAAAACACACTTACTTTAAAACAAAAAAAAAATGTAAAAAATTAAATTTAAAACATAAAAAGTGAACAATATTAAGTAAGTAACTTGTAAAATATTAAATTTAGAAGGCGAGACGCAATTGCGAATCATTAAAGCTAGAAGGAGACGTTTTGGCAGCGCTTTGGTGGCGCAGAGGGGGTTCACGCGAAATGGGGTTCACGCGAACCCCATTCACGCGAATGGGATTCGCGCGAACCCCATTTCGCGTGAACCCTGCTGAGTGGCAGTGACGTGGTGCCCAAATGGCACATTTTGGCTCCAAATCCTTTTGGGGGACAATTGTGAGCCAAAATCTGCCACTCGGATGCCACGTAATCAGGGTAAACGAAATAGTTAACTTACAAAATTTTGACACAAAATTCATATTTTTATTGGCTTTCTAAAAATGTAATTTTCATTTTTTAAAAATCTGTTTTGCTATTTATTTTTTAATTTTTACTAACATACGGTATTTTAGGACAATCAATAGTACACAATCAACCAAATTTGAAAAATAGTACAATATATCAAAAAAATTTGAAAAAAATATACTTAGTATTTGTTGAATTCTTCTTCTTACCTGTGAAAAAAAAAATTAATTTCGATATAAATATTAAAATTTATTGGCATTGAAATATGGATGCCATTTATTTTAAAATATAGTTACTAAATAATTAATTAAAAAAAATATATAAGTAAAAAAAATATGAAATTTTGACAGCACGTCAAAATTATAATCTTGAACATATATCTAAAATTTCATAGTGAAAAGATAAGTTTTCATTTTAAAAAACCACCGGGGGACAGTCATTCCTCTTTAATAACATAAGAAACAACATATGAATAAAATTAAGAAAAATACTAGATTTTTTGCCAAATATTTAAAAAAAATATATACATGTATTCTACACTCTAAACACAACATTTCGTTAGTTCGTAGAATTTCATGAATGTGTACGGTTTTGTGGCTATTAACTTTAGAAAATCAATTAAACTAAAAATTCATGTTTACTAAGGTACAAACCATACCAAAAAGTGGGACATTTTATCTTAGACAGGTTATGGCTATGGTTATGGTTGCCTATAGAAAGAATAACATAAAGCAGTGTACCATTTTTGAGGGCATGTTTGACGACAACACAACTTCCCAGTTTCATGTTTACAAATGCATTGATAATCTATTAGATTTTACATTTGTCATAGTCTTCTAGAAAATATACTTATCAACATGTATTCAACAAATGCAAAAGATTTTTGTATGCTCACAGAGTGTTAGAAAAAATCACTGTGAATAAATGTCTTCTTTTGGAATAGATAATAGTAGCTTGCAGAAGACACCATCTTCCTCAAGAGACATATACAATACCTTACCAAATGCAACAACCAGAAATCCAATTCAATCGCTTCACCCTTGGCATCATTCTTTCAAATTATGCCAAACTGGGGAGTTTGGACATAGGATAGAAATACATAAAAAAATGAAATCCCTTTTATCAAATGTTGTAGTTGTGAATGTTCCTTAATAAACATGTTTGTAAAATGTGGAAGCATTCAAAAACCATGCCAATTATATTCCAAAACACATAATTCAAATGAAGTACCATAAATTGTGATGCTTTCCTAATATGCTTGAAATGGTGTTTTTAACAAGACTCAAAGGCTTTTCAAAGAAATGCCTCAACAATTTGGTGTTCTCGATGAGGATTTTAGGTTTTTTCTTAAAATTTTAATGCCTCACAAAATTTCTTCATGGTTGGATATGCACAAAACAAGTTTGTTGAAAAGACCTTGGAGTTTTATAAGACAAATCAAATGGTTGGTGTGAAACCCAACTCAACAATTTTTGCCAGCATACTCCCAACATGTAAAAAATGGGACCTTTGGAATATGGTATAGACACAATACAGAGATCCATAAAAAAATACTTGAAAGTGGATTATTTAGCTATAGATGTTATTGTTACAAATATATCCTTCACAAAAGTAATTGCAAGTGTATTATTGTCACATCTTGTAGTTGCAAATGTTGTACAATATATATGTATACCAAATGTGGTATCATACAAAAGGCTTGTAATTTTTTAACAAAGTGTGAAATACACATATTGGTCTTATGGAAAATGATAATTATAAGATATGAAATACATGGTTATAGTATGCATGCCTTCGAGCTCTTTGCGGTCAATGAGAAACTCTAGATTTAATTGTACGCATGTAGGTTGTGATTGTGTTTTATCTACACAAAAACAATGTAGGCCTAATAAAAGATATACACAGATATACTTAAATCGAAGTCCATAAAATAATACGTGTTTTTTGTGTATGAGATAAACACATGCAAAAACATAGAAAATTTGAGTAGAATTGAAAGAATTGTCTTAAGGGGAGTGATAACATTTAACGATATAACTTTAGAGTGAAAATTTGGAATGAGAGGTAAAAGAATAGGAAATATAACTCATTTCACAATGAAATTATATCTCTCCAAATTCTATACCGAAGAGAAAAAAGATAATTAAACATTGACATGTTTCCATAATGAGATGGTTAAACATCAACATCCCTTTCAACATAATTTAGAACGCCTATACAATTAATAATAATATGCTCTTGAAAACTTCTACAAACAACTTAATTAGATATTTTATTTTTAAAAAAATTACATATTTAAATTATTAATAAAATTTTATTTTAATAATATCATTTTTTAATAATTATAAAATAAAAAGACAATATGAACATGTGTTCTAAAAATGTATAAACCTTTTTTTATGAAAATATCTTCTAATTTTATGAATCCCAAGATTAACAATTCTATTACTTAATCATTTAAAAAATAAAAAAAATATAATTCACAACTTTAAACTGCATAAATATCGTATCTTTTTTATGTCAATTTAAGTTTTTAAATCATTAAATTGGATAAATATCCTTTCTTTTATGTCAATTTTTTCATTTTTTGAATAATAGAAAATATTTTTCACATGTTAATATCACACACATCAATAAGTGAGTGAGTTGACAGATAATCGTAAAAGCTGCAAGAAAATTCACGCACCGCATTGGTCAACATTGAAAGACATGAACTTGGGTTAAGCTACCCGTAACCCGAGGTTTATAAGTGGAAGATAAACATGCGAATGTTTTTACAAACATCATTGCCCCATTCGCACCATCCAATTTAATAATAGGAGGGTTTTCAACAACTTGTGTTTAGATTCCTCACTTTTTATTATGTACTAGATGCCAACTTGCTCATACATGCCTTAACTCGCCAACCCCACTCCATTTAACCACCCTGGTTTAATTACTAAGCGAGAGAGAAGGAGAAAATCAGATTTGATTTGGAAGCCTTTGGAACGATATCTGATTTGGGGAAGGGAAATTTATATTTTAATCTAATTTCAAGAGGCACGCACGCTTAATATGCATGAAGGCGACGTACGCTAAGGCAGGCTCAGCCGCTCTCCCCCGCCGTATTTAAAAAAGAAAGTGTTAATCTGTGTGAAATCCGACATGTTTAGCACCATAAGTGCTGTCTCTTTCGAGGGTTTAAAAGGAACCCTTTTTCCACCGGGATTCCACTAGCCAGATTTTGGAATATGCTTTTATCTAGAGGAGGAGGAAGAAGAATTGGAATTGAAGGCAATGGCAATCTTATATTAATTAAATCGCAGTCCCTCCACGTGGGCTCATACGTGTACGACCCCACACTCATCCGATGGACACAGGCGACACGTATGACGGCTTCGTAGAAATTCCACGAGGCCTGCGTGGGGTCCGCGGGTATGACGTCAGCACGCCAAAGTCGGCGAAGGGCACGAAAGCGGCCCTACCCACTAGGAGGCCGACGCGACGGAGCTTTCACGGCGGCTCGCCGTCAAAGTCGTCAAGAAAAGAAAGCGACGCGCGCGTTGACGCCGGCGAGGGGAAAAATTCGCGAAGACTCCTAAGGCGTAGCGATGTTATTCCGAAGCCTTTTTTGACGGGTTTAGGTCGGTTGAATCGTGTGTGACTTGTGGCGCAAGCTCGGGGGTGGGCTACGGGCCCATGGGCGTCCGCCTCGGAATCTCCGGATAAGCACAATAATACCTCTTGTTCGCTATTCTTCATGCTGTTTTTTTAACTCGGGAAACGGGGACGGAACGGGAGTCGTGTATTATTCGTTCAAAAACGGCCGTCGGATGGGCTTACGTACCCACCACGGTTATATGAAAGGCGGGCAATGCTATTTTCTATGGAGGAGCATTCGGAGAAGGTTACTTTACGGGGACCTTTTGACCTCTTCCTTATTTAGTGTGGCGTTTCCAAGGGTTTCCATTTTTATTTTTTTAATATAACAAAAATTGAAACAAAGGAGGCAAAGGCGCGCTCCGGGTTGGGTGGTTATAAAAATTTTGATCGAGGAAGGGTTTTATGTTTTTTCTAAAGAGGGCGAGTGGTTAAGCGAACTTCAAGAAGGGTTGAAATCCAGAGATTTGCGCCGTCGGGAAAGAAGAAAGAAAACAAAGAATTTGCAGACGCTTTGGCCTCTTCTTTAACAGGTAGGAGTCGAGTCGCCATTAGTGTCCTCATAATTAGAAAGAAAAGAAAACCCTTAGTTTTAATTAGCGGCTGGAGACGTTTTGGTTTAAGGGGTTTCATTAGGTAATGCAGGGGAATTTGATTATTGGTTTGAATGTTTGTTTTTCCGTTCTCACAATGGCTGTTTTTGAGTGCAGCGAAGGTATCTTTACAGTGGACGAACTGGCTATCGAAAGTCACAACAAATTTAGTCTTCTTAAGACTAGAAGAAAGAAAGTTATGGTATGCCTATGCGAAAGCCCTAATTTTTAAAAAAAATTATTCCCGTCCTGGCTGTTAATTTCTTGGAGGCCTGCTAAAATTACGGTTTTGTTTTGGTGGGCAGGTTGGACCGATGTTGCCGCGGTGCAGTGAGCAGATTGGGCCTCCTTGGCTTAGGCCTCTGCTGGAGACGAGCTTCTTTGTGCCCTGCAAAGTCCATGGCGATTCCAGTAAGAGCGAATGTAATATGTATTGTCTCGACTGTATGGGCCGCGCATTGTGCTCTTATTGTCTCGGCCACCATAGGGACCATTTCATTGTTCAGGTGCGTACCAATTTCAGCGGCTGCCCTTTATTTGAAGCAGTTCTATAGGCGGCTCAAGTTTTGATTTTTATCTGATGTGCAGATAAGGCGGTCTTCCTACCATAATGTGATTCGTGTTTCAGAGGTTCAGAAGGTGTTGGACATAACCGGCGTGCAGACATATATCATTAACAGTGCGAGGATTGTTTTTTCTGAACGAGAGGCCTCAGCCCAGGCCAGGGAAAGGCGTCACGAACACCTGCGAGATTTGCGCCCGGAGTCTTCTCGATTCATTTCGGTTTTGCTCGCTTGGCTGCAAGGTACTTATTTAGAAAGTATCTCTGAACTGCATTTGATAAGAGCATGAATTCTGCATTTGATTAGAATGTAGAAACCCACCACGAGCGACGCTATCGGGCATTGAACTTGGCAGTTGAGCAGGCTCTAATTAGAATTTCGAGACCAATCACTAATAAATGAAGGAATTGGGCATTTAATGAGACATTAAATTTTGCAGTTTGCCGACTTTACTTAGAAACTTGCCATGTTCTTCATTTATTGAAACAAATGATTTGGGTTTTTTAATCAGACTATAAATTTTTGCAGCTGGCAGGAATCGAGCGTAGTAGGGACGCGACATTCATTCTACAGGCAAGGCATCCGAGAGACAGAGACGCCATGATTATGCGAGCAGGAGCATCAGAATCAGAAGATTCTTCAACCCACAAGAGGCCGAGATTAGCCAAGAACTTATTCCACCGTTTTACAGAAGATAATATGAATGCAGCAGAGATTACGTCGACTTACGCATCACCGTCTTATCCAGAGTTCACGTTCAACGATGATGCTGCTGCCAAGTTTCATTACAGCAGCCCCAATATCAATAATGATAGTTTCCACGACATTTCTCCTCCCACGCCGCCAATGGTGATCAACCACAGGAGGAGGCGAAAGGGAATTCCTCACAGGGGCCCCTCTCAGTAGTTAAAAACGTATAGGTCTCTTAAACACCCCTCTAAAAAAGATGCTTTTTATTTTGTCACAAGCATGTTTCTTCAGTTTAGACGGCGATTGTAGATACGGCCGTATATACGCTTAATGTAAATACATAGAGCTTGAGTATACAGTCGGTTGGGTAAAAGCATATATCAGTATTTATACGGTCGGTTCAGGTTGGGGCAGCGGTCTAATAAGTAATTCTGGAAGCTGCCGATGTGTGAATAAAGTAAAATACGTATGTACGTATTAAGAGGAGAGGGTCACCCTGGAGTTTTCCGGAGGTGGAGGTGGTATTTACAGTGATAATGTTCTGTGTATAAATATAATAAATGTATACGTGGAGATTCTTTCAATGTCCAAAAAATCACCGCCTGGCCGGAAGCAAAGATGGTCCGTCCATGTCCATTTCCATGTAAACTTGTAATGTGTATATAAATAATATTAATAAAAAGTTTATATACGTCACTGGCGTGAATTTGTAGATGGACTTTGAATGCTTTGCAAGGATTTTATTGGAGGATGATGCATGGTAAGTACCGACTTTTTTTCAATTTAGGGGCTGAAAATAATGCCAGATGGATCATCTTAGTTCACTCATCCAAACGATTATCTACCAATAATAAATCTCTAAATGCACCCATCTACTAACTATTTCTTTTTGAAAACAGAGGAAGACGCTGAATTCGTGCCCCATCCAACAACAAATGACAAATAAGCTTTGTTATTATTATTTCCCCACTAGGTGGTTGTTATCTAATGGGACAGTTGTCAACATTTATAAATTTTAATATTATATAAAAGAATATAATATAATATTTATATATTTTAAAAATTTATTTAGTTGTGTCTTTGGAGTTGGCTCAATATCATCTTTAGGTGATTTAAATTGTGAATTTAAATTTCGTGATTTACTTGTAACATGTGTTGAAGACTAGGTACATATCTTATATTTTAGAGTTTTATTCTTCAAAAACTCAGGATACCAGATTCTTAAATATTCACTGATCCCTAAATTATCAAAAAAATAATAATTCTTCAATTAAAAATCTTTTTGACTTTTTTAATTTTCAATTAAATTTTGCTTTTAATTTTGTATGGTGTAAGAAATGCACGTGAGACAATGGTGCTTTTGAGTTTAACATGTGAGGGTAGTGGTACACTGAATTAATAACTAAATCTCTTAACGACCAAAATGGTCAAATAATAATTATTATAAACTTTATATTTTCATATTATCAAATATTTTCCTCCCAAAAATTAGTTTAAAAAAAACTATTTTACAATTGTGTTTTGAGAATTTCTTTAAAAAGTCATTTGAAAACATTCATAATGTCAAAGTGTATATTAAGATACGATACGATATTATATCTCTCTTAAGACATGATATGATATTTTATCATTTTTTAAAGTGAAAATATGGAAAGTGATTTTGCATTATCACTACATAATAATCATAAGCAAGTGTAATTAAATCTTAATAAACATAAAGTATATTTAATTATAAGATATCAGAACACCTACAATATAAGAAATTAGGAAATAATTGAAGTGTTTAGAAAGATTATAGATTTTGGGGTCTTATTTGATAATTATTCTTTTTTGTGATTTTCGAAACAAATGTCAATAACAAATAGTAGAAAACGTGTCGACAAAAGATAAATTGAATCTAGAAAATTTGAATTGTTTGACCAATTTTCATGTTAATGAATATATCAATGGTTCACTTTTTCAAGTGCAATGCATTTTGCTTACTAATATAATTAATTGGTTATGATCTTCGAAAAACTCAATCTAGTTTCCCAATTTCTATGTGGATCATTAGGAAATTGTACTCCTTGCTACAAGCCCTAATTTGATATCAACACTCTACTAAATGGTAAATAAACATGTTTCAAATTTGGGGGTCTATCTCAATAATTCCCTTTTTGGAATAAGTCTTGATATCAACACTCGATGCAAGTCCCAACCCTTATCTTTTCAAATGGATGCAACAAGTAGTAAATGCTAGATGTTCTCTAAATGCTTGAGTAGTTCTTTTGATATGGGATGAATTAGAAATAGAATATATTTTCTACTACTACAACCTTAAAATAAACCTCGTGTGGGTCATTCACTATCCCTAAATTCATTGACGCACCTATGTATGTATTTATAGATTTATCAAATTCAAATTAGGAACTTATTAGCACTCAAGCTAACATACAACGAGCAAGAAAAGTGATAAAAAAGGATGCAAAAGTGTCGACAACGTAAATGACTAGGGTACAAAAATACATGACAAGGTTTGTATAGTACGAGATTGGAAGAATGCCCCAAAATATTAGGAAACACTATTTTTTACTTTTAGGGAGTTGTACAAGAGAAAACAAATAGTCATTTTGTATTTTTTTAATGTTTTTGAGTTGACTGACAATATTTTCAAGTATTTGGGATAAAAAGCGAGGTTGCAAAAATAATTATGGGAAAAGAAAAACAAGGTGAAATGAACTTAGGTTCAAATGACATTTGACAAGCAAAAGATAGAGTCACGAGAAACAATGCAAAGTAGAAAGTGTGAAAAGGCATACACAACACAAGAGGAACATGTCAAAAGTTGATCAACATGCAAGGAACATGCACCAAGGGCCTAATGTGGACAATCATCAAAAAACACAAATACATTGCACCATTGTAATTAACTACCTACCCCATATCAAAATTAGGTGTCCACTTAATGCCCCACTTTGATGTGTGTGTGTGTGCACATATCAAAGTAAATCAAAGAAGCACTTACACGTGAATGTTTGGCTACAATCACCTCACCATCTATTGAGAGTTCTCGAAGTTCGTAAGAGATCAATAATGAAGTGAAAGTCAAAAGGAAAGGTAAACTGCCTAATCTCTTTAGTGGAGGGCCACAAAGATCCTGGGGCTAGCATCCATGCTCATTTGTTTGGAAAACGGTGTTCGTGTAAACATATAGAAAATGTGTGCAAGTAAATCAATGTCTATATACATGTATAATCGAAGAACTGATGAAATCAAGAAATGATGAGATAATATGAATGAATGCAATTAGTTGTGCTAAAACTGGTAAAGATGCTTGCGCAAGCTCATGTCTCAGACTATGTGTTGAATTTGAATCTAGTCTTAAGTGTGTCTCATAGAGAGATTAAGTAAAAGGTGTTAAATAATATCTTATGATTGCTTCCAAAGAAATGTGATGTGTAACATCATGTGACTATTTCCATATGTGCAAGGGAGAGAATACCATAGACGACACAAACAAAATAAGTAGGGTATATGCCCCCTTTTGAGGCGTGAGATGAATTTCTGAATAACGTATCTCAAAAAGAAAGGAATTATATAAGTCGTGTGCTTGGTAGGAATAATAAATCTCAAATGTTAAAGAGTAAGATATCATTGTGCAAATATGTAACACAAGGAAATTGCATATGTAGACTTGAGCATAAGGATGATAAAAGAGTCATGCCTCAAGTGGGTAGATGTAATCAAGATGTAGTTAATGCAAGAACAATCGTAGGATATGCACATGTAGTGCCACAAATTTGGTAGAAGGCATGTGGCAATATCAAATTTGACACCTCTTAGGAGACTTGGACCTCTAGTGCACATTTGGCTCTTATTGGCATAATTTCTCCCCTTTCTGATTGCATCTGCATCACCTATGTCACTTTCAATTTTCCTTTACAAACTCTCACACCCATTTCCAATGTTCCTATGACAATCGACACACCTTTGCAGACTTACAATTGTCCATCCTGAGTGGATCTCCCTCACTTTTTGGAAAAAGGACAAGTTTGGTTCCATTGAACCCAAACCCACGACATATTTCACATCTAAATTTGTTCCCTTCTACCCAAAAACTAATTTTCCAAATGGGAACTTTCTTGAAATCGGCCCAGGTTAAAGTTTAGGTTTGACAATGTAAGGGAAATTCAATTAGAGTCTACCATATAAGGAAAACCGCTAGAGGTCATTTTACACATCACTATCACAAGAGAAACTATTCATTACTCATAGAGATCATTACTACTTAGCTATACACATCCTTGAAAGAACTTCAAAGTCTATAGCAATTTAGTCTAAAAGCATCTTATTGAATCTTAAGCATATCCAAAACAAAGGTGCATGTTACTATATATGTCTTATGCCAAGAGAAGGTATTATTTAATTGCACTAATTGAGCACATAGGGAGAGTGAAAGACCATCACTCCACTTGCACAAGTAGTAGATCTTGCATAGAACTACATAATCCCTTATTCACATAGATATGTAGTGTAGTGCTTTGCTAAAATTCCTCCAGAGGACAATCTTTTCCTTTAGAGTCCAAGGCTTCCTTTTCATATTCATTTGAGTTTTGCTAGGGTTGCAAGAAAGGAGAAGAATCTTGAGGGCCACACATCATTGCAAAAATTTTAGTGAGGTTATCACAAAACATAAAGAAATCAATGCACAATACAAGTCCCTCGTGATCAACACATGACAAATTTGGTGGTGGAGGACAAGTTCCACAGTCAAACATGTACCCTGATGAAACCTATCTCATGAATAATTCATGATCTCTAAATTTAAAGAACTTTAAGTACCCAAATCATAAACATATATGTACCAAACAAAGACTTAAACATATGCAATACATAATAATAATAACAAAATATTAAAAACATATATAATAAAACTAAACTTTGTATTCCCAATGGATAGTTCAAAGGAACATCACACGCAACAACAAATTGACATCCTTAATAAACAGTTTATTGATGTAATTAAAACCTCTACAACTGAAAAGAGAGAAAAAATAATTATTCATTAGATATTATCCCCAACGTGTACGTAATGCTAATACTTCATTAAAAACGAGAAAGGGATTTAAAAACACCAAATGAGTTAGGCAAGAAGACTACGAGCAGGTATAAAAATCGAACTTCTGTAGCTTGATTTTAGTGGTTCAGATTGTACGACTGGCCCAAAAAAAAAGCAAAAGACAAATTTTAAAAATATCAATAAGTGGGTCGTAAATAATTACAACCTAAACAATGAGTGATGTTTATGTTTCTTCACATTAAAATCTTACACCAAAATATAGAGTAGTCGATAACAATCATCGTATGTTTAATAATTATGATTTTTCGATTATTTTCCTCCAACAAAAAGAAACATTGCTTTATGACTATTAAAGAGACACCAATTAAGGTTGTTATGAAGTAATCAATTTGGTTATTGAGTATATTTATCCATGTCAATAAGAGTTCTATAATGGTAAATAGGAGTGGTGGGGTGTTATAATTTCTGTGTATAAAGAATTAATTTATAAAATTTGACATTTATTTGATTGTCACGGGATAATTTCAATGTTAAATTTGAAATCTATTTTAATGTCGCTTACAAGGTTTTTCTTTTCTTTTTTGAGAAGTCAATAAAAAAATCATAATATCTCGGCTGTAGAGTGGAGTTTAGAGCTTTTATTCCTCATAAGTATTTGTTCCCGCTATTTGATGTCATTTATCACTAGTTTGTACAAAATTTCAACGAAAAATAGAGTTATTAATCAATGTGGTAAAGGTAAAATCCAAAATAAAATTGTTGATATTTGTATCTATCTGCATTTTCAGATAAGTGTACCTAAGTTCTCCGTACTAATTCTAATTTATACACCATTAGAATCTAATGAACCAGTATGCTTAGCCACACATATCTTCTTAATTTAGGCCAATAAATGTCAATGAACTAAATGTTTGACCATGGTGTATCTCTACAAATGAATGAGGATTTTATAGTTATAGAAGGATGGTAGGTCAATTTTTTTTTGCAATATCATCTATCAATATTTTCAGATAATTGTACCTAAGCTCTTCTTACTAATTCTAATTTGTACATCATTACATTCTAATGAACTAGTATACTTAGCTACACATATCATCTTAATTTACACTATTAAAAGTCAATGAACTAAATGTTTGACCATAGTGTATCTCTATAAATGAATGAGAATTTTAGAATCATAAAAGAGTAGTAAGTCAAATTGTTTTAATATCATGTATATCCTTACAATATTGGTTATCATTTTCCCGTATATATTTATGTGAATAGTGTCAATTTTCAATATTATTTTCGTGTCATATTTCAACCACTTTCATACTTAATTCCTTGCTGTTTTTTTGGAATTAATGAAAATGTTGCTAATTCTCCTTTTCGAACCAAACCACCCAAAAAAATGCCAGAAAAGGAAATGGAGGTTGCAAGGTAAAGTTGGCTTTGCCTTTGGAGAAAAAGTCATATGCATAGTAAAAGAGACGGCCTTGTATGTATGATTGGTGGACAGGTGCATTTCCCATAAAATAATCTACTTAAATATGGTAAATGAAGATCATAGTTGTGATCCATTATAAGTGTGGATCTTTTTAAATAAGATAGGATCGAATGTGTTCGGTTTGGTGGCGACTTAAAAATGTGCCTTTCTGTGCAATAAAGTATGCAAATGCATCTTCATGCACATTTATATTTCATTCCCATTTGAAGTTAATATATTAAAAGGTAACGTGGTGTATATATATATATATATATATATATATATATATATATATTACAATTACGAGATTAGTTAATTGTTATGGTGTTAATATATGTGTTTATTGATTAATGATTTAAATTGAATTTTTATTAATATGTATTTTGATATTATCTAATTTGTGTTTTTTATATTTGTGATTTTCAACATTTTTAATTTAATGTGAATCTTTTGTGTCTTTTTTAATCAATCCTTCACTTTTCTTTATTTGGTCTCTATCTGTTTTTTTTTCCTTTTTTCTTTTTTTGGTTTTCTCTCTTCCCCTAGATTTTCTAATGTTATGGACATTTTTCTAGAAATGTACCTGTATGGGTGTGGTTCTTTTTGTTGTCAGCACTTTTTGTCCATGATTTGGGTGCCTCAAGGTTTAGGCCCTTATTTGTTGATCATTGTTTTCGGTTGTGTGTTGAATGCAAGAACAATATGGTCTCAACTCGAATTCAAGAAGTCTATAAAAATAAATGTACATTAGTGCATTTTAGAAACATGGAGCACATACAAAGATTATATCCATATACAATTTACTAGTTGTTTATATCCATTGAAAGATAAGGGTTTAGACACTTGTGTTACACCAGATTGCTTGTTCAATCATATTATAAGTATATATCGATTGTCAACTTATAAAACAATTTAAGGGCCTAATAAATATCAAGGAAGCCAAAGTTTTCTATCATTTAACATAAGCCCTTAAACATATTTGTTTTCCTTCCACATTTCACACACCTAAAGGTCAAAATAACATTTTGAAGAAGAAAAAATATTTTCCAATGACTTGTAACGATTTGTTAAAAAAGAGCACGAAGTTTTTGAAAAACATAAAGTAATGAACATATTCATTAATTCTCATTCACAGTTATAGATAAGCGTCATTTATATACTTCTATAGCTATGGCAATGCCATCTCCATACTTTTTATTTTAAATATTTTATACATAAAAGGTCTAAAATGGATCAAAACTAAATACAATTTAGACATACAAATAAGAAAAAGCTTTGTCAAAGACCTTAAAAGGCATATAATTATAATCAGTGAGGAAGAAGATGTTGTGCTCTAGGCATATGAAGGTCACTATTTTGAGTTCTTGTGATTTCAATAAATGGAGATAAAATGTAGTCAAAGTATTGTAACAATAGAGAATTTTCAGGTGAGATATTAACTAGGATCATGCGAGTAACGATTTCTATCAAACGGATGGAAATTTTGAAAAAATAACTTTAAAATATTAAACCAAAAGTTTTGGAAGTTCAGATAAATGGTACTAACTTATCCAAAGATGGAAAAGTTAATTGGATTGCATTAAATTGTTCAGTAGTGCACGAAGGCTAGAGATGAACCAAGTTGCACATACATATGAGCATGTAGGGGTAATCAAGTTCAGACGGGTTTTATTTTCCAAGGCAGGGAACACACTTTTTTGAGGAACAACGTGCCAAAAGAACAATAAAAAGACAATATGTGTAAATGAGGTGTGTTGAAGATAATTGTTACATTAATGGTTGTAACTCAACAAATCACGAGTGATAATTTAACACAAATCATAGACTTGTGAAGAAAGGAGTATCGTGAAAAGTTTTGAGGGATGAGTTGTCATTGAAAGGAATGTGGGACGTTCTTATAAAATTCCGCCTTGCCATTTATAAGAGGACTGATTATTATGTTGCATTGTAATCACCAAACAAGCTAGCTTTAGGGTTTATGAGATACCATTATTGGAGTTTGGCTCTATTTTGTAAATAACTTGCACGTTGATGTATATATACTTTGATTATGAATGAAAATAAGCATATTGTGGGGGACTTAGGTCTATTATTGAATGGCGATGCATGCATGTGTTTGTTCTTTATATTTTAGAATAGATATAAGTTTACATGATGTGTGATTAATGCCTACATGTTCATCAATGATTGTCACGAGGCTTTGGTTTGCATCTTCCAACCAAACAAAACCTAGATGTAATATCTCTTTGTGTTTGAGATGAGAACTCAAGTGAAATCTTTAGTGATAGGAAGTGTATTATTTGTTAGGGCTCACACATGTGGTGCATGTAGGTTATGTGAGCACAAGAAATACCCTAGAATAAGTCATTGGAAATAGGATGTGGAAAGCAAGTCCATATAATAAGTTGAAACAAATCTATAAAAACTAGGTAAAATGGAGCACCTCAACCACAACCTTAACATTCTTTTAGTGATACAAACATAACCAAATCATAGTGATACAATTTTGGAAAATATTGAATTGATTTGATGATCTTGTTCGTTTGCTTTCGGGCTCCGAAAACTGTCTTCTTTTCTAGATTTCATTATGAGTCATTATGAAATAATTCTCCTTCCTTAGAACACTAATTAACGTGTAACACCTTGCAAACTTGTTAAAAATGGAGGTAGTTAATGGTGGCATGTGTTATCCCTCCATTATTATCAAGGTATTAGGAATTTGAACCATTAGGCAATCAACACAAGTACATTGCAATTCAACAAGTTCATTCTGGTGTAATGTAAGTGTTTCAATCTTTATTCTTTAAATATATGCACAATAAGAGTAAATGTTATTTACTTTTTTTTAAATGTGTGAATTTTTCTGTTCGCATGTAGATGCACTTGAAATAAAATGAATTCCTATAATTTAATTGTGTGTCTTTTCAATTATCTCCTAAATAGACTAATGTATTTATGTATTCATATATTTCTTGAATTCAAATTAAGACCCCATTGGCATACATATTAATACAAAATGAACGTAAAATATTGATAAACATGGACAAAAAACTGGGAAAGACCCAAAACAAAAATTAGAAGGATTGGCCAAAATTTTGATTAGTATAAGTACAATTATGGAAGGTGTGAAACTTGTACACCTGATAAAGACTGTGCTAAAAATGTAATATGTAATGATTCCTCTAATTTCCAAAAAAAAAAAAGTACAATTATGAGAAACCAAATGTATACTACTACAATTTTAGATAACTTCTTAAAATATCAAGAAACTAGAGGTTGAGAGAAAATAGAGAAGAAAGTAAATATGATCAATTAAGGAAAACTAGAAAGTCAAATGGAGAGAAATAAGAGTCGTAAGGAACAATATATATAGTCAAAATTTCATTATAATCAATTATTCGCCTCGAAGACGTACATAGCTAAAAGTCTATTAAAAAAAAAGAAAAAAGGCTGAAAGTATGAAGTATATATCTTTATTTTTAGGCAAGTCATAAGTCTCTCAAAAGCACACAATTTCCTGATTAAAAATTATATGATAAGATTTTGTGAAGAGGTAAAACTTACTGTGGTTAACACAAGTTTAAGAGAACAAATAATAATATAATGGGGAACAAATATTAAATACAGGTCAACTTCATCGTAAGTATTTATAATGAATTTTTTGGACAAGAAGATATGTTTTAACTAATCTTTACATGAAAAGTCCCAATCAACATTCTCATGAAAATTACAATAACTTGGCCCTGCTTTTAAACCATGATGTCAAATTAATTAAATAAGGTTTGTTGCGAAGATCCGCAATTCTTGTCATGGTTTCCAAATGGGGTATACGTGGAAATGATGAGAAACGGATGAGTACAAGAAAAGCAATATCCCCTAAATCTTTATTATTAATCGTTTATTATTCTAAAATATGCAGTTAGCGTTGATAATTGATTTTTTAAAAGATTTGACCTCGCAGTTTTCGATGCCAGCAAAGACTACCTGGAGCGAGGGCTATTCCAAGGTTGTCCATTGTCATTATTTTATTAAAACTTTGTCTTTTTTTTTGGTTCCATTCTTGCTTTTAAAAAAGGGAACAATTATTATGAAAGAAGAGGACCCCTTCCTTTCTACTCTCTCTATGTTTTTTTTTTACCCTGGGGGAGAGTTGTTTTTATCCCTTTTTTTTTTGTTTACTTTGTCTTTTACATTAGTACTTGCAATAATAGAGCTGTAATAGTCATGCTGATAATAAAATATCAGAATTTTTAGAATCGTCAAAGTAATTTTAAGATGTACTAAAAAGGTATATATGACTTAGTTAATAAGGCATGTATTAAGAGATAATTTAGAAAATGTTTTTGGTTTTATGTAATCACCGGGGAGGAGAGGGGAAGGCTAAGGAAGCAAATATATTGATAGCATAACCAACCAACCATTATGTTAGTCAAGAGGGCCATTTCTATAACGGCGTCACCCCTATTAGCATAAGGACCATGATATACGAAGGTTTATTTGTTACCACATGATAGGCCAACCAGCCAATGTCAGATTAATCTATTGATTGAATGACTATTTTTAGAGTCTTAGAAGCACTCTACAAATATGCATAAGAGGTATATCTGACTTGGGTAGCAAGGCAACAAACATACTTATCCCACAACCAATCAACCATTATGTTAGCGAGAGGGCCACTTCCATTGTGACCTTACTCCTATTGCCATAAGGATCATGATATATTTGGGTTGACATGTTACCGCAGACCAAGACAAACAACCAATGCGGGAGTGATTTTTTGATCGAATGTGGATTTTTGAGAGTCGTAGAAGCTATTATAAGATGCTCTGAAGTGTCACAACTAACTTGGGTAGCAAGGCAACAAATGTACTTATTCTGCAACCAATCAACCATTATTTAGTGAGAGGGCACTTCCATTGCGGCCTCACCCCTATAGGTATATAGATCATGATATATTGGGGTTTATATGTTACCACAAAGCATGACAACCAACCGATGCGAGATGATTTTTTGAATGAGTATAGATTTTGAGAGTCGTAAAAACAATTCCAAGATGCAATGAAGAGGCATTGTGAGGATCCTTCTGCACATATTTACGAACTCAGAAAAAAAAAAAAAAAAAAAAACAATGAAATGAATTTTGGAAAATAACTCAAATAACTTTTAGATCGCAGGCCACTTCGAGGGGAAACCTCCTTTGAGAAATCTCAATACAATAATATTCGTGGATGCCTTCATTGGGCTTCAACACTTACTTATATACTAATTCTATTCTAACAACTACTACTTCCCATATGTGTGGGATAATTCAAATGTGCTCAAGGGACGACTTACAAAGCATATGCGTCCATAACAACTAATACAGTAATAATGCGAAGAGAAGGGTAGGACACAGGATCATAACATTCCCTCCCCCTTAGAAAAACCTTTGTCCTCAAAGCTTCAGATGTGGGAATTGTTGTTGAA
The DNA here is from genome assembly GCA_019776745.2 of Taxus chinensis. Classification (NCBI taxonomy): domain Eukaryota; kingdom Viridiplantae; phylum Streptophyta; class Pinopsida; order Cupressales; family Taxaceae; genus Taxus; species Taxus chinensis. The sequence continues at coordinate 816,787,479 of CM034149.1, forward strand.
TCTAGAATATTGGTTCCCACGTTGCATCTTCGGGTTGCATGTCGTACCATTGAATTAATACTTTTGTGATTGAGTGAGAGTTAAGTTGGCGTGTGCGCTATTTAGGATTGCTTCCGGTTCGAGAAGGATGGAGCATTCATTATCAAGTTTTGGTAAAACTATTTGCACTCTGATGTTGGTTCCAAGAACTTTATTCAAAAATGAGATATGAAAGAGTGAGTGAATGCGGGAGGAGGGTTGAAGCTCCAACTTGTAAGCAAAACACCCAATCTTTTGGAGAACTTTATATGGCCCATAAAACTTCATAACAAGCTTAACACACCCTTTTAGTTTCAGGGATGATAGCTTGTATGTCTATAGATGAAAAAAACCATATCGTTGGCTCGAAAGGTGCACTCTGAGTGGTGCTGGTCATCCTACTAATTCATTCAGTTCTGTACCATATGGAGATTGTTTCGTAGGGTGTTGAGAATATGATCCCAATTTCAGAGAGCAGTGTCTACTACTTGAATCGATGAACTATCGAGGGTATACGAGAAAGCATTGGTGGCACTTGATCATAAACTACTTCATATGGAGTCATTTTAGTAGAAGTGTGGTGTGATGTATTGTACCACCATTTTGCTAGGGGGAGCCACTTTTCCCATTGGTGTTTTTGTTTTGAAGAAAAGTAACGAAGGATTGTTTTCAAGCATTTATTGACAATTCATGTCTAGCCATCTATTTGTGGGTGGTACCTGGATCTCATCTTTAGTTGTGTGCCTGTGTGTTGGAATAGCTATGTCCAAAAATGGTTGGTGAAAGTTTTTTCATGATCGTACATGATTGAAGAAGGGATTCCATAAAGGCAGAAGATATGACCCAAGACAACTTGTGCGACTGTGGATGATGTATATGGATGGATAAGGGCAAAAAATGACTATATTTGGAGAGGCGGTCTACCATGACTAGGATCACTATTTTCCCTCTAGATTTAGGGACCCCTTCAATGAATATAAATATGTTTCCAGATCTTGGTAGGAATGGGCAAAGGCTCGAGAAAACCAGGTATCACTGTTGTTTCAGATTTTTTCTGTTGGAAGGTATCACATTCGATTACCACCTATTTAATGTATCCTTTCATTCCTTCTAAAAGAAGTTTCGACGTGCCCGCTCATATGTTTTAAAAAATCCCGAGTTCCCTCATGAGGGAGAAAAATGTATCTCATAAAATACAACCTAATGAAGGTATGTACTTGTTGGTCGTCAAATAGGACTTTTAAGAAGAGCAACAGTCAGGGGACAAGAAGTCCCTCCTCTTTAATGGGAGAGGTTCCCTTATTCAGAAACGAACTTATTTACAAATATACAAAACATGATTTTATAGTTGAACTTGGATATTACGAAAGTGTTTTCCACAAGGATCATCAGTTACAAAAGGACTGAGGAAAGGGAATACGAGGGTGAGCAGAAGAGCAACATGCAGGATTATAGATAGCAGAATAATCCTTTATGTATACGAAGTTGCAGTGAATTTAAAACAAGATCGTTTGTACAAGATGAGATTACTAGACACAAAGTTCTGTAAATAATCTTCTTCAGATTCATTAATCAAGGACACAAAGTTCCTTCTTGGTTATACAAGATCACTATACTCGCAATATTTGAAAATATGCAATCAGTGAGACTAACGAACTAGAAACAAATGATCTTCACGAAATTAAAAGAAAACACAGAGATAACAGAGATTGGATAGACAATGAATGGAAAGCCCTTTTGTATTGATTTCTCTCTTATCTATTTACACTTCCAGAAAATATGCCAAGTTCTTCCTCCTTTTTCAAAATGGCGCAAAGAAGGCCATTATATAGCTTACAATTCGGTTACTCCTCGTAACTGTTTCTTTTAACTAGAGAATAGTTAAGGAATGCCAAACGCAATTTCTTAACTAATTACATGGAATACGAAAGGAATGGTGAGAAGAGAGAAGGAAGGGGAAAGAGACAGGTGGCCAGTTCTGAGAGGGACCCACTGTCTTTGGAAACCGCTGCTTGAGTTTCTTCCACGTCTCAGCCATGTCCTTGCCACGAGGGACACGCCAGAATTTTTATCTTGAGAATGACAATGAATATCTTTGAAAACTGATGTAACCGACATCTTGAAAGTTTCGTCCTTCGTAACTGCTTCTTTGGTTCTCCCAAGCCTCCTCCAGGATCTTGATCTTCATATTGATAATAACAGAGCTGTAAACCAGGCTCGGAAAGGAGTTTCAGAGGGAGGGGACATGCACGGGTTTTCAAATTGCAAGGGTTCGAAACAATGTAAGAATTACAAAGGAAGTTTTGCCCGTTACATACCCATTGAGGAGAGAGAAGGATAATTAATGCGCATTTGAATTCATATTTTGAAAAACAGCATATTCGGGAAGAGCGGGAAACTAAGTATGGATGACCTTTGGTTCGCTTGGGACAAGTGAGACGCGAATGCGTGAAACACGCGGCTCGGCTGATTCGGGCGAAACAGGGAGAGGATGCATAAATGCATTTTGGGACAATTGGGATGGAAAAGAGCGAAGTGCGCGACTCGGGAGTTTCGGCCGAAAATGGGACAACTTGCACTTTTTTAACTTTGGGACATTTGGGACATGAAAGCGTGGTTCGAGCGAATCAGCCGAAAATGGAACAAAAGGCCCGTTTGGACTTGGGACATTCGGGACAAAACGGTCCAGAGTATGCGGTTCGGGTGTTTCGGCCGGATCGGGGAACGAATGCACTTCGAAACTCGGGACAGTTGGGACAAAATCGGGCGAATCGGCCGAAAATGGAACAGAGTGCACTTTAAGTTTGAACTTGAGAAATTTGAGACAAAAAGTTCCGGAGTACGCGACTCGGCCGGTTTCGGGCTGAAATTGGAACAGAGCGCACTTTTAAAATTGGGACATTTGGGAGAAGAATCAGTGCGAAGTACGCGGTTCGGGCGGTTCAGCCGAAATTGGAACATCTCGCACAGTAACTTCGGGACACTTGGGACAAAAACTTCCGACGGTCCCGAAAATGGGACAAATTCGGAGGGTTCAGTCGATCGGGGAACAAAATGACACGTTTCGTACTTGGGACAGGCGGGACAAAAAATGTCTGACAGGCCCGAAATACTTACAGAAATGACCCAAAAATTAGATTTTTTCGACTTCAAGACTTTTTTCACACCACCAGCTCGACAGAAAAGACATTTAAACTCAAAATTTTGAAAATTTTTACTTTTGACAAAACGGGGAATTTTGAGTGGACAACAGTTGGCTCCTTCTGGGGGATGACTTGGCATAAATTCAAGGAATGAGACAAGGCAAGAACCTAGACAAACTTGGTGAAGCAGACCAGTGCCTTATCCCTTGGGCAACGGAGTCAAAAATAGACCAACACAGAGGGCAACACACAAAAACAACAGAAGGGAAACACACCAAAACAACAGAAGGAAAACATTGTACAGAATATACAAAGGGACTCCCTAGTCACCTAGGACTTGAACAACTTCAAATACTGCCCACTATAAGGAAGTGGGAGAGGGTGAACCATCCATGTAATCAAGATAGAAAGAGTTCTTACCAGCAAAGTGTCTGATCTTGAAAGGTTCGAGCCACAGGGAATCAAACTTTCCATGGCTACCACAAGGTTCATGTCTTTTGTCCCATAACAGCACGGTATCTCCAACTTGGAACTCTCTGAACATAGCTTTTTTGTCAAACATGAGCCTTTACCTTCTGCTGGGTGAACGAGGTATCTTATCAGCAACCACCTAATCTGTCTTCGTTCAGCTTGTGCAGGTACATGATTCTTTTATCTAAAGCATCCCTGAAACTGGTATCCTCAATGGCCTTCATCAGGTGCAAGGCCGGCAGCTCCACTATTACTGGTAGTTGAGCTTCTACTCCATACACCACTTGAAAAGAGAGACATTCCAATAGCTCTCTTTAGGTGTGATCCTGTCTGCCCAAAGAGCATCATATAGCTTCTTATGCCAGTTTCGCTGAGACTCATTGACCAACTTCCTTATGATAGTCACCAGGTTTTTGTTTGTGGATTCTACTTGACCATTTCCCTGGGGGTAATAATCTGAAGAATGAGCCAGAGAGATGCCATACCCGTAGCAGAAGTCCATTATCTCAGTTGAGGAGAAATTCGAGGCATTATCTGTTACAATCTTATTAGGTACACCATACGTTACCAAGATATTCTCCTTAATGAAATTGCAAACCACTTCAGCAGTAGTGCTCTTAACTGGAATAGCCTCCACCCATTTGGTGAAGTAGTCAGTGGCAGTTAGCACATGAGTGTGACCAGCACTAGAAGCAGGGTTGAGTGCACCAATGAAGTCCAGACCCCACTGTTGAAATGGTTCCTCAATCACAACTAGCTTGAGAGGAAAAGAGGCTAGTTTGGGTTTTCCCACAAAGGTCTGGCAGGCCTCACATTTATCAACCCACTTGGATGCATCCCTAAACAAAGAAGGCCAATAGTATCCTCCCCAGAGTATCTTGTGAGCTGTGACCATTGATGAAAAGTGCCCTCCACATGCTTGATCATGAAAAGCTAAGAGCAACTTTCTCTGCTGTTCCTTGTCCACACACTTCAAAAATCTCCCATCTAAACCATGCTTGAACAAGGCATTTTCCCACAATACATATTGTGCTGACCTCAATTTAACAGTCCTTCTTTTCTTTGGCAGTTAAATGAGAGGGGCATTCCCCATAGGTGAGAAAATGGGCGATGTCAGCATACCATTCATCAACTGAACTCAGGAACAAAATAGTAGGAAGGTCAGCTTTCTCCTCTAGCAACTCATGTTTGGCTCCTTCAGCAATGAGCTCACAAAGAGCTTTTCCACGAACCAGCTTGGTCGGTTTGATATCAATGTCATACTCTTGGACCTTAGCCACCCATTTCCCTCTCTTGGATCCAAATTCTTGCTGTGTAAGAATTGACTTAACAGTTGTATCTGGAACCAACACCATGGAGTGAGAGTTGAGGATATAGAAATGAAATTGTTTAACAGCTTTGACTACTGCAAACGCATGCTTCTCCATCATGGTGTATTTCAACTCATGGTATCTTTAGAATATAGCTCATGAACGCAATTGGTAGCTCATGTCCATCAGATTCTTCTTGAGTCAAGACAGCAGCCAAGGTATTATCTGTAGCATAGCAATAGATGATGAAATCTTTGCTGAAATCGAGACAGGCCAAAAATGGAGTTTTAGCTATAGCTCTCTTGATACCCTCAAAGGATTCTTTTCCTTCAGAATACTAACCAAATTTTTGCTTCCCTTTCATCATTTGAGAAATTTTCAAAGTTAACTCCGCAAAATCAAGGATGAATCTTCTTAAAAAATTGATCTTACCGAAGAAGGAATGCACGCCCTTTTTACTGGTTGGGAGAGGAATTTGCTAGATGGCTTGAACTCGTTCAGGATCAATCTTAATACCATCCTTGGAGACAATGTGCCCTAATATTTTTCCCTCTGTAACACAGAAGACAAATTTTTTAGGATTCAAAGAAATTCCATGCTCTCTGCATCTCAGCAGAACTGTCTCCAGGTGATCAAAATGATCCGCTCTTGTCTTGGAAAACACTGTCAGGTCATCAAGGTATATGACAATACACTTCCCTTTCAAGCTTCCAAAATCCAGATCCATAGCTCTCTGGAAAGTGGCACCAGCATTAATAAGCCCAAAAGGCATTCTCTTGTAGGCAAAGGTACCCCAAGGAGTGGTGAAGGTTGTCTTGTGTTGATCTGCAGTATCAACCTCTACCTGATTGTATCCAGAGAATCCATCAAGCATAGATGACATTTCAGATCCTGTTACTGCTTGTAATATTTGATCCATCATAGGCAAAGGGTAATTATCTTTCAGAGAAGCCTGATTCAGGTTCCTGAAATCAACACAGATGCGGATCTCACCATTTTTCTTCCTAACAGGCACAATATTTGCAATCCATGTTGAATGGTGAATGGGAAAAATAATTTTGGCCTTCAACAATTTCTGAATCTCCTTAAATATAGTGTCAGCTATCTTGGGATTACACTGCCTTTGTTTCTGCTTGAAAGGCTTAATTCCTGGTTTGAGAGGAATCGAGTGCTCCATATATTTTGGCTTGAAGGCTTTCAGATCTTCATAAGAATATGCAAGAACGTCCTTATACCTTCTTAGAAGATCAATTGCTTTTCTCCTTTCCTCTGCTGTACAACATTTTCCAATATTTACTAGCTTAGGGTCATTAGAACTCCCAATATCAATCTTATCATACTCAGCTGATTGCTGAGGTCCAGTAGAAGTTTTAGATTTCACATACCTGTCATGCTTATCAAATAGTTCCTCTAAACTCACCAAACCCTTTAGGAATCTTGTTTCCTTTGAGCTTAATGCACCCTTCCTGATCTGTTTCTTTTCCTTGGGTGACAGCTTGGCCAAAGGACACACTTTCACGAGGCAGGTTGTCACTTCCCTCAAAATACAGTTGTTAAAAATTACCTTTGAGTTCCAGGAAGGAAAGAAAATGCTGATCATTATTGAAAACCTGCCAGTTATTGGTGTTGTCAGGTACACTAGGCCGATGGACCATTTCAATGGTGAATTTTTCCTGAGAGAAATCAGGATGAGGAATCAGCAGTGACCCTGAGACAGCCAGTGAATCAGCCCTGCTGTTCTTTTCTCTAGGTACTGCTTCAATAGAGAAAGCATCAAGGAACTCAATAGAATCCCAAACCTGATTCCGATAATGCCTTCAACCTTCCTTTTTTTACTTGAAAAAGGTTTCTGACCTGCTTTACAATCAACTTTGCGTCAGCACGAGCTAGAAGATTCTTTATACCTCGTTCTTTGGCCACCCGCAATCCAAGAATGAGAGCTTCGTATTCTGCTGTGTTATTAGTGTTCTCGAACTGCAACTTAAATTAAAAAGGATGAAGGACATCCTTCTGGTGACACCAGTAGAACACCAGCTCCAGAACCAGCTGAGGAACAACTTCCATCAAATTCTAAAATCCAAACCCCGTTAGGATCTCTAGGAGACACTTTGGGGGGTGGGATTTCGTCAGGGGACATAATCATGTAGTTGCCATGACCCATATCCTCATAGAGTATTTGTGCTCTTAGGATCATCCGTTTTCTGCACAATATACTCAGACTGCTTTTCAGGCAACAACTTCTTCATTTGTCCATTAACAGGCATGAGTGCATGCGACCAGTCCATCTGGATTTCCCCACCCACATCTTTGCAGAAGTTCCTACTTAGCAACATCCCGTATGAAGGAGGGATATCTGCTACTAGGATAGTAACCAACACTTTCTTTTCAGGCAAGGCAGCAAAAGCCACTTGTGCATCTTTAATCCTTCCAACCAGAGGCACTTCTTTACTCTCCATAGAGTAGCAAGATCCATAAGTATGAGTGAGGGTTAAGCCTAAAGCATGAGCTACTTTAGCTGGCATGACATTGTCCGAGGCTCCTGAATCTATGACACAATTACTGAGTCTATGGCCAGCTATGAGAAGTGTTACATAAAATGGTTTAATTTTGTCACCAGGCGAGGTGATAGCAGGTACAAAACTGGGCTTGTGGCGCAGAGGGAGGAGTAGGTAGAAGGCCTTTAGAAGTGGTCTTAGAGTTGGAATTAACAAAGTGGATCATTTTGGCAAAGGCTTTGGGATGGGTTTGATAGTACTCAGCTTCTGAGATTTGTACCTTAGTCTTTTTCAGGTGATCAAAAATATCAAAGGATCTAGAAGTGGACGGGCCATCATCATTTGGAATTCTAGGCTTATCAACTTTAGGAGAAAAAGGAGAAGAAACTTTGGTAACTGGATTGATAGGACTCACCTCCTGTGTAGACGAAGTAGGGATAGGAGATCCTCTTCTTGCAATTACAGGGATAGTTGCCGACTGCTCCTTGGATTTCTTAGGTGGCTGGGTCACCTTCTCCCTCTGCTTTGTCTATTCTCGAGTCATGACAGCAAAAGATTCGTTGTTCATGTCTGCTACCACTTCATCATAATCATCAATGCCCTCAGTGGTAAAGAAATTCACTCGAGATCCCTCAAGTTCCTCTGCCTCATCATCAACTTCTCTCGCAAACTCTTCGCAAGCTTCATTATCTTCATCATCATCTGATTCTTCCACCTCACAGGTCGCATTGACAGGGACTCTAACAGGAGGTCCTTCAAGTGCTAATCTTGTTTGAGAAGTAGGCAAACGATTCCTGGGCTGGAAATTTCTCCTCGGAACGTCTGCATAAGGAGCGTGTTGAGCCAGTTGTTTCTTTATAGTAAGAAGATCATTCACAAGCTTCTGAACTAATGGGTTAGTGTTAGGTCCAGGGGTGGAAGAGGAAGAAGCAGCAGACTTAGATTTGGAAGTGTCTCTTCTCAACTTCCCTGACATGATCAAGTCATCCTCGACACTAACAGCCAGTTCTTGATCCAGAACTAACGTTTCGAGATTAGCCCTTCTTAGTGCATTAACTAACTTTAGGTGCATTTGAGCATTTAGAAAGAAACATTTTTGGATTTGATCAATAGGTCGAGTGTATTTACAGGAATTTTATTTGATCAGTCTGTTGAATCGAGCCACAAATTCTCTCATGGGTTCTTGTGAATCTTTCTTTATCTGAGAGACCTGGGCAAGCAAGGCATACACATCTTCTGCCGGCTTGAAACGGTTTTCAAACTGAGTTCTCATTATATTCCAGTCGGTGATGGAACCAGCCGGAAGGTGATAGAACCAATCAGCAGCATTATCGTGTAACGTCTCAACGAACAGTCTTACTGAGATGTCTTCATGTTCAACTCCCAAAACTCCACATGCAACTATGAAGGCTGCAATATGTTCATCAGGATGTACTTTGCCATCGCCTTTAAATTTGGGGAAGTTCTTCCGGTTACCTCTGGGTAACTCATGCAAAGGCTGAGTAAGGGCCAGAGGCCCGACACGTTGACCCCATGGCAATTGTGCCGCCATTCTTGGCAAAATGGCTTGGAGGGGAACTTTAACACCAGCGAGAGATCAAAGCTCGTAGATTGGGACTAGCATGCTTCTGAAGGAATACCACCCGTAGGACTTCTATCTTGAACAGGTGGAGTGCTCGTTGAACAAGTTCTTCTATTTCTTGTTGAAGGGAAAGGAAAACCCTGCTGCTCCAAAAGCTGAAACTGAGAGTCTTCAATACCAAGGGTCCTTCTCCCTCGAGTAAAATGCGGAGTCGCCAGATCAAAGGATGATCAAAAATTACTAGAACTGGAATGTGATTTTCCCCAGCGGAGTCACCAAAAACTATTGGTCGTCAAATAGGACTTTTAAGAAGAGCAATAGTCAGGGGACAAGAAGTCCCTCCTCTTTAATGGGAGAGGTTCCCTTATTCTGAAACGAACTTATTTACAAATATACAAAACATGATTTGTATGGTTAAACTTGGATACCACGAAAGTGTTTTCTATGAAGGATCATCAATTACAAAAGGACTAAGGAAATGAGAGCATACGAGGGTGAGCAGAAAGAGCAAACATGCAGAATTATAGATATCAGAGTAATCCTTTATGTATGCGAAGTTGCACCGTAAATTGAAGACAAGATCATTCGTATAGAACAAGTAAGATGGAATTTACCAGACACAAAGTTTTGTAAATAACATCTGCCAGAACGTAAAGTTTCTTAACGTAACACAGATTCATTAATCAAGGAAAAAAAGTTCCTTCTTGGTTATGCAAGATCACCGTGCTTGTAATAGTTGAAGAGTATGCAATCGAGTGAGACTAACGAATTTGAGATAAATGATCTTCACAAAGAAAATAAATGAAAGCTTGGAGACAGACAGAGATCAGATAGACAAAGAAAGGAAAGTCCTTCTATATTGATTTCTCTATAATCTATTTACACTTGCAGAAAATATGCCAAGTTCTTCCTCCTTTTCAAAATGGCACAAAGAAGGCCATTATATAGCTTACAATTCGGTTACTCCTCGTAACCATTTCTTTTAACTAGAGAATAGTTAAGGAATGCTAAACGTAATTTCTTAACTAATTACATGGAATACGAAAGGAATGGTGAGAAGAGAGAAGGAAGGGGAAAGAGACAGCTGGCCAGTTCTGAGAGGGACCCACTATCTTTGGAAACCGCTGCTTGAGTTTCTTCCACGTCTCAGTCATGTCCTTGCCACGAGGGACACGCCAGAATTTTTATCTTGAGAATGACAATGAATATCTTTGGAAATTGATGTAACCGACGTCTTGAAAGTTTCGTCCTTCGTAACTACTTCTTTAGTTCTCCCAAGCCTCCTCTAGGATCTTGATCTTCATATTGATAATAACAGAGCTGCAAACTAGGCTCGGAAAGGAGTTTTAGAGGGAGGGGACATGCACGGGTTTTCAAATTGCAAGGGTTCGAAACAATGTAAGAATTGCAAAGGAAGTTTTGCCCGTTACATAGCTGTTGAGGAGAGAGAAGGATAATTAATGCGCATTTGAATTCATATTTTGAAAAACAGCATATTCGGGAAGAGCGGGAAACTAAGTATGGATGACCTTTGGTTCGCTTGGGACAAGTGAGACGCGAATGCACGAAACATGCGGCTCGGCCGATTTGGGCGAAACAGGGAGAGGACACATAAATGAATTTTGGGACAATTGGGACAGAAAAGAGCAAAGTGCGTGACTTGGGAGTTTCAGCTGAAAATGGGACAACCTGCACTTTTTTAACTTTGGGACATTTGGGACATGAAAGCGCGGTTCGGGCGAATCAGCCGAAAATGGAACAAAAGGCCTGTTTGGACTTGGGACATTCGGGACAAAAAGTTCCGGAGTACGCGGTTTGGCCGGTTTGGGCGAAATTGAAATAGGGCGCACTTTTGAAAATGGGGCAAAGAGCTCTGAAGTACGCGACTCGGGGGTTTCGGCCGAAAATGGAACAGAGAGCAATTTGGAACTCGGGACAGTTGGGACAAAATTAGGCGAATCGGCCGAAAATGGAACAACTCGCACAATAAGTTCGGGACACTTGGGACAAAAACTTCCGACGGGCCCGAAAATGGGACAAATTCGGAGGTTTCGACCGATCAGAGAAAAGAAGACCCGTTTGCACTTGGGACAGTTGGGACAAAAATGTCTGACAGGCCCGAAATACTTACAGAATGACCCAGAACTTAGATTTTTTTGACTTCAAGACTTTTTCCACACCACCAGCTCGACAGAAAAGACATTTAAACTCAAAATTTTGAAATTTTTACTTTTGACAGAGCGGGGAATTTTGAGTGGACAACAGTACTGTGGGGAAGCACCAGACGACCCTTGTATCATAGAGAAGCACCATCCCATGAATAATGTGGTACTACAGATGGGTTAGTGGCCATTTGTTGAATGAGGGGGTATAAGAAGGGATCATTTGCATACCATTATTGTACTATTTCCAACCAATTTGGAATGGGCATGGACATGGCAGAAAAGGAATCTTGGTCCTCGAAGGTGCATGAGAGAGCATCAACCATGACATTGTCTTTACCCTTATTGTAAGTGATCTCATAATTATAGCCCATGAGTTTTCTGACCCATTTCTGTTGTGCTAGTGATGAGACCCATTTTTCTAGGAAATATTTCAAACTATGGTGATTGGTTTTGATGCAAAAATGATTCCCAATTAAGTATGGCTGCTATTTTTGTACTGCATGTAGGATTGCCATCATCTCCTTTTCATATGTAGACAACCAAATTTCTGCCAGAAAGGATTTTCTAGTAAAGGCAATTGGATGACCCTCTTAGAGAAGAACAACACCCAAGCCGTTACCACATGTATCACTTTCGATGGTGAAAGTTTTAGTGAAGTCTAGCATGGAAAAATCTAGTGTGCTACACATTTCCTATTTGAGTACCATGAATGTCTGGTTAGCTACCACATTCCATGTGAATGCATCTTTCTTCAATAAGGAAGTCAAGGGAGGCTCAACTCTCTTTCCATAGTCCCCGATGAACTTGCGATATTATACAGTAAGGCCTAAGAAACCACGAAGGCTCTTGAGGGTTATTGGCCAAGGCTAATGTTGTATGGCAATGATTTTTCTAGATCCATGTGGAACCCATCGGTTGAAACAATGTGCCCTAGATATTCGAATTCCTCTTGACTGAAAGAACACTTGGGATTCTTGACACATAATAGTTGTTTTCTAGAAGTTATAATGCCCTATCAATATGTTGGAGATGCTCGACCCATGTACGGATATAGATCAAAATATTCTCAAAGAAAACAAAAAAAATTGACAGAGAAAAGACCAAAAGATTTTATTCATTAGTCCCAAAAATGTTGACGAGGCATTTGTAAGTCCAAATGGCACGACCAAGAACTCATAGTGACCATCATGAGTACATAAGGTATTCTTTGAAATGTAATTTAATTTAATTTGAATTAAATCTATATTTTAGAGTAAATACTGTAATATATGATATACAAATGCTGATCTACAGTAAGACGCAAGTAATAAAGCAAGTAAAATGTAAAACCCTAAGCAAGAAGAAGAGATAGGAAGGCTTGGCTATTTTTTTAGTAGGCTAGAAGTGATATGGGAAGGTGAAAATGATGAACAAGTTGGAAATATTGTCGTTAATGTTCACTGTAAATTTTGGAACTCAAGAACGATGCATAATAGGGGCGTCCACAGGAGGGCAAAGACACCTGGGCGCTTGCAACTGGATTTGGGAAATGATAACCATGCAAATGCTTAGGAACTAGTTCTGTGTCGCAAGGGTTTCGCTATTGATTCCTTCATATTGCTTGATATTCATTCTTTGATTGCTGAAGGTACTTGCAACCTGTAAAATAGAATAACTACCTGCACATGTCCACAAACATAGTCAAATCTAATAAAAAAGATACAAAATATGGAGTCAGGATGACCTCGACGATCATCCGAAGAGTGAACTTACTGCTGAGCGCTGCACTACATCTCAGACCCCATGTAGTTGTTATGTGTGTATGTAGAAATGATGCCCTTGTGCAAATTGCATTATGATAACAGGCTAGATCTAGAATGTAGCAATGTATAGTATGTGTGGATGGAATAGAATAAAATTCCCCTCCTATGTGGTGTATGCCGAAGTGATGCAACCCTTGTTCATTGTATGGATGCTAGATGGATGCATTTAGAGTTCTTTAGTGCCTTTGTAATCCAAGCTTAGGTGATGATAGTAATGCTTAGTGTTTGGTCCTTATTTTTGAGAAGTAACTAAGTATATATGAATCCCTTGTTTGAATTTCCTAATTGACAATTGGAAAGCCGACCCATAAGATAAAAAGATGCCGAAAAGATAAAAAGAGACCCAAAAAGAGTGAGGAAAGGTAAGAAAGGGTCAAGAGCTCCTAGTATGGACAAAAACACCTAGGCGCTGGTGTCCTAACTAGGCGCCTGTGTTTGTAGCCATAAAATATAAATTAGTCAGGTTCTTTCAGGGTTGTAGGGCATGTAAGGACAAAGAGAAGACAAAAGACAAATAAAAAAGGCCAAAGATAGTTGTCAACCACTAGTTTTCTTTCTTAGGAAGCATATATACATGAGTATGCTTTTGGACCTAGAAATGTACCAAAGTGTGTGATTTTGTGTCTTCATTTTCCCCCATGTTGTTGAGTGAATGATGGATAACATAAAGTAGATAAGAGATGCATACCTTATGATCCTGTAGAAAAGAGTGTTGGCGATAGTGTGCCGAGTGGACAAGTGAAGCATGGAGATTAGGGAAGGGAAGTGGACCCTAGGGGTGAAGCATATGCATTGTACTTGTGATGTTGATGTGAGCTGCTTCTTGTAAGGATGAACCTATAAAATAAGAGAAAGAAAATATTCAAAGTTCTATATATAATAGATCAGAGAAACATGTGTATAACTATGTAAAGAGTGTAAAAAGGAAAGTGTGCACATGATATGTAAGAGAGTAAAAGATAGAAAAGCATTATATTGTTTAAATTTTCTGATTTAAATGATGAAGGTGAAGTTTTAGGGCGATCTCACGCCAAGAGTGATTTTTTTGGGTGATCTCATGCCAAGTACAATTTTTTTGGGTGATCTCACTCCAAAAAGAAAGTGTTGGGGAGAGAGGTCTAGTTTTACTCTTCTTCCATGACTCTACCCAATAAGCACCACTACAGATGGTACGTCCCAATTTGTTTCAATTGTAGAAGAGAAAATGTATTCTGTGACTAAAGGGCAGTGCCTGTTACTGTAGAATTTCTCTGTAAACTACTATAGATTGTGCTATATTGAGAAAATTATTGTGTCTGCCACCACGACAATAGCCATTAGGGGAGGACATGAGTGCCCAAATGCTAGTGTTTGGTTTTGGGCTCTGGTGTCTGCTTTGTGTTTTGAACCCAAGTTAGATTATGGGCCATTCTATGAATGTGTTCCTATGTTGTTTTTGTAATGTGCTGATCTGAACTATAGCTCTGAGCTGTTGTAGGGGTGATTTGTTCACCCAATGTATGCCCCCCTCATTTGGGGTGCATGTAATGATATTAATAGGAGAATGTGGCCCAAAGGACCCAAAGGGTTATAACCTTATTAAGTGATGGGGCACACCTCTCTAATTTAATTAGTTGACCTTAGGTCATATTCAAGATATTGAATTCAGTTCAATTGATAAAATAATATTCTAAAGGAATATGAAGGTTAATCTTGGTAAAAACATGGAGTAGAAGTGAGGAGGGAGTTACTGGACTAGTAATTGTAAAAGTTTCTCGATAGTGGATTTATTCTGTGATTTTTACCCATTTAGGGGTTTTCCACATTACATGTTTTGTTATGTGTACAATGTGTTTTATTTAATTTATTTATGTTGTGTATATTATAATGTTTTACTTTATAATAATTAATTAATTAATTTAGTTGGTTATTACAACTTTTCACCCCTCGTCCTGACACTATGCTTGTGTGATGTAGATGTCCTAGCCTTGTGCCTTGTGATGGAGCTATGTGGATGCAAGTGATCTCCATTGTAATAGATGGATGCAACTCTAGGTCGATGATAGTAGTGAATAGTGATTGGTTCCTCATTATGGTCTCATAACTTTATATTTATAGGGTTCTCTTGATCTAATTTTGTAATTAATCCTGAAATGGCCAACCACAAAAAAGATAAAAACTTAAAATGGCTAGAAAGAGCCCAAAAGTGGTGGGAAAGTTAAAAAAGGATCGGGGTGCCCATGGTGGGACCAGGGTGCCCATGGGTGCCCTAATCAAGGCTAAAATGACGAAAGATGACCAAAATAGAATGGGAATGTGGGTGTAAAAGTTAAGGAATGAAGAAATAAAATAAGAGAAGATGGCCAAAAGACAAGGGTTAATTAGTACTTTCTTCACTCAAAAACATTCTAAATAGTAGTATGAGACCGAGACTAAATAATTTCTAAAGTGCATGATTTTGTGTTTACAGATATGTTGGCGAGAAATTTGTCTTATGGACAAATTAGTGGGTTTCAAGCCAATGCTATGGGAATCTAAGTCCCTCTACTTGAACGGTGCAACTTCCGTAGGTGCATGCATAAAATATGGGTTTCAATGGTGGCCTTTTGACCAGAGATCCAACAGGGGCACTCCATTGACCCTGTGGCAAAGCTAGCAATGTCTTGCTAGAGAAGAAACTTTGTCTTGGAAAGAGGAAGAGGAGTGGAAATGGAGGTAGGAGAAAAATAATGTTGTGAGTAGAATATCAGATGCCCACACACATTAATTAGAAATTTCGTTTACATGCATTTATAATTAGAAGAAAAACAAATCCGCAGGAGAAGCTTCAAGATTGAATGAAATTCATTGGTCGCAAGGTACCAATCAATCCCTCAATCAAAAAGGTGAAAATTCCTTCTTTTATTATTGAAGCTAAAGTAGAATTTGTACAGAGATTTGAGAATAGAGGAAAATCTAAGGAGAAGGGAAAATAGAAGAAGTATGGCGTTTTATGTCTTTTCCAGGTACAGAGCACTCTGGTCTTTTTGAAATCAATTGCTAGCCCCTGGAATGGCTCTGAGGAGTCATTATATCTCATGCCAAAATAGTTACAACTTTACAAATCATTTACACCTCTTCAAATTCCTCCATTGCGAAGAAAATACTCATGGTAGGTTAAAAACCAGATCTTGCAATGCGAACATTACATTTGGTTTGCCAGTTTTAATACAGACCGTTTGATTTTCTCTTATAACTTTGTAATCGGGCTGTCCACGTGGTAGGAAGAGATTGGAGTGGGTACGGGGGAAATCCCTTTGTGTTTTGTGATTTTTTAGAGATTTGACAATTTGGAACAAATTGGTCCGCACCCCTGCTTCAAATTTTTAACTTAGGCACGTGGCACATTTTCATTGGAAATGGGGTCTTAGCCCTTTTATCAACATTTTAACCTTTTTTGGAAAAAAAGCTCAAAAATTCAAATTTCTCCACCATTCCGCTCTCTTGCTTTGAATTTTCAACGGAAGGCTTCACCTTTGACTTTCTCTTTGCAGGCTTCAACTTTGACTTTTTCCTTTATAGCCCGATTGGGGCTGCGGGTCACTTTTTAACTTTTCACCTTTTTTACAAAGAGGCTCAAAAACACAAATTTCTTCACCGACCCACTTTCAATTAGGTATGTCCACGTACCCATGGATGATAGGGCCAAAATTTGACGGGGAAGAAAATGGCCATCGTTCCCGACTGTGGGAAAAATACATAGAGGAAGAGAACTTCATCATTTTAAGTCCAATTTTTGAATTTCCTTCATGATCCGAAGGCATGGAGGTAAAATAATGATTTGACGACCCATGCCATAGAAAAAGTGAACAATTTTGATCAAAAAAAGAGATTGTAAGGAGGATATTACATGCACAAATCGGGAGATGGAGAATTTCTCAAAACGAACAAAACAAAGATTTAAACAGCACTAGGGCACGAATTTTTCTATTTCTTCGAACTTTCAACTTGGCTTAAATACTTTAAGAGGGCGAGAGCTCAAAATTTTGAATTTAACTTGGAAAACGAAAAGTGATTTTCGGGAGACAACAAGATACTTATAACTTTACTCAAATTAGGATTAATTAACCAGATTCGAGACGATTTATACTTATGAACCTCAATTAGACTTAGATCGAAAGATGGCCTACTAATTAACAAAATCTAGTTCGAGAATGATTGTCTCTCCAAACATTGACCTCTAAATAATTTGTTTAGGAATTGCATACATTCAAACACTTTTCTTGTTGCTTTCTTTTAATGTTATATATATATATATATATATATATATATATATATATATATATATATGTATATATAATTTTGAATAGACCCCCTACATTTTGCCCCATGCTACTAGTAAGAAGCATGGGCTCATCACCGAGGAAAAAATGTAGTCGAGTAAGGGTATGTGATAATAATATACATTCAATATCTCTTTTATTTTTTCCTTAGTCTTGTATTATGTTTGTTGGGAGGGAACATCTGCTCCCCAATCTCAGCCCCATGCAACTAGTAAGATCTGAAGGCTCACAACTGAAGGTTGAGATGGGTGAACATATAACCCTGGTGAAACACTTAGAAGTTTCTTGTCATGGAGAGACCTTTTAGGGATGGATTTACTACGAAGAACCTTATAGAAAAGGTTACAAGTGAAAACACATGAATTGGGAGGAACCACAAAAGAAGTAAATTATTCAAGACCTTATGAGTTTAAAATTAAAAATTGTCTCATGTTTGATGATAATGATGATGATGGTGTAAATTATATAATTGGAGAATATGAAGAAATTGTAGAGATGTATGATTGAGATATTTTCCAATGAAAGGAAAAGTTTAAAATCATCTAAAAGCAAGTGAGTCCATAGTATGGTTTAAAAAAAATGATAATAACAACAATATAAACTGTAGAAATGCAATGAGGACACTGTGGAGGTGTAGCATTTATAAGTAGAAATGTTTAAGGTGGAGTGAGTTGATGGATTCACCATAATCCTCACCCTATAGAGTGCATAAATAGTAAGCACCATTCTTGAAATATTCAGTCACTTGGTAGGGCCCTATCCATTTCGGCCTAAAATTCCTGCCCTCACTAACCTTCTTGTCTATATGACTGTCGAGCCTGAGCACTAGGTCACCTACTTGATTTGGACACTCGCAGACCTTCGTATTTTATTACTGACACATTGTATCTACATAAACTTGATGATGTTGTTAAGCTCTAATCCTTTTCTCAAGTAGGTTTTATAAATCAGTTAAACTTGAATTTTTGTATTTGTCTTCATCTAAAATTCCTTGTAGAGACACACGAAGACAAGGTAGCTCTACCTCTTAAGTGTAAAACTACTTCTTCACCAAAGACCAAAGAAAAAACTATTTCCCCTATTCGTGTGTGAATTAAAGTCCTATAATCCCACTAGGATGGAAATATATTTAAGTTCCAATCTCTTCTATTCTCCATAACTGTTTTGAGGAGAATGGACTTCAACGTCTTGTTTGTAGCCTCATCCTGAATGTTGTCTTGGGGATAATACAAGGAGGACATGTGATGAGATATCTTGAAATTTACACATAACTCATGTACCTCGACATTCTTGAATGGTGAGCCATTATTGTTGTCCATTTTACCCCCTGGGTAAAAACGAACAACGAAGGTCTATAGGCTAAAATTTTCAAAGTTGGTTTTTAAACTTTCCAGAGTTCTTCTATACCTTCATGGTGCCTTTCCATGGATCTTCAAAGCACATAAGAATAAGTAACTTCAAACATAGCTCAGTTGAGCCTAAATCAACATATAAGTGCATTAATATAAATTAAAATCATTTTATTAAGCTTATGTTTGAATTAGTCTCTCGAGCTCAAAGTTGGAACATTGTGTTTGAGAAGGTTGGGGACATAGAGAGCTCAGTCGTCAACTCTGTGTATAGCTCTAGGAATAACTCGGCCAAGCTAAGCCTTAAGGATGAGCTCAGCGAATCTCAGCCATAATGACAATTGAACTCGATGTCATCTTGGTTGTGAAATTATTGGTAGCTCAGATCAAAAGCTCGCTCCAGGGAACATGTAAAATTATAAGTGGAGCTCAGGTGGTTGAGTAAAGAGCTCACAGCTCGTTGAAAGAATAAATGGCCTAGGATAACCATCCACGACTTGACATAAAACCAAGGAGCTCGGGAATGAGGTAAGCCGAGTTGAGTTGAGATTTTGGAGTTTTATTTCAAAAAATCTTTTTGGACAATTCCATTTTGGAATTTTGGAGATTTTGGGGTCAGAAACATTGAACGAGTCAAATATTTCTGAAAGCTGAAACTTTGAATTTTAGAGTTTTGGGTTTTTGGGATTAAGAGATTATGTCTTTTAGGGTTCAGGTATTGTGGTGTTTGGAGTTTTAGGATAGTGGTTTCTGAGATCCAAGTTAGACAGCGAGTCATGAGGAGTCTGATTTAGTTATTGATTCACTAGGTGAGTCGTCAGGGGAGTCAAAACATGTATGGAGGATTGTTGGTCACACTGAGAAAACTAGAGGGGATTAGAAGCTCATCAAGAAAAAATGGAGAAAGACAATGTTCTCTAGAAGCCCGAATCGGCTAAGTATAAAGGGGTCAGCGGAAGCCTCCACGTGCCTCATTGGTGTAATTTCAAAGGCACGACCCAAAGTAGAGACTCAAACAAGCTCTGGCCCTCCACGTGGTTAGAGCCCAAAAAGGTGGAACCGAGGTCGTTGAAAAATCAAGGAAAAACAACAGACTTGCGGAAGGCACCACGTGTCATCTTGGAACATTTCTAAGAGTGAGAGGGAACAATGAAGCTCAAAACTCTATGGGACTTTCACATGGAGTTAACAATGAGGGACCCACCAAGGAAGCACATATAATTTGTTCTCTCGAGGCCCAAATAAGTTAAGTATAAAAGGAACAATAGAAGCCTCCACGTGTCTTAATGACACAACTTCAGACTTAAAATCTGGAGTGAGTCCCCAAATGTGCACCATCCCTCCACGTGTCCAGGGTCTAAAAAAAGGTCTCATCGATAGTTGGAAAGCCACATACTTGTAAATCCCTCCACGTGTCCAGGGTCTAAAAAAGGTCTCATCGATAGTTGGAAAGCCACATACAATTCCAAGGGTAGAATCTAAAGTAGGGACCCCAAATGAGTGTGGGCTTGCCACGTGGTAGAAGTAAAAAAGGGGGCAGAGCTGACTATTGAATTGGCTAAGTATATAAGGGCCAAAAGATGGTGCCACATGTCAGATCGATGTATCTCCAAAGGTCAAGTCCAAAAGGTGGTCCCCAACAAGTGTCAACCCACCACGTAGTCATGGTCTTAAAGGGGGTCTTATCGGCCATTAAAAAGTCACAGAACCATGGAGGGTGCCATGTGTCACCTTGGCACAACTTTAGAAGTGAGACACAAGGGACAGTCCCTAAATGAGCACAAAATCTCCACATGGTTTGAGCCCCAAAGGCAGAACCAACCATTGAAAAGTCTAAACAGGACAGAGCCAGTGGAAGGTGCCATGCATTAGCTCGGTGCAACTTCAAAGATCAACTCCAGAGGCAGGTCCCAAAAAAGTGCAAGCCCTCCACGTATCTTAGGTTAGGTAGAAAATCTCTACCAAGAAGAGGGGATAACTCAGGTGGAGTCAAGTTTAGGTTAAGCTATTCAATGAACATGCATTTTCAAATCAAATATGTTGTAGATGATTCCGTGTTGGTTGTGGTGAGTCTACCAATGTTTGGAAGAGAGCTCGACATCATGAATAAAAGGGAAACAACTTGATGGAGGAACTTGGTCAATGCAATGAACGATGGAGCTCGGACCCAATTCGGTGAGTTGGCTCGGCGAGCCAACCATTGAGTTAGACTTATTTTTAGTCTCTTCTTCATGGATCCCTCCCTCCTCACCAAAAATCGGTTAACATGGGGCCCACCAATAATTTAATTAAATTAATATTTTTCTTTAAGTATTTTAAATAGTAATATTTATTATTATTATTTAAATATTATTTTAATTTTGAGAAGACTATGTCAACATGAATTAATGATGCATGATGGAACCTTTTCAAGTGGTTCAACCGACTGTAATAAGTGATGCATCATGTGCCTTCCATTTAGGGAGGGAATTTATGACTCCTCTTCCTCTCTCTCAATTTCTTCCATAAATGTAAGTTGGAGACTCATTCCAAAGAGTTCCAACTAGTAAGTTCTGTCAGGTCATACAAGTTGGACAAGTTAGACACTTTCCAAGCTTCCCCTCTCTTTACAAGCTGAGATGCTGTGATTTGTAGGCTTTTAAGCCTTTCTTCTAAAATTGTAATGATAGCTTGTGCCTTTTCACTGATGTAATGGTGCATTGTGAAAAGTGCTTGAAGTAATGAGAATTATGTTTTATGATCATTTGTATGTCCTTTAATGATTTTTATTGCTTCTACTTGCCTCTCTATCATGTTTTCAGGAGAACTGTGCAACCAAGGCTTCTCTTGCAAGTTTTGGAGGTCATTGTGCTTATCAAAGAGTGAAGTACTGTATGTAAAAGTGGGTTTTTAATGCATGTCATTCTTCCTCACGATCATATCTCTTCATTGGCCAGCCGAAAAGATGTCTAGCAACACCCTTTCTTGGTGCATCACCACTTCTAGTATAGGTTTTATTTCCTTGCAAATCTCTTTCCCTAATCCCATGAAATGTTAGCATAGGACTAGATAGCCCTTTTATCTTGCATTAGAAGTAGTGTTGTGTTTAGTTTAGGAAGAGGAAGCTGGCCTTCTCTAGAGGTTCACCTTGAGCCCAAGTCCCACAGCTTGAGAGGTGATCCCATGTGTCCCAATCACACCGAATGTCGTGATTCATTTTCAGGCCATTCGGGGGGTGCAATGATTTGGAGAAAACAATTATCTAAGCTTAAAATTTACAAAAATCCATATATGTTAATGATTTGATTTAAAATGAACTTTGCTATGACAAAACTAGGGATTGTGGTTAGAGGAATCATCTCAACTCACTTTGTGAAGTATTTGGTGGTCGTAGTAATAAAATTATGGTAGTCTTTGGAAGAAGAGGAAAATTTCCCTATTAGATCCAGACCCCATGTGGAGAATGGACAAGGTGTGACTATGGGTTACAGAGCTTGAGCTGGGATATGTATGGTGTGAGACAATTATTGACATTTTTGACATTTTCACATGTATTCTACACCATCAATTTCTAGTGTGGGCCAAAAGTAACCCATTCGATTAATCTTTCAAGTAGTTGAATGCACACTAAAATACCCACCACAGCATCCACTGCCGGATGTGAAAATAATAAATTTTTTGTTCTTCATCGTCTAAGCATCCAAGCAAAAAATTGTCAAAGGATTTATGATATAAGACTTATTATATGATTACATACTTGGTGATTATAACATGAATTCATCACCTTTGTTGAGAATTATCCCCTTTTGGGTATGTTTGATCTACACAAAGATTTATTATGTATAAATACCATGTTGGGGTAATAATGTCAAGTGGGGATACCTATCTGGGAGGACCACCACTTAACACCCCATATTATTTTAAAGTTTAATTTATTTAACTTTATTATGACGATCTTCCTCATTTAGGAGTGAAATGGTGCAACTGATTCACTGTGATCCCTCTCGGGATTGGACCAATGTATACATTGGTACCAGATTTATATCAAGATATATTAGATTGAAAACATCATTAAGATGATTGTATTGCAAAAAATGTAAGAAAAAATGGTTCTGTAATCATCTTTGTGAGACTGAGGAGTGAAGTGGAAGTGTGTGGTTAAAAGTCTTATTGTGAAATTCTTAATACAGGAAGCATTTTATTTTGAGTGGGGTTTTTTCCTTCGAGTTTCCCCACTATAAATCTGGTGTACATGTTTCATTTAAATTCCAGTTATTTACTTTTTGTTCATGGTCTATTATATGCAAATATAAACATCTTAATCTATATTTAATCACTGCACATCATAATCTCTAATCTCTGGCAATTTATTCTATGGGGATCTATAATTTGCTAATTATACATACCTTATAAATCCCACCATGGGTATCAAAGCTAGTGATTATTCGTGTACAAGATCGATTTGGGTGTTTTTTATTTGAAATAGTGAAGAAGCTTGAAGTTCATTTATGAATATGCAAATTCCTAATTGTTCTTCCATCGATTTCAAGCTAATCAGGGGAAATATTCTAATTCTCACCCAAATATTTTTGAAATATTGGTTAAATGGTTGTTTAGATCTTGTTTGAGTGTTTTGCGTGCTTATATCCGTGTTTCTGCAACTTGTTCTTGGTCTATGCGGTTTAAATCCATTGTATGCAAGTTTATTTTAATATTTTCACGCTATTTATAGTCGTTATAGCTATTTTTGATTGTGGATCTAAAAGATCTCTTTAGATCCAATTAGTTCAGAGCGTCTAAGTCTGCCTTGAAATTAAAATCTTTATTTTTTGCTAAATCTATTTTTGTGAAGCCCAATTGAATCTTTAAACACCAAATGTCTTCGCTGTGTCAGTTTTTTATTTAGATCTTTTTGTTTTCTGCGTAGTTTTGTTGTTGTGAAGCTCAAGCAAATCATTTTTCTCCATCTAGCTTCACATTGTCATTATTTAAATATTCCTTTCATTTTTTGTGAAGACTGAGCCAATTAGAAAGCTCCATCTTGCTTCACATTGTCTTTTTTTTATAAATTTGTTTATCAGTCGTGAAACACGAGCCAATAAGGGCATTCCTTTTTTTTACGTTGTCAGACTTGTGCTAGCTTTCCTCTATTGCTTGCTAAATATGATCCAATAGGAAAGCTCCAAGTCACTTAATATTTCATGATGTCAGACTTTTGTTAGCTTGTTTCTGTCTTTGTGAAATTAGAGCCAACAAGATTACTCCAAGTAGCTCTATATTTTTCTCTCTCAGTCTTGTGTTTGCTTGCTTTTTCCATATGTGAAGGTTGAGCCAATAGAATTGCTCCAAGTATTTTCACATTTCATAATTGTCATTTTTTAATTGTGGCAGTGGATTATCAAATAAGAATTAGCCACCTTTTCACATTTTTTCAGTATTTCTCATATTTGAGAAAAGCGAGCCATTGAGAAGGCTCCACGCGTGTACAATTTTACTTTAGTCATTTAGATAACATTGCAAAGTGCAGAACAATAGCAAAACGCCACGTATTTTTAATATTTTTTGTTGTGTAAGACTCTGTCTTGCTTTTGCATTATCAGTCTTTTGTTAAATGTTTCAATGGTTGACCAAAAATGTTAAGCCACCTTTTTCACAATTTTAAGATTTTGTCATTCCTTGTTAGTTGTGAACCAATAAATCATGTTCACAATTCTTTCACATTTTTTCTTTAACCGTGTAAAAGTGTGAAAAAGTGATCTAATAAGTTAATGACACATGTGTACGGTTTATCCATATTTGTTTTCTATTAATTGGTTTTCTGACTTATTTGTTACACTACAAAGTACAATGTAATAGCAAAGTGCTATGTGTATTTGTTTTTTACAGTATCAATTTTTATATTTTTTTTGCATATTTTGGTTGACTTTTCAACCTTGTTGCGGACCCGATTATCTATTCATTTTGATTAAACTCTGGAGACTTCACGTCCGCTCGGGGGATCTTCTTTAAAATTTACTAGAAAGCTGACACTTGTTTTGTTGCTTTGTTTTGATCTTAGACATGTTTCATATCCTGATTTGTTCATGGGTTTACACATTTATTTTATAGTGCGGCTTTCAAATTTTTTGTTTGTATTGCGGGTTTTCAAAATTTTCTTATACACCAAGGGTTTATCGATTTCATTTGTACTGTGGATTTTCCCATTTTTTATTTGTATCATGGTTTTCAAATTCCTATGTACTACAAAATTCAAAATTTAAAAAGTTTATAAAATTTTCTCCTCTGCTCTGTAGTTTTTTACGGTTTATTTTGTGTTTTGCAGTCTTCCTTCTTGGTTTGGATAATTTTTTAAAAGCCCTTTTCTTTAAAATTGTAATCCACTGCTCTCTATTTTTTAAGTTTTGCTTAAAAATGGCTAGTAATGCTACTTTCTCAATGGGTACATCATAGATATTAAATGGAAATAATTACATTATTTGGAGAGTAAGGCTAAAATCATGTTTTATGGCTGCAAAGCTATAGGATCTTATAACTAGTTTGTAAAAATGACCCACCAGAATACTTGCATATCTTGAAAACCTTAGCTCCTTCTCTCACAGACCGCAACAAGCTTTATCCATCCTATTGTAAATCATAAGAGATGAATTTTTAATGCATATAGGTCATAAGTATTCTCCTAGAGATGTATGTAAATAATTAGAAACCATACATGAAGGCATTCTCTTGTCAAAAATAATCAAGCTAATTATGTAATTGTTTACAACTCCTATGAAGGGGGATGAGAAAATTGTTAATTACCTAGCTAAAATTAAAAATATTAAAGCTCAATAAGATGGATGTAATTGTGAATTGTTTTAGGATAAACTTATTTATTTTATCATTCAGATAAATATTCATGAAAAATTTAGGAACTATGTCTCCATTTTTAACTCTAAATATCAAAATGATAATGATCTACCTGATTTGGATACTTTGTCTTCTTTGTTAATTCAAGTAGAACGCGTAACGGATAATTTTGATTCAAAAGAGACTACTTCTTAAGAAATTTTTGTCTCAGAATCCTAAGTATGCTAAAAATAAGAATACTAGTAATCCTAATCATAAGTTTTATATAGAATCAAGATTTAAATTCAATCTTGTGTAATTATGTTAAAAACTATTAAAAATAGTAAAAAATTTAAAGTGAAATTCAATGGCACATGTAACAAATGTGGAAAATTTGGACATAAAAAGTCTGATTGCCATGTGAAAACTAACAAATCTGTTAAGAATACTAGAAATAGTAAGCCTAATAGTCAAAAGAAGGATCAGAAGAAAAATAATGCAAATAATGTTGAACATTCTATTACCTTGTATACTACTCTCTCAGCTTCAAAAGACAATAAGTGGATCCTAGATAGTGTTGCCTCTAAGCACATGACTTGTAATCCTGGTATCCTCTCACATGTTATTAAATACGAGGAAAACATATATCTAGTAGATAATTTCATCATTAGATCTGTAAGTTATGGAAATGTTAAATTGGAAAATGGGGAAAGGGTAAGTGCACCAATCTGGGGGCCCAAAAAGAGAACACAAAAGTGAAAATGAGAAAAGTGCTTACGTGTTTTGTAATAATGTGATCACATTATATTTTCCAAGACTTGGTAATTCACGAACCTGAAACATGATCGTGTTATAACGTGTACGCATTTCTAGTGCGCAATCACGTTATAACTTGTATCAATTTCTAGTGCTATGAAACATGTATGCGTTTTGAGCTACATGAAGTTTAGTAGGTCTGGAAGGAGCCACATTTACTAAAATAAATGTTAAGTGTAATATTTCTTCTTTATACTTTAGTATAAATAAGAAATCTTATACTAAATTTATTTTAGTAAAGATAAGAAGTTAGGGTCACTCAAAACTTGATGGAAGTGGCCCTGTAACTCTGACAGTTATAATCTAGAAGATAGTTTTTCAAAATCTAATATGGTGAATACTTACTCATTTTCAGAATTTTAGTAATGACCTAAAACTTTCAGGCCATATATTGTAGTTGATCTTTGTTTTGGGAAAACATATAGTCATTTTGTAGGTTTTTTTACCTTCTGGATTGGATTTTGGCCCTACCACTACTTGAATTGGTACCAATTTTGAAATTTGGTCCATAATTCACTTTAGTGACCATGAATCAGCTCTATGATGCTTGTCTACTTCTTCCTAAAATGAGATCCTCACTTTGTAGATAGAGGATTGCTCCCTAAATGGGGATTTTGTCCTATGGAAAAAATGAGGTGATTGAAATGTGCCTCCTCCTTAAGGTTTGATCACACTAATAGGTGTTGAATGAGATTTTACGAATAGTACTAAATGAATTTCATCAAGTGAACTCAGATGATTGCTTATTCTTAGATACATGGTGCTCCATATAAAGATCATCCCTTCACCTTTATTGGATCTAAAATCATCCTTTCATAGAATCAAATTAAATATTATCATACGTTTATTTTCTCATATGTATTTCATGGAGATATAATATGCCTTAATACTTCACACATGATGGTATTGGATACCTTGGTGGCATGACTAGCTCATTTTAGCTTGTTCTTTGGAGAGATTTGGGTACAATGATAGAGTCAGGATATGATGATCAACAAGTCACTCTCTTGAGATACACATTTCACCTATAAATATGATGAATCCTTCATAATTAAAATTATTTACCAAGATAAAACCTGGGCATAAGCATGCTTATGGTACATGGAAACCTTTTCTTCTCAAGTTGCTCCTCATTGAAATGGGTTTCCTCCTCCGGATAGGGGATGAATCCTTGAATGAAATTTGAGTATGAGTTACATGTTATTGAACTAAATACTTCACTTAAACACTACAAATCACATTTTATGATCAATGAAACTATTCTAAAAATCTAATTCTTCCTGCAACTCAAAATTTAGGTCCTATTTAATTTGGAACTTAGAGGGGCAGCTGAAGAGTTTTACAGTACCTAAAAAAATATTTAATACTTGAATCAATGTTTATTATTCCACCTTATAGAGTATTCTAATATCCTTCCAATTCCTATTTTGTTTCATCCTAAGTCTTTCCAAAACTCCTAGAATCATCCAGAGAAGTCAACTTTTACCGTTTTAGCTTTCATTTGCTACACTTGAAAACCCGGTTTTAAACAGATTTCTCCTGAATGAGATTTTATTTCCTAAACTTTCCTAAATTTACTTAGATATCTTCAATTATCTCTAAAATCACCCTCAGATGCTTTATATTTTCTCTAAAAACTTTTTAAGGGTGTTCAATTAGCTACATAATGACCAAAATGGCCTTTTTAGGCCTTTGGAGGAAGTAGTCTCCCATCAAAACTAAATGAGTTGATCAATCACCTTAGGCACTATTCCATACACACTGAAACACACTGAATGATCTTATTAGGAATTTCCTTTGGGATAGGGTTTATGATTTAGGTTTTAGGGCTTGGGGTTCAGGGTCTATGACTCAGGGTTTAGGGTTTAGGGCTCATGGTTCATGTTTTAGGGTTTAGGGTTCACTGTTTAGGGTTTATGGTTTAGAGTTTAGGGTTTATGGATCAGGGTTAATGGTTGAGGGTTTAGGATTTAGGGTTTAGGGTTTAGGGATCAAGGTTTAGGATTTAGGTTTCATAGTTTGGGGTTTAGTGTTTAGGGTTTAGGGTTTAAGGATTCAATTTTTTGGGTTTAGGGTTTAGGTTTTAGGGCCCAATATTTATTGTTTTGGTTTTAGGGTTTAGAGTTAAGGGTTTTAGGTTCAAGGTTAAGGTTTTAGGGATAAGGGTTTAGGGTTTAGGATTTAATTTTTATGGTTTAGGTTTTTGGGCTCAGGGTTTAGGGTTTAGGGCTCATGGTTCAGGGTTTTAGGTTTAGGGGTTTAGGGTTCAAGGTTCAAGCTTCAGGGTTAATTATTTAGGATTCAGGGTTTAGGTTTAAGATTTAGGGTTTAGGGTTAATGGTTAAGGATTTATGGTTTAAGTTTTAGGGTTTATGGTTAGGTTTTAGGGCTCAGGGTTAAGGGTTAAGGGTTGAGGATTTAGTGTATAGGGTTTAGGATTTAACGTTTATGGCTTAAGGTTTAGGCTTTATGGTTTAGGGCTCAGGGTTTAGGGTTTAGGTCTTAGGGTACATGGTTTAGGGTTTAGGGTTTAGAGTTAGGGTTTAAGGATCAAGGATCAAGGTGTAGGGTTAACGATTCAAGGCCTAGGGTTTAAGGTTTAGGGCTTAGGGTTTAGGGTTCATGGTTTAGGGTTTATGACTCAGTGTTTTGGGTTTGGATTTATGGGTATAAGGATTAGGGTTTAGAGCTCAAGGCTTTATATTTAGGGTTTAGGCTTTAGGTTTTAAGGCTCATGGTTCAAGGATTAGGGTTTAGGGTTCATGATTTAGTGTTCAAGTTTTAGGGTTTATTATTTTGGTTTTAGGTTTTAGAGTTTAGAGTTTATGGTTTAGGGCTCAGGGTTAAGGGTTTAGGGTTTAGCTCATAGAGTTTAGGATTTAGGGTTTAGTGTTACTCCTTTCATTCTTCCCTCTCTTGTGCCTCAGTCATAATTTTTTGCTTTTTCAGGCACTCAAAACTTTCTAGAAATGGCACCATTGGATAGAGCTCTTTCTCAGCTTTCCAGAAAGGTAAAGTTTTCCTCCTAACTCCATGTATTTTTGAAGTTATGGCCCGACAGGAGTTTTTGTGGGAAATTTTCCCCTGAAAGGCCCGCAGCCAATGAAATGGTGCCACGTGTCCAAGGAAGTGGCGGGGGTCGGAGGAAGACTTGGTTTTTTTTACCAAGTGTTTGGAAAAGTTTTCAAAAGGGATATTTTCCCCGCAGGCCCGCTGCCGGTGAATCAGATTATGCCACGTGTCCAAGGGGGAAAAAATTGAAAAATTTGACTAAGTGTTGGTGCATGGAAAATTTTGAAGGAAAGGCCCGCGCCCAATCACGTTTTGCCACGTGTCCTATGGCATCAGACCTTTTGGAGCATGGAGGAGAAGTTAGAATTTTGGTGAAGTGTTTTTGCCAAATTTCAAAAGGAAAATTATTGGCCCGCAGGCCTGCCAACCATTCAGAACAGGCCACGTGTCCCCGGGCACCCGGAATGGCGGAGCGTGGGGGAGATTGGGATTTTTTCCCAAAGGGATTGCGCAAAAGGAAAAATGTTTGTAGAGGGCCACGCAGCGAATGAAATTGTGCCACGTGTCCCAGATGGTGGAAGGTGGGGAGAATTTGGGAAATTTTCCCAAAGGAAAAGGAAGGAAATTTCAAAGGAAAAATCGCCCCCCCAAGCGCGAGCCAATGGAATTGTGCCACGTGTCAGGTGGCGGCAAAAAACTCAAGACAAGCCCGCATGGAAAATTCGAAGGGAAAGGCCCACAACGAATGAGGTTTTGCCACATGTCTGAGTCAAGAAATAGGATCAAACAGTGATGGAAAATTTAGGAGGACAGGCCCGTGCCCAATCAGCACGTGCCACGTGTCCTCAGATCATCGGCCCGGCGGGGAATTTTTGGAAAATTTTCCAAAGGGAAAAACAATGGAAAATGAAGCATTAGAGGCCCGCACCCAATCAAAACATGCCACGTGGCACCCAGAATGGTAGAGCATGGGGAATTTTTGGAAAATTTTCCAAATGACCAAAAAGTGGAAAATTTAAAAATTTTTGCCCGCCAATCCGATTTGGCCCTGTTTTGCCCTAAAATTTCAAACGGCCATATCTTTCGATCCAGAGCTCAGGTTTTTCACGTTCTTTATATCAATGGAAAGATGGTGAAATTATCTACAAGATTCTAGGGTCATTTTTGCATTTTGATGGAGTTTGGAGAGAGAAAATTGAAAAACACCTCTGGCACGTGGTCATGGACAGAAATGACGTTTCAACCACCATTTTTAATGAAGAATGGCTCGCATTCTCTCCCAGCATGGTGAAAAATGTCAGGGGATGGGCCTGTAAGGATGCCCATGCTTGTTTTAATGCATTTTGGGTTCAGTGGTTGAAGCTCTCCCATGTTTTCCCATGTTTCTCTCTCCTGGGGTCGTTTTGCACTGTAAAAGCCAGAATGGGTTCATTTTTGAAAGGGAGACATTTTTCAGCTCTGCAACTTCCCTTTTTCTTCCTTTTTGGTAGAATTTGTGGAAATTTTTACCTTTCCATGGAATACAACACCCCTTTTTGCCTCTTGATCACTGTAATGCATTGTATTGGATCTGGAATGTTAATATATGCTCTGTGATTAAAATCCCTCAATCCTTTCATATATCTACCATTGTTTTCCTGATCTTTCATTACATTTTGAGCAATTTGTGCATGCTTTGTGTTGTGTTTTCCATGGATTGTGTATGTATTGCAGTATCAGGTGTCACAACTCCTTTGGTGCATCACCTCATTAGCATTAGCTTCATTTTCTTGCATTCCCTATCTTTGTCCCCTTGGAATTTAGAGTAGGAACTAGGAATTTAAACCTCTGCAACTTGTAAGTGATATATCTGATCAGAGGAGTTGAGGAACCAACCTCTAATCTAGAGATTCCTCTCCCATTTTACAAGTCCCACACTTGGGGAGAGGATTCAATGTTGTGCAATCACACTGGATGTCCAAGATGTCAAACTAGAAGTCTGATCAACATCCAGGGGTGCTGCTGATTTGCAACAACAGTTTTGGCATGCCCGGTGGGACCTTAGAGGTCTTCATCTTCATTGCAAAAAATTGATGTGCATTTGTTGCAAGTTTCTTGCTTAAAAGAGCCCTAAATTACACATCTGGCGACTCCAAGGAAGAAGAATCAGCTGGTTTTAGCAGTGCAGACCTGAAAACTCATGAGAAGAATCACCACAAGGTCAAGAGTTGGAGAAGAAGAGGTGTTGTTTGAGTATCTGCAGTTATCTCCAAGAAGAAGGCAAAGAGGGAGGAGAATTCAAAGGTCTCCATCTCCACCAAACAGAACTCTATCAACTCCTCCACCTGGTAGGCCTTTCATTCAATCAACAAGGGTTCTAAGGCCAATCAGAATGGCACAAAACAACCCCTATGTCAATTTCACTGGCAGCAGCCCACTTGCTCTCAATGCACAAAATCCAATCCCAGTTGCAGCATTGAAGAACATCCCATACTTTACTGGAGAGAATCAGACCACTCCTGGTGATCATGTTAAGGATATTGCTAATATTTGTGCAATCCATGAGATCAATGAGATGCAAGTTGCTGTCAAACTACTGGCATCTTCATTCAAAGGGAAAGCTTTGCAATGGTTCAGGAGTCTTGCCTCAGGTTCTATCCAAAATTGGAACCAGCTATGTATAGCCCTCCATGAGTAGTTTGGAGAAAAGGGAGACAACTTGTCCCTTTTGGAACAGCTGACAACCATCAAGAGAGCTCCCAATGAGCAGCTGACTGACTTCAACTTCAGATTTCAAATGACTTGGGAGAGAATTCTAGTGGCAGTAAGGCCAGCAGCAGAAGGTGCTTTTCTATATTACCTTAAAGCTTTAAATTCTGATATTTCTATGTTAATTCAATCCATGGGAGGCACAACTATCCCTGTTGCTTATAGCATTGCCATTAGAGCTGAAAATTGTTTGATTCAAGCTGGCAAGCTAGCTCCTAGGCCTCCAATGCCATTGTTTCCAAGTTTAGAGAGCCCAAGTACTAGCCAAGTGCCTAATTTAGCTCCTATTCCCACTCCTAGAAATCAGAATTCAAGTGAAGCTTCTACTTCATCTTCTAGTGCCTCAAATGAACTTCAAGAAGTCATGAAGCAATTGCAAAATCTAGGTAATGAGCTGGTTACACTCAAGAGGCAGCAAGCCCAAGGTTTTAGACCTCCTTTCCAGCCTCAAGCTCAGCCTAACAGGCAGCCATACCAACCTCAAAGACCACCCAATCTAGCTGCAAATTTAAACCAAGCAAGACCTCCTGCCAACAGACCATTTCAGCCCTATAATCCCAATGCTATATCTGCCTCTAAGGCATTAGTGCCAGTGCAAAACAACATAGCTCAAGAGTATGATTGGTGTTTCCCATGCAATGAACCTCACAACCAGTCTATGTGCTTCAACGGTGCCTTAAATCAAGCATTAATGGTGACTACAACTGGTGTGGAGGGTGAAGGTAGTCAAGGAAATAACCAACAACAAGAAACATTCCAGCAGCAATCAGCTCCAAATGATACTACACTTGTAAACTGGTAGGCAGAAGATTTTTGTGGCATGAATCAAATAGTTTCCCAAAGTGTTGCAGCCAACACAAGGTCAAAAAGGAGGAATTTGGGTGAAGAACAGCCATTGGCTCCAAATAATCCACAACCTTACTATCACTCCACAAATTATTGGCAAACAAAATTCAGTTCCAAACACACAAGGGCTGCCTAAAACAGCTCCTAGGCCAACTCAAATGCCAGTTGTTGCTGCCCATATGCAAGGAATGAATGTGTAGGCCAAGGGACAACAAAGAGATGCTTCATCTCCATTCAACATCATTGATCAGATGAAGAAGACAAATGTAAACATATCAATGTGGGAATCACTATCTATCCCAGGCCAAAGAGATTTGCTACAAGCTGCCATGAAGGACTGGTCAACTTCAAATCAGCAAGTCCAAATGCAAGAGAAGGTGCTCACAAATGCTGCCCAGCCTGAAGGGAATCATGGAGGACAGCAAGGTAAAATGTTGAAGCCCCCTCCATTCTATGTTTCATTGATCATTGGAAACCAATTAGTACACAATTGCATGATTGATTCCAGGGCAAGTAGTTCAGTAATGCCCAAGCAAATAGCTGATCAGTTGGGAATTCAGTATGAAGTCATATCCAAAGGGGTAGTGCAATTGGATGGGACAGTAGTAACAATAGTTGGAGTGATAAAAAACTTGAGTCTTACTTTGCATGCATGCCCCAACGTTGTTGTTTTGCAAGATGTCTCAGTAATAGATCTTCCACCACTCTTTGCCCTATGTCTGTCAAGGGATTTCACAGCCAAGATTGGAGGTTACTTATCTGCTGATTGGTCACACATGTTGTTCAGAACAAGATATGGAACTAAGGCCACAATCAGATCTGAACCTATTGCAAACTTTCACATTGAGCCTTACACTCCAAGTCAGATCAATACCAATTGTTCAGTGTTTGATCAAGAGGATTATCCAAGCACTGATGAAACTGACACCAAGGTAGGAAGCATCCCAGATCTAACTCTTGATGAATGGGCAAACAAGGTGCATGCTTTTGATCCTTATCAAGAAATAGAAGAATCTGAGCTAGGAGTCTATTGCATGCATGAAGAAAATCAGCCTATTCCTAGCATCACCAAGCCAAACCACAAGGATGACAATGAGGTATGGCAGTTGTTTTTTGATGGATCAAGGAGTAGACAAGGTGCAGGAGGGGGAGCTATGCTTGTTTCACCTCAAGGAGTTAAGTATTATTCAGCTTTTAGATTCCAGTTTGCATGCTCTAATAACACTGCTGAATATGAAGCCTTGATACAAGGATTGCATTGGTCAATCAAGAGAGGAATAAAGAACTTGCAAGTCTTTGGTGACAGTGAGTTGATTGTCAACCAAGTTAAGGGGCAGCATGCTGTCAAGAATGATCTACTCAAGTGCTACAAAAATAGGGTGTGGGACCTCATTGAAGATTTTGAGGGCTTTGGCATAAAATCCATTCCTAGAAAAGAGAACCAAGCTGCTGACAGGCTTGCAGCAGTTGGGGCAGCCTTTGACGTTGTTGAAAGCATTCAAAAAGACAAGGTACAACCAAACATCCATGTGATTGTAAGGCCTTCAGTGCCAGACAACAATGTAAGTTGGCAAGTGTTTGAAAATGATCAGCAAATCATCCATTTCTTGCAAGAAGAGGCTGAGTTCTCAGCTAAAAATCAGGAAAAGTTGGAGCAGCAGTATGGTGACCAAGTGGTACAGCTGAGAACCAACAAACTACCAAAGGGACTTATTACTTTGGAGTCCATTTTCAATCCTAATGATCAGTTTAGGAAGGAGAAAGCAAACATCCAAGTCAAGGGAGAAGATTCAGTGTCCATCTTGGTGGAAGAAGGCAAATCACTCCGAGTTGGTAAAGTGACAACTGAGCAAGAAAGGTATGAGTTCATACAACTTTGTCAAGAATTCCCTGATGTGTTTGCTTGGAGCTATGAAGATTTGAAAGGTTTCAATCCCAAGTTAGCTCAACACACCATTGAATTGGATCCAAGTACTAAACCCATCAGACAAAAACAAAGGCCAGTCAATCCACACATGGAGCCTCTCATGAGAAAGGAATTGAATAAGTTGATAGAATCAAGAATCATATTCCCTATCAAGCATTCTAGTTGGGTAGCCAACTTGGTTCCAGTTAGAAAGAAGAGTGGGGAAATCAGATTGTGTGTTGACTTCAGAGATTTGAATAGAGCATCTCTCAAGGATCATTATCCACTTCCTTCCATGGAGCAGATTTTGCAAGTTGTTGCTGGCTCTGAGAGGTTTTCATTACTTGATGGCTATTCGGGGTACAATCAGATTATGGTGAAAGAAGAGGATCAGTTCAAGACAACCTTTACAACCAAATGGGGAACTTATGCATACAGGAAAATGCCATTTGGGCTGTCCAACGCTGGAGCTACTTTCCAAAGGGCAATGGACATGGCGTTCAAGGATTTGATTAACAACATGGTGCTGATATATCTTGATGATATCACTATTTTTTCAAAAAATGCAGCAGACCATCTCTTTCATTTGAGACAAGTGTTCCAAAGGTGCAGAAGATTTGGAGTATCCTTGAATCCTAAAAAGTGTATTTTTCTAGCCCATGAAGGAAAACTCCTTGGCCACATTGTCTCCAAAGAAGGATTAGCAATTGATCCAGAAAGAGTTGAAGCCATAAGAGCACTACCATTGCCAAGCCACAAGAAGGCCCTTCAAAGTTTCTTGGGGAGAATAAATTTTGTTCGGAGGTTTGTCCCAAATTTTGCAGCCCTAGTCAAGCCTATCACCAAGATGTTAAAGAAAAGCATGGCTTTCAAATGGACAGCAGAAGGCAAGGAAAGTTTTGAAGCAATCAAAGAAGCCATCTCTCAAGCCCCAACTCTCATCAACCCGGATTTCTCCAAGGATTTCATCCTCTATGCATTTGGGGGTGATGATACTATTTCTGCAATTTTGGTACAGCAGAACAAAGACAATGATGAGCAGCCAATTGCTTTCTTCAGCCAAAGCCTGGAGGATTATGAGGTGAGATATTCTTTCATTGAGAAGCATGTTCTTGCAGTAATCAGAAGCTTGAAGAAATTCAAGCATCTAGTTTCAAACAACAAGGTTCAGTTGCTGGTTTCTCATGTGGGAGTTAAAGATTTCCTCCTCAACAAAGACTTGAATGAAAAGAGAGCAGGTTGGATTACTCGTGTCATGGAGTATGACATTGAGATCAAAGTCACCAAGTTGGTCAGAGGAAAAGGATTGTGTGAGCAGCTGGTCTTGAACAAACAAAAGGAAGCATGCAATGAGAAGGAGGTTGTTTTGGCGTTGCAAGACAGCCATGAGCAAGGAAGCACTCAAGAAGAGAATGATGGTGTCCTCACTCCTTGCTGGACCCAAGACATAATGCACTTCCTAAGCACAGGTCTATGCCCTCCAGAGATGAACAAGACCAAAAGAAGACACTTCAGATTGCAGGCTGTCCCATATGCCCTTGTTGATGGTGTTTTGTTCAAAAGGATGTGAATGGAGTGCTGCTGAGATGCATTGGTACAAATCAGATTCATAGGATGTTGGAAGAGTTCCATGGTGGATCAGCTGGTGGTCATTTTGCACCAAGAGTGACAGCTCTAAAGATCATGAGGGCTGGCTATTATTGGCCCAAGATTTTCAGTGATTGTTATGCATGGATCAAGAGGTGCAAGAATTGTGCATTCTTCACAGGTAAAGAGAGGCTAGCTGCCCTTCCATTGCATCCAATTTCAGTTGACCAGCCATTCATGCAATGGGGTTTGGACTTCATTGGAGTCATTAATCCCAATTCAAGCCAAGGGCACAAATGGATTTTAACAGCCACAGATTACTTCACCAAGTGGACTGAAGCAGTAGCACTCAAGGAAGCAAATGAATCTAGCATCCTAGACTTTCTATGAGGGAATAGCAACCAGATTTGGCATACCTGCTACAATAATATCAGATAATGCATTGGCATTCATTGGGTCCAAGGTGACTGAATGGGCTGTCAAGAATGGGATCTACCTAAGCACTTCATCAAACTATTACCCTCAGGGTAATGGCCAGGCTGAATCTACAAATAAGAACTTGTTAAGAATCATTAGGAGGACCCTTGATGAAAATCAGAGATCTTGGCATACTAAGTTGAAATCAGCCTTATGGGCTGATAGGATAACTCCTAAAAGATCTACAGGTAACTCCCCATTCAAGCTTGTTTATGGAAGAGAGGCAATTTTTCCCATGTCACTTGAGTTGCCAACATTGGAACTCATGAAACAGTTGGAGTTGTTGGAGTTTGAGCCCATGGAGGTTAGATATGCAGAATTGATGGAGCTCCAAGAAATCAGAAATCAGGCATCCCAAGCAATGGAGAAGGATCAAGCTTTGATAAAGAAGACCTTTGATAGAAAGGCCAAGAATAGATCCTTCCAAGTTGGAGATCTAGTGTTAAAATGGGATGCAGACAGAGAAAAACCGGGAAGGCATTCAAAATTTGATGCCATTTGGAGTGGCCCATACATGGTCACAAAGTGTAAGGACAACAATGCTTTCCAATTGTCTTCATTGGATGGTGAAGAACTGTAGATTCCAGTCAATGGAATCCATCTAAAGCATTGCTACTGAAGGGAATTCTCCACCTTGTACATATTAGCTTAGGTTTTCATTCCTCCAAGTGCTTATGCACATTGTTTTGCTGTAGATTAGTTTTGCTTTCCCTAAGTGCTTTGGCACAAGCTTGTTGTTCCTGGAAATGTGTCTTGCAGGCCTTGCTCCAATCAGATGATGTTCCACCCTCCATCTTCCTCCTTGCAGTGTTCTAGTCAGTTGGGGTACCAAACAGAGAATTTGATGACTCCATGCCCAATGGATTGCTTCAGGCAACTGGTAACTTCATCCAGCAGGCAGATGACCCCTCTGAGTTGCCAAAATTGTTATCCAAAATGTGCCCCTTGCTCATTTTGTGGCTAACTCCTTTCATTCTTCCCTCTCTTGTGCCTCAGTCATAATTTTTTGCTTTTTAGGCACTCAAAACTTTCTGGAAATGGCACCATTGGATAGAGCTCTTTCTCAGCTTTCCAGAAAGGTAAAGTTTTCCTCCTAACTCCATGTATTTTTGAAGTTATGGCCCGGTGGAGTTTTTGTGGGAAATTTTCCCCTGAAAGGCCCGCAGCCAATGAAATGGTGCCACGTGTCCAAGGAAGTGGCGGGGGTCGGAGGAAAACTTGGATTTTTTTTACCAAGTGTTTGGAAAAGTTTTCAAAAGGGATATTTTTCCCCGCAGGCCCACCGGCGAATCAGATTATGCCACGTGTCCAAGGGGAAAAAATTGAAAAATTTGACTAAGTGTTGGCGCCATGGAAAATTTTGAAGGAAAGGCCCGCGCCCAATCACGTTTTGCCACGTGTCCTATGGCATCGGACCGGTGGAGTGCATGGAGGAGAAGTTAGAATTTTGGTGAAGTGTTTTTGCCAAATTTCAAAAGGAAAATTATTGGCCCGTAGGCCCGCCAACCATTCAGAACAGGCCACGTGTCCCCGGGCACCCGGAATGGTGGAGCGCGGGGGGAGATTGGGATTTTTTCCCAAAGGGATTGCGCAAAAGGAAAAATGTTTGCAGAGGGTCCATGGTGAATGAAATTGTGCCACGTGTCCCAGATGGTGGAAGGTGGGGAGAATTTGGGAAATTTTCCCAAAGGAAAAAGGAAGGAAATTTCAAAGGAAAAATCACCCCCCCAAGCGCGAGCCAATGGAATCTGTGCCACGTGTCAGGTGGCGGCAAAAAACTCAAGACAAGCCCGCATGGAAAATTTGAAGGGAAAGGCCCGCAATGAATGAGGTTTTGCCATGTGTCTGAGTCAAGAAATAGGATCAAACAGTGATGGAAAATTTAGGAGGACAGGCCCGCGCCCAATCAGCATGTGCCACGTGTCCTCAGATCATCGGCCCGGCGGGGAATTTTTGGAAAATTTTCCAAAGGGAAAAACAATGGAAAATGAAGCATTAGAGGCCCGCACCCAATCAAAACATGCCACGTGGCACCCAGAATGGTGGAGCGTGGGGAATTTTTGGAAAATTTTCCAAATGACCAAAAAGTGGAAAATTTAAAAAAATTTGCCCGCCAATCCGATTTGGCCCTGTTTTGCCCTAAAATTTCAAACGGCCATATCTTTCGATCCAGAGCTCAGTTTTTCACGTTCTTTATATCAATGGAAAGCTGGTGAAATTCTCTACAAGATTTTGGGGTCATTTTTGCATTTTGATGGAGTTTGGAGAGAGAAAATTGAAAAACCTCTGGCACGTGGTCATGGACAGAAATGACGTTTCAACCACCATTTTTAATGAAGAATGGCTCGCATTCTCTCCCAGCATGGCGAAAAATGTCAGGGGATGGGCCTGTAAGGATGCCCATGCTGTTTTAATGTGTTTTGGTTGGTGGTTGAAGCTCTCCCATGTTTTCCCATGTTTCTCTCTCCTGGGGTCGTGGCTTGCACTGTAAAAGCCAGAATGGGTTCATTTTTTGAAGGGTTGAGACATTTTTTCAGCTCTGCAACTTCCCTTTTTCTTCCTTTTTGGCAGAATTTGTGGAAATTTTACCTTTCCATGCAATACAACACCCCTTTTTTCCTCTTGATCACTGTAATGCATTGTATTGGATCTGGAATGTTAATATATGCTCTGTGATTAAAATCCCTCAATCCTTTCATATATCTACCATTGTTTTCCTGATCTTTCATTACATTTTGATCAATTTGTGCATGCTTTGTGTTGTGTTTTCTTATGGATTGTGTATGTATTACAGTAAAAGGTGTCTCAACTCCTTTGGTGCATCACCTCATTAGCATTAGCTTCATTTTCTTGCATTCCCTATCTTTGTCCCCTTGGAATTTAGAGTAGGAACTAGGAATTTAAACCTCTGCAACTTGTAAGTGATATATCTGATCAGAGGAGTTGAGGAACCAACCTCTAATCTGGAGATTCCTCTCCCATTTTACAAGTCCCACACTTGGGGAGAGGATTCAATGTTGTGCAATCACACTGGATGTCCAAGATGTCAAACTAGAAGTCTGATCAACATCCAGGGGTGCTGCTGATTTGCAACAATAGCGACGCTAATTTCTTATATTTACTAAAATAAATTTAAAGTATAATAAATAATAATAAATGAAAACTTATACTTTAAATTTTTCATTTATTATTATTTATATTTTATTATTTCTTATACTTAAACATTTATTTTTGTAAATAGAAGCATGCCAAAAGCACGTATAATGTTTATATTATGCAGAACATGTGCACATTATAACGTGTATGCGTTCCCTTCAATATGCCTCCAAACTCAGAATTTGTAGACTTGGAATTTCTTTGGTTTCCCAAACCCGTGCCTTGGGCCTGTAACAACACAACAACCTGCGTGTTTTTGACAAGAAATGTAAAAAATCACCTTCCACCATGCTAAATCATACAAAAACGTTTTCCTATATTTCTTAAATTTTTTCCTAAAATGTCAAGAAAACTATCCTCTTTCTAAATATGTAATTTTTATATTTTTCTGACTATTTTAAAGTTTCCATTTATATTTATTTCAAACTATGTCTTTTATACCTCTATTTTTCAGTGATTAGAAACACTTATCTTTCATCATGTATCTTTTTTTTGGCTTATCGAAATTGGAAACAAATCATACTAGCCCAAACGAGGCCTAATTCTATACATATTAAAAAAAATCATTTTTTTGATATTTTTTGAGGTATTTAGGGGGCGGATGGTCGAAGCTCTATTATTTTTCACAATTAAAAATTTTTGTACTAGAAAAATCATTAAAAAAATACTCACTAATTTTTTTTAAAAAAAATGGAGGCCAAACTAGATGCTCCTAGATATATTTCTACTAAAGAGTTTTCAAAAATAATAAATAGTGCTCAAAAAATGGTGGAGCACATGAAAGTCATTTTATTATGTTTTTTTAAACAAAAATAGGAGCCCTTGTTGGTATTTTAGTTATTTGACCCACTTAAAATTAACCGTCTTCAATAAAATTTAGTAGCTTAGAAACTATAGTCTATTTTTGCACCCCTTGCAAAAATAGAGCAACTTAGATTGCCATGGAACTTAGAACAAAGGCCGTAAAGAGTTGGAGAAAACTGCAGAGAAGTAGAACAGAGCCACGGGTAAATGAATGTTAGTGAAAGTATTTCATCTATCTACGGATAAAAATCAAAAGCAACAACTAAGGAGATTAAGCCGCCGAAGTCAGGAAATATCTGCGGGAGAATTGGAGCATGCCGTGGAGGTCAGATAAGCCACTTGATTGATGTAAAAAGGGTCTGCGGATGTTGAAAAATCCACGGCACATAAAGCAGAGCATCTGGAGACCATGGGTGAAAAGAAGTTAGTAATGCTGTGGAACAAGGCAAATTCAAAGACCATGGGCCAAGGAGAAAAGAGAAGTTTGAGGTTGTTGTTGAAAGCTGTGCGATTAGTAAATAGACCACGTGCCAAGTAGAAGAGATAGTGGAGCCACATAATGTAGAAGACTCAAGTGGAACTCAAAACTGCGTAGAGTTAAAAATGAAGAGCCATGTAACAAGGAGGACAAAAATTTTTTTTCCACGAGAGTTGTAATTGATGGAGATTTAGAATCAGATTTTTTGAATTTGATATGATTTGAAGAATATTGACCTCCTCCATGCAATAAAATCAGATTTCATAAATTAAAGGGGAGATTGTTAGGTGGAAAGACAGAAGACATCTCCAACACGCAAGAGATGCAGTTACAGGTGGCACAACTACCAGCATTTAATGCAGTATGGGCGCCCCATCTTTGGGAAATGACGTGTTGCAGTGGATAACTAGAGGGCACCCACTTTTTTAGAGAACTTAATATTGGTTGTTGAATTCCAATTCAAAGTTTCACTCTTCCTTTCTCTTCTTCTTATCTCCTTCTTTTCTATAAATGTAAGAGCTCTGCTCATTAAAATAGAATTGCTCTTTTGTTGTAATAGTACCATGTCAAAATGGTGGCCGACTTCTTGCAAGTTTTAGACCTTGATTTTGGTCTCTGCAATGTATTCCTGCCTCTTGCTATGAATGTAATCGATTGTGCACCCTTCAAGCAATAAAATCAGGTTTTGTGGCACTTATGTCTTCCCTTTTCTCATTTCTGTTGCATCTTGCCTTTCATTCACATTTTTTGGCATGTTGTTCATTCCACTTGCTTGTCAGATTCCATTTCATGGGTTGTTTCGTGCGTGATAATGCATGGTCTGCATGTGGTTCTTATCTGTGGCATGCATGTTTTTCCTTCTCACCCACGTGTTTTCCATCTTTCTTTTGCCCTTGTGGAGAGTGATCGACCCTTTTCTTGGTGCTATCACCTTCTCTAGTTTAGGTTTCCATTTATACATCTCCTTCTCATCCCTGGTCCCTTGGAAAGTTACAGTAGAGCTAGATAGTTTTATTTTGATTCTTAGGAGTAGTGTTAGCATTAGGATAGGTAGAGGAACCGACCTTCTCTAGAGGTCTGTCTCAGTTCGTAGGTCCCACAACTGAGAGACAGTCCCATGTTGCCTCAAAATTCTTGGTCATTCATGATCATATCTAGGGTGCAATTTTGAGCTCCAATAGTTTTGGCATGCCCAGTGGGACATGTTTTCAAGCACATTATCCACTTCTCTTTGTCAAGTTTGATGTGCACTTGGTGAAGATTTTAGCCTTTGGAGGCAACTTTCAAGCATATATGGTGACTCCAATGATTCAGGTAACCCATTATTTTGAGTTGTAGACCTTTCCCTTTCATTCCATTCCATTTCCATTTCCACTCATCTTTTCTTATCTTTCTATTTTTCATTCATTCATGAAGCTATGAAATCATGGCTTCATTTTCCTTGTTGGGATTCTCATTTGCAGCAGTAAAACCATCTCTCCTCCATCCCCACAGTTTCAAAATCCTCCTCTAAATCAGTTTTATGAACCCTATCATGAAGAATATGTAGATAACCTACCCTTTAATGACCCATATGGTTATTCATGTAACCTAAATGTTTATCAAGAACAAGGTTATGCAGGTGATGATGACATTCCTATGAAAGATGTTGATTTCTAGAGGTAGATTGAAGAAATGGAGATGAGCATGGCACAAGCCAGAGTTACATGCATGGTGAAGGCAACCATGATTGGTTTCAAAAAGCCCTATCTATGGACAGGATTTGCACCAAATTGGTTCAAGCCCTCAGCAGAAGCTACAATTTTTGGTTGAAATTATGCCACGGATTGCAGAATGGGTCAAAGAAATTGAGGCTTACCAATCTAAATTTAGGTAACCCTATTAATGGGGTTACTCTACACCATCTTATAGCCCTTATATTCCTCCTTCCCAACCTACACCATCTCAGTTTGTTTTCCATGTTCCTAGTTCTTTTCTGCCTACTCCCATTGATGGTTCCCCTTCTCTATCTTCTTTCCTTCCATCCCACTTTAAATTCTCTTCCATTTTCCATTCTAAAAATCCTTCTCCTTCAAGAGAAGATCCTACACCTTCCTCTCCATCAAAAACAATACAAGAGCCAATTGAAGAGCCCAACAGAGAAGAATTCATACACAATTTGAAAGACTTAGCTTTAAATTTTGAGCCTGATGATGTGCCATTGCAGGTCAAGCCTTCAAATGAGTTCCGGATTGAAGAAAAAGTGGTGGAAGATGATTTTCCGTAGAGAAAGCACACGAGGATGACCAACAATCTCTCTTCTCTGAATATAGTGTCCATGATGGCACTGTTTTCACAAAGATTGTTGATTCATCTCAGCTTACAGAATCAAAAATGGAGGAAGCCACAGATCAAATGGAGGGGTGTCTTATAGTGCTTGATTTTGAAGAGGTTAATTTTTTATTATACTTGGAAGACAACATTGGTGAAGAGGAACCCATTGATCTCACCACTTTTTCATCCCCACCATTTGTCTTCCAACACAATGAGTCTCTTGCTGCAAGAATTTCTCATCAACCATCCAAAAAGGAGGAAGAGAAGGATGGTGACATCTTAGTCATCATGAATGTGGTAGAGTATTTTGATGAGTTGTTTGTAGAAGCACCAAAATAACCAAATCAGTTTGCAAATAACTATATTCTTCCACAAGTATGCAAGATGTTCTCCATTTATGGAGTTTAGCTTCAGAGAGATGGGCAGATCATGAGAATCAGTCTGCGGATTCCCAATGGTGTATGCCCAATCAGATATTTGGCTAGTTTGAGCCAAAAATAGAGCATCCACTAGTCATGCCCACTTTAGAGCATGAGGATGATCATCAAGGTACTAAAGATCAGCTATAGCACCTCCAACCAAATGTAGAACAAATTGAGGAGGTATATGTTGTTTTTATAGCTGATAGTTTGATGAAAGAGAAAGTGTGGATCATGTTTACACTTTAACCATGTGGTTTTATTGCCAAATTAATTACATGGCCACAATTTGTCAAGAATGGAAGCTAATTATCCCTGCCTATTACAGGATTTGTTTAGCTTCTCTCATCTCTAGTTAGAGTAGGGTAGGAGTAGTTTTGTTTTTTAGAAGAAGTGCATTGTGCACACTCTGCATGTTCCACTGGGGGCATGTATCTGTTTCATTTTGTACATAGTTTTTGTAGATTCATGGTGAAATCAAATTTTGGGGAAGCTTTCCAATTAGATTTGTTACCTCCAGCACATCATTTGTAGTGGTCAAGTCCAACAGTGCTTTAAGCGGTCTCAGGGGTGGTTCTTCAAGTTTCAAGATCATATTTCTGATTATCAGGATGACTCCATACCCAATGGATGATTTAGGCCACTGATTAATTAATATAGTAGGAAGATGACCCCTATGAGTCACCAAAATGTTGTCTATTTTTGCACCCCTTACAAAAATAGATAACCTTGGATTTCCACAGACTTAGAACAAAGGATGTGTAGAGTTAGAGAAAATCACGGAAGAAGAACAGAGCCGCGGGTAAAGGAATGTTATCCATGGAAGTATTTCAACTTTATCTGGA
The DNA here is from genome assembly GCA_019776745.2 of Taxus chinensis. Taxonomy (NCBI): domain Eukaryota; kingdom Viridiplantae; phylum Streptophyta; class Pinopsida; order Cupressales; family Taxaceae; genus Taxus; species Taxus chinensis. Next base: position 816,832,326 of record CM034149.1, read on the forward strand.
TGAAAATAAAAATATGTGGATAAGGAGATTAAGCCGCCGAAGTTAGGAAATATCCATGGGAGAATTGGAGCATGTTGCAGAGGTCAGATAAGCCGTAGATTGATGTAAAAATGGTTTGTGGATGTTGAAAAAGCCATGACACATAAAGCAAATCATATGGAGATCTGCAGGTGAAAAGAATTTGGTAATGCCATGGAATAAGGTGAATTCAAAGGCTATGGGATGGATAAAAGTAAGTCTGTAGATGTTGTTGAATTCTGTGCAATAAGTAAATAGATCACATGCCAAATAGAAGAGATAGTGAAGCCGCATAATGAAGAAGATAAAACTGCAGAACTCAAAACTGCATATAGTTAAAACTGAAGAGTCGCGTAATAAGGAGGAAAATAGTTTTCCATGAGAGTTGTAATTGATGGAGATTTAGAATCAATTTTTTTGAATCTGATATGATTTTAAGAATATTAACCTCCTCCATGCAATAAAATCAGATTTCATAAATTAAAGGAGAGATTGTTAGGTAGAAAGACAAAAGACATCTCCAACATGCAAGAGATGCAGTTCAAGGTGACACAACTACCAACATTTAATGCAGTATGGGTGCCTATCTTTTGGAAATGGCGTGTTGCAGTGGATAACTAGAGGTACCCAAATTTTTAAGAGAACTTAATGTTGGTGGTTGAATTTGAGTTCAAAGTTTCCCTCCCTTTCTCTTCTTCTTCTCTCCTTTTCTATAAATGTAAGAGATATTCTTATAAAAATGGATCGCTATTTTTTTGTAATGGCACCATGTCAAAATGGTGGCAAAATTTTAGACCTTAGGTTTGGTATTCGTAATTGCTATGAATGTAATCGATTGTGCACCCTTCAAGCAATGAAATCAGGTTTTGTGGCACTTTTGTGTTCCCTTTTCTCATTTCTATTTTGTCTTTCCTTTCATTCATATTTTTTAGCATGCTGTGCATTCCCCTTACTTGTGGATTCCATTTCATGTGTTGTTCATGCATGAGAATGCATGATATACATGGTTTTTGTCTGTGGCACATCTGTTTCTCCATCTCACCCACATTTTCCATCTTTCTTTCACCCTTGTGGAGAGTGATCGACCCTTTTCTTAGTGCTATCACCTTCTCTAATTTAGGTTTCCATTTATGCATCTCCTTCTCACCTTGGTCCCTTAGAAATTTAGAGTAGAGCTAGATAGTTGCATTTCGATTCTTAGGAGTAGTGTTAGCATTAGGATAGGTAGGGGAAGCCGACCTTCTCCGAAGGTCTGTCTGAGTTCATGTCCCACAACTGAGAGACAATACCATGTTGCCTCAGAATTCTTGGTAATTCATGATCATATCTATTGTGCAATTTTTAGCTCCAACAGAAACTAGACTCAAAATGCTACGATTCATGTTTTTACAACATCTTCCAATTTTGAGTGTAACTATTTTAAATAATTCATACAAGTTGAAATTTTTAATTTTTCAGAAAAAAAGTCCACTTAAGACCCCCTTTTGGCCCCCCAGATTGGTGCACTTACTCGTAATTAGGAATTTTTTCTATGTTCCTCAGTGTAAAAATAATCTTTTGTCTTGCTCTTAGCTAACTAAATAAAATTGCAAAGTTGTTTTTCTACAAGATAAATGGTATGTAAAACATAAACTTAGTAATTTTATTGCTTCTAGTATTTAGAAAATGGATTATATATTTTTGATGGATTTGTGTCTTAATCTTGCTTTTCTTCTTCTTCTAGGAATGATATTCAACTTTGGCATGAAAGATTAGGTCATGTAAATTTTAGAATTTTGTATGAAATGTCTCTCCTAAATATTGTAATTGGTCTTCCTAAAATGAAATCTAATCATGAAACATGTGAAATTTTCTTGTGTGGTAAGCAACATGTTGAACCTTTTCACAAACATCATGATCTAAATTCTTCTCAGTTATTAGAGTTCATTCACTATGATGCGAGAGGTCCACTTGAATTTCCTTCTCTTAGTGGTGCTTTGTATGATGTTTTCTTCATTCATGATTTCTCTAGGATGACCTAGTCTTATTTTATTAAGAAAAAGTTTTATGTCTTGTCTAAATTTCAAGAATTTAAAGCCTTATTTGAAAATGCTTCTAATCTAAAAATAAAAAGAATGAGAACTGATAATGGAGATGAGTAGGTTAGTAAATTTTTTGATGAGTTTTGTGTGTCATACTCCCTATTCCCCACAACAAAATGGCATTACATAATGGAAAAATAGGTCTATCTTAGAAATTTTTAGGACTATGATTCATGCTGCAAATGTGCCTAAATTTTTATGAGCACAAGCTATGAACACTGTTGTCTATATTCTAAATAGAGTTCCTACTAAATATATTCATCAAGCTACTCCTCATGAAGTATGGAAAAAGAAAAAACCATATATCTCTCACTTAGGAATATTCGATAGTCTTGTTTCTATCTTCATTCCTAAAGTTAATAGGAAGAAGCTTGAACCAACCTCCTATTCTTGTATTTTTTTGGATATGGTTGTTAAACTAAAGGATTAAGATTCTATAACCCCTTTAATCATGAAATAATAGAAAACATGAATGTTCATGTCTTAGAGAAAACATTATGTGATGCTTTTTAGGAACCCTCCTTTGTTTCTCCTAAAGAAGAGCCTGATAATCCTTCTCCTAACAATATGGAAAAAAGTTTAAGAGGATGATTATCCTAATCTAGATATGATGGAGATTAATGGGGGTCATCTCAAAATGTGTTGCATCCTAAGATTCCTAAATGGGCTCAAAATCTTGTTAAGGATTCTCATCATGTCAATCTTAGAAAGGTAACTCATAGTCAACATTCTTATCACGCCTTAAGGATCCTCTATGAGGTTGAACCACAATATTTCAAATAATCCCATCAAGATGATATATGGATTGAGGATATGAAAGATGAATACACTGTTTTAATTAAAAATAATAGTTGGGAACTAGTACCACCTTCTAAACAAAGCATTGTAGGATCCAAGTGTTGTATAAAATCAAGTATAAATCTGTAGGTGAAATAGATAAATTCAAGGAAAGTATGATACCTCATGGTTTCACTTAGAAACCTAGTGTTGACTATGTTAAGAATTTTTCCCCTGTAGCTAAGATGAGCATTATTAGGATTATTCTTTCTTTGGCTGCCCAATATGGTTGGTACATTCACCAAATGGATGTTAAAAATACATTTCTAAATGGTGACTTAAAAGAAGAAATCTACAGGTGTCAACTTAAAGGTTTTGAAGAAACTGGAAAGGAACTATATGTCTATAAACTGAAAAATATTTGTATGGTATTAAGTAAGCTCCTACAGCTTGGTATGCTAAAATTAATAGTTTCTTTTAGGATCTTGGTTTCACTAATTGTTGTTCTAATAATGATTTATTTATTAAGTTTGAAAATAATATTATTATCTTTATTGTCTTGTATGTTGATGAAATTTTAATTACTCACAATGATAAAAATTCAATTGTTAGAATAAAACCGAGATTAAAACAACGCTTTGAAATGAATGATTTAGGTCTGCTAAATAATTTTTAGGCATGGTTATATTTCAAGATCATAAATCTATTTTTGCATCTCAATCTCATTATATTGTGAATTTACTTAGAAGATTTAACATGATTGACTTTAAGCCTCTTTCCATTCCTATTGAAGTTGGTGTTAAATTAGATCCTAAACCTGTATTTGCTAATTTTGATCATACCCTGTAAAGGTAGCTAGTTGGTAGTCTAATTTATTTGACTATTACTAGACCTGATATTTTTTATTTAGTAGGAGTTGTTTAAATATTTATGTAGGATCCTTATGAGGATCATTAGAAAATGGAAAAAAATAAGTTTGAAATATATTAAAGGAATGGTTAATTATGGTCTATTTTATTCTTCTTGTAATGATGCAAAATTATTTGGATATTTTGATTCTGACCATGTTGGTTATGCTATAGATAGAAAATCTACTTTTGGATATGTTTTCAAGTTGGGTATGTGCCATTACTTGGAGTAACAAGAAGCAACCAACAATGTCTATCTCTTTTCCTGAAGAAAAATATAGAAGTGTTATGGAAACTGTAAAGGAAGCTATGTGGCTGAAAAGATGGTTGGATGAAGTGCATATGGGCATCAAAGGAAGTACTACTCTTCTATGTGATAATCAGAGTTTCATTGCTCTTGTAAACAATCTAGTTTAGTATCAAAGGACGAAGCATATAGAAGTTCATATGCACTTTGATTAACTTAAAATTGAATTTTAAGAGTTAATCTAAGAAGTACAACAATGTAATAACCAAAGTAAAATGAAATATAAATGCTAAATAATTTATTTGATATTTTAATTGAAATAAAATAAGAGGGAAAATGTACTAACTTGAAAAGAACTTACCTTGCAGTGATTTGGGACTGTTCAGAATGATGAATAGGAGGAACAGAGTGTCGTGATGGACTCCAAAAAATTGTAGGAGAAGTAGATATAGCTTGACTGGGATGCCCGGGGAAGGATCAGGGAACCTGGGGTGCTTTGGTCTAGAATATGGGCACCTTGGTCTGTAGAATAGCCCAAAACCTGATCATGAGAGGCTCACTAGGTCTTTGAAATTATTCACCTTTTGTCATGTTAATGTTGCACTTGCTTCGCTAATGAGGCCATAAACATATAATGAAGAATCACATGTAAAACCCCACACAAAGCATCTAACCCTAAAAAAGAAAGATGCATATGAAGGGGTCAGATTGTATAGCCACAATGGTGGTCTTACAACTAAGCATTGCACTACATCTCATACCCAATGTATTTCTATGTGATAATGTGTGCAATAATGTGCATAGGATGCCCTAGCGCCAATGACACAAAGATATTAGGAAATAACTAGATAGAATGCAAAATTGTGGATGGAATAGAATAGAATTCCCTTTCCTATGTAGTGTGTGATGCAGAATAGTTCCAAAATTTAGTCCCCTACCTTGTTTACATAGCTATCCCTTAGTAGAAAATAGTTTTACCATAAGGTAGTATGTATGTTGTGTTTATATAGGGATCTCTTGCTCAAATTTTGACACTAATGACCCGACATGACAACTAGTACCTAGGGGAATGGTAGAGAAAAATCATAAAGACCAACCTCAAACATCTAAATGAGAACCAAGTGTGACCGAGACTAGGGTACCTAGAAATTAGGACCATGGCACCCAGGGTGCCCTAATCCCTTCCTAGGCACCCTAGTCAAATACTAAAGATGACAATTGAGTGAATAATGACAACTAAGAATTCTTGAGAGACAACCAAAACTGTGCAAGACAAACAAATATAATGACCAAATAAACTGATGATAGGACTAGGGGATGGGTCATTAGTGAATACTTTTCTTATGCAAGATCCATATATAAAACAACATACTTGGTGGTATAATTATAGTAGTAAGTGCGTGATTTTGTGACTACATTTGCCCCCACTTTATGTTGGTGAGTAGAAATCTTGATAACATAAAGTAGATAAATATGCGGACCTGAGAGAAATTTGGAGAAGCCCATGCTGTAGTAGAACACACATATGTGGTTGAAAAGCATGTCAAATGAAATATATAGCATGTCAAACCATGGATCAGTGTGTTGATCCATGCAGCGTAGCAAGAGACGTAATATCATGATGAAGTGATCTAAATGAGAGTGATGATTGTAATATAAGATGATTGATGATTTTGAATGTTGTATGATGACGATGAGATGGGGTAGGGTTTGATCACTTCCCAACCCAATTGCATGTATACAAATAATCAACTAGAGGATTTGGGCATCCTACCACCAAAGGAAGAGTGTACAGAGAAAGGTGTGTTATTCTTCAACCTCTAACTAAAACATCAAGATCTAACCACTACAGACAAACTCAAATAAAATATTTTTTGGTTTTTGGATCCAAATAATTTTGACCAAACAATTGACTCATATAGGAGTGGTATAGGGAAGGAACTCTTGCCCCTACTCCATGGGTGTTACCACAATGTGTGATGGCTTCCAAGTTAGGTCATATGGAAGTAAACACAAAATTTTTGATGGCTTCTAAGTTAGGTCATCTGGAAGAAAATGCCAAACTTCCCAAGTTAGGTCATCTGGGAAAGTAATGAGTGTAGCTCCCAAGTTAGGTCATTTGGGAGGCTGCATGTGTTGTATCATATTGATTGAATAGTGTTATTTTGATTTTTAAATATTTGAATGCATTGATGAATTGATGAATTGATTTTTTTACTTGGTTACTCGTAGATAGATTTTACGCTAGTTGCCCCTAAGTTAGATCATTAGGGGGGAATCAATAAAAATTGATAAATGATTACATGGTAATATTTTAATGCTTGTTTCCCCCAAGTTAGGTCATTAGGGGGAAGTGACGAAATGTCACATATAGAAATTGTATGTTTGTTGCCCCTAGATTAGGTCATTAGGGGGAATCGATGGTGAAATGTCACATAGTGTATTAGTAAATGTATAGGTTTATCAAATCTGTAGTGTTTGGTTGAACACGCGATTATGTAAGGGGAATTGTAGGATGAACCCAATTGTATACCCCCATTTTTACGAAAGGGGGAGCAAGGATAAGAATGAACACTAATCCGAAAGTAAGCATGAAATGGATAGAACACAATAGAAATCACCAAAATGTGTATAAAGTAGTTGAAAGAAAATGTCGAGGAGAATAACGATTGCGTAATGTATATAGTATGGTTGTAGGTGTAATTCTGAAAAGAACATCACAAACAAGGTGTACATCAGAGGAAAAATGCTCAAGATATGAGAAAATTTGTGTTGTGTGCATTAGTTGAGGTTATGATTGCAAAATAATGACTAAAGTAGTGTAAGTAATGAAAAGTAAATATAACTAGTAGGGTGAAAAATTTATTATTCACTTCATTTGTCTTTTGCGTGGGAGTGATACTGAGCTCTGAGTAAGTAAGGACACCACAAGTGAGAGCATCACGACCTAGCTGATTTGAGACGGTGGCGACTGCCATATCATCATGTACGACAGTGAAGTTGGTAAGTGCGATGTTTTTTCAAAAAATGTGTGTGTGTTATTCATTTTTATTAAATGTTTATAAAATTTTCATTTTGAATTTTCTCGGCATTGTAGACATTGATAAGATCGGTGAAGGCACTAATGGCCTTCGGGATAGGAGCGCCCAGACTTGGGCGTTAGTGTCCTGCTCCTGGGTGCCCCAGTACTGCTTCTGGGCATCTTAGTCCAGAGATAGTGTATTTAGTCTAGAATGATGTAAACATAATTTTGGATGTGTACTAATGTGATTAGTGAGTGTGTATATATTTGTATAGTGTTCTAACGCTGTGGTGGTTGTTTTTTTTGTTGTGCAAAGGGATATTCACTCGAGAGAGTTCCGCGGGGGTAATCATTTGAGTACTTTTCTTAGGATATGGTTTTTAGATGATGATTGGGATATTATGGACAATTCCAACCTATGACACATAACATGAATATGGGGATGTGCCTTTTAATATGCCTATATTGACAACTTTATGTCAGAGGTGGTACGTAGATACCTGTAATTTCTGGTTTCCGACTGGTGAGATGACATTCACGTTGGAGGATATATCACATACTGTGAATTCTAGTTATTTGGGAGATAGTATAGGTTATACCATTGGAGAATATGGAGAGGTACATATGAGCCATGAGATGATATTTTGTGGGGACTCCAGTACCTACCAAGGCCTATATCATCTTGGATGCTATTTTGAGGTGTTCCACACATGTAGAAATTCATAGCCATGGTTATTGCTTCATCTATCGTAGTAGAGGGGGGAGGTGTGGGAATATTTTATAGGATGCATGCACAGCTACAAATGTTGGGAGGTACAAGGGAAAATTTCTGTCACTACAATTAGGAAATACAATGTTGGAAATGAACTAGTTTATGAATGCAAATGAATACTATGGATATCATCAAAGAATGTAAAAGACATATCATAAATAAAGAATAAGTTGCTGCAAATCTAATCTAATCATGCAAGAAACTATAAAAAAAAAAGAGAGGGTTAGTAGACCACAAGTGGGCCCTACCTTGGGTGCTAGTCTCTCCTAAGGATTGTGTCTAAAACAATTTAATAGAACTTATATTTTATTCAATAGCATGAAGATTATAAATGGAACATATAAGAAAATCTCTATCTATGAATCAATTTCTTTTCTACAACCTTTAAATTCTTTTTATATTCTTCCCTTCAGAAGAGAAGCGAAGAGACTTCCTCATTACTAATAGTTAAAATTTTATTAAGTACAAGATCATAACCAAACAATCTGGAGATGCTCATGCATGCAACAAAACTGTTAAAAGGTGTCCTCATACAATGACATAACGTAACAAACTGATCAATTTAAAAAACTAGTTATCAAATTAAATAAATTAGTTCCTTGTTGGAGTTACAGAGCATAGTCATGTGATGACATTGAATCTTCTTCATGTTTTCATAATTGCTCCTTTAACAACACGTGAAAACTCAGGTGAAGTGTCCACATTGCTCAAAATTTCTAGATTTACGGTCTTGTATGTGCATATGACCTCCCTTGGCTGTAGGTTCTTTGTTGTGGATGAGTCCCTTTACATTTTGAATTTGTTTCTTTGGCTGCATGTTTGTGGATAAACATATCGACTCTTTGGAAATCAAGGCTGAAATTTATTTAAAACACTATTTAATCATCACATTACATTCAAAAGAATAAATGCATCCATAATCCATAAATAAAGTAAACTTAGTAATAATTATATTAACTAATATAAGCGCCATAAGTTCAAGATATAGTAGATATGTTCAACAGTATATGGGAAATAAAAGTTCAAGGGGTACACATGGATAATAAAAATATAACATATGAGGCTTTTTAAACAGTAAATAAAGGGCTCATCACATCCCCAGACTAATCTTCATGAATGTCGTCATTCAATAATTCTTGCATTCCTCCTCTCCTTTCTTAGGGTCATCCTGAATAATGCTACATAGTATCCTGAAGTCCATCGGAGCTGAGATACCTTCTAGTTTTGTGAAGAAATAACTTGCATTCCTTCTCTACCTTTTCATTATCCTGTCCTGTAAGTCCTCATTCAAATAAGTGTTTCTAGACCAATGGGGAATATGATAGTGGAAATTTGGTGGATAAAAACCAATAGGAAACCAATTTTTTCCACATCTGTTAGAGATTTCAATATATGCAATTATTCTCTTGAAATTTGGGATGATATTAGGATGAGAATGCAATTCCTTCCTCTGCATCTCTTTTGACATTTCTTCCCACCTTTCCATATAAGCCTGTACTATTTCCATGTTATTAAACTTTATGTAGTTTCTTTCTTCATCATGGGATTCTTGTCTCATCCAATAAACCCTCTGTTTAATTTTCTAAATTTCCATAAACTTCCCAAAGTCCTCAATCATTACTTTAGTATTCCCTGCCTCTACCCTTATCATCAAAGGTTGTACCTTGGACAAGTGTTTGTAATCCACCATCTGTTTCTCCCTATATAGCTCATTATTAAATTAGGAACACAATGCCCTAATTTGCACATCCCCAATGTAGAGTGTAGGTATCTAATCTCTTTCATACTCTAGAGCATAGTTATACGTATACAATTCACATAACAAAAATTGAATTTCATGAGGCATATTTAAATACAATCTGAAGAAGTTGCAAGATGCACTAATGTCAAACTGAAAATATAAGTTGATGCAAGTAAGTTTTAGTTGCAACATTTGTTTCTTCAAGAAGACAACATATACATTTAAATGTGGTCTTCATAAGTGTATTTCATTGGTTACCTTAATTGTGTCCTCTTGCTTCTTATTTAATCTATAAATCTCATTATCCTTAGCCCTGAGCTAGCTATCCTTCTCTTCAATATCTAGCTGATGCTAGAAGAGCAATTATTCCCTCTATCTATACCACTTTCTCTGTAGCTTGTTATCATAATTCTCAAATTACTATACCCAATAATCCAGTAAGGTGGTTTGAGTTTCCATATCCCTACAAGCTAGTCTAGAAGCTTCTTTGAAAATTTCCTTGATCACAACTAGTGGCTACAGGTTGAGTGGTGGCAATGGTGGATGCAAAAGCTAAAAGACTTCATGAAAATCATCTTAAGAAGCTGTAGAACTTTCCACTTGTGTTATCTCAATAGGTTCATGAATAGGTTCTATCTTAAGGTCTTGGAAAATATTATCAATTGTGTCCTCAATATCTTGTGGAAAATAATCTACCGTGTCCATTACATCAGTTTGTAGTTCAAGTATTGAGTGTTATAGTGATTCCTTGATCTGTTCTTCATTATCTGTGGTCATATTGGTTACATTTTCAATTTACTCTACTGATACTTCTCCTTCATGTTTTATGTGGGTTTCCCCAACATGGAGAACCTCTGTGGGAACTCCAATTGGTTCATTAGGGATCTCATGAGTAGGTTTCACATCTAACTCCTCCTTTTTCTCTTCTAATTCCTTAGTTATATATTCCATGCATATGTCTTCACATGTGTCTATATGATCTCCCTAATCAACATCCATGGGAACAAGTTCCTCTATATTTTCTAGCTCCTCTTCATCACTGTCCATAAATATTTGAATATTTATCCTTGGTTTTGAGGTTTTTATTATGGAGCCTATAGGATCTCTTCAACGTTTCAGGGGTTTTTCTTGAGGATTTCCATTTTCCTTTTGATGAGGAGGATTCAAGGGTGGTTATCTCCATTAGAGATTCAACAATAAGAATTCTATCAGGGGAGATTGGCCTAGGGTCCTTCTTAGGAGATGGAGGTTTTTAAGGAACAAAATTTTCTATAGGTATGAAATTTTTTGTAGGGAGAGAGGTTTCTGTAGGGATGGACATAGAAGCTAAGGTCTCAAGTGTAGGCATAGAAGAACTAGATGATATTTTCCTTTTTTTCTTCCCCTTCACCAACAAATCATTAAGGTGGTTTCCCTAGAAAAATATCCCCATTTTACCATAGGATGTTCCATTGCTAATACATGTTTCATAGTTAAGGTGACAAGACAATGGCGAGACAATACATACCTACCCCTTTAGGATTCCTTACTCATTTTCTTTAGGCTTTCATGTAGGAAGTTAGGTACATTTACATGTTTTCCATTTTTCAAATGATTAAGCAATTTCAAATGCACAGTGTTTAACCATGAGTACCTAGCCTCACAGGTGAAGTATTTTATAACATATTTTACAACATCAAGCTAAAAGAATTTTAAAGAAGTGCGTAAAGTACTTTGTCTATCACTGATGTATTTTTCATCTGGGTCTCCAAATTCTACACGTGATTCATCGAGATTTTCCTTGGTAGGATATAATTCTCCTTCTGCTAGGAGTTTGGTTACTTCAGCCAGAATTATGTTATCGACCTTAATTGTCAAACCCTTAACTATGGCCTTTCCATCCTTGAAGGTAGCAGAAAAATCTGTTACCATTGACTCGTTAAATCCTTGAACTTTATTAATATACTCCATGCAACAACTATCATGAAAATACTGTAGAATCTGTTATTGATTAAAAATTAGTGAGTGATCTGTAGGTTCATTCCTAATTAGGTCGCCACCTATTTTTGAATTCTGCAACTTCTTTTAGCTCTTAGATGCGAGAAATATTTTATAGTTTGAATTGGTTTTCCATAAATTTGAATGAGTGTAAATATCTTGAGTACTTGGTATTTTTGAAGTTTGTAACTGACTCGCACGTAACTCAAAAGGGCATATATTAATTGAATTTGAAGGATGCACCCGTGTGAGGTGATGAAGTGGGGTGATGTGGGAGACAAATCACATTATGGAAGGTGATGGAAAATTATGGAAAATAAAGTTATTGATGACATGGAAAAAATATTAATCACTTAAAATTATTCTATCGCTACTTTAATAAAGTGGATTAAGTGCACTTATCTCAAGAAGTGCGTTTGATGATTCTGATATGTGCCTTGTCAAAATTTACATCTTTGATTACATGCAGAGTCATCATGACACTGCAAGTTGAGGTGCTACATTGCTGTAAGTTCTTCATAGAGTGTTGTAAGTGCATGTTAGAGGTCCCTTAGTAAGAATAGTTAATTCCTGAAGAGGGAATACTAAATCTTTCTGGTGTTAATCTTCTTCCTAAGTGATTCAGTCATAATTTGATCATTATTTATCTTCACGTAATCATGATTTCTATCAACAGGAAAGAAAAAGAAATCTTTGCCACATATTGCTGCAAGTGAATGTTTTAGTCTTTACATCATCACCTTCTATCATAGATTATGCATTCCTTGGAACAGATACACCAAAACTCACAAAACAAAAATTATATAAAAAAAAACATGTTAGTTGAGTGGTGATGATCACTAAGAAGTCTGATCGCACCAATTTTATTTTTCCTTGGAGTACCCAAAAGGCTGAATATGCCAAGGCTAATGAACATCTCATTCCTCAACAACTTCAGAAGATGAACCAATAGGTTCAAATTCTAATATTAACTATGTTATTCTCATCTCCATCATGCTTTGACCTCCTTTGAATTGTTGCATGAAAGTACTCCTATCAGTTGGATTCTTGTATAAGTTTAATCTATGACCATTCATGAGTAGTTTGAATGTCAAAGGATATATGGTGGTGAGTTGCACAAATCCATTGGGAATTATTTTCTCAATCTCATATGGCCCGAACCACCTTGTTATGAGCTTTCCCATGTGGTCCTTGTACTTGGAGTCAAATAAGAGGGCCCAATCACCTTCTTGAAATTTTCTTGTTTTGATGAACCTGTCATGCCATTTGATCCTTTTCTTTTGTACCATCTATATATGATGAACAACTTGGATCCTCATTTCATCCAACTCATTGAGTCAGAGAATCCTTTATCTCTGAGCTTCAGAAAAATCTATGCCTAATTCAAGTGTAGTCCTTAGTGTCTTATGCTCAAATTCAACAAGTAGAACAATAATCTTATCATACAAAATATTGAATGGTGTAAAGCATGTTGTTGTCTTTCAAGTTGTATTGAACTCCCAAACTACTTCTGGAAGTATTTCTGACTAGTCCCTTACATGGGGTGCAATTGTTTGGTCAAGATGGATTCTATTTCCATGTTTGTAACCTCAACTTGGTCATTGGATTAGGGGTGATAAGGTGTAGATTGCCTATGCCTGATTTCATATTCCTTAGCTAAATCAAATATGACTTCAACAGTGAAGTGTGTACCCTTAGTCCACATAAAGGAATAATCTTTTCCCAATAAGACAAACAATGGTGCTGCAATTCTACTAAAATCTTGAATGAATTTTCGGTAATACCCAACATGTTCTAAGAGTCTCCTCACATATTTTTTCTTCTTAGGTGTTAGAATATTTATAATCATAGATATATTTGATGGATCTACCTGAATTCCAACAGATGACAAATAGTGTCCCAACACTATTCCTTCAGACATCATCATGTAGCATTTTTTGTTACTTAAGGACATGTTATGATCCTTGCATCTCTTGAGAAAATTTTCTAGGTTCTTCATTTATTCATCAAAATTACTACCATGGAATGTAAAATCATCCATATATACCTCAATACAATCATTTATTAGATCTAAGAAGATGTTAATAACTTCTCTCTGAAATGTGGCAGGTGTATTGCAAAAACCAAATGGAAGAACAAAGTATGCAAATGTTCCCCATGGACATGTGAATGTGGTCTTGTACTGGTCCTCTAATGTAATACGTATTTGGTTGTAGCCACTATATCCATCCAGAAAATAAAAATAATTCTTGCTAGCAAGAGTGTCGAGTACTTGGTCAATGAAAAGAAGGGGAAAATGATCCTTCTTTGTTGTTGCATTCATCTCTCTATATTCCATACATACTTTCCATTTTCCATTATTTTTAGGTATAATAAAAAAAGGGGGGTGGACATCCATTAACTGTCTGAAATTAGATATATGAATCCAACATCCAATAGTTTCTTTAATTATTCTATCACTATATCCCTCACTACTAGGTTCATTATTCTTTGTGGTTGTCTTTATTATCTTGCAGTTGTCTTTGATATATATCTTATGAGTACATAGTTTAGGATGGATCCCATACATGTCTCCATAGTCCCATGTAAATATTTTCATGTGTTTCTTAAAAAGAGAAATTAACATGTTCTCTTATTAAATGCTCAACATTTTGTTCACATTGAGTGGCTTTCCTGGTGCAATCTCCACTTACTTATAAAGATCAGTCGTAGAGCATAGGCTGCTATTTACAAAATTCAATATTCAATCATGTGGAAGAATTTGGTGTAGGATGTAGTTCTTACTTGGAACATTCATAGTACTTTGCTATGGTAAGATTTGATTCTCAAGATAGATTATACATTGTAATTTTCCATCTTGTTCTTCATTTTTACCATAATTATTCTGTAGGACGTTATAAAGAACAACATCCTCTTCTTGTCCCTCAATTATGCATGATTTCTCAAGCACCATGAGCTACTAAGATGAGCTCTTATCTTCTTCTGGTTCTTCCACCCAAATGGTTTGGTCTTCTTCATTGAATTGTTGTGAAAGGGGGTAAATCCTAATATTTTTTAGTGCTACTTCCATTAGAGATGATCATATTAGTAGATCTACATCCTATGAATGCATCAATAATTGCTAACCATCGTCTTCCTAGGATGATAGGATACCATCTTAAAATTTCTTTTGGTTGAAAAACAATAAAAACAATAGGGTACTCCCAAAATCTCACCACTACTAATATGTCATCCACAACTCTTTCAGGATTAACTGTTGATCAATCTGAGGGATGTAATACTATGGTTTTTGGTCTTACTTCCTCTAGCTTAAAATATTCCATAATTTATTTTGTCATGACATTTATTATTGCATCTAAGTCAATCAGTGTGTTCTTAATCACTATGCCATCTATTGTGACATTTACTAATAGGATTCCTGGATCTATGTAGTTGGGTAGAACTGAGTTCCCAAGCATAATATCAACTAATTTTCCAATGACGTGCATAGTATATGGATCTTTATTTTTATTTTTGGCTTCTTTATGAATATATCTTTAACCAATTTTTTTATAGATGGGCACATCCTTGATAGCTTGAATCAATGGAATTTTGACAAAAATGTATTTTAACTGGTTGAAAAAATCAGAATAAGATTCTGATATGAGTTCATTCTTCTTTTCTTATAGCCTTTCAGGAAATGGTGGCTCATTACCCCAAATTTTACTTTTACTAGAAATTTTTATAGGTTACTGCAGATCAGCCTGCATCGTCTTCTAGCCTTATTGTGGGTCATCATGCAACAACTTTGGTTCCTCAATAATTTTAGTAATTATGGGTCCAGCTAGTGGAGGAAGTGCTCTTCCTGAGTGAAGATGGATATTGTTGATATCAACATAATAGGTAAGGAATTTAGTTGGTTTAGTAGAATAGGCTGGTTGAGTAGCTTTATTGTTAGGATTAGGCATTGGTTGAGCAGGTAGTTGTGTAGCTTTTAGTTGGGATCTTACTTGGGGGTTTAACTTTAGAGCTTGTTGTTGTCGCTGATAAGGAGGCTGTGGATAAGCTTGTTGGTAATTAGGAGGTTGGTTATTTCACTGTTGCCTCTCTAGGGATGTTTCCATGATTTAGGAGGTTGTTGCTATTATTTTTGTGGTTGGCCTTAGAATTAAGGTTACCACTATTGTTGATATTGGTTAGGATATAGGGCTTATCTTTGAGGGTTAGCCCAATATGGGGGCTACATATATGAATTATTAGACTGATTTTGAAATGAATACATAGGGTCCTGTGTCATAACTCCTTGCCTCGGTGGCCATGGTTTTTTGAGAAACATAGAAAAATTTCCCATCCTCTATCTCCAACATCTTGAAATTAGGTGAAGCCTCCCTTTCTTGAGAAATGCTAGATAATTCTTTACATCTACAGTCTGATTTATTTCTTTTGCATGCATGAAAATACTTTGTGAGTACTGTTTTTGCATCTTCTTTCTTCTTTCTGGTATGTAGAACATCCAGTTGATTAGACATATCATTGACAATCTCCTACTTCATGTTTTTGAACATACTAACAATCTCTGACTTGGATATGTCCCCCATTATTTTAGTAGCTAATCCAACTCTTGATCTTACGTTTCTTACCCTCTTCATAGTAGCTCTTGAGTAATTTTTATAGGATTCACATATTTATTCAAAAGTATCTTTTGAAATTTCCCATGCTCATATCAGATCCAAAACATCCATGTCCTCCTCACCGAGTCCCTTCAAAAATAGTAATTTGAGGGAGTCAGGTTGTATATCGGGAGTGTGTATTAACTTAACATAGAATAGGAACCTTTACAAATTGTCTTCCAATGGTTCGTCCTCTTTTTGTGCCCTTCTATAGATTTTATCACCTCCTTTGTTGCTCTGTCTATGATAATCCTATTACTTCTCAAGGAATTTATCCTTCATCTTTGCCCACGTGGTTACAACATTTCTTCCCAATCCCATGAACCATCTCAAGGCTGAATCCTTAAGTGCAGTAAGAAATATCTTCAATTTATGTGCATAAGTAGTTAATCATAGCTTCTATACAGAACATCAAATCTAAACAGAAAGGTGTCTGCATCTTTTGCCATGGATCCATGAAAGTTGGGAAAGGATGAGGGAGAAATATTCTTCATACTAGCAGCTACATTATTTTTCAATCATGGGTAACTCAAAGGTGGTTGCCCCTTTTTGAGAATTCAGATTTACTTCTTTTTCCATCCCGAGTTATTTAGGAGCATCTTTAGAGCCTTCACTTAGAGGATTGTCTTCAAAAAGTAAACCTAGTATGAAGGTTTTTCTTCAAAATATTCAGAGGTAAATGAAGAGATCTATGCTACTTGTGGATGAAGTAAAAATATACCATGGGCATCCCTTGGATGGTGCATGCATCAAATACTCAACTCATTCAATGGAAATTAGTAGGGGGATTTTTTTTGAGGTGAACTCCTAAAAACTAAACTGCTTCTAAGAAATGAAAAACCCTCTTCAATAAACTCATAAATTAGCATTATCCTCGGAAATGAATCCGAAAATGATGGTGCAAATTAACTTGCAACAATTAGTATGTTGTTTATTAATCCACATTTATTTAATTATCAAACCTAGGGATGTAAAATTTCAATATTTATAGTGTTGTAATCATAGTTACAAATGTTGGAAGGTATAAGGGAATATTATTATCACTACAATTAGGAAATACAATGCTAGAAATGAACTAGTTTATGATTGGAAATGAATACTATGGCTATCACTAAATCATGTAAACGACATATCATAAATAAAGAATAAGCTATTACAAATATAATATAATCATGTAAGAAACTATAACAACAAACAAAAGGAGAGGGTTAGTAGACCACAAGTGGGCCCTACCTTGGGTATTAATCACTCCTAAGGCTTGTGTCTAAAACAATTTAATAGAATTAAGATTTTATTCAATAGCTTGAAGATTACAAATGGAACATACATTAAAATCTCTATCTATGGATCAATTTATTTTCTACAGCCTTAGAATTATTTTTATATTCTCCCCTTCAGAAGAGATGTGAAGAGATTGCCTCATTACTAACAATTACAATATTATTAAGTACAAGATCATAACCAAGCAATCCAAATATTCTCATGCATGTAACCAAACTATTAAAACATGTCCTCATGCAATGACATAACTTAAAAAATCAATCAATTTAAACAACAAGTTATCAAATTAAATCAACTAGTTACTTGTTGGAGTTGTAGAGGATAATCAAGTGATGGCATTGAATATTCTTCATGTTCTCATAACTGATCCTTTAACAACCCATGAAAACTTAGGTGAAGTGTCCATTTTTCTCAATATTTCTAGAATTATGGTCTTGTATATGTGTGTGACCTTCCTTGGCTACATGTAGTTTACTTTGGATGATTCCCTTTACAATGTGAATGATTTTCTTTGGCTACATGTTAGTGGATACACAAAAAAATATTTGGCAATCAAGGCTGAAATTTATTCAAAGAACTATTTAATCATCACATTGCATTCAGAAGAATACATGCATCCATAATCCACAAAATAAATTAAAGTTAGGAATAATTATATAAACTAATATAAGTGCCATATGTTCAAGATATAGTAGATATCTTTAACACTATATGGGAAACACAAGTTCAGGGGGTACACATGGATGAAAAAATATAACAGGTGAGGCTTTTTAAATAGTAAATAAAAGGGCTCATCAATACCTATAGAGTGGTAATAGATAGAATGGGGTATGAGGCATTGATACAGAGGCCATACCAATATTATGGAGGATGGCTAGAGGACGCTACAAAGCTACATTGCATGTAGAGGACTATGTGGTTAGAGGACCAATTCTCAAGTGTGGCCGAATTATTTCAGGTCGAGAGAGTATCGTGGTAGTTTGGTATGGCTCAGGATGTGCCCCCAGAGCCGTATATATGGTTAAGAGATATTAGAGCACCTAGGAGGGCCAGAGATAGACCATGGTGCAAAAGAGAGCATCTAGTACCTTTTGGGCTAGATGAGGCAAATGTGGGGATATAGCTGATAGACTCAGATGTTGGGGGGTGTACGAAGGAGTAGCATGTGTGGTGGGCACCATGTTGATGGGTATTATCATTTCCATTGTTCCCAGATGCAGTGGGATTACCATAGGGAGGAGAGGGAGAGGGGGAAGCACATGCCTTTGAAAATAGGACAACAACTATAGCGGAGAGTGAGTATTTGCATATTTATGTAATGTGTTTTGTTGTTTTCATATGCGATAGTAATGTTTATCTAATGCATTATTTTTTAATTGTTTTGTAGGTAAAGCATATTGGTCCTTGATAGTGGACACATCCGTCCACACATTGATGTGAAATTGTGCCCGACTATTTCCTTGTCGTGGACGGGATGGAGTTAGCAATATGTGGATAACATACGGGTAAGCAGCCCATTTTTTATTTTGAGCCAATGGAGAATAATAGAAACAACGTGTACTAGTTCTGAGAGATAGAGAGAGAGAGAGAGAGAGAGAGAGGAGAGAGCGAGAGCGGAGAGAGATAGAGAGAGATAGAGAGATATCAGAAGAAGAGATATAGATAGATATATATAGATAGAGATTAGAGAGAGAGAAGAATATAGTATAGAGAGCGATATAGTAAGAGAAGATATAGTAGAGAGATAATAGAGAATATATATAGATTATAGTAGAGAGAGAGGAGGATAGATCTAGGGGGGGAGATGAGCTCTTCTCTCTCTCTCTCTCTCTTCTCTCTCTCTCATCTCTCATCTACAGTCCTCTCTCGCCTCTCTCGTCTCTCTCTCTCTCTCCTCGTCTCTCTCTCTTCTCTCG
The DNA here is from genome assembly GCA_019776745.2 of Taxus chinensis. Taxonomy (NCBI): domain Eukaryota; kingdom Viridiplantae; phylum Streptophyta; class Pinopsida; order Cupressales; family Taxaceae; genus Taxus; species Taxus chinensis. The sequence goes on from CM034149.1 coordinate 816,851,715, forward strand.
CGCTCTCTCTCTCCTTCTTCTCTCTCTCTACTCTCTCTTCTATCCTCTCTCTCTCTCGCTCCTCTCTCTCTCTCTCTCTCTCTCCTCTCATCTCTCTCTCTCCCTCTTCCTCTCTCTCTCTCTCTCTGCGCTCTCGCTCTACTCTCTCGTCTCTCGTCTCTCTCTCTCTCTCTCTCTACTCTTCTCTATCTCCTCGCTCTCTATCTCTCTCTCCTATCTAGCTCTCTTTCGCCCCGCGCGCGCTGCTCTCTCTCTCTCGCCGCTCTATACTCTCTACTACTCTCTACTCTGCTCTCGCTCTTCTCTCTCTCCTCGTCTCTCGCTCTCTCTCTCTCTCTCTCTCTCTCTCTCGCGATCGCGAGCGATGCGAGATAGTCTATAGATAGATAGCGATAGAGAGCTCGACGATGAGATCTCAGATCGAAGGTTATTTTTTCCTTCATCTGACACCATGTATATTTAAGAATTTACATTTATTGGGGACAAAAATCAAAACTTTTAAGTTTAGTTTTTTAGAAACAGTCTACATAGAGGTGACCTACTGTAGATGCAGGTTTGAGAGGTCTTGAGGGTCGCAACCAATGATTGGTTAGATGTGTCTGTCATCAAAGTTCTAGAGCTCTCACGTACCCGAGAGTGAATAGTGATGAATGGAGATTTGATTTTTTATTCTTATTATGATGTAGGGTCTGTTTGTCCCCTAGTGAGAGATGTTTTCAATGATGATTGTACTCACTATATAGATTAGATTTGTTTGTATATTATGAGTTTTATTTCATTATGTATTGATGTCACTACGAAAATGTGGATCGACTGATAATATATTTTAGTAATTATTAACATAATGGTTTTGGGGCTCTCACGTTAATGTTGATTGGTGGCGACCGTACTATGATGTTTTATGAATGACAAAATGTGTAAATGTGATGATAGAGATTACCTATGTGAATTTACTTTGCTATATATGATGCTTAGAGACGGTGGAAAAATGATGTGTGCTTTGTTGATAAGGAATGGTGAGGGGTTCACTAGCTCGTGTAATAATGATAGTGGAATTATGTAAATATAAGATAATGTATGGTTATCAAACTAGAAACTACCAAGTTGTGATGACACTGTTACATGATAATGTAATGTGAAGCATAATATGTTAGTGTGATGAAATGATGGGAGAGTAGCAACACCCTATTCATATGATGATTTTTTAGTTAGATTGTGGAAAGACCCCTTGCATTCAATACTGAACCACGTAAAGAAAGATTAACCTCATTGGAACGATTGAGTGTGATAGAGAATCGAACGAAGTTTATTTGATTACCAGGTTATTATAGAAAACTTAATCACCAAAGATCATGTAAGAACATAAAAACAAGGTCGTAATTCGGGGGTAAGAGGTGATATCACTAGCTATTTAGATAACCAAGGTGATGTGAAGCATGGAAAGCATGTTATGAAAGAAGTTGAGCATATGAAACCGGAAAATTTAATATGCATGTGAGAGGTGGGACGGCCTTACTGGAAAATTTATGAGAGCTGTGAAGTAGGGTGAACTGTAGCAAATTATGTAGTTAGATGAGAATGGAATTAAGTGGATATGATGAGATGCAATGGTGTAAGTAATGTATGGATGGTGGAGAGCGTGCATGAGTGACAAACTAACACTGAAGTGGATAGGAAGGGAGACGACTATCTATTTAATTTCTTCTTATTGGGGATTCCTATTCAATGGCCACCCCTAATCAGAAGGAGAAGGGGACTCATATGGAGCTCTTAGGAAGAAAAAAAAAACGGAAGTGGCGGGAGAAAACAAAACTGGGATCTGGGGGCTAAAAGCCAGAGACTGGTCATTAAAGCTACTAGGGGGGGGGTGTAGTAAGTGACATGAGTACAGCCCATGATTGTAGGAGATGAGCTCACCGAGTAGAAAACTTACTGAAAGAGGATAGAGGAGAGATGGACCGCTTCAAGGCAATGAGAGCCAAAGGAATGATGCCCATTATCCTCTGAATTGTTACAAAAAAATTATCATGAGTTAAAAAATCATTGTCCCTATGACCTGGTGATAACCTATGAGAGTTAAATAAGTTATCACCAATGACAATGTAGATGATGTTGTGTGATGATGCTAGTTATGAGGGTAAGACAATTAGATGCATATCAAGTAATATGCATCACCACATGTGGTCGATTTTATATAGAAGTGGTAGAGATTTGGCCAAAAAACACAATGGGTAAAAGGATAACTTAATTCTGTTCACATAAAGGAGGAGAAGAATAATGATTTTATGATGTGTAGGTTGAGCTTGCTTGGTATCATTGAGACGTACAATTATGGTCGGGAATCAATCGATGAAATCGAAGAGAACTATATGATTCCACTATTATAGGATAAGTGGAGATCACTTACCTTTGTTCATGAGAAGATGTTGTTCTCGGTCGATGAATTAGATCACACAAGAATGATGACGATCACTGTATCAAGACGTCGTTGCAATCTTTTATTAAGTTGGGACATCACAACCATGAAAGACAATGATTGCTTCTGAATATCAATAGGTTTTGTGAATACTAGCTGATGCATACAATAATTGAACTATAAATTAATCCTTAGATCGATTATGATGGTTATTCCCTATTACAGTAGGTTTGGTTCTTCCTAGTAAAGAAATTTTAACCACTGTTGGCAGTTGAAGTCCTCCTTTGCATAGAAGTGCTAATATACCCAAATGGAGATTAGTGTACCATTGTACAGCCTCATGATAAGCCTGTTTCAAAGGCCTTTAGAACTAACTATCATTCAGTTAGGCATCCATATCCATGTGGTTATATGGGAGATTTAATGAGGGGTCAACCAGTTCCTATCAAGATCAGTGAATGTCGGCATGAAAAAGTCCTTAAGAAAGTGTAGAGTTTATTGATCTTCTTAAAGGAATAGGGTTTACCATGTGGAATGAGTTGTTATGCAATAAATCATAATCAGCCATAAACTTGTCTAAAGTTATTGACTAACATATAACATATGGTAATTGACCACGACATGCATGATATTATGGAATGTCCTGTTAAGGAATAATAGAAGATGGTGATATAACGTATTAAATGGTTAGTAACTTTCCATTGTGAGTGATCGTGGGGATACAAGCAAGAAGATAAAGGATTTTTATGCTAATCACATTAGAGGTGGGGTGTCGAACAAGCTATAGTATGTGAAAGAGATGGACCCGCCTCAGGCAAGTGAAGAGCCAAAGGAATGATGCCCCTTATTCCTCTATTGTTACAATATATCATGAAGTGAAAAAATCATTGTCCCTATGACCATTGATACGATGATAGTTACAATAAGGTTAATCACAATGACAATGTAGATGATGTTGTGGATGATGCTAGTTGGAGGGTAAGAAAATTAGATGCATATCAAGTAAAGTATGCATCACATCATGTGGTCGATTGTAATGAGAGAAGTGTAGAGACTCATGCAACACAAATGGAGTAAAAGGATAAGTATTCTGTCACATAGGAGGAGAAGAAGTATGATTTTATGATGTAGTAGGTTGAGCTTGCTTGGTATCTTGAGACGTAGATTATGTAGGAGGATCAATCGATGGAAATGAAGGAGAACTAGATGATACACTAGTATTAGAGATAAGTGGAGGATCAATGACATGTTTCATGAGAAGATGTTGTTCTAGGTCGATGAATTTAGATCACAAAAGAATGAATGACTCACATGTATCATCTTGCAATCTTTTATTAAGTGTGGGAATCAAACCATGAAAGAAAATGAATTGCTTCTGAAGATCAATAGGTTTGAATACTAGCTGATGCATACAAGAATTGAACTATAAGATATAATCCTTGATAGATTATGATGTTCCCTGATGTAAAGTAGGTTGGTTTTCATAGTAATTTCCCTGATGTAAGGTGTCCTCCATTTCATAGGAAGTGCTAATAGACCCAAATGGAAGATGAGTGTACCATTGTAAAGCCTCATGATAAGACTGTGTCGAAAGGCCTTTAGAAATAATCTATCATTACAATAGGCATCCATATCCATGTGGTGATATTGGAGATGTGTATGAGGGTCACCAGTTCCTTCAAATCATGTGAATGTAGGCATGAAAAAGTCCTTAAGAAATGTAGAGTTATGAATCTTCTTAGGAATAGGGTTACCATGTAATGAGTTGTTATCAATAGAATCATAATAAGCCATACTTTCTAAAGTGAGTGACTAAACATGACATTGTAATTGACCTACGACATGCATGAGATATATGATGTCCTGTGAAGGAATAATAGAAGATGGTGGTAACGTATTAAGTGGTTGTAACTTGCCATTGTGAGTGATCGTGGGAATATCAAGAGAAGATAAAGGATATTCTGATGCTAAAGGCACATTAGAGGTGGGTGTCGAAGAAGCTATAGTAGGTGAAAGAGATGGAACATCCATAGTAGTGGTAGGGATAGCATCAGAAACATCCCTAGGAGATGAAGTGACCGATGGAGATACAACAATATGAGAAGATGAAATAATAGGTGTAGATGATATCATAGGAGAAGAAGAAAAAATATATATAGACAACGCATACACTATGCTAGATATAACCTCAGGAGAAAGTGGTATTAGAGATTCAAACTCAGTATAATATTGTGTCATCATCATCACCTAAAGACTCAGATATGATAATGTCATTAAGTGTACTATCAATAGGATCATCAACATAATATGAAGATGTATGAGAACTGGTATGTGATAAATGATGAGAAACAATATTATAAATAGGAGAATCATGAGATGAAACTATAGCAGTGGTTTGACTAGGAGAAGAATGTGTATGCACATGTGAGTGACTATCAATACCAAGTAGACAATCAATAAGAAAATCATCTAGAATTTGATCAGAAGGAGGATCACTAATAGCCATATAACATGGTGTAAAATGAGTGAATGCTATCAGATCCAAAACAAGACTATTGCCAATGGGAGAATTTTCAAAACTAGTAGGTACATATCATTGATCTTCTAAAAGTTGTTGCTAAATATGATCTAGCATAGTAACATTACTATAAAGATTCGTGAACTTAGTGATAACAACCTCATCATAAATTGGATTGAGACTAACACGAGACATGATGGGCCATGAAGAAGAAGAGTTATCCTTAGCCATTAGGGTTTGAAATGGATCCTAGGGTAAAGTTTTTCTAAAGTAAGGGTTCACCAAAATGATTAATAAAAATTGAATTTTAAGAGTTAATCTAAGAAGTAAAAAAATGTAATAAATGAAGTAAAATGAAATATAAATGCTAAATAATTTATTTGATATTTTAATTGAAGTGAAATAGGAGTGAAAAGGTACTAACCTGAAAATAAATTACCTCACAGTGATCTGGGACTAGTCAAAATGATGAACAAGTGGAACTTAGTGTCGCGACGGACTCCAGAAAATTACACCAGAAGAAGATTTATCATGACTGGGGCACCTACGGAAGGATGAGGGTGCTTGGGGTGCCCTGTTCTAGAATATGGGTGCCCTTGTCTATAGAATATACCAAAAATTGATCCTGAGAGGGTTGCTAGGTCTTCGCAATAATTCACCTTTTGTATCGTTAATGTCACACTTGCTTCACTGATGACGACGTAAACCTATAAGGAGTAATAACCTGTAAAACCCCACACAAAGCATCAAACCATAAAAAATAAAGATGCATATGAAGGGGTTAGAATGTCCTTAGTAGCCACAATAGTGGTATTACATCTAAGAATTGCACTACATCTTAGACCCAATGTAGTTTTGTGTGATTATGTGTGCAATAATGTGCCTAGGATTCCCTAGCACCAATGACACAGAGATAGTGGGAAATAGCTAGATAGAATGCAAAATGGTGGATGAAATAGAATAGAAATCCCTTTCCTATATAGTGTGTGATGTAGAATAGTTCCCAAGTGTATTCCCTTTCCTTGTGTACATAGCTAACCCTTAGTAGAAAATAGTCTTCACATAAGGTAGTATGTATGTTGTGTTTAAATAGGGATCTCTTGCTCAAATTTCGACACCAATGACCCGACATGCCGACTAGTACCTAGGGGAATAGGAGGGAAAAATCATAAAGAACAACCTCAAACATATAAATGAGAAGCAAGTGTGACTGGGACTAGGGCACCTAGAAATGAGGTCCAGGGCACCTGAGGTGCCCTAATGCCTTCCTAGGTGCCCTAGTCAAATACTAGAAATGAAAACTAAGTGAATAAATACAACTAAGACTCCCCGAGAGATGACCAAAACTATGCAAGTAAGTGACAACTGTGCAAGACACACACTGACAATGAACAACTAAACTAATAACAAGACTAGGGGATGGGTCATTAGTGAATAATTTTCTTACGTAAGATCCATATATAAATCAACATACTTTTTGATATAATTATAGTAGTAAGTGCATGATTTTGTGACTACACACTTTATTTGAGAGAAAGTTTTGAATGGTGATATTGATCTCAAGTTATGTTCCTCTAAAGATCAAGTTGCAGATATTTTCACAAATTCATTGTGTTTTGTAAAGTTTTACAAGTGTCATGCCTTTGTTGGGCCTGTCAAATTTTCCATTGAGGGGGAGCATGCATGACAATGCCACCTCTTAACGACCTATTGTAAACTTCTAATACTTCCTCCATTTTGTGATAAGTAAATGTTCACATTATGTGAATTTACTTTTAAATCCCAGTGAAGCACTAGTTATGGGAATGCCTTGTTTTGTAAAAGGCTCCATAATATGATATAATTCTTCATATATAAAGAAATTTTCCTAAGAATTTATGTATGGGAAGATCTGTATGATTTCCCTTGTTTACATGCTATCCTGAATCATCATTGATAATTTATGGGTCTGTAAATCCTTTTATAGAAAACTGGTAATTTTTCATGTTTTGTTTGTTTCCCACTTAACATTAAAGGGGAGTGTTGGGATAATAATGTCAAGTGGGGATATCTCTTTGTGAGGACCACTACTTTACACCCCATATTATTTTAAATTTAAATTTATTAAAATTTATTATGACAGTCTTCCACATTTAAGAGTGAAATGGCGTAACTGATTCACCGTGACCCCCCTTGATATTGGACCAACATATACATTGGTACCAGATTGATATCAAGAGATGTCAGATTGAAAACATCATTAATATGATTGTATTGCACAAATGTAAGAAAAAACAATTTTTTAATTATCTCTGTGAGACCGAGGAGTGAAGTGGAAGTTTTGGGTAAAAGCTTATGTGAAATTCTTTATTCAGGCAGTGGTTTATTATGACTGGGGTTTTTTCCTTAAGGTTTCCACACTATAAATATAATGCTCTTGTCTCATTTCCATTCTAGTTATTTACTTTATATTCATAGTATGTTATATGTAAATATAAACATCTTAATATATGTTTAATCACTGAACATCATAATCTATAATCTTCGGTAATTTTTTATGTGGATCTATAATTTGTTAATTATACATCCCTTATAAATATTAACATACCATAGGCATGAAGAGGTTACAAGATTTTAAATGTTGCAAATTCATTCATCATGGATGTTGATATCAACTAGTTCACCTTAATCTAAGGGATTGTCAGCTAGCCATTTGATGATAATCTATCCCTTGACCAATTTCTGATTGATATAAGTGAGCTCAAACTCATTCATGCTTGTTAAGAACCTAATAATTTTTTTGGACAAGGTTGTTTTATGTCAAGAAGTTTTGCAACTAATCATACTTGATGATAACCCTTTTTTATTGATTGAGCATGTAATGTCTCAATCGCTTGGTTGCATGTAGACGATGGGCATGCATTTTTTTCTACATTATTATACCAAGAATTAATAATCTAGAAGTAAACAACTAATAAAATAAATGGAATTCTCACAGCTGATCATCATCTTCTTGTACCAACATATACATAATTGAAACAATTTTAGCTCTAGAATAGAGAAATAAGGGGCGATCAGACTTAGGTGGCATAAGCATTGACAGAAAAAGAAAGAATCATTTCATTGATTAAAAAAATTATGCCATTCATTTTTCCACATCTTGTAAAAATATTTCTTCAATAAACCATTGATGGGATATATAATGTATGTAAGGTCATGCAAAAACCTTTGGATTTCCCCAAGCTTTCTCAGAAAATATCTAATACTAGACTCATCCATGGGAAGAGTCATCTCAAGGATTGCACGAATTTTTTCCATATCTACATCAATTCCTTGAGAGGATATGATGTAGCCTATGATTTTACCTCTTGTAACTTCAAAAGCACATTTCTTAGGATTCAAAGTGATGCATATTTTATTAAATGCAAAAGGACAATGCGAATAATCTCAAAGTGATATCCCCTATTTTTAGATTTTTCCAAGAGATCATCAACATATGTTTCAACAATATTATGGATGAGATCATGAAATATATAATTCATGGCCCTCTAATAAGTAGTGCCATCATTTTTTAGGCCGAAGAACATGACTACATAACAAAAAGTTCCCCAAGGCGTGATAAAGGTTGTCTTAGTTTGATCTTATTTGGAGATTATTATCTTATTATATCATGAAAATATGTCTGCGAGGGATAAAATCTCATAATCAGCTATTGCATCAATAATGATATTGATAAAATGTAATGGGAAATCATCCTTAGTACAACATTTTTGGTGTCTCTGAAGTTGATACAGATCCTTAATTTTCTATTTTTCTTGAGAACCGAGATAATGTTAGACAACCACATGGAATAATCTACTCGTTTGATAAACCCTACTTGCAGAAGTTTGATCACTTAATCTTTAACCATTAAGGAAAATTTTGGATTCATTGGTCTTAACTTTTGTTTTATTGGTTTGGCATCAGGATTAGTATCCAAATTTTAGACTACCACATCAAGAGAAACTCCTGTCATGTCCTTGTAACTACATGAAAAAGATTGAGAATGTTCTTTGAGCACTTTGATATGCTCTTTTATTTCTTCCACTGATAATGAAGAACCAAGATTCATAATCCTAGGCTCATCCTTCATTCCAATGTTAATGTCAATCGTGTATTCTATGAAGGAGTAATTCCCTTTTTCAAACTCAGGGGGAACAAGAGGTAATTCAAGAGGTTCATCTTCTACCTCATATATTTTGAAATATTATGGGGAGGAAATGAACATAGTGTTATCCCCAAAGTAGGAATAATGATGCGAAATGAGAGAGAAACCCATCTTGTGATGTGTAGAGGGAAAGATCATTATACGCCTATAAGACTCCTATAATCACCTCATCATTTTCAGTGAAGTCCAAATTGATGGGTTTTTCTTTATTTTTTACATAAGGTGGTACTGATGTATTTGGCATATTTCAAATTAAAGGCTCAGTCCTCATGGAAACAATAAATTTTATTTCCTCCAAATCCTCATTTGGCCAAAATCAAGAAGAGGAAGAGCCCATAAAGACAACTAACTAGTTTCTTTTTTAGGAATTGCTTCAATAGATATGAATTCAAAGTCTTTTCTTCTTTCACGTACAACAGTCTTATAGAGTTGGATATGTTCTACCCTACTTTTGTATACTTTTGAGACTTGATTGGCTATTAATTGGGAATCTCCTTGGAATCTAACATTTTAAACTCCCATACTCTTAGCTAAAATGAGGCCAAGGAATAAGGCTTTGTATTATTCTCTGTTATTAGTACATTCGAAGTCTAACTTGAAAGCAAAAGGCATGATCTTCCCCTCCAAAGAAGTTAAGATTAACCCTTCCCTAGATCCATATCAGAATTTAGTTCCATCATAATGAAACATCCATTATATTGTAGGAAATACAAACCCTTCATTTCCTTCAAGAGCTTCTTCTCATACTTCTGATACCTTTATCATACATATGTCTACAAAACCATCTACATAGAGAGAGAGGATAGACCAAGAATGTTTCTTATTCCCTGAGAATCAAAGGGGCGAGTGATAGGTAAGTCATTTTATAATAGCTTTACAATTTCCACCATTATTTTGGAGGATATAATTTCCACCATGGAGACCTTACCTTCACTCTTGTTTATTTAATCGTCTTACCTTTATGAACTAATTTTGTAATCGTGACCAACTCCTTCAAAGGAGGTGGTTTATTTAGGTGATTGGCTGGGATTTCAAACTATGAATGGATTATGGGCTTCTTCCTGAGATTAGATAGATGAATGTCAAATGGTTTAGGATCACTTTGAGTGATGAAAACCTTTCCTAAATGAAAGAACATGATATTTTGGAATAACGTAGATGGGATTTCCTTCATATTATGGATCCATGGAATTCCTACAATCATGTTATAATTTGTTTCCTTGCTTATGGTATTAAATTATATTAAAATATTTTTTTCCTAAGAGTAATTCGAATAATAATGCATCCAATTTAAGTAGCTTTAAGACTGTCATATCCTCACATCGTGTTCCTGGTAGAAGAGACATTATTTTCCCCATATCCTATTTTTTGTAGGAAAGAAAATGGGACTATGTTTACTATAGCCCCGTCATCAATCATAGCTCTCTTAACATAATTGTTGTAAAATCACACTTGTAGATACAATGTGAGATCCCCTCTTCATGATATCTCAACATCCAAAGGAATTTTAATTATGTCCAAAACAAACCTTTTATCCCTATCATTCTATCCCAGGGGATGCATGTAAAAATTATTGTGATAAAATCTAAGCCCTAAGAAGATGAATTATGTTGATTAGATGACAAATTCCTAACGTTTCTAATAAATAATAATGGTGGGATAGAGAGTTCTTTAAAAGATCTAGAAAGGATATAGGAGAGAAGGTCTTATTGAAAATTTGTGATTAAGTCATATTATCCCACGGGTTTGGGGACTATAGGTAAATAATTTTGAATTGAAGGATAAACATGGAGAGGCTGTGATGTATATACCTTTGTATGGGTCGTTCCATTTTTTTATGACTATGTTTCCAATTCAATGAATCCTACAAATTCTATCTTGTTCCTTTGATCTAAATTGAGAGCAACTTGAGATTTATCATAATCAAAGCCTCATGGTCATGGGTTCCTATAGGAATACCTTTTTTTACATTTTGAGAGTTCACTTTATCATCTTCATAATTAATTGGGAAAGGTTCTCGATATATTTCTAATTTTTTTTTTTGACATGCAACGGGCCCTATGTAACTTAGTTGGGAAGACCCTTCAGGGTTTTATAAAAACATATCAATAAAGAGTTATTGTTGATATTCTAAGAGTTGTTGAAAAAAATTATTGTAATACTTACAATAATGAGCATCATGACCGATGACATGATGAAATCCATGATATAAATTGGTAGTATATTCCCTCAGACTTTGGTTTAGATTCTATTATTGGTTATAACCCTTGTTGTTTTGGAATTAGTTACTATAATTATATTTTGATTCCCTTTGGATAGGATTTTGATATTGGTTTTGACCTTGGGCTTGAGTTTTTTAAGGAGGAGGATGATTAAAATCAATTGCATTAATAAAAGGTATAGAGTTGTTATTCCTTAGTTTCCCCGCGTTTCCATTGTTTTTGTTGGTATTACCAGTATTCAAAAGATTGGGATTCTTTGTTTGATCGGTAACATCATATGTTATGGCACCAAAATTTTGATTTAAAACTTTAGGCCCTTGATTTTTATTCATGTTATTATGATATTTCATGTTATTTTGATTAGGAGATATCAAATTCCCATTAGGACCGGAGGTATTTCATCCACTATTAATGGCCTCATGGTCAATGCAAAGTGCACCCCAATACTTCCTCATAGCTACAAAAAGGGAACTTATGCACTTCCTCTTTTGTTTCTCAGTTAATAAAGTGGAGAAAGAGGTCATACAACTTTGTCTTATTTATGTTAGGTGCACTTCCAAAATAATAAATGACTTGATGCCACCTCTAAATGAAGTGGGTAGTGGATTATTTTTTATCTTGCTTAATATGTAGGAATTACATTATTCTAGTTCACAAAAAATGTTCATATCAAAGGCCTTGATGAACTCAGAAACCTGTTGTGTAAAAGAGTGTATAGAAGCCTCAAGGATGAAATAATACCCATATAATGTGATCCCTTCAAGGGTCTTCATAAAATTTTTGCCACTATTGCATCCCCCTGAAGGAGTTCTCTAATACCAGTGGTGTAGGATTTAATGTGAGCATTTGGATCTCCCTATCCATTGAAATTAAGAAGGTGTTGCAATAAAAATGGAACCATGACACCCCATATAGTGAAATATAGGGCCTCCTTCATATATTTGGCATATGTTCCCATCACGCATGGTTAAATCATTAAAGTTACCCGATGAAGGGGAGGAGGAAGAAGATCATTGTAAGTTATTGTATAAGCATTGGCCAAGGCATATGGAGTCCCTTGATACTGTGTGAATGGGCTAGGGAAAGTATACATATATGCTTGTGGTGACTTTGAATACATGTGTATGTAAGGAGGGGTAGCACTAAGGAATGAGTTCATGGGTGTTGAATTTTTAAGAGGATTAGTAATAAGAAATAAATTCCCAACTAACCCCTAGGTAGGATATGCATAGGAAGTATGGGGGGTCATTCCTAGTATAAGATTACCCAGGTTAAAATTAACTGGATAAACTTCCTACAATGGTTGTTGAATTGGTTATGCATTGGTAGAAGGAATGTGATTTTGGTTACTGACATGATAATTATTATTTTTCTTAGTTACATATGTAGGTTTTGAGTCTTGGGAAATCTCTAATTCTATAATCCTTCCTACCAATCTAGATATGACATCGTTGGGTGAAGGTTGTGACCCTTGCTTGGGTATGTGTTATTGTCCATTGTGTTTTGATGTTGTCATTGATGTCAAATTATATTGATGGAAAAGGGTGTGTATATGGCATGTGAGTCTCCATGAGGTGTCCTGATGATGTATTACATTGATGAGTGTTGCTTAGGTGAAGTTACATGGTGTTCAGGTGTGTTTGGCGCATTGTATAGTAGACATGATCATAGTATGGGATATATTAAGTTGGTAAAAGGCTATCATGAGGTATATCATAGTTTTTATGATGTATCAAGGGTGTCCAAGTGTCTGTATGAGGTCATCATGATCAGTTCATGAAGATTCATGGTGTGAAGTGGTCATTCTAGGTCTATTCCTTGACTTAGAGCATGGTGCATGGTATGTTATCTTGATAAATGAATAAATTCAATATTTTTTAAAGCATGGTTATAACATGGTTATGTTTCATATTATGTGCACGTTTATTTTTATAATGTATCTCATCTGTTTTATGATGTTTCATGGTCTTTGGGAAGCTAGAAGGTGAAGACAAGCTACGTAAGCACAAGTAATTCTTAATGGATAGAGAGTTTCATGCATATTTGAGAATGGATGAGAGTTTTCATGTATATAATATGTATTTATGGTGCTTCATGTTAAATTTATGTTCTAAATATTAAAGGAAGCTCGAGTGATGATGTTTTTGGTAAAATCAAGTTTTGGAGAAAGAGAAATCAACTCAAATTGAGAACTTTAGATGCCCCACTCACACACACTTTGCAAGAGACCCATAATTTTTGAGGGATGATTTTCCATTGATATAAGAGTGTTTTGTAAAAATAATGAAGTGGTTTTTATGAACAATCTTTAAGAAGATAAGTTGCTTTGAAACCATAATAAAACCCTCCTTCTAGAGTGACTTGAGAGAAGTGAATTTTTTGGTCTCTATAATTTATTATAAATAAAAATTTATGCATTAGGGTTTAAGAGTATTCCTCAGATATCATTTTGGTGTTGGTTTGGTGTTTCATCTATTTCAGGAAGAGGGAGAAACCCTAGATTTTTGGGTTTTGTAGTTTTAGGGATGAGATGGAAGCTTCAGGATGAACAAAAAATTGTTCCAAAATTCTTGGGAGATGTGATAGAAATCCATGAAAATATTTAGGCAAGTATACTAGAGAAAATAGAAGATACAGGTACTCAAAGTGAGCCTACCGATTTTGACCTTAACGGTTAAAATGATACTCTCTTTGTTTAAGATGAGTTTGATCATTTTGCATATTGTAGCTATGATTTTTTCATCATGAATTGCATGTAGGCACCTGTTTTAAGCTCTTTTTTTGATGTGATGAAGTGATTTTCAGTTGAAAACTTATTGGCCTAGAAATCCCTAATTGGCTTCTCATGAAGGCTTGAAGAAACATGTGTGTTGGGTTAGTTTTATCCACATGGAATATGCTTATTAGTGCTTGTACATATTGGTACAAGTGTCCTAAATGTTTTCCAGTTGGTTTTTGAGCTTGGAAGTCGTTTTGAAGGTGATGGATCATTGTTCTCTCAAGATTGGTTCTTGAGTCCTAGAAGACTAAACACCCAGTTTCAAATATTGGATTGGTTGAAGGAGTTCCACCATGAATTGAAAGATAAAACAAGTTTTTATGGAAAGTAGATTCAGATATATTTCCAATGGTATATTTTTTATTGTATTGATTATGTGTTTTGATAGGTGAACCAACTCTATTTTAAGGATGTAGTTTTGGGGTCTTAAAGCTAGTTTGGCAAAGTTACAAAGTTTGACTTGTTTGGAGGTCTTCCACTATGATTTGGATGAAAATGTGAGTTATTATGGAAATTATATTCAGAGGTATTTATATTGGTGTATAGCTTGAGCCATGATGATTATTTTATCTATGTGAACTCATTTGTTTTCCATGACTAAATTTCTGGGCATTGAAGACCTAGTGGGGTTTGCTTGCTTCTTGGAATAGTTCATGATGTTTGGAGCTGATATAGAGGTTCTTGGGATTGAAAAATATTTTAAGAGGAATTTCCTATGTTTTTTTCTTCTTCTTGAGTGACTAAATATTTATTTTAAGATCTTGGAGGTGCTTAAGAACTCGCTAGTGCTTGAGAAGCTTGTTTTGGGCATTTTTGAGAAGCCTTGTGCTTGTTGGAGATGTCTTGACCCATACCGACCTAATTGGGTAATTTGAGCTATCTTATATGATGTTATTCTTATGGTTTTGAGTTGGGATGACCTAGCTACTTGTTTATGGCCGACCTATGGTTGTTATGAACTAGTGTTGGGTATATAAGAAAGTGTAATGGTTCATTTTGAACTAGTTGTTAGAGTTGAGAAAAAGAGGAAAGTATGACCTAAAGAAGGTTTAAGGAGAGTGTTGAGGGGTTATGGAAAAATTTTAGAATATTTTTGAAGACCTAAAGAATATTTAAGATCAGTAATGTAAAGGAAAATGAGCCAATCAACCATGGGAGGATATATTTGAGTGAGTTGAAGGAAAGAGAAGTTTTGAAGAGGGTTTAATGTGTTTGGAGCTGAAATTTTATTATAATAAGTTGTAGGATCAGCATAATTTCAGTGGTCATTCATTTATAAAACCTCTTATGATGTGAAATATCCACAGGAGTCCTTTTTGTGAGTCATATTAGAAAAGGTTTAGGGGTTGGTGCTTGTTGTGGGGTTGGTGCCTCACTAAAAAAATATTATAGGATGTGTAATATTATTGCAAGTGTTTTCTTTGTGTAATATAAGCAATGTTTTTAATTGGTTTTCTTCACTTTGAGGGTTTCCAACTTATATCTAGTATCATGTGTTCTCTCTTTTGATTCTTGTACTAGTGATTGTTTAATACACACCTAATAAGCTCATATGGTTCATGGATGATTAGATGAATGGTTTGAATGAAGAATATATGTTATGGAAAATGAAATGAAAGTTTTTTAGGACTGATTCACCACCCCTCCCCCCTTAGTCCATTATGCTTCCAAATATTGGTATCCGAGCTGGTTCTTGTGAAGTAAGTTTGACAACTTGAAGGAGATCCTCTTGAAGCACAAATATGGCACATAGTTGAGATCAATTTTAAGAGAATACATTAGTAAGAATGAGATATTGTTAAAAACCCTTAGTTTTTGACATATGACATTACATATATGAGGTTTTCACTTGCTCTCCAATAGGTATAGTTGATGAGAAGTCTCATGAAGGAGACTAAGTAGGTTCTTGTGTCAATTATGAAGCATTTATCCCAAATGAAGAGAAAGAAGAATATGAATATTCCCTAGAATAAGAGCTTGAGGATGTTGTTTGAACTACAAAGTAGGAAGCTATAGCTGAATTTTAAAATGACCTAGTTAAGGGAAATAAAAAGGAAGAAACTCTAGACATGAAGACATTCCATGAAGAAGTCAAAAAGAGCCCCGAGGAGCAACACAGTATTAAAGAGGTATGCATTAAATCAATTAATGGTGTCGCTCTCAAGGTATAAAATTTTAAGAAAAAAAAAAATCCAAGTGACAATGATCATAAGTGTGAAGAAGCCTTCACTCAGCTGATAAGGTTTCTTGATGTTGTCTCTACCAATTCATCACCATGGAAGAAGAGAATAAGTGACTGAGGACTAAGGATGTATGTTTTGTAATTCAATTTTTATCAGTTCTTCTATAACCAATATGTGCATAGGACTGAGGATGAGAAGAAGAAGGATCTTTGTATTTTACTAAGAAGGCATGGATAAAATGTTTTGCACCTTAAATTGGTAGTAAGGCTCATGAAAGCATATTGATTGACAACAAACAAAGAAGGATATAGGTAAGTGTTTTTGGTTTATTGCTCCATACTTGAAATTTGAACTCTCAGAGACATAGAGGACATTAGGACATAATTCTTGACAAATTTTGAGTGCTTGAAAGAAAACAATGAGAATTTTATGGAGATTATACCACAACCAAGCTCTAAGAAGGCATATAAGAAGTGGTTCAAGAGAACATTGGTTTTGGAGGATCAAATCTTCTTTGCAAGAGATAAAAATTGGAACACATCATCTACATAAGGTGTGCTTGAATATTGAAGAGGTGTTATGCCAAGAAGAGGTAATTTTTTTTGGAAAAGGTAAAAATTTGTAGTTAGATGCTCGAGGAGACCTAATTGGAACATGAATGTCATGAAAAAGAGTGTTTAATTTTTGGTATTTGGTCTTGAAACTTCTTAAATAGATAGAAGAGGATAATGGGTACTCAAAATGTCTTCATCAAAGCTTGAAGGTCTCTAGAACTTAAGATAGGTTAATAAAACCACTCAGACAGGGCTACAATGAGCATTACTAGCTAGAGAAGAAAAATGTGAAAAGGAAAGATTTGTTATGGGAATTGGATAAAATGGTTTTACACACACCTCAAGGAGTCAAAAGGGTGTTTAAAAAATGGTCTCACCTTGTCTAGGATATGTATGGATTTATCCCAACATGAACTAATGGATGGCATTGCACTTTAGAATCAATATTGAACAATGTATGAAAGATTGTCATGGTATGATTTAGAACTTGAAAGGTTTCTTTTCTTCATAAGAACTATGTCATAATCCTCTATAAGGAGACTAAATATTATATCTTATGAGAAATTGAAGTTTTGGTGTTACTTTGTGATATCTTAAAAAAGTATGGATCTATGTTTCAAAGAAGTATCATTTAAGGGGAAATTAGTTTGCTATGTGGTCGTCTGAGTTTTTTCCAAGAAGTTTCATGATAATATATTTTGGAGGTATCAAGGTGTTTCACATTTCAAAGAAGGGGGATGGTATGTGCTCCTAATAACATATATGAAGTCTTTAATTAGTGTTCTTTGTGATTGAAAGAAAATCTTAAGGTTTGCAGAGATTGTGCCAAGTCATCTTATGCCATTCTTAAGAAGTTTTTCTCTATCAAGGTATGCCTCATATAATGCAATGAAGTCTTTGTCTAGGAAGGTAAAATAAGGTATAGTTGTTAAAAGAAAAGGAGGTTCTAGAAGAGAAAATTCTTTACTTTAGATGCAAGAATTATCCAAAATTGGTAAACATCTATGTTGAGTCATGAAGTATTGTTATAGGGGAGAAATGGTGATCTTGAGTAGTTATGAATTATGGTCTATCTCTAAAAATTAAGATGTGTTATCCTAAAAAATATGAATATATGTCATATTTCTGTGTGAGTCACTGTCATGAGCTCTAAGGTGTTACAAATATGAGTCTTCCTTAGTATGAGGTTTCAAGGTACTTTAAAGTTTTATATTAAGTATTCCAAAGATAAGAAAATGGGGTCTCTATTTTGACTAACGTATAACAAATGAACACTCCTTATGATCTCCTAGAATGATAGTGAGGGAGGTTAATAAGAATAAAAACATCAAATTAGGACACAATCTTGCATTTCAGGACTACCAAAAAAGTTTATGTGAAGGATAGTAAACTATGAAGGGTATGCTCAGCAATGAACAAAGTTCTCAGGTATGTGATGTTGTATGAGTCCTTTAAAAATTCATGATGTTTCTTAATCAGGGCCTGAGACTATCATGAAATGAATGGGTCTATGTTTACTCCAAATAATATTTCTAAGGTTGAAAGGATCAAGGTATGTTGCAGTCTTCTCATTTGTGTCTTGATTTCATGTGCTCTAAGATGGTATGAGTGTGCATCTAGGATATTTTAGAGTGATTTAAAAATGCCTTTAAGGTTGGTGAATATACATCCTTGAGATGCTCTGAATGAATGAAGGTTTTAAGGTCTCAAGATATGCATTTGAAGTGTTTTTAGATGAAGCCTAAAGTATGATGTTGAAATCTGTGATATCATCCAATAACAAGAAATGATTGAAAGAGGAATTGGAATTGTGTTGATGGAGTTTTGAAATTCATCTAGTTGGTTTTGAAGATATCATAGGAGGTAGAATCTAGTCAAATCTGTGTGCATGATGAATTAATTGGAAGTATCTACTCAGGGAGAGTATATGGTTGATCCCATCAAGGAGATCTAGTTACAATGAAATCTATCCAGAGCATGTTGTTAATGAAAGATCATGGGGATAACAAGTTAGTTTGCAAGGCTTTACAAGCTAAGAGTGAATAATTGTATCTTGATGAGAAATTACAAAGTATATGCAGAAGATTCAAGCTAAAAGGAGACAAGAGGAGCTTGATAGTAAGTCTGACAGTGGTGTTGTAAGCTAAGAAAGGTTTCGGTTAAGTAGTTATTATATGATTAATACTAAAGGATCATAAAAGAATTGACAAATATCTATATAAGAAATAAAGATATAAGAATGATTCATAATCTAGTGTTATTGAAGGTTCAGAACCAAAGTACATTAAATAAGATTTGAGAAGACTTGAAGATCTATTCAAAATAGAGATATAATATATTATGATGGCTCGAGGTATATATGGCTATATTATGATTGAAGATGATAAATTTTGGACTTCGAATAAGGTGATGCTAGATTGGCTACAGTCAATGTGTGAAGTATGGTATAATTTTATTTATGATAAGAAATCTGTGGTGCATCAAAAGGATCAGTGAATTGATCAAATCATTATGACACAAGGAATCAAAGAATGAACTAAAAAATTGAAGGATTGCAACACAAGGTTTGACAAATAGTAACAACATGTTTGTGACAATGTTGCAAAGTTATAAGATGTGAAAGTCTCAAGAGAAGCTACAATAAGAAAAAAAACATCCTAAAAATGAGAAATGACATAGATTAAAGGGTATTGTAGGATGTTTTTTTACTCTAATGATGAAGATACTATTATCCAATTTTTCCCTTGGTTTAAAAATGGACAACGAGTATCTACAGGTTAAAAGGGTCAGAATTGGTGTATACAATTTTTTTGGCATTCTGTTATGAATTCCACGATGTCTTAAAACTAAGGGAATCTCATGAATTCCATGATGTTAACAAGAAGGCTATAAGCATTCAAGAAAAACTCAGTGTCATATAAGGGGGGGGATCATGGTGAGTTTTTATAGCTCGATCGAGTTAAATAGATGTGAGGTTAATTATTTTGTCATCTCAGCAAGCTCATGGAGATCACAACTGAGCTATTCAGTGTTGGCCTCTTTAGATACAATGTTGGCATGTATATGAGAGAGTTCCATTCAAACAAATCTTAGGTAAGTTCAAAGTGGATGAGTCAACAAGTAAATCAATGACTCAAGCTTAAGGCTACTCAAACGAGCCACAAGGATCGAGTTGTAGTTTGGCAGTGAACCGGAAATAGCTCCAACTCGCATGAGTTGACATCTAAAGTGGAGTAAGTGACTCACCTTAATGAATTGACAATTTGTCAAATAGGTGAGCTCATGAGAAAGGTATAATTCAATGTCACATCAAACTCGATGGGATAAGTAATGATCTCATCATGGTAACATTATAGGTGATCAATTGGCAGTGGAACGTGCAACTTGGTCAAGGATGGAGTATACAGTGTAATTGAATATATTATCATTGTGAATAAATCAGTGTCATGTAAGTAGTATCTTGTGATCATATAAAAAGAGGATTTCTGAATGGAGTTCAAGGCTCAACTAAACTACGCTGATGATAAAAGAAATGACCAACTCAATGACAAGGTCATTTGGCCAAATTTTTTGTAGAATAGGTTCGAAGCAACTTGGGAGCCTGTTCATATGCGTCAAAATCACAGACATATCGTGCAGAGCTATGCGAATGTGAAGATGAGGCTAGTGGAAACAATATTACCTCTCCATGTGTGAAACGTATAATGGAATGGATTGACTAGGTTATTACATAGATAGGGCCAACTCGGCCATGATTAGGGAGTTCAACATAGCTAGATGACTCAAAATGAACCCACAGGAGTTTGGGTGGTTTAATTGGTAAAAAAATCAACACAAAAAAGGAATACAAAATGCCAAGCAAAAATTAGAAGAGCTAATCATTGTGTGAAAGGTTGAACTCGATTCGAGCCTAGTTGAAACAAAAATAGCATGGAGCTAACTCAGCTTGAATAAAATGCACAATGAGACAGGGTGATTTAGACACGATCCAATGCATCAAGAGTGGCACATGATGAATGTATCTCGTTATGTGGTGATGACAAACTGATATACGTGATGGATCCCTATCGATGGGAGTCATCGAGCATGATGGATAACTCAAGGAAACTTGGTTGATGTGAATGCATGGAAGATGGTTGCTATGCATAGTGATCTCACTCAAAGTTGGCATGTGATAATATATTGAAGAAATCAGTGGATAATAGGTCGAGCAACTTAGATCGATTGGATCGAGCCACTTTCAGGAGCTTGATAGTAATATAATGCAAGGGAAATGACTTGACATTGAGCTTGTGTTTGGCACCATGGAAGAGAGCTTGGTACTTGGCACATTGCAAGGAAGATTTGAGTTAATCAGTGGAGGAGGTATACAAATTTGTCTTGGTGGAAGAAATTTTGGGTTAGAGAAGATTTTGGGATCTTGGCAACAACATGTAAAGGTAAAACTTCTACACTTGAGGAGATTTTAAATTTCACTGCCATGGTGGAGATAATGCCACGACAAACCATCACATAATTTCCACTTCACAGAGATCATGAGAAGCATTACCACGTAGGGGATAATCACTTGGCATGTAAAGGGATAATTTCCATAAATTGAATGTGCAACTAAAAGCCTGAATTAATTCCCAAGTTATCCGTTGAGTTGTAAGGGGTACTACAGGTGAGATGGCGAAGTAATCACTGAGTTATTAGCATAAACATTAGAGCTATTCTCGAAAGAAAGCTAGTAACTTATTCACTATAGGGATATATGTGCATGAAATTGCATCGTCAAGTCACCACGATCATGTCACCATAGGGATCTCTATTTGTGTTTGAGAAAATGATGTAGGTTGCGCTATCACTAAGGATGAATCATTAAGAATCTTGACCATGATAAGGGTATCGATTTGATGGTAAATAAAATGGAGTCAAAAGGATCAACTAAATGCAAGAGGATGAGTTTGACACAATAAGAAGACATTTTGTAGGGTCTAAGTGACTCGAAGTGCTTCGTTTTCAGGCTCCATGAGTTGCCAAAGATAGGAGCCTAGGTGGATCAAGTTTAGGATCTTGTAGAAGGTGTATAGATTTCTATGGGAAATAGCTTGATGATTGAGCAAGTTACTAAGGTGTTCGAGTACATAGTGAGATCGTTTGAAGGCTCAGGTGGTTGCATGCAATGTGATGGGCTCACAAACTCAACGAACTGGAGAATCAAATAGCTCTAATGAAGGCTATGAGAGCCATTTCAGGAAGGAAGAAATGGCCTGGGGAGATCCCTGACCTCAACATAGAAAAACGTGAAGCTCACCCATTACACCAAGTCATGGAGGATGGGCTATGGAGATGATTCAAAAAACAGAATGGCTCGGGAACTCAAAGGGAAATGTGTGGCTGAGCCATAGAGTTTTGAAGGTAGGGTACTCATTGAGCTTGAGCTTTTTTTAATGGGGTACACCGAGATATTCCATATGACTTGATGGAATGAAGTTCAAAGGAGCTCGATAGATGTGTATCTATGAATGAATGGAAGCAGGAACACGATGCAGAATGGTAGCTCGAATGCATGTATGGAGGGACCTCAAAATGATATTAGAGGTGAAAAATCCACGACAATGAGGAAATTCTGGCAAACTCTTATATCCAAGCTAGATGTAATCTCATATGTGAGCTCATTATGACTTCGTAAACGATAAAGGAGGTAAAATCTGTGTGAGATTTGAGGAGATAATGAAGTGATCTTAGCTGCATGATCTCAGAGTTGAGCTCAGTGCATGCTCACCATGAGATGGGAGGAAATATCGATGTAATCCATTGGAGTGAGGGATCATGAAGAAAATAAATTGAGTTATATGTGGTGAATAACTCGAGATTGAACCCAACGTGCAAATCACTAACATAAGCTAAGTTGTAGTTATGTTGCTTGACATTGGAGATGATTGGTTTAGTGTAGAAATAAATCGAGCTCATTGGCGATGGTTGGAGCTTAGCATGAAATTGAAAAATTGAGTCTGACCGTGGTGTAAAGAAGAGTTTGAGATCCAAATTGCAGTATGTGCAGGTTCTACTGAATTGATAAGGAGCTCAAACAAAGACATGAGCCATTGAGAGACATGCGAATGGGAAATTGGTCAAACATTGTTGCCAAGGGAGGAAGGAACCTGACAATTAAAGGTTGAATTCAAAAATCGATGCCAAGTGAGGTTCTTGAGGTCACGTATGGCTTGAGTGAATCAATTGCGAGGAGCTTGGTAAGTAAGCCCAATGGGCAACCAGGTGCAAGGAGAGCATGGGTCAAGTGGTGGAGAGATAATTTTTTGAGCTCGACACTAGGAGCTTGGTTATGGTGGATGGTGGTGTTGAGCCCATGATGCACTTGGTTGGTATGCATGGGAAGAGACTCAGGATGAGTCAAGTTGGGGCTGATTCACTTGGTATTAAGCTGGCAAGTGGAGCTCGTGGAGTCGAGCCAATGGAGCAGATAACTAGGAGTTTCTCAGAGTAGGTTCCTGTGTCGATGTGATGGTGATGGAATCAACCAATACACAGGTCAGAGGAGCTCGGATCCAACTCAGTGAGTTGGCTCGATGAGCCAACCACTGAGTTGGGCTCTTTTTGGCCTTTTCCTTATGATTTCCCCCTTCAACACAAACCGGTCAACAGGGGCCCCCACCAAAAATAGTAATTAAATTAATATTTTTATTTTAATATTTTAATAATAATATTATTACTATTATTTAAATATTATTTTAATTAATTAAGGAGAACTAGGTTAACCAGGCAATAATGGCACATGATGGAAGCTTCTCAAAGTGGTTCAACTAAATGTAATAAATACATCATGTTCCTTCAATTTAGGAATGCAATTATGACCTTTCCTCTTCTCTCTCACATATATTTCTATAAATGTAAGTTGGAATCTCATTCCAAAGGGTTCCAACAGGTTAGATAGGTTGCAAAGTTAGATATCATAGGCAAGTGCAATTTTTCAAGAGTCCTCTCTCTTCTGCAAGTTGTCCTTGTATGTTGAGAGAAATTTAAAACCTCCTTTTCAAGACTGTAATGACAACCATTACCTCTTCTGAATTTATGATGCATTGTGAACGTTATTGAAGTAATAAAAGTGCATGTTTTGTGACTAATCTTGGTCCTTTCATCCTTTTATACTTTTTTGTGACTTTTCTCATGCTTGCAAGTACACTGTGCAAGTTCACGTTTCTGTTGCAGGTTCTTGGAGTTATGTGCTTATCAAGTGGTGGAGTATTGCATGTAATTGAGTTGTGGTGCTTGTTCACCCTTCTCAAGTTCATCCTTCTTCACTGAGAGACTGATAAATTGTTTATGTGGTCAAGTTTAATAAAGGGAACGTGTGCTTCCTAGTCTGTGGTATTCAGTACCCTCTCTAAGTTGTAGTAGGTGAAGTTGACTTGTGGTGCACACCCCATATTCAAATTAAACCTCCCTGAGTTTGGAAACACCCTTTATTTGGTGCATCACCATCCCTAGTTTAGTTTCATTTCTGCAAATATCTTTCCCTAAAACCCATGAAAATGTTAACATAGGACTAGATAGCCATTTTATTACACTAGGAGTAGTACAACACTTAGTTTAGGAAGAGGAAGTAGGCCTTCTCTGGAGGTTCACCTCGAGCCCAAGTATTATAGCTTGAGAGGTGATCCCATGTGTCCCATTCACACCGAACGTCCTATTCACATTCTGGCCATTCAGAGGGTGCAATTATTTGGAGACAACAATTTTTGGCATGCCCAGTGGGACAAAGAGTTGGTACTGTCTTCTCACTTACACAAATAAAATTACCTGGCGACTCTATATCTCTGATTTCCAAATCTCAGTGCGTTAACTTATGCGAAGAATTCAGAAAAGAGATTCTTCAAAGCAAGGAAATTATCAACATATCTAACTTTCCTTGTCTCCTCCAAAGAGAAGAAGAAGAGGCATTTCAACATCACCAGTTGTAGGTCTACCTCATAGGGGTCATTCAAATCCTCCCTACAGAAGGTTTCCTCTACTAAGGAACAATAAACCTCTTGCTACTATGGCACAAAACAAAGTTTTTCCCCCTTTCAATGCAAGCAATCCTCTTATTTTTTCTCAACGTGACCCTATACCTATTACGACACTCAAAAGTTTACCCTTTTACATAGGGGAAAATCACGTTACTCGAGTAGAACATATTCTTGATGTAGCTAGTATTTTTTTCATACATAATATCACAGAGGACAACGTTGCGGTTAGAATTCTTGCTACCTCTTTCAAGGGAAAAACACTTCAATGGTTTTGAGGGTTAAGTGTTGGTAGTATAACCACTTGGGACGAGTTAGTAGAAAATATTTGTAAATAGTTTGAAGATAAGAGTGATCACCTATCACTTTTAGAACATCTCACTACCATGAATAGAGCTCCCCAAGAATACATGAGTGATTTCAACTTCGGATTCCATAGGACCTGGAATAGGATTTCGAAACTTATAAATCCTTCTCCACATAATGCATTCTTGTACTATTTGTGACCCTTGAATAGTGATGTAGCAGTTATGATCCAGTCCATGGGAGGGGCTACATCACCTGATGCCTACGGTGTTTCCATAAGAGTGAAAAATTATTTGATTCAAGTTGGAAAGATAGCTCCATGACCACTAATACCATTGTCTCTGGATATTTTGAACAATCAGCCTATCATTGCTCCTATTCTAGAAACCTCTAATCAACTAGCTTAGTTTATCCCTTCCTCTTCAAATGATCTATTTGAAGTCAAATCACTACTGTTAACTTTTGGAAATGAGCTTGTTGCACTCAAGAGGTAACAATTTCATTAAAATCATCCATATAAGCCACAAAATCAGCAGTATCAGGCTAATCGTCCTCCTTTTCAAGGGAAAAACTAGCCACAAAATAAAGATACAAATCAAGCTACAAATGTCAGGACTTTGAACTTTTAGAACCCTCTTGCCGCTATTTCATCTAGATCCATAGTACATGTCCAGAATAATCTAGTTCAAGACTACGAATGGTACTATCCTTGTTCTCAACCCCACAATAAAAATATTTGTCCCAATCGATTTCTTGGCCAGACCCTTATGGTTTAAATTGCATATGCCCCTTCTAAGCTAATAGAGAACACATCTGCGAAAGAAACATAAGATCAACCATAGGCATCTGAAGAAACCACTTTGCTAAACTGGCAAGCAAAAGATTTTTGCGGGTTGAATACAAATTCCTCATCAGTGGCGGAAAAAACTCGTTCCAAGAAGAGAGAAACGGAATCTCAAACTTCCAAATCTGTTCAAACATCCACTTCATAGCCTTAGACACAAGTAGTGGTTGATAAAGATGTGGGAAAGAAACCACCAGAAATACATTTTAGCCAAGCTTCAAGGAAAGAATGTTCTTTAGGCATCACGATACCCAACAAGCACTTTTTGAAGGAGGATCCCAATGCCCAAAGAAGTGTCAGCAAGGTTGGAGCTATTCCCTTCAACATAGTAGAACAAATGAAGAAAACCAATCTGAGCATTACTATGTGGGATGCACTCTCAATTCCTTCTCAAAGAATTTTTTTGTGAGAGGATCTAAATAGTTTTGGTATAATTGATGGATCATTAGGTCATGGAGTAGCAACTGCTATGAGATTGTGTCAACTAAAAGGGAAAAGTATTCCTAAAGCCAAAAAACCACTGCCATTCTATATTTCCTTGATCATTGGAAACCACCTGGTGTATAATTGCATGATCAATTTTGGTGCCAGTAGCTCAGTCATGCCCAAAAAAATTACAGATGTGCTAGGCATACAATATGCACCGGTTACAAGAGGATTTGTTCAGTTGGATGACACAACTATTAAGACTGTTGGATTCATCAAAGGACTTCAACTTACCATCCATGCATGCCCAATTTTTTCATTCACCAAAGACATATTAGCCATTGATTTTCATTCTCTCTTCACAATCTACCTATCACGAGATTTCACTGCCAAGATGGGCGGTTATCTATCAGCTTATTGGTCACACATGATTCTCAGGACTCGGTACAGAATCAAAGTGACTATAAGGGTGGAAACAATCTGCCATAATCATGTAGAATCCTACACTGCTAGTCCTATAAAAGGGAATTACACCATTGAAGATCTGGAAGAGGAAGATGTTGATCATGAACCAACCACTCTTATTGAAGAAGTCCCAGATACTGTGCTAGATGAAGTAAGGGGAGATCATAAGTATGATCCCTATGCTGATGTGTTGGTAGAAGAAGAAGATGGTTTTCTACTTTTGGAAGAAATGAGATTAGGTACCTACTATATTCATGAAGAAGATACGATCATTCCGCAACTTTTCAAAACACCAAGAGATTCCGAATGACTGTGGCAATTGTTCTTTGATGGCTCAAGAAGTAAGAATGGATCTGGTGCTAGTGTTATGTTCATAGTGTGCATGGTCTAGTAGGCATGATCATAGTATGGTATGTCCTAAGTTTTTCAAAGGTTCTTATGATGTCTATCATGGTTTTTATGATGTTTAAAGGGTTTCCAAGTGTTTATATGAGGTCATCATGGCCATTTCATGAAGATTCTTGGTGTGAAGTGGTCATTATAGGCATATTCCTAGTCATACAACATGGTGCATGGTATGGTATCTTAATAAATAGAGTAAGGAAGTATTGTTGAAGTATGGATAGAGGATGGTGATGTTTCTATTATGTTTATGATGATTTTTAGAACATATTTTAGTTGTTTCATGGTCTTTAGGAAGCTAGAAGGTGAAAACAAGATAAGTAAGCACATGTAATACTTAATAGATGGACTATTTCAGAAATATTTGATCATGTATGAGAGTTGGAATGCATAGAAGAGGTAGTCATGGTACTTCAAGCCAAATTTCAGGTCAAAATGTTCAAGGAAGCTCAAGTGATGATGTAAAACCAAGTTTTGGAGAAGGAGAAATCAACTTGAATTATGAACTTCAGATGCTCACCCACTCATGCACACCTTGTATGGTACCTAGAGGTTTTGGGGGATGATTTTGCATTTATCTAATATTTTTTTCAAAAATAATGAAGTGGTTTGATCTTCATACTTTTATGAACAATCTTTAAGAAGATAAGCTTCTTTAAAACCCTAACAAAACCCTCCTAGAGCAACTTGAAAGAAGTGAATTTTTTGGTCTCTAGAATTTCTTGGAAAGAAAATGTGATGCATCGTGGTTGAATAGGATTAATTAAATACATTTTAAGTGGTCTTTTTATGTTTCATCTATTTAAGGAAGAGAGATAAAATCCCTAGTTTTGTGGGTTTTTGTAGTTTCAAGGCTGAGATGGACGCTTCAGGATGAAAACCAAATTGTTCCACAATCCTTCAGAGATGTGATAGAAATACATAAACATATTCAAATAGGTACAATGGAGAAAATGGAAGATATAGGTGCTCAAAGTGACCCTACCAATTTTTGCCTTAAGGGCTAAAATTCTAGTCTCTTGGTTTGAGATGAGTTTGATCATTTTTCATATTATAGCTATGGTTTTTTCATCATGAATAACATGTAGGAAGATAATATGATGTTTCTAATCTCTTGGTTTTATTTCATGAAGTGATTTTCAGTTGAAGATCTATTGGCCTAGAAATCCCTAGTTGGCTTCTCAATAAGGCTTGAAGAAAAAGGTGTGTTGGGTTAGTTTTCTCCATATGGCACGTGTTTCTATATTCTTGTACATATTATTAAAAGTTTACATGATGTTTTATAGGTGGTTTTTGACATTGGAAGTGGTTTTTAAGGTGATGGAGCATTGTTCTCTCAAGAATGGTTCTTGAGTCCTAAAATCCTAAATGAGCAGTTTCAGATATTAGCTTGGTTGAAGGCGTTCCACCATGAATTGGAAGATAAAGAAAGTTTTTATAGAAATTATACTAAGATAAATTTCCAATGGTATATTTATTGTGTCTTTATGAGGTGTTTTGATAGGTGAACCATCTCTGTTTTAAAGACCTAGTTTTGAATCCAGTTTGGAACAATTGCAGAGTTTGCATTATTTGGAGGTCTTTCACTATTAGTTGGATGTAAATATGAGTTATTATGAAAATTAAATTTAGATACCTTTCCATTGGTATATGACTTGAGCCGTGATTATGAGTTTATATATGTGAACTCATTCATTTTCCAATACTAAAGTTTTGGGCATTGAAGACCCAGTGGAGTTTGTTTACTTCTTGTCATACTTCATGATGTTTGGAGCTGATGTAGAAGTTATTGGGATTTAATAAGGTTGTTATAGGAATTACCTAAATTTTTTAATGCTTCTTGAACCATGATTTTTTTAATACCTTGTAGGTGCTTGAGCACTCGCTAGTGCTTGAGAAGCTTGGTTTGGGCTTGTTTAAGAAGCCTTTTGATTGTTGGAGATTTATTGACCCTTGATGAACTACCTGGGTCATTTTAGTTGTTTTATATGATTTTATTCTAGTTTTTATGAGTTTGGATGATAGACATACCTTTTTATGGCCTACCTATGGGTGTTATGAGCTAGGGTTGGGTATAAAAGCAAGTGTAATGGTTCATTTTGAACTAGTTGTTGGATTTGAGGAAAAGAGGAAAGTAAAACTTAAAGGAGGTTGAAGAAGAGTGTTGAGGGGTTATAGATAGAGATTAGAAGAGTGTTGAAGACATAAATAATATTGAGGATCATCAATACAAAGGTAAATGACCTAATCAACTATGAGAGGACATATTTGAGTGAGTTAAAGGAGAAAGAAGTTTTGAAGATGGTTTGATGTGTTTGAAGCTAAACTTGGATCACAATAAGTTGTGGGATAAACATAATTTTAGTGGTCATTCATTTATAAAATATCTTATGATGTGTAATATTCATAGGATTCTTTTGTTTTGATTCATATTAACAAAGGTTTAGGGGTTAGTGCTCCTTGTGGGGTTGGTGCCTCATTAAACAAATATTATAGGATGTGTAATATTCTTTGCAAGTATTTTCTTTGTGCAATATAAGAAATGGTTTTAGTGGGTTTTCTTCCACTTGAGGGTTTCCCACTTAAATTTGGTGTACTGTGTTCTCTCTTTTGATTCTTGCACTTGTGATTGTTTAATACACACCTAATAAGCTCATATGGTTCATGGATGATTAGATGAATCGTTTGAATGAAGAATGTATGTTTTAGAAAATGAAATGAAAATTTTGTAGGATTGATTCACCCCTCCACTTTAAGTCCATTGTGATTCAAAAATGTGTTGTGAAATATTTGGTTGAGATGGTGTGTGATACCATTTTATAAATTACATGCTCATTTTCTCCCCCTTTTATGGTGTGTTTTATAACTTTGGCGGGTTTGAGGAGCCATTGTTTCATAAAATAACTTCAGTATACACATGCATCCTATCCATGGATCCATCGATGGCATTATATCGGTCATCATTTTGCGTAATCTATGCCAAAATATCATCATTAGTTTGTAAATAGGAAGGGATGGAATTAGATTGCATGTTGATTTGCTGTCTTGATAAAAATCATGGGTATAAACCTTGTTCTACCATGAAAGTCATGTTGTTGGAGCTATAAATCTCTTCTTGTGGGCCCTAATAGGTTGATGGTTGGTCAATTTATTAAAACCTTACACTATAAGAGGATTTTACATTTGGTTAGAAAAGAAACATGGTGAAGGGGAGTTTTGAGAGTAATTATCAGCCCACCTAGATAGCAAGGATGATAATTGAGTGTTCACATGACTGTAGTAAGCTTCTATGCCCAATATTGGCCTGCTATAATCCTAGCCCAAAATATTCAAGGGGTGTATAAACACTCAAAGAATAATGGGAGAGGGAGAAGGTGGAACAAAATAAAGAGAATAAAATGAAAACGAGAAAGAGCTATTCTTTCACATTGGGTTCATTAGAATTTGTACATTGGAAAAATAACACATTATTGTAAATGAACTATACTTCCCAAGGTCGTGCCTAGGAAATCAAAATATGAGAAATGATATGTGAATGGTATAGGTATGCATGATAAAGATGGAATGGGTGGATAGGCTGAGGGATTGAGGGTATATGATCAATCTAAATGCAAACAATCAAATTTAAAGCTATAAACTTGCTTTTTAAGGGAAAAGAATTCTCATCTAACCTTTATGGGGGTAATACTATGGTCAAGAATGATCATTGTTCATATTTCTCAGTCTATGTATGTGAGACTAAAAAATCCTTGACTTGGTTGTCAAACTCGAGGAAAATTTTTGTTCGTCTCCAAGTATTCCTCTTTTCAGAGGGCCATGCAAGAATAAGGATGAACGAGTTGAAAGTAAACTAAGGGTTTTGACGTCTAATTTGGTTTGCTTGGTCGACCTAATGCTGCTTAGTTGTAGTCAACTATTCATTAAGATCATTTATATGGATGACGATTTGAGGGGATAAAGGGGTGGATCTAAAGACTAGTGGTCACAAACCCAAGTCTATATCCGCTTGGTATCAGTCTATGTATTATGAGTGAATAATTGGATCAAAGATCCTTCTACAAGGTTTGAATGGGATCGGAATGGTCATATGGGACACCAACTTGTGAGAAAGGTAAATGAGGCCAGATAAATGGTTAAAAGAGGCTAAAAACTAAGGATGGGTAATCTAAGCCACTAATGATTGGATTGGTTGGTTTTCTCTAAACCTGTATACTATTTTAAATGCCCAAATTTAATTAAATAACGTAAATAATCCTATTTTAAATAAAATATAATTAGATTATGTTTAATTAATTAAAATACATTCATCATTATTTAAATAAAATAAATACATTAACTACTCTAACTTCCTTTTTAATATTTTCAATAAAGCTATTCAAAATGAAATAAAACAATTAAAACAATTTTAGCTTCTAATTTTTTTCTACTTTTCAAGATTAATTCAAATAAAAATAATCAGATTAAATTTTATAGACATGGGGAAGTGAATTTTAATAAAATACTATTAACCATAATTTCATTAAATTTGGACATTTTACAATCTAGATTAAATAGTAAAATCAGCTATATTGGTTTTTCTTATACCAAATATTGGAATTTGATTTGACTATTATTGAAATCCAAAAAGGGGATTTTTGGAATTTGATTTGGCTATTATTGGAATCCGAAAAGGGTTTTTTTGGAATTATATATCATGTATGAGGGATTTCAATTTTAAGAGTTTACAAGAATAAGTATGGAATAATTGATACATTTATAACATTGCACTACATAACAAATACTTATATTGTCCATTCTCATAGAAACAAACATTTTTATCTTTTATTGAATGGGCATATGTCCATTCACATACAAACAAACATTTTTATCTTGTATTGAATGGGCATATGCCCATTCTCATATAAGAATCATTGAAGAAAAATAAACTCAATATAGAAAGAAATAAAAATTTAGATGTGATTTATTTTAACTATGGGGTAGTGCGCATTTGAATGCTGTATATTTTACATATTTTGATCATGTGTGTGTGTGTGTGTGTGTGTGTGTGATAAATGTTTAATTATAACGTGGATTTATTTGCATAGAATATGAGCTATTTACAACATAAAATGATGGTAATAAATGAATTGTTAAGAGATAGTGTATAATTTGGTTATTTTTAATATATTTTTATAAGCGAAAATCAAGCCTATATATATATATATTTGATAGTTTAACGCTTTTGACTGGAACTTTAGAACTAGGGGATTGGAGGTATCCTACCCACATACATCTAAACCTATAACACCCTAAACGACCTACTTAAACCAACAAAGATATGAAATTCTGTAATTAACCATACACGTAACCCAAAGAAATGACATATGATGATTACATACAGAATAAAACCCAGAGAAGAAAAAAATTCAATCGTCGAACTAAATGACATCCACCTTAGTAGCTTGATGACCAGGTTTTGCCTTATTCCTACCACCAGCCTGAGTAGTCCAAAAATTCCCATAGCCCTTGTAGAAGTGGCCAGATACTCCTTGCCCAAGAAACTTTTGATGGCCTTACATACAAACCCGGATTCAGCCCGAAAAATGATGCGTATGCAAGCCCACTTGATGCATCCAAAGAAATCCATCTCTCTCTCTTCACACCTTGTAAAAAAAACAAGGAAGCGGGGGTATTTCCATGTTGTGAAACTTAACCCACAACGTCTGCTTCCTCTCACCTAACAAACCTGCGAAACAAGAAGAGAAATAAATTTAATTAATTTACTCAATCAAGTTCACTAATTTTTTTTGAATTTTTTTCAAAAGGCCACAATACAAAGGCTGTGAGAATTCATTACTTCTCATTCTAAAACAAAGTGATTATTTAGAGGCATTAACATGTTTGTTTTTTCCGAGAATGAACATATGCCCATTGTAAATATTCAACTACAACCATTACTAAATTCAATCATTTTAATACCTCTAAATATTCTAAAACATATTTAATTTTTTTTGTCTAAGAATGGGCATATGCCTTAAACTAGTTGTGAGAATGGTGAAATTTTAACTCTATTCTTTTAATTAAACTTCTAACTTCTGTTTACATATATTCTGTAACATGAAAATAACTTTTAGGAGTAAACTATATGAAGGATGTACATCTTAATATTTGAATGAAATAAACATTGTTAAGAATTAACTTATACATAATACCTTGTTAGGAATTAGTATTTACATCATGGTTTATTATATGGTTAGTTTAATGTGTTATTAATATATTATTGTTATATAAAAAATAATATATTATTGGTGTTGAGTTGTGTATTGTTACGGGAGTAAAAATCACAACTAAATAGGTTTATTTGTTGTAACACTTTCCTATTTTATAGGAAGTCAGTTTTCCTATGTATATGGCTATTTAATAGCCTGTGTATGTAATTCAAATGAGATGAATAGAAAATCTTTCTGTGTGTTTGATCTGCTATTTTTCTAAGATTTGGTATCAGAGCGATCATATTCAGATGTGTGATGGAAGAATAATTTCTTGTGTTGGGGAAGTTTGAGGATTTGTATTGCCCCGATTTTGAACGCTTTCTAGAAAAATCAGTTCTAGATTATTTTAAAAAATAAATAAATTATTAGTACAGTAAAAGTCAATATAATACTTCCCACGTAGTAGCTACATGCGCAGAGGATAAGAGAAGATTACTTCCATGCATGCTATGAATTTGAATTTGTGAGAGTAGTAGACAAGTGCTTCTATTGTCTGATAATTTCTTCTGGTAGTAGTATCTAATGACCATTGACGTGTTGGGCATCCTGTGAGCCTCGTGACTTTCCATTCCAAATCTCAGTCCGGCAGATCCAATTACAAGATCGATTGAATCCTGTTGGATCTATCTACGTCCATGGTCGAACCTGTTTCCAAATTGTACCTTCTCTACCATCCTGTGCGCAACTCTACAAATTTATGTGGGGCGTTCTGAGATTGTACAACAACTCACCGGCGGAGCTGACTCCTACCCGTGGCTCTCTCAGTTTTTTTAAAAAACTTCCAGTTAGTTACGACATCAAAAGTGCAATCAACATTCAATTAGCCATGTGCATGCTGCTCTAGATCCTATCAGCCGATGGCACTGTACAATCTTCTACAAATCAGATTCGGTTGCATCTGCTCTAGTATTTGAAGGTTGCTTGCATGAAGCTGAATCAGTAGAAGATGATGTAAAAGTCTGTGACATCTGTGGCGATGCAGGTCGTGAGGATATGCTTGCAATCTGTAGCAAGGTGCGGAGCATATTTACTGTATGCAAATTATGTTGGACAAAGTCCCAGAAGGTCTATGTTTTTATTTATTGTTAATGTCGATTAGTTTGAAGTTTTTTTTATTTATTTATTTGATCAAAAATAGTTCGATCTAAGAGTCCATTGTTTACATGTCCATTTAAAAGTGGGTTGAGTCATAAATATAGTCAATAGTTTGTGAACTTAAATGTTCGGTGTTGTCTATAAAGAAAAAGAAAGCGTAGTGGTAAATTAGTATAACTTTATATTTGGGAGTATTAAAATTTTAGTCATTATTTTATGTCAAAGTTATAAGAGTCATTTTGAGTCATTTTGTTATTGTCATCTATAGTCAAATGTGTTAATGTCAAGTGTTGTAAAAATATTTTTTAATTCGTAGTCAATAAATATAAGTCGTTATTTGTTGCGTTGAGGGTCTAGTCAAGTCAAAAGAATATTGTAAAAGCTTCGTTATTGTCAAGTTAATTAAAATAGGTGATTTTAGGATTATTGTCTTGTCAAGTGTTAAAGTCGTGTCATTGTAAAAGTCCAAAAATAAAAAATGAAAAAAATTTGCCTCACAGATGCATTTTCGGTGGAATCCGACGTCTGATTGTAGTATATAAATTTGAGCTTCATGTTCACATTTCACTGAGCTAGTAGTGTCATAGTGGAGGATGGAGGCATAGGAGGCTGGAGGTTAGACAATGACCTCTCGTCAGTCACCAATGACGGGACCACAAAAAATGATTTGGTGGCACAGGTGTGCAGTATGAGTACTTGTTTTTGAGTTTTGCAGTGTTCCAGTTTCATCTTGGTGTGATTCTTTTTCAGAGTTCCTGTTTTGTTTGGTATTTGATGGATGTTGGAAAGAAAGTTATGTTGGATCGCAGATGACTGTCAGTGATCCTCTGACTGACTTGGTCCTCTGACTGCCGTACTTCATTGGAAGATGGTTAGCTAGAAGAATACGTTCACTAGCATTAGTGACCATGTGCAACAAGACCTAACTAGTAAGATCCATTCAGGAGTATGTTCTTCAATGCAGTTTGCTTCTCAGTATCTATATGTGTGGAATTTCACATTGTGGGGGGGAATACATACCAATGTTCCATTCCCATTCTGCACCAAAAATGGCTTAGTCAAGGAAAGCTTCTAGTGGCAGTGGTAGTTTTCTATGTTGTTCGAGATCGAGTGGTAGCGATCAAAGACAAAGACTACAATTAAGAACATTACGATTCTTATAGGAAGTAATGTGAAATTTTTTCAGTATATCTTCTATTGTGCTGTTTTGTGATATGCAAGTTGTGTTTCCTACATAATTCCCTGATGTATACGCATAGTGATGAACAGTAGCACCAGAGTAAGTCAGTTCATGGATCTTGAAAGGGTTTGTGGGAGGATCCAGAAAACCACATGAGGTCGACAGTTGATGAGGTTCCTATCACTTCAAGGTTTGTGGTAAGCCTGTTTAAAACCATGGAAGGAGCAAGCCTTTCTTTTGGATCAAGGTCATGAGTCACAGAGTTGGACATGCCACAGGGGTGAGCATACTGCAGAGGAGTGTGTGGATGTTTTTCTACCATGTAAACACTAAGGGGGGGAATGTTAGGAATTAGTATTTACATCATGGTTTATTATATGGTTAGTTTAATGTGTTATTAATATATTATTGTTATATAAATAATAATATATTATTGGTGTTGAGTTGTGTATTGTTACGGGAGTAACAATCACAACTAAATAGGTTTATTTGTTATAACACTTTCCTATTTTATAGGAAGTCAGTTTTCCTATGTATATGGCTATTTAATAGCCTGTGTATGTAATTCAAATGAGATGAATAGAAAATCTTTTTGTGTGTTTGATCTACTATTTTTCCAAGATACCTATCATAAAAAGAGCACAAAAAACAAAGAGGGGATGCACCTGGAGGCATAGTTAGACATTTATAATATTGTTGGGGCATGATCTCCTACTTCCGATTCTCCACCATAATGATAAGCGAGGAATTATTTGTTTAGTGCATTTATCCCACCATGTAATAGTAATACATGGCACACATTAGAGTTGCATCTCTTAATCATGTGCTCCCAAAAATGCACTGATCTCAATCATTTAAAAGAATGTTTAGGGATGACAACTCAAATTTCATTTAGTTTGATAATATCCAAGGGCTCTGAATGTTTTCCAGTTAAAATCCATTGTCACATCTTCCACCTCCATACCAGTTGAATGACATAGAGTGGATAAGGAAACTGACACTTGCTAAATATATTTTGACATCAATTTTGATTTTGTTTTAATAATAATTTCTCTTTTGTAGATCGCTTCACCTCTTGAAAGTGTGATTCTGAAATGCCTTTTTCTAGCATATATAATTTTTTTCTTCTGAGCATGGTAAACATTTTTTATTGTAATTTTTCGTTGGCCTAATTCCTTAACAATAGTCAAGCGGTGTGCAACAGATGAACCAAATGAGCCTTATATAGCATTACAGATCACTTGATTTTGTAAGTGTTAGTTTCCTTGTCCACTTTGTGTTATGCACCCCTGAACCTTTTCAGCGGGATGTAATTTTGCAGGAGCTACATGGCAACAAACCATATTAAAAAAAGATGAATCTTTTCATCAATTTTAAGTGTGTTTTAATAATAATTTCTCTTTTGTAGATCACTTCACCTCTTGAAAGTGTGATTTTGAAATGCCTTTTTCTAGCATAGATAATTTTTGTCTTCTGAGCATGGTAAACATTTTTTAATGTAATTTTCATCGTCCCAATTCCTTAACCATATTCATGCGGTGGGAAATAGATGAACCAAATAAGCCTTATGTAGTTCTATTATTTTGTTTATAATTGTTACTATCTTTTTGGTGGGACTAACCTTGGTGGAGCCAAGTAATGGCACCGCTAAGAGCTGTAATACATACCCTGAAGAGGGATCAAGCCTTATGTAGTTATATTATTTAGTTTTAGAATGGGTGGGAACAAAGCAATCTTCATCTTCATGTCAATCCCAATCAAAATGGGAAGATTCCCATTCTCATATAGAAAATGTAGAAGAACATATAGAAGAATAATAGATGTTTAGAATGGGCATATATCCATTCTCAAATAATAATCATAAAATGATTGTGGGCATTTTTTATCTCATATAAAATATAGAAGAACAAAAAATAGAAGATCAATAAATGTTTAGAAGAGGAATATGGAAGATAAATATTACTTTGTTTTAGAATTGGGCAAATGACCATTTAACATATATAAATCATGAAAGAAGAATGACTCATATA
Source organism: Taxus chinensis (assembly GCA_019776745.2). Lineage (NCBI taxonomy): Eukaryota > Viridiplantae > Streptophyta > Pinopsida > Cupressales > Taxaceae > Taxus > Taxus chinensis. The sequence goes on from CM034149.1 coordinate 816,889,581, forward strand.
AGAAGATTTTTTTTTAAAAAAAATTGAAGATAAGTTTTAGATATACTTCTAAATCTTCTCTGTTGATTTCTTATGAGATAAAGAATATCATATAGCTTTATTTCTTTTGTATTCTGATCTGGGTATAAAGATAATGCCATATTTTTGATCTTTTGTATTTTTTAAATGTATTTTAAGAATATCACTTCAATATTTTATAAGACTTGTAGAGTATTATCCTCCATAGTTATAAAAGGATGCATCTAAATATGACCGTTTCTTACATGTTTCAAAGTCTCAACAAGATCATTCCCTTGAAAAAAATGTATAACTACAAATAAAAAATGGGAAATCATTCAATTCAAGTGAATCATGTCAATGCGCGCACGTGTGTGTGTGTGTGTGTGTGTGTGTGTGTGTGTGTGTGTGTGTGTGTGTGTGTGTGTGTGTGTGTGTGTGTGTGTGTGTGTGTTTATGAAATACAGGCAGCCCAAAGCAGAAGGACCTAGGCATGGTTACTTATTTTTTGAGTTGGATGACTTAGTTACACAGGCTTAGATGGGCAGGTGAGCTGCGTAGGTCGAGCTAGGTGGGTGAGATAACCAACCGAGTTCATCGGGTAAGTTGACATTCTGAGCTGGGTGAGCGAGATGGTTGAGCTAGGCGGGTGAGCTCACCTATTGAGCTAAGAAATATTAAATGATGTATCTAATGGGAAAATTCCTGTTCTCATAATTGGAATCACAAAATAAGAACATAGATAAAATGTATTGTGTTTTATAATGGACAATTTTCCATTCTCACATCCTTCATAGAGTACCTGTTTACCATTAACTTAAAAACAAATTATTTACCACCTTTTATTAATTGAAGGAACTTGTTTGTCAAATGCATCTTCGAGAACCCATTGGAGGGAAATTGGCACAATTAATGATAATTAATTTTTCCAAGGCATGGTAGAGAGAATGGCAGAGGTTAATGTTTTCAATGAAGGTATAGATATTAGGAATCACAAGGTTAACTGTAGTGGGAAAATCCATCTCTTTTTTGTTCATTCTATTGGTATCCAAATTCGTTCTCCTTTTCAAGCTGAGCAGGAACATAGATTCAACATGCAGCTTAGATACAAATAGATCATAGTGTATGTCATTTTGTAGCCGGGGATGAGATCTAACTGACCCTTTGTCACTCAGATTTGTGGATAGATGGATAACACCCTTAAGAGGATTTGACCTGTCCTCACTACTTTAGGCCGTGCCCCTTCAACTAGGGTGAGAAGACCCTTAGTGTATCCTCTGTTTGATGAAGGAGATGGAGATATCCTTCTTTTGGAAAAATTTCATGAAGAAAACCTTGGGAAAATATGGTCAATACTCCATAATTTAACTCTTAAGAGTTGTCACTTCTAAAATATGGAGATACTTTCAACACAAGGCTGAGGTTACTGAAGACATTAAGAAATCCTGACTGTTCTACATATTTTGGTAAGTAGATTTTGTTCCTTTGATTGATAGATATGGCAAACAGGGGTAGTTTCAGGTGGATTCATGGTTTTTGAATAATTTTGGTGGGAGATGAAGTAGGATAAAGTTGATTATACCAGATATTCGAAGGGACTTCAAAAAAATGAACAAATCAACAACAGAAAGCTTCAGAACAGTTTAGACATTCCTTTAACCAGAAGGTGTGCTTTAATGAAGGCCCAGGTCAACATGTTTTCACATGATCTTTAATACTTTAACACGAAGGATCGATTTAAAATACTCAATTAAAAAACAAAAATATTTGATCAATCACACCTAAGGTACACCAAAGACTTACAAATAATCTTTATCGATAAATGACAATGAATTGATTTTAAATTTGTTTATCTCATGACAAGATGAAGGTTCTTCTTGAGATGAAATTGAAAATGCCGCTAAATTTTCAAAGGGACGAGATCCTATGTGATTTCACAAAGATTTCAATGTAAGATTGTAATAGGAACGAAAGAAACTATTTGAAGACATTTCGAAACAAAACAGACACAAATTGTTAGAGATTGACAGAAATTGCTAGAGATTTAACACAAATTTATTTCAAAATTTCTTAAATTCATCAGCAGGGGAAAGCTTCCAGAGAAATCTCAGTGCTCGTCAATGGCTATACATCTGTACAACCAACTTGACATGATAAAAAATCTAACACAGAAGAAAATAACAGGTTATCTTGGCTTGGTCTCTTAGGAAGATGACTTTCTTAAATTTTTCTCTTAAGAATTCAACCCCTCTGACCATTGGCAAGAGTATTCTCATTGCATTTATACATTTTTATCACTCAATTTCCCCCCCAAAAGAGAAGAATATTCAAGGGACCTTTGCTTGTTACCAATTTTTTTAAGATAACAACATTTAACAAATTCAGATATGAAAGCTACTAGGTGGACTAATTGTGAACTGATCACAGTTTCTAGGGCCCTCGACTAATGACTAGGATGCCATGCCACAAATGTTTTGGCAATCCTTCTAATCATTTTGATTCTGTCATGTGAGAAATCCCCTTTTTAATCATTTTCTAGAGACTCTACACAGCTGGATATCACAGGTAATCCTTTTCACTCTCAAGGCAACACATTTTTCATCTTTTACGCCAAAAACTTTCATCATTTCATCCTATTTTCCCTCTCTTTCCTTTGCAATTCTACCCCACATCCATATCCTTTAGTAATTACCATTTTTTCAAGTGCTTGAGCAATTCTAAATTCAAAATATTGACCTCAACAATCCTTAGACTCAGAAATTAAGTTATGAATCCATCAAATGGAACTTTATAGATAGAGACAACAAGGAATTTCATTAAAGAACAATGAAAAAAAATGCGCATATTCACGTCTCCAGGAGTCTTGGAGAAAAAAAGGTAGAAAAATAGACACAATACACAAAAAACTGTTGATTCTACCCATTTGTCCACTTTATATCATAGCTTTCCACGGTGTTTCCTTGGCGCAACTACAAAGGAGAAGCACAGAGGTAAGTTTACAAACAAGTGTGGGCCTTCCACATGCCCTGATCCTAAGAAAAACATGCCTTTTGGCCTTTGAAAAGTCTCAATGTAAAAAGGAGCCAATAGAAGCCTCCACATTGTCTTCAATGGCACACTTTTGAGATGGTCCCCAAAAACAGAGACCCCAAACAAGCATGGGCTCACTATGTGTCTTAGTCCGACAAAGTTTATTAAAAAATTTGAAGGTTCAGCAGAAGGTGCCATGTGTCTAGGGTCCGAGACATTTTTCTTTGGCCGTTGAAAAGTCTAAGCAAAAGGCAGAGTGAGCATAAGTCTCTAAGTATCCTCCTGGAGCCCTTCTTCAAAATAAAACTTAGGGGTCGGTCCCAAAATAGGCACAGTCCCTCCACATGTCCCAGGCCTTTCCAAATTACTTTGAAAATCTTAAGTACAAAGCGGAGCCAACATAAGCCTCCACATGTCCCCCTGTCGCAATTGTTAAGGTAGGACCCTGAGGCGGATCCTTAAAATGAGTGAAAACCATCCATGAGTCCATGGTCCACCAAAACTGTACTGGCTGCATGAAAAATTTGTCTAAGTCTGGGCAAGGTAGCGGAAATCTCCACGTGTCTCCGTCGGCACAACCCCAAGGCCAAACCAAAAGGTGAATTTTCAAATGAGCGTCGTTTCTCCATGTGGACAATGTTTTGGGTTGAAGAGAGCCTTAGAGTTTTCAAAGTGCCCCACCAAGCCACATAAAACCAGAAAGGGCCACATTTCCATTGATGCTGAGAAGTAAATTTGACCAGGAAAAATACACTCGTCTATTTGTAAAATGCAGGAACATCACCATTTGAGCTCGGAAATGAATCTTTCTTCACAGATAGAGAGTTTGGAAATGATATAAAGCCTAAATGTGGTCCTCCAAACTGCATCATAATCATATTTCCATAGATTTTTGGGACAAAAATGATAGGGAAAATAAAACGTGACTGTGGAAAATGGAAGGAAAGGAAAAACCCAAGTTTTACACCCAATTTACAGACTCTTTTTCATGGATAGAGGAATGAAAATTTTTTTTTGGAATTTTAAGTGATCCTCGACCAAGGAAGGGATTGATTATGGAAACCAAATGGAGGACATTTTTTTTCAAGCATCAATACGGGGAGATAGAAAACATGATAGAGGCTGCAAACTAAGGAATTTCAATGACAAATGGGGTGAGACTAATTTGAACACCAACATTGGCTCCGACTTGGGGATGGGCACTCCTTGTGAGTGCCATAAGAACAAATAGTAGACCAAGTTCCATAAAAATAGACCATTGGGAAATGGAGTCAAAGAATAAACTTGCAGAGTAGAGACAACCATAACCATCCTCCAAAAAATGAACCGAGAAACCGATAAAACCAGGTTACCAAGGACTAGAACGAATAAGAACACAAAAGTAGAACGAAAACAAAGAAACTATATACTGTACATAATGGAGTATACCTTGATTCTGAGAAATCAATCAAGGAAATGTTTCAAATGCCTACCATTTATAGGAAATTCAAGCAGTTCCCCATCTAAGTATTTTAAGAAGAATGTATTTTCACCAATTTGAATATCAATTGAATAAGTGACCCATCCACAATGCATCAAATTTACCATGCTTTCCCTTATCTTCATGCCTGCTATCCCATAATAGCACAAGATCCCCAATAGCTGAAAGCTCTTGGAGTCACCTTCGTGTTAAATAACTTCTTCAACTTTTCTTTGAACTTCACATGCAACGCTGATGGGATGCCCTTCTTTCTTCATCCAACTCAATAATATGATTGATTCGAGCATCATATGGACTAACTTCCTGAGCTTGAATTTTTTGAACAAACTGAAATGAAGAAAATTGCAAATGAAGGGGCAAACAAAACTTGAGTTCCATATACCAACTCAAATGGGATCTTACCAGTAGGTCTTTTGACAGTGATTTTGTCATCCCAAATAGCAAACTTCAGTTGCTCACCCCACTTCTTTTTGTTCAGCTCCAAGGTTCTTCTAATGATCTTCAACAAGTTTTTATTACTGGACTTAGCTTGTCCATTTCCTTGGGGATTGTAGTTAGAAGCATATGTCAAATTGATCCATACTCTTTGCACATTGCCACCAAAGGTTTGGCTTTGAAAACTCATGGCATTATCAGTACAACAATTTTAGCTGGCACTCCAAATCTGCATATGATTTTATTCAACATGAAGTCCATGATAACTTGGTGTGTTGCTTTCTTGGTGGGGATTGCTTCCACCCACTTAGTGAAATAATCAGTGGCTACAAGAATCCATTTATGACCAGTACTAGAAGGATCAGAAATTTCCCCAATGAAATCCATTCCCCATTGCTTAAATGGGGCTTCAACTAACACAGGTTGCAAAGGAAGGGAGCTTGAAGTTTTCATTCTTCCAGAAAAATGCTGGCAACTTTCACATTTCCTAACCAATAGAGTTGTATCCTTGAAGAGATTTGGCCACCAATAACCAACCCTCAAGATTTTATGTGTTGTAACTCTTCCAGCAAAATGTCCCCCACAAACTCCTCCATGGTGATCAGACAATTATTTTTGGGGCCTCATCTTCAGTAATGCATCTCAAGAGCACTCCCTCTGGGGTTCTTCCAAGCTAACCCAAAATCAGTAATGACATACTTTTGAGAGGCTAAATTAAGAGATCTTTTCTGATTTTTACTCAAATATTCAGGGTAACATAGATGTCTGAGATAAAAGATTATATCTTTGTACCATTCAGAGCTTACCAACTTTTCAAGGACATCCACCCTTTCTCCTTCTACTTCATTCACCTCAATAGTTTGCAAGTTTACTCTCAGCCATAAGCTTAGCTAGGCCCAAACCTCTTACCAATTTCGTGGTTTGGATATCCATGTCATACTCCTGCAACTTGTTCACCCATCTGCATATTTTTCTTGAGACCTCCATCTCTGATAAGATGTCTTTCACCATGGTGTGGGGAACATAAGCAACAACTTTAGAGCTCAAGATGTAGGGTCTGAAAACCTTTGTTTCTTTCACCAAGGAAAATGCTTGCTTCTCCATGATGGTGTAATTCAACTCAGCTCCTTGTAATGCCTTACTGAAAAAGGTAATTGGTCTCTCAGCCCCTTCATCATCCTTCTGCAATAAAACAGATGCAATGGTGTTTTCTAAAGAAAAAGAAAACACTTGAAAAGGCTTCTTGTAATTTGGAGCTGCCAAAACAGGGGCATGCTTTAGTGCTTCTTTGATCCCATTGAAAGCTTGAATGGAAACTTCTTCCCATTTGATAACTTAGTCCTTCTTTCAACATGCTAGTAATGGGGATGGTCAGCTCAGCAAAGTTAGACACAAATATTCTAATAAATTTTATTTGTCCAAAGAAGGATTGAATTCCCTTCTTAGTTCTTGGAATTGGAACCTTGTTGATGGCTTCCACTCTCTCTGGATCAATCATGACCCCTTCTTTTGATACAATGTGACCAAGTAGCTTTTCCTTTTGCACTCCAAAGTGGAACTTCTTGGGATTCAATGATATGCCATACTCTCTACACCTTATCATCATTCTCTCCAAGTGTTGCAAGTGATCATTTCTATTTCTAGAAAACACAGTTATATCATCTTGATAAACAACAATGAAGTCATTAATATAACAACAAATGCTACATCCATTACTCTTTGGAAAGTTTCTCCAGCATTCATTAAGCCAAAAGGCATCCTGACATAGACATAAGTTCCCCAAGGAGTAGTAAAGGAAGTCTTTATTCTTTCTAACTCCTTCACAACAACTTGATTATAGCCAGAGAAACCATCTAGAGTAGATAACAATTTAGAACCAGTTACCAATTGTAGCATATTCTCCATGTTTGGTAGAGGGTAATTATCTTTCAATGATGCTTTATTTAGGTTCCTGAAGTCTACACACAACCTTATATCACCATTATTTTTTCTAACAGGCACTAGGTTTACAACCCAAGAAGAGTACCTTGTGGGCTGAATGATCCCTCCATCCCTCAACTTCTTCAGTTCTTATTGCATCTTCAAAGAAAGAAGTGGATTGATGGGCCTCTATTTTTTCCTGAAAGGCTTGGCATTAGATTCAAGAGGAATTTCATGTTGGAACAAATCTTCCCTGTATGCCTTCAACTCATAGTAAGACCAAGCTAGGCAGTCTTGATATTTTTTCAACAATTGAACATAGGACTACTTCTCTTCCTTGCTGAGATTGCTTCCTAACCAGATTTTATGTGGTTTTTCCTTTGTTCCCAGGTCGTGCTCTTCCACATCTCTTGAAACTAACATACTCCTTTTAATAATGCAATCAACATTATCAAAGTTTGACTCAAGAGCCACCAAACCTCTGGGAATCGTGTTTGTCTTCAGTTGGATGATGTCTTTTCCAAATAAAGTTTCCTTTCCTTCAGCAACACACACCATTGGTTCCCAATCTATATTTTGGTTAGAAAACTCACCTTGGTTCTGCAAAAACCATTTCACCTGGGCATCATCATCAAACACTTGCCAATTTTTAACATTATCAGGGACATATGGCCTTGTTAGTATTTCAACATCATACTCACAAAATGGAGACACTGTACAATTCCCAAATATGGATCCTAGCACTACTAACTTATCTGCAACAACATTAAACTTTCTATCATGGTGCACAATATTAAAATAGTCAAACATTTCAATCAAATCCCAGACTTCATGCTTGTATTGTTTCATTTTTTCATTTTTAGTAGCATACAGTTTTCTAATTTTCTTGACAATCAGTTTTGAATCCCCTTTGACAATGATATCCTTTATACCATATTTCCATGCAATTCTCAAGCCTAATAACAATGCTTCATATTCAACAATGTTTTTAGTGCATTCAAAGTTGAGTTTGAAAGAAAATACAAACTCTTCTTGGCCTGGAGAAATTAGAACAATGCCTTGCACCATTTCCAAACTTGGAACAATGCTCCATCAAATAACAAGGTCCAAGGTAAACCTACTTGTTCAAGACATTTACATTAATCAATCTTATGTTCTTTTCCATCAGCAAACCCAACAAATTTATCAACATCTACATCAACATATAACACTTCATAAGAAGCATTATTGGGATCTTCATTGAGGTGCAACATCTTTTTCTCTCCATAGGGAAACTTTACAAAGTTACCTTCAATTGGAATGGTGGAAAAAGACATATCCATCTGAACACTTCCACCAACACTTGCAGCCCACTTTCTAGATAACAACATGCCCCATTTGGAAGGGAAATCAACAATGACAACATCAAGTTTTAAGTTCTTACCTGGATAAGCTGCAAGTTGTACCACCAAACCTTTTACACATCCTACAACATGAACCTCTCTAGAATCCATTGCAGTACACTTGCCATAGGTTGCTGTCACTTTAATGTTCAATTCATTCATGACTTCCAGAGGCATAACATTGCATGATGCTCTGGAATCAAACGGCAATTGTGCAGTAGTCTGTCTTTAATAATCAGTGTTGTAAAAAATCATCAACATTTAACTGAGACTCAACTAAAGATGTTCCCAAGTAAACTTAAGGTGGTTCACCTATCTCTTCTAATTCTGGTGGTTTTTCTAGGTCTACAATGGTTGGAGGAAGAGTATTTAAATTATTTATATTTCTACCTTGGGCACTCCTATCTTCCTCCAATCCCAAATACTCAAATTTCCATCTTCTTGATGCTTAGGAATCATAAGCAGTTCCACAATTACATACATAAATCTTGATCTGACTCAAGACTTGGGTAGTGTCATAGGGAATGTATTTGGGAAAAGCAGCATTTGGAGACAGATTGACAAAACTCATCAGATGGCACAACCATTTTTAACATTTTGGGCATGGGTGGGAACACCAGTTCTACTTGAGACAACAAGGCCTTTTTAGATGCATCTTTCTTTGGAGTCTCTTTTGGGACATTGGTGAGAAATGGGGTCTTTGGTTTGGCTTGAGGCCCTACCCCTTTGACAACTTTACTTCTTGTGTTATACTCTTTTTCTTGGGCAACAATAACATTCATTAATAATTTCTATCCTCTTCTGATGGGATTCCTCCATCATACTTGTTAATCATTAGAGCTCTTAGGTACTCAAAATCATTATTAGGAAGTTCAAATGCATGTACCATATCTATTTCTAAAGCATGAGAGGGAGGAAGAAGAGGTTTTTGGTGAATGCAGTCCCAAAAAATAACCCCTAATTCTTGCATCTTATTACCTCAGTTCGAAGTTTCTCCTTCTGTGAGCTTGTAGAGCAGTCCACCATGCATGCATCATCATCAATTTTGTTCATCATCATCAACTTCTTCAACTTTTGATCTATTTCACATGGAAGGGTGGGGTAAGAAGCATTTGTCACACCAATCCATTTGATTTGTCTCTTCAACAACAACTTTGGGAATTTAGAGGATTTTAGCACTTCTCTATTTTCCCTAGGTTGGGGTTCGAGGTCTAGCTCCCATGGGTCCTTTACCTCTATCATCATAAACCTATGATCATTTCTAGGATGATTTGCAAGTCTGTCTTGTCCTTGTTGCCTATGCTGACCCTGAGAACCTTGTCCAATTCCTTTCTAAGGCCATCTTGTAAGAGATTTCTTTGACAGCCCCATCCAAAGTCCTTACAACTTCCTCAAGATCCATAACCTTACTTGATTGAGGCTTCTCAGGGTTGATCAATTTAACACCCTCCCTCTTAGGAGGTTTTCCAATTGCTTTAATGTACTTCTCAATTTGCAGAGCCATGGTAAAGGCCTGCCTCAAATTCCACAGGGTTCTTATCCCTCACCATAGTAACATATTTCTTATCAAATGCATGCTGAATACTTTATCACTACATGATACATCACATGGCCTCAAATTAACAGGAAATCTTTTCAATGTTTTGTTAAATGACGCGTATTGAAATCATGCACTGATTCATTAGGATTATTTTTTATATTTTCAAACTCTAATAAAATAAACCTAGAGTTTTTTTATCACCATATTGCATTCTAAAAGCATTCTTCATCTCTATCCATGAGTCAATGGAATTATCTGCAGAGATTTATACCTTATCCCTTGCATCTTCTTCTAGAGTATGGATGAATAATTTAATGTATGCACATCCTCAAATTCTATTATAAGTCCTCCATCATATTGACCCAAAGAGTTTCAAGTGCTGATCACCAGGATTGCATTATTTCCTTGAAACTTAGGCAATCTATTTCTTACATCTTGTGGCAGAACATTTGGATAGCCAACCATACCTCTATGATGGGACCAAAACTATTAACAACAAATGGAGGTCTTGGGTGGAGGTTGAGCCATATTATTTTGAGGAGGTGATCTTACAGGAGAGACAAAACTAATGAGGAGTCATTCCTAAGTCTGTGTGGTTTAGGGATATAATTTTCAGAATGATTACCCTCTAAAGGCATGTCTCTTGGAAAACTCTATCATCTTTGGGCACTGGGTGAATAGCTAGGGGTAAATTGAGAAGAAAAACATTTTCAAATAAGAAAGAGAAGGACCCTCTCTAGTATGGATGAAATTCACAAAGAGACTACCTAATTCAGAAGCACTTGAGGAAGTATTGCAATCTTCAATCACAGGCTGATCAAGTTTCACGTGAATGGAGATCTCTTTTCTTGATGCTTGATCTCCAAAGTAACCTTCCAAATTCTTCTTCCTTCTGAATTAGACTTTCCCACTCTGGAGAAACAACCTTCTACTAGGGTCCTTTGAAGAAAGATCTTCTTCCTTCCAACCTTTGCAGATATTAGTGACAAATCTTACTTGATATATGTTAAGACACTTGTATTTATAAAGAATTTAAACACCACGGAGTCACCACTAAGGATTTTCACCTTACATTTGTGATAAATTCACTATGAAATACCTATCAAATGTTTGTCAATACCAGATTCATGAAAAGCCTTACAAGATCTAGGCTCTTCTTTTACCCAAATTTATCAATGATGATACAAACTATTAGTGCAATAGTTTGTATAAGTTGGAAATATTAGGCTCAGAACTTACAACCTTGAACAATTCTTACAGATCTGAATGGATAATGATGTTTGAGCAATGTATTAGGACTTTAAAATAGTGTAAAAAGCGAATTACCAGGGTCTGTAGTGTACACCTTTGTTAAAATACTTAAAAGAGTCCTGGACAATGGTGCCACTGAGTGTTGGTATCCAAATTCATTCTCCTTTTCAAGCTGAGAAAAAACACAGATTTGACAGGGAGCTTAGAGGAAGATAGATCATAGTGTGTATCATTTTGTAGCTGGGGATGAGATCTAACTCACCCTTTATTACTCAGATTTGTGGAGAGATGGATAGCACCTTTAAGAGGATTTTACCTGTCCTCACTACTTTAGGCCATAGCCTCTTCGACCAGGGTGAGAGGACCCTTAGTGTAACCTTTGTTTGATGAAGGAGATGGAGATATCCTTCTTTTGCACAAATTCTATGAAGAAAACCTTGGGAAAATGCAATCAATACTCCATGATTTAACTCTTAAGAGTTGTCATTTCTAAATGATGGAGATACTTTCAACACAAGGCTAAGGTTACTGAAGACATTAAGAAATCCTGATTGTTCTACATATTTTTGCAAGTATATTTTGTTCCTTTGTTGATACACAGGGAAAACAGGGGTAGTTCAGGGTGGATTCATGGTTTTTGAATAATTTTGGTGGGAGATGAAGTAGGATAAATTTGATTATACCAGATATTCGAAGGGACTTCACAATAATGAACAACTCAACAATAGAAAACTTCATAATAGTTAAGATGTTCCTTCAACCAGAAGGTGTGCTTCAATGGAGGCCCAGATCATCACGTTTTCACATAATCTTTGAGACTCCAACATGAAGGCTCAAATTGAAAGACTCAATTAAACACCAAAGTTTCTTGATTAATCACATCTAAGGTACACCCGAAGACTTACAGACAATATTTATCAATAAATGACAATGAATTGATTTTAAATTTGTTTATCTCATCCAAGATGAAGGCTCTTCTTGAAATGAAATTGTAAATACCATTAAACTGTCACAGGGACGAGATCCTATGTGATTTCACAAAGATTTCAATGTAAGATTGCAATAGGAATGAAAGAAACTATTTACAGACATTCTGAAACAAAGAAGACACAAATTGCTAGAGATTGGACACAAATTAATTTCAAAATTTCTTAGATTCATCAGTAGGGGAAAGCTTCCAGAGAAATCTCAGTGCTCATCAATGGCTATACATCTGTAACCAAATTGACATAATAGAAAATATAACACAAAAGAAAATAACAAGTTCTCTCGCTTTGGTCTCTCACGAAGATGACTTTCTCAAATTTTCTCTTAAGAATTCAACCTCTGACCATTTGCAAGAGTATTCTCATTGCATTTATACATTTTTCTCACTCAATTTTCCTCCCAAAAGAGAAGAATATTCAAGGGACCTTTTCTTGTTAACCAATTTGTTTCAGATAACATGATGTTTAACAAATTCAGATCTGAAATATGCCAGGTGGACCAATTCTGAACTGATCAGATTTCTTGGGCTCTTGACTAATGTTTAAGATGTCATGCCATAACTTTTTGGGAGTCCTTTTAATCATTCTGATTCTGTCATGTGAGAAATATCCATTTTAATTATTTTCCAAAGACTCTGCATAGTTGGACATGATAGGTAATCTTTTTCACTGTCAAGGAAACACCTTTTCCATCTTTCGCACCTAGCACTTTCATCATTTTATCCCTTTTCCCTCTCTTTCATTTGCAATTCTGCCCCACATCCATTTCCTCTAGTGATTCCCATTTTTTCAAGTGCTTGAGCAACTCCAACTTCAAAATATCGACCCTAAAAATCCTTGGACTCACAAATTAAGTTCCAAATCCATCAAATAACACTTTACAAATAGAGATGATAAGGAAATTCATCAAAGAACGATGAAAAATAAGTGCAGTATTTGTGTCTCTAAGAGTCTTGGAGAAAAAATGGTGGAAAAATAGGTGAAATGCACAACAACCATTGATTCTTCCCCTTTTCCACTTTATATCATATTCATCCACATGTTTCCTTAGCACAACTATAAAGGAGAAGACATAGAGGAAAGTCTCAAACAAGAAAAAGCCTTCCATGTACCCTGGGCCCAAGACAAACATGCCTTTTGGCCTTTGAAAAGTATTAGTGAAAAAAGGAGCCAGTGCAAGCCTCCATGTGTCTTCAATGGTGCATTTTGAGATGGTCCCCAAAAGTAGAGACCCCAAACAAGTGCGAGATCAACATGTGTCTCAATTTGGTAGAGTTTGTTAAAAAAATTGAAAGGTTCAATCAAAGGGAAGAAGGTGCCATGTGTCTAGGGTCCGAGACATTTTTCTTTGGCCATTGAAAAGTCTAAGAAAAAGGGCAGAGTGAATGGAAGCCTCCAAGTTTCCTCCTGGTTCTTCTTCAAAATAAAACTTATGGGCTGGTCCCCAAATATGTGCGGTCCCTCCACATTCCCTAGGCCTTTAGAAATTTACTTGAAAAGTATAAGTATGGGAGACTAGACAGAATCCTCCACGTGTCCTCATGGTACAACTTCGAGATGGTTCCTAAGAGTGGAGACCCTAAAAAAGCGTGTAGCTCACCATGTGTCTTAGGCCTTTAAAAATTGCTTTGAAAAGTTTAAGTATAAAGCGGAGCTGGTGAAAGCCTCCACATGTCTTCCTGTTGCAATTGTTAAGGTGGGACCCTAAGGTAGATCCTCAAATGAGTGCCAAGCCCTCCACATGTCCATGGTCCACAAAAACTATACCGGCTACATGAAAACTTTGTCTAAGTCTAGGAAAAGCAGTGGAAACCTCCACGTGTCTCCCCGACGCAACTCCAAGGCCAAACCAAAAGGTGAATTTTCAAATGAGTGTTGTTCCTCCATGTGGACAAATTTTGGGTTAAAGTGAGCCTTAGAGTTTTTAAAGTGCCCCACCAAGACACATCCAACCAAAAAGGGCCACATTTCCATTGATGCTGAGAAGTAAATTTGATCAGGAAAAATACACTCATCAAACCGTAAAATGTAGGAAAATCACCATTTGAGCCTAGAAATGAATCTTTCTTCAAGGACATAAGATTTTGGAAATGTTATAAGGCTCAAATATGATCCTCCATGAGCTACATCCAATCATGTTTCCATAGGTATTCGGGACAAAAATGACAGGGACAACAAAATGTGACTATGGAAAATGGAAGGAAAGGGAAAACCTGAGTTTTATGCCCAAGTTACAGACTCTTTCAAATGGATAGAGGAACGAAAAACAAATTCTAGACCTTTAAGTGATCCTCGACCAAGGAAGGGACTGATCATGGTAACCAACTGGAGGACAAAGTTTTTATGTATTAATACGGGAGATAGAAAACATGACTGAGGCCACAAACTGAGGAATTTCAATGACAAACGGGGCGAGACTAATTTGAGCACCAACACATCCTTTCCGTTTTCTTTTTCATCTAGTTTCCACTTTTTGGGCTGCTTGTATTTCATAAAAATATAGTTACTTATATATGTACACACACATGGAATGAATGATTTCCCATTTTATCTATGTAGTTGACCATTCATGAGGGGGGTGCAGGGAAACTCAACTTTTATGAGAGGGTGCTAATATAATAATTGGGCATGTGACCATTATAAACATGCAAAAGTTATATAAAGGATGTCACAATGTACAAATTCCCATTATAAAATAAATTACCTTCCCATAGACCGTTTCGTCCTACTTAGTGAAAAATTTGAGCAATATTTCTGAGATATTGTTTTATCTCTCTATTAACATTTTTGTTGACCCTTTCCACTTTGGGCTTCCTCTATTTCATAGGACCGATAAATTGAAAGGAATGATACCTAGATCATACCAAACCAAGAACACAAATGATAATCAAACACCATGATCGATAAGATGAAAGTAATTTTCCAGAATAACTTTACATAAACGTTTGCAAACAAATGAGTAGCAATATCATATATTATTATGGAACTCAATGTAATACATTGAGAATGGGCCTTGCTTAAATAGGCAAGCAATAAAAATCTAAGAACCAGTCAAGGTCGTAGATCAAGCCATAAATCAAGGAAATAACTAGTCATCAAAGAACTAGTCAAGACCATAGATTTAGGAGAGAACTAGACATCAAGGATCTAGTCAATACCATAGATCAAGGAAAGAACTAGTCAATACCATAGATCAAAGAAAGAACTATACCTAACAACTAGATAATATCTTCTAATATATAAATAAGATAAAATAAATATCCACACACATAAGTGGGTGAGGATAAATACAATAAAGGTGAATAAAGTACCTAGGTGAACATGAGCTAAGGTAAATACCTACTTTAACATAAATTATAATGCGGTATTTTAGATCTTTTATAATGTGGTACTTTAAAACCTTTTGTATTTTTGATATGGGTTTTAAAAATATCACTTCAATATTTTGTAAGACTTTCATAGTTTTTTATCCTCCATAGTTATAAAATATTACATCTAAATGAGATCGTTTCATGCATGTTTCAAAGTCTCAACATGATCAAGTTCCCTTGCAAAAAACTGTATATGATTGTTCTTCTTGGTAAAGTGGGGAGTTATCTAAGAAATCCACTATTAATCCTTCATGCTAGGATGGGGAATTATCTGTTATGTTTTTACCAAAGTATAAAGTGCACTTGCCACCTGGGAGGCATTACTTATTTTTGAGATATTTCAGAGATATTGTTTTATCCATCCGCTAAATTGCTGTTGACCCTTTCCACTTTAGGCTCCCTCTGTTTCGTAAGACCATTTTGACTTGTGAAGAACCATATTTGAAGACAAGTTGAGGCATATATTATTTAACTCTTCTCTGTTGAATTATTATGAGATGAAAAAATATCATTTGGTTTTCTTTCCCTTATATTTTGTTCTCGGTTTTAAAGATAATGCCCTATTTTTGATCTTCTATATTTTTTTTATCTAGGTATTAAGAATATAGTTTCAATGTTTTTTGAGACATGCGTAGTTATTAACCTAATCATAGTTACTAATATAGGGAGTTAATTTGCTGTTGTGTTGCTGCTGGTTGTTTCTTTACAGACTGCATTCTGCAGTTGGTCCTTATTGTTATATCAGGATGTTGATCCTTTTTTTCGAGCTTTATTTTCCTATTCTGGCTCCTGAGCCTTGCTGTACAAGGGTATAGTCCCTTTCAAAAAACTATTTGCCAATAATAAAAAAAAAATATAGGGAGTTAATTCATTTTTAAATTGAAGATAAGTTTCAGAGATACTTCTAACTGTTCTTTGTTGTAGATAAATTATAATTCCATATTTTATAACTTTTGTATTTTTGATGTGTTTTGAAAAATGTTACTTCAAAATTTTGTAATACTTACATAGTTTTTATCCTCCATAGTTATAGAATATTGCATCTAAATATGACCATTTAATGCATGTTTCAGAGTCTCAACATAATCACATTCCCTTGCAAAAAAATGTATATGATTCCCCTTCTTGGTAAGAAGGGGAGTTACCTAAGAAATCCACTTCTTATCCTTCATGCTAAGACATGTAGTCATCTGTTATGATTTTACCAAAGTACAGAGTGGGCTTACAACTTGGGAGGCATTTATTAGTTTCTGAATTGGGCATGACAGTTGATCACAAAATAAATCCATAAAATTATATTTTTGTTCATGATCAATTTTCATCACCCTCGGGCATATGCCCATTCTTAATAATTTGATTTAGAAATGACAAATGCCCAATCTCTGCTCATTTTCATATGGGCATTTTTCCATCCTGTAAGAAACAAACATTTATTTTTGGGGTTTTCACCATTTTTCATCAAAGGAAGACCATTGTAATCGAAGTAGAACCGTATTAGAAGAAGAATAGTGTAAAAACATTCTGACAGCCTTTATAGAGTAAGTAATTATATCATATTGGATGGACTATCCCTAATGGAGCACAGTGCTACACTACATACCATTAAAGGGGGATCAAGCCTCTATCTCTAATTATTGTTTACTCTTTTAATTTTTGGCTCTCTTTATTTTCATGAAGAATATCAAGGAAATTTATGAGAAACAACAATGAACATTTCTAAATCTTCTCAATGTGAAAAATAACATCTAGTTTTCCTTCAAAATAAAAATGAAACCCAACCAACTTCATCTTCATATCATGAATAAAATTGTATCATTTTGGCTGGGACTATCCCTAGCGGAGCCAAGTTCTGCCTCTTCCAAGTGCTGCACTATATACCCTGGAGAGGGATCAAACCTTATGTCGTTCTATAGTTTTATTTTAGGAATAGTTATATTTATGGGCATATCATCCATCCTCGAACAAAAAATCATTTATCGTTGGATTTTTCCCCATAATTTGCATGAAAGGAGGACGATTGCAATGGAAGGAAACATTCATATAGCCTTTAAGAGTTAATAATTGTATCATATTGGCTGCATTATCCCTGGTGGATAACCCCTATGCTTTTGGTCCTCTCTCTCTTTTCACGAAAAACAAAAATGAATATTTCTAACTCTTCTCAATGTGAAGAATAACATGTGTCATTCCTTTCATTGCAAAAGAATGGGGAAAAAATCCACTTCATGTTCATGTCTTGTCCATTCGAGTAGACAGATGCCCATATGTAGTTTTCCTTATGCCTATTTTTCTTTGTGATTCCTATTATTAGAATGGGCATATGTAGTTTTCCTTATGTCTCTATCAATTTTATTTAGATACGGAAGATTCCCATTTTCATATGGGAGAAATTAACATATAATATTGTTTAAGACCATGACATATCGAGACCAACATGCAAATATATATTTTACCACCGTGTATTTATTAATTAAAGGTAATTGTTTTAAAACAAGACTTGGACCGTTCGTGTAGACATTAGCCCATTATCTAGACATTCTAACATTTTGGTTTGGCCATATTTTTTGTCAATTATAATGGACTATTTAGAAATATGGAAATTTTTTCATCCTCCAACAAATAAACATTTATTGTTGGGTAGTTCCCCATTTTGTATGGAATGAGGACCATTGCAATGGAAGGAGGACCAGATTAGAAGAATAATTATAGTGTAAAAACATTCTGACAACCTTTATATACTAAATAATTGTATCATATTGGTTGGACTATCCCTGAAGGAGCTTAGTTGTGCACTGCATACCCTTAAAGGAATATGACGCCTCTATCTCTAATTGATGTTTAGTCTTTCGCTTTTGGTCTCTCTCTTATCATGAAAAATAACAATGATTATTTCTAACTCTTCTCAATGTGAATAATAACATTTGGTTTTCTTTTTATTGCTAAATGGGTAACTATCTACTTTATCTTCATGTCATACCCCTTCGAGTAGACAGATGCCCATTTTCATTCTTTCATACGAAAAAACAAACATTTTTTTCATTTTCTCTTGAATACAATTGTATCGTTTAGGATGGACTATCCATGATAGAGACTTGTTATGCCTTCGCCAAGTGTTGCACTACATACCCTCGAGGGGGATCAAGCCTTATATAGTTCTATAGTTTTGTTTTTAGAATAGTTATATTAATTTGATTTAGAAATGACAGATGTCCATACTCATATTTTTCCTAATTAGCATATTTTGTTAAAGACCATTTCGAGGGGGATCAAGCCTTATGTAGCTCTATTATTTTGTTTTAATAATGGGCATCTTGGCTCCTCCAAGTGTTTTACTACATACCCTTGGGCAGATGCCCATTCTCATAGTTGTATTTATTTGATTAAGAAATGGAAGATCCCAATTCTCATAGTTGTATTAATTTGATTTAGAAATGGCAGATGCCCATTCTCATAGTAATTAGCATATTTTGTTAAAGGCCATCTCATTATTTTGTTTATAGAAATGATGCCTATTTTTGTTTGTGATTCTTATTATTAGAATGGGCATATGCCCGTTATCAAAATGCTACAACAAATGAATACAAACATTTTTCTAATTTTATGCTTTGCATACCCTTGGGTAAATACCCAGTCTCATAATTTTATTAATTTGATTTAGATACGACAAATTCCCACTTTCATATAGGAGAAATTAGAATATATTTATTTAAGACCATGATATATTGAGACTAGCATGCAAATATATTGTTTACCATCGTGTATTTATTAATTAAAGGTAATTTTTTTAAAAATAGACTTGGACCGCTCGTAATAATGAGAAACATTAGCCCATTCTCTAGACATTATAACATTTTGGTTTGGCTATATTTTTTGTTAATTGTATTGGACTATTTAGAAATATGGGAATTTTTCCATCCTCAAACAAACAAACATTTACTATTGGGTAGTTCCCCATTTTTCATGGAAGGAGGACCACTAATCACCATCTCACCTCATCCCAATATTCATTCAAATACATGTTTGAGTAGTGTAAAAAAAATTCTGATATCCTTTATAGACTTAATAATTGTATCATATTGGATGGACTATCCTTGGAGAAGCCTAGTGTTGTACTGCATACCCTTAAAGGGATATGAAGCCTTTATCTCTAATTGTTGTTTAGTCTTTCTATTTTGGTCTCTCTTTTTGTGAAAAACAACAATGAATATTTCTAGCTCTTCTCAATGTGAAGTATAACATTTGGGTTTCCTTCCATAGAAAAATGGGGAACTACCTACTTTATCTTCATGTCATGCCCATTCGAGTAGACAGATGCCCATTTTTCATTCTTTCATACAAAAAAACAAACTTTTTTTTTTTTCATTTTATATTGAATAAAATTGTATCATTTAGGATGGACTATCCCTGGTGGAGACATGTTATGCCTCCGCCAAGTGCTACACTACATACCATCAAGGGGGATCAAGCCTTATGTAGTTCTATAATTTTTTTTAGGAATAGTTAGAAATGACAGATGTCCAATTCTCATAGTTGTATTAAATTTATTTAGAAATGGCATGTGCACACTCTCATAGTTTTATCAATTTGATTTAGAAATGGTAGATGCCCATTCTCATATTGGAGTAATTAGCATTTTTTTTTCTGAAAGACCATCTTTAGGGGAATCAAGCCCTATGTGGCACTATTATTTTGTTTCTAATTTTATCTTTTCTGCAAATGAAATTTTTCTTGATACAAATTCAATGGGAATATGCCCATTTATTAATTATAATATGAGTAGTAGAAGAAAATTATTCTCAGTTTAGCACTTCTGTAAACTTAATCATATCCTACTAACTTTATCTTCATGTCATGCCCATTTGAGTAGACATATGCCCATTTTCATTTCTTGCATACAAACAAACAATCATTTTTTAAATTTTATCTTGAATAAAATTGTATCGTTTATGCTGGACTATCCCTGATGGAGACATGTTATGCCTCTACCAAGTGTTGCACAACATACCCCCATTTGCGATCAAGCCTTATGTAGTTCTATAATTTTTGTAGGAATAGTTATAATAGTTTAATTTAGAAATGGCAGAATCCCATACTCATATTTTATTAAAGACCATCACGAGGGGGATCAAGACTTATGTAGCTCTATTATTTTGTTTTAGGAATGGGCATATCGGCTTTAACCATCATAAGGGGGTTCAAGCCTTATGTATCATAGTTGTATTAAATTTATTTAGAAACGTCAGATGCCCATTCTCATAGTTATATTAGCTTGATTTAGAAATGGTAGATGCCCATTCTTATACATAGAAACAAACAAACAAATTTTTCATTTTATCTTGAATACAATTGTATCCCTCGAGGAGGATTAAGCCTTATGTAGTTATATATATATTTTAGGAATGGACATATTTGTTCCACCAAGTATTGCACTACATACCCTTGGGCAGATTAATTTGATTTAGAAATGGTAGTAAGACCATGACATATCAAGACCAACATGCAAATATATTGTTTACCATCGTGTATTTATTAATTAAAGGTAATTGTCTTAAAACAAGACTTAGACCACTCGTATTAAGGAGAATAACATTAGTCCATTCTCTAGACATTATAACATTTTGGTTTGGCCATATTTTTTGTCAATTGTATTGGACCATTTAGAAATATGGGCATTTGTCCATCCTTGAATAAACAAACATTTACTGTTGGGTGTTTCCCCATTTTTCATTGAAGGAGGACCAGATTAGAAGAATAATTATACTGTAAAAACATTCTAATAGCCTTTATTGTATCATATTGGCTTGAATATCCCTGGAGGAGCCTAGTGTTGCATTGCATATTCTTACAGGGACATCAAGCCTCTATCTCTAGTTGTTGTTTATTATTTTGCTTTAATCTCTCTCCTTTCATGAAAAAAAAATGAATATTTCTAACTCTTCTCATTATGAAGAATAACATCTGGTTTTATATTCATGTCATGCCTATTCAAGTAGATAGATGCCCATTTTCCATTCTTGCATATATACAAATAATCATTTTTTTCATTTTATCTTGAATACAAAAGTATCGGTTAGGATAGACTATCCTTGGCAGATACATGTTATGCTTCCACCAAGTGCTACACTACATACCCTCAATGCACTACATACTCTCGATGGGGATCAAGCCTTTTGTAGTTCTATAATGTTGTTTTAGGAATTGTTATCTCTCGAAAGTGCACCCAGAAGAGAGATGGTAGCAGGTGTTCTAAGTCTGCAAAATATATATCTCTCTCTCTCTCGTAGATACAATGGGGACACCTCAGGTCTGTGGGTATACCTATTTTGAGGTGAACCTCTAGGGTTAAAAGGTCGGTTCCTTATTGGTATTCACTAGACTGATTTCTGGGAGATTTAGGGTTAGAAGTGACTGAAAATGAAATAATTACTAAGGTGATACACCAAATTTGAATAGAGAACTTGACTTGAGTGGCATACAAAACTGACTTGTGAAGAATTCTTTATGTGCACGAACCAATTTTGTACTTTCTACAAAATGTAAGGGAAAAAAAAACACTAATTTATACTGAGGGAAAATCACAACAATACTAGTAAGCTAACATGCACAATGAAATTTAGCAGAAAAATAGTAGATCTACAGTAGAGTAAAGTGACTAATCAGGGAATATTGATTCACAAGATTAATACTGGCATACACAAGCCTGTAGAATAACTTGGAAAGGCAAGGAATAATTCACACTCAGAGGGAAAAACTGGCAGAAATTACTTCAGTACTCATATCAAAAGTTCTTCTGGGAAAATTTCTGAAAAAATCCCCCCCCCCTTTTTGTGCTTTGCAAGAGCACACAATACATAACAAAAGTTCACTCCCTTCCTAAAAATAGCCTCAAGGCTGTACTCACCCATGTATCCTAATTTTATCCTTTATTTAATAATAAATAAAGGAATAAAATAATACAAACTAAAGCATGTGATGAAAATAGGCATTATCATCCTTAGATACAATATAGTCAAACTGAAGTTGACTATTCTATTTTTAAGAAAGAAAGGTGAACAATTTGCTAATTTTAAAATTTTACTTGCTAGGAAAGTCTTCTCTCTTTGCACATGCAAGTTCATCATCTTCTCTATTCTGTCTTGTTGTGGAGGCATGCAAAATATCATCTCCTATGTGTAGGTAAAAGGATGCAACCTTTAGCAATATTTGCGTAATAAAATTGAAGTGGGTGACACCTCCAAGGTATACATGTTCTGATTTCCTCCACTTTTCTGGATGGTCACATGAGTGACACTTCAAAATTTTGGTTTAAAAAAACCCCATGTGGGGACCACCTTGGTTTGTTTGAATTTTTGGATGCTGCCATCTTTGTGGACTTAGGCAATTTGCATGTGTTTTGCTAAAAGGGGAGCACCCTTTGCCTAGCCCACCATGTATATTATTCACCACCCTTGGACTTGGCACATAATAAAATTTTGCCCTTTTCGGGAATTTTGGCATATATAATGATTTGCTTTGATTTTGTGGACATGCACCATAGTTTAGACTTTGGATAGTCTTGGCGAATGATTTTTTTGACTGTCTACGTGGGCTAGCCCCTCTCCATGATGACTCAACCCTTGTGGTCTTAGGTGGTGGTAACCCTAACCATTGGTAGTTTGGCTTGTATTTTGTGAGTGGTAATGGCCCTTGATCTTTTTGCTTGGTTGCTCTGCCACCATTGATCTTATAACCATGAGTTAGGGCTCTGGCTTGAGCATTTATTCCTGTCGGTGAAGTTAACCTAGGATTATCACTTGGTAACTGTGTTTTGTTGATTGCCGTTCGATCCTCCACTTGGAATTTGGTGAATGAGTGATCCTCTAACAATGAGTTATGGTTTTGAAACCCTAGTTCGATGGAAGGTTTATACACTTGGGCTTCGCACTTGGTCATTTCATTCAGTTTTTCATTTTGCGAGCGAAGCCCTGGAAAATTTTTTGCTCACTCTATAATTTTGATGAATGGCATGGAGATTTGGAGATCTTCGATCCTATAAATTCATCATTCGGTGTTTGATGCCATGGTTGCTTGACCGTGCCTTCGTTTTTCACAAACCTAGAGGTATTTCTTTTATTTTTTGATCTTGTAGCTCGACCTTTTCCTCTTTGTATATGACCTGAATATCATTTGGATCTATTTCTATGATTTGTAACTTCTTGTGGAGTGATGAATCTTGGTTCTCCTTTTGGTTTTCTTCTCCTGGTAGTTATCGAACTCGGTTTGAGCATGTGGAAGGAGATGCCATCATTTTCAGTTTTCTTGCTTGCTTTGTTCTTAGGAAATAGTGAGTTATGACACTGATTTTTCCCTCTATTCGAGCTCGGGTTTTCATTTTTCTTTTTGTAACTCTGAAAGTAGAAAAATAAGTAAAATGTTCAAAAATGTTTTTTGGGTTCAGTCCCTTCTGTTTGTACTTCGAGTTTCCTTTTGTTAATCTGGCTTGGTACTTGTACTGTTTCCGCTCTTATGGTGACATGCGAGCTTAGAACTCTGGTCGTTTCATCCTGTAGATAGATGCCTACTTGGAGTTTGTAAGGTATTTCTCCATGCTGTACATGCATACTTTGTACTTTGTAATCCTTCTCTCATTCTGTAGATGTGATGTTTGTACAATTTTGGATACCTGTAAGCTGTATCTTATTTTGTGGCTCATTTTCTCTTTCTGATGCGGTCCTTTGAGCTCTGACTCGTCATTCAAAATTTGTTAAAGCTCCTTTCTGCTGCATTTTTGGTGAACTGTTTGTAGACTTGTCTCGGTAATTGGAAATGTTGACTATTTTGTTTCATCTTCCTAGTGATAGATGCATATTTGTAATTTATGAACGCTTCCTTCATTTTGTAGAGGAAAAATGATTTGTTTTTGAGTAGTTTCTTCCCTGTAGATACATGCTTGACTTGTTGAACTCATTTTTGAAGATGTAGTGAGAGAACTTCACTTCTTAACATTGCTTTTGATGATACTTCTTTGCAAACTTGTAATGGTATTTGGAAATTTTTATTGGATATTGCTGAGCTATAACTGTAGATGAATACTTAGCGTTAGCAATTCACTTCTCTTATGATTCATTTCCTTTTCTGTAATGATATAACTCCATCTTAATGTAGACTTGGAATGGATCTTGTATCTTCTGCTTGTAGTAGTTGTTAGTTGAAGATTTTCTGGAAAGCATAGTGTTAGAAGCTTAACTATTTATGATCTTCCATTGCACCTGTAGATTTGACATTTCCATTCAGAAAGATTTTCTAGAAGCTATAAGGCTGCTCCTTTTATGTAAACATGATAGCATTCCATTATGTATAATGAAATAGATGTTCCTTTTCTAGAAAATTAAGAAAATACTTAATTTCCTTTTCTGAAGTTATAGTAGCAATTGTATTTTAATTTTGCATTAAAATAACATTTCTATTTTTATGGAAAAGTCCATTTTGGAAGGGGAAACTCTGGAACTTTTTTTCCAGAATCCTTCTCTCTCCAGATTCTTATGATTTGACCATTTCTAAAAGGATATGAACATCTCTCTTGCTGGTCTGATCACTTGAATGAAGCTATCCATGCTGGCTTTACTTGATTCATCGTAACTTCTGTATGTTTCATTTGATCATGATATCAACTTAGAAGTGATGAAACATGTACTTTTTTTGACTATTTTTATTCCTTTTGAAGCTCAGATAGTTTAGAAAGCATGTAGCAGCTTAAAAGCATGTGTTTCAATTCTGTTTTAAATCAAAAGTCAATTTTACAAGGGGAGACTCTGGAAATTTTTTCCAAAAATCCTGTTTTCTCTCTCCCTTTTCAGGTTTTTAATCCTGATTTGCAAAATATGTCTTTCTTGACCTATTCTAATGCTTGATGCTTTCTACAAATCATCTGAAAAATGATATTTTATCCTCATTCAGTAATTGCTTCTTTCTTAACCAGTTAGACTGATTTTATTCTATGTTGCAACCTGTTCCTGCAAAACTCAGAAATAAATTAGAAATAAATAGGCTTTTGGCCTCTCTTGTATCCATGTGGTTTATTTCTTCTTGCTTCCTTCTTCTGTAATTTGTTTTCCAACTTTCTTCATGTGTTATCATCTCATCTATCTCTTTTCCAACTACTTCAGATTATGCCTTTTCTTAAATCAACTCCTAGCTTCATTTGACCTCCTCTTTCCACTCATTTACTTTATGAAATCTACCTCTTCCTTGTTGCCACCTCATCTGTATTTCTTTTTTTTCCCATGCCATGTGTTTCTGTACCTCTTTCTTGTAAGTACCATTAGATACTTTGAATTCAGAATTTGTATTTGCTTTAGAATATTATTATTGGAATAACATTGTACCTTGAGCTCAATTTGACAGATGCTTCTCTTGTCTTGCAGGTGTTAAGAAATGGAGATGGAAGCGAAGATGGATGAGTTGAGATGGAGATGGAAAGGCTGAGGAGTGGAGACAAAAGAAAGAAAAGGCAATGATGGATTCCTTTTTACTCCTCTACTCTTGTTCTTTAGCACATGCGGTATTCTCATTTCCATGTATATGATGAGTCACTTAGTCATATCCCACGGCTTGTGTGGGAAAGCTTATGATCTCTTATGAATAAAGCATTAAATTGAAATAATGAGTTGATTATCTCTTTCTGCATTCAATTTTATTTTGATTGTACAATGATGTAGGCAACTCAATATCTCAATAAATTGAATTAACATAAGGGATAACTTGAAGTGAATACCTATAACTCAAGTGGACAACCATTGAATGAAATGTGTCTCTTTGTAAGCTGTGTGATTATCTTAGCTTCCATTCTTCGTTTTGACTCCTTTCTGCTATCTCCATTTGGACATTATTGTCACTGTTTGTTTGTCAATATTTTCTTGATGGAAGTAGCAAGAAAGGAGTCAATTGTAATATTTTATGGCAGCATAGGTAAATGCAAACTTATAAATCATAACAACCTTAATGAACATAGAGCAATAAAATTGATAGACATCAAGATAATAACTGTGAATCTGATTATCTGAAAACTGCCACTATGTCTGCTATTCCAAAATTATACACCTTGCATATTCTGTAATCTGGTGTCTTCATCAGGATAACACAACTGTCCTTCGGGGCTTGTGTTCTCTTGTTGAGGATATTTTTGAGATTGTAGACTATGTGAGTTGTTACATTTTGTAATAGCACACATAGCTCCATATTCCACTTAATCTCTTTCAAAAATCAGTAATAACAAAAAATGATTTGACATAAATCCCTTAGCTTAGGTATACTTCATCAAAGCTATCTGTTGTAACGAAGTTTCGAGTTGCCCATTTTTGCACAAGTGCAAAAATTGTCAACAGGAATGGTAGATGCCCATACTCATATTTTTCCTAATTTTCTTATTTTGTTAAATACAATCTTGGGAGGGATCCAGCCTTATGTGTAGCTCTATTATTTTTTTGAGGAATGGGCATCTTTGTCCTTGTTATATTAATTTTATTTATAAATGGTAGATGCCCATGCTCATATTTTTCCTAATTTTCTTATTTTCTTAAATACAATCTCGAGAGGGATCAAGCCTTATGTAGTTCTATTATTTTGTATTAGGAATGGGCATCTTGGGCAGCTGCCCATTCTAAAAAATAAATATTATCTCTATTTATCTTATATGAGAATGGTAATATGCCCATTCTGTCTATGTGTATTTTTCTTCTATTAGGAATGAGCTTCTTAGTGGACCAAGTGTGCACTACATACCCTTTGGCAAATGCCCATTCTCATAGTTGAGAGATCAAGCCTTATGTAGCTCTACTATTTTGTTTTAGGAATGGGAATCTTGGTGGACCAAGTGTGCACTACGTACCCTTTGGAAAATGCCCATTCTCATAGCTGTATTAAATTGATTTAGAAATAGCAGATGCCCATTCTCATAGTATTTTTTTTTAGAAATGACAGAAGTCCATTTGATCAAGCCTTAAGTAGCTCTATTATTTTGTTTTTATAAATGACAGATGTCCATTCTTGCAAGCCTTACATAGCTCTGAAGGGAATATGCCCATTCTCGTATACGAATCATAGAAGAAAAACACACATAGAAAGAATGGGCATATGCCCATTCTCATATAAGAGAAATAGAGGTAATATTTTTTTAGAATGGACAGTTTCCCTTTCCCACATCTTATGTTCAATATTACTTCAAGGGCATATGCTCTTTCTCATATAAGAATCATAGAAGAAAAATACATAGAAAAAATGGGCATATGCCCATTCTTGTAGAGGTAATATTTAATTTTTTAGAGCTTTAATGAGGTAGAATAAATATAATAGGCATATTACCATTCTCATACATACAAATATTTTTGTGATTGTGATGAGAATGGGCATCTTGGCTCCATGAAATGGTAGATGTCCATTTGATCAAGCCTTACATAGTTCTGTTATATTGTTTTTAGAAATGGAAAATGTCCATTCTTGCATGCCTTACGTAGCTCTACTATTTTGTTTTTAGAAATGGCAAATGCCTATTCTCATACAAGAATCATAGAAGAAAAATGCACATAGACAGAATGGGCATATGCCCATTCTCATATAAGAGAAATATAGGTAATATTTAATTTTTTTAGAATGGACAATTGCCATTTGTAACATCTTAAGTTCAATATTGCTTCAAGGGCATATGCCCATTCTCGTATAAGAATCATAAAAGAAAAATACACATAGACAGAATGGGCATATACCCATTCTCGTAGAGGTAATATTTATTTTTTAAGAATTGACAGTTACCCAATAGGCATATTACCATTCTCATACATACAAAGAGTTTTTGTGATTGTGATGAGAATGGGCATCTTGGCTCCACAAAATGACAATTAGAAATGATAGATGCCCATTCTCATAGTTGTGTTGTCTTTGTGATTGTGATGAGAATGGGCATCTTGGCTGCACGAAATGAAAGATGTCCATTTGATCAAGCCTTACATAGCTCTATTATTTTGTTTTTAGAAATGACAGATGCCCATTCTCGTATAAGAATCATAAAAGAAAAATACACATAGACACAATGGACATATGCTCATTCTCATATAAGAGAAATAGAGGTAATATTAATTTTTTTAGAATGGACACTTTCCATTTCTAACATCTTAAGTTAAATATTTATTGAAGGGCATATGCCCATTCTCGTATAAGAATCATAGAAGAAGAATACATAGACAGAATGGGCATATACCCATTCTTGTAGAGGTAATATTTAGTTTTTTTAGAATTGACAGTTTCCCAATAGGCATATTACCATTCTCATACATACAAAGAATTTTGTGATTTATGATGAGAATGAGCATCTTGGCTCCACGAAATGGAAGATGCCCATTCTCATAGTTTTGTTGTTTGAGGAATGGGCATCTTGGCTGCCCATTCTCATTTGTTCCCCATTTTGCATGGAAGGAAGATGATTTCAACACATTATGGTAGCCTTTATAGTCTCTCTCTCTCTCTCTCTCTCTCTCTCGGAAAAATAAAAATTGAATACTTCTAACTCGAGAATAACATCTTGTTTTCCTTTCATTATAAAATGGGGCATAATCCACTTCATCTTCATGTCATGCCCATTAAAGTAGACAAATGCCTCTATGAATTTTTGAAATTAATGTTATTAATTAATTAATTTTCTTTAATCCTAAAATCATATGTTAAATATATATTCTTTGATTTCTATAAATAATTAAGCATTATAAATAATGGTGATTAAGTGGTTAATTAGTTATATAAAATTTAATTAAACTTTTTATAATATTATTCATTTATTACTTAATTTTATATTTTTATATTATTATTTATTTATTAGTATTATTAATTATTGTTGTTAATGGTGATTAAGTGGTTGATTAGTTTTAATTATATTTTTATAATGTTATTTAATTGTTTTAAAAATATTGCTTTTTCGTTTTGTAATATAATTTGGCAATAATAATAATGTTGTTAATTAAATAAATATTCTTTGATTTCTAATTTTTTTGAAATAATGAAGTTTATTTATATTTTTTATAATTTAAAAATACACTGTATGTAATTAATAATAATTCTTTTATTTATTTATTAGAATTATTAATTAAATAATTTTCTTTAATCCTAATATCATATGTTAAATACATATTCTTTGATTTTTATTTTTTTGTAATAATGTTGTTTATGCCATTAATTAGTTTTATAAAGTTTAATTGACTATGTAAATTATTAGCAATACTAATTAATTATAATACTATTAATTACTAATATCATATCTTGATTAGAAACACTTTGAATTCTATTATTACTTGTTATTGATTAATACTAGCACGATTGTTTCAAATTTCAAATTTTCAGCGCTTTATTTTTGGAAGGCTCTTAATGGTCATTTATTATGGTATATGTTATCCAAAAAACTCATCTAGTTATTTGGGTAGCTTGTATACATATTCTGGCTCTGAGCTCTTCATTGCAAGGTTGTGAGTGCTAAAGTTCACTTGGCACATCCCCTTGGTCGCATTTTCCCCCGCACTTCCCCTTCTCTCCCCCTTCATTTTCCTTTTCCTCTTTGTTCCACTCCTCCCCTTCGTGCATCCTCTGTGCATTCACCTTCTTCCTAGCAACTAATTCATCCTACGCGTGTGCCTTCCACTTGCGTCAATCAACTAAGTCCCTGGCCCTCTCATGTGCCCCACACATTATCTTGTAATTGTTGTGCCTTGACCACATGTTCTCCGCTCAATAGTTTTCCTTATTTCTTCGCATGCGTTGCATGCCTTCCTTCTGTCTTCTTCTCACGCCTCATTCTTCCATGCACATATCTTTGCACCCTCCTTTGTGCCCTTCTGTGACAGGTTATCCTTTGACACACTTGAGTGTGCCACATGTGGCCTATCAAAGCGCACCAACAGGGTGTTCGATCCTTGCAAAAAATTGATGAGTGACACGTGACAGAAATGACAAAAACATTTTCACAGTTGGCCATCCTTTCAGTAAATCCACACATGCCACGTGTCTTACATGCACAAATGATTCTGAAAAACTTCTGACAACCATATCTTCTACTACAGAGCTCTGATTGGCACACACCTAGTTTAAATCAATAGTTGCTGACATAGGCTATAGTGCTAAACCTTCAAATTCAAATTCTTGGTGGATATGGTAGATGAGAAATGGGAAAACGTATTTATGATCATTGATGAGTAGATTTGATTGCTTCAACCACCCGATTTGGTTTGATTCACCCTCCTTCCTTCTTTAAACACACCAAACAAACCTAGGGAAGTGCATTTGATAAATTTACAGGTGGATTTGTAGGCATTAAATGCTTCTTGTTGGTGGTTGCATTTCAAATTCATATTTTCCATCCTCTTCTTTTCCATGAATTCATTTATAAATGTAAGAGTTGGGATCATTTGTTATGTTAGACATTTTAGATCCTTACACATTTTTCTAAGGACTCTATATTTTCTTTACTCTGAGTCGCAGACCTCTAGATCTGGCTCTTACATGTGGATATCGACCTCTTTCACCATTTTAACAACTATGTGTATTTCTCAAAGTAATATAAACATCATTTTGTGACTATTCTCTATCCTAATGTGTTTGCATTCCTTCTTCTTGCATTTTCTTTTGCATTGCGTGCTTGTTGTGCCATTCTACATCCCTTGCGGCTTCTTATTTAGTTGTGTTCCATGAAACTGATCTGGTAAATATGTTTTAAGTTGTGCTACATGTTCCTATCCTTCTTTCACACATTTCCCTTCATTTTTGATCAGAATAGATAGTGTTCATCCCTCTTTTTCTAGTGTTATCACCTTTTAGTGTAGGTTTCCTTTCATGTTATCGTTCTATCGTTGGTCCCTTGGTATTATTAGCTTAGTTTTCCCTTTCAGCACTAACATTAGTAGTAACAGTAGTAAAAGAAATAAATAGAGGATCTAACCTTCTCCAAAGATCCATCCCAAGTGCGCAGGGTCCCATAACTTGGGGATGCTTCTATTGTTGTCAAAAACAACTCAGTTCTTCCATATCTGAGACACATATGTAAGTTTGACAGCCACCAATTTCTGGCATGCCTAGTGGGATAATTAGTGAAAGATTAAATTTCATATTGCTAAGTTCTTGTGTGTGGACTTAGCATTTTAGCCTTTGGAGGCTTATTTCAACACATCGGGCGACTCCCAAAATTTTTAGATATTTGTTTTAGTAGCCTTGAGCACCTTTCATGAGAAGAGTGTAAAAAAGGAGAAGTGCAATAGCTAAATATTATTTTGAAATCCTCCAGCTATCCCCAAGAAGGGTTCATTCTAGAAATCCCAGGCGTGCATCTCCATCTCCAGTGTGTCACGCCCATTCAACTCCTCACAACAGACAACCAGCGCACCTTGCCATGGTACATCAACCACCTCCTCCACTAAGGAACTTTGCTAACTTCATTAGAGGAAGTACCCTAGTTATGGCTGTGCAACATGATATGCCAAATGGTGCACTCAAAATTATTCCATATTTTATTGGTGAGAATCAAGTCACCCCTCAGGAACATATCCAGGATATAGCAAATGTATGTTCACTCTATTTAAACACACATGATGATGTAGCAGTCAGGATGTTTGTGACCTCTTTAAAAGGAAAAGCACTTCAATGGTACTGAGGCTTAAGACTTACATCTATTGCCACCTGGGATGAGCTGGGAGCAACTCTTTGCAACTATTTTTAAGATAAGTGAGATCACTTGTCTTTGGTGGAGAAATTGACAACAATAAGAAGGGCGCCCTATGAGCAAATGACTGATTTCAACATCAGATTTTAGAAGACTTAGTATAGAATCCCTCATGTGGTGAGACCTACAACCAATCATTATTTTCTATATTATCTAAAGGCGCTGAAAAGTGATATCTCAATCATGATTCATCCATGGGAGCTAGGACTTTACCAGCCGCTTATAGTATTACAGTAAGGGTGGAAAATAATCTTATTTAGGTAGGAAAGATAGGTCCTAGACCGCCTATGCCCTTGTTCCCAGAAACATCACAAGTGCCTCAACCTTCTTTGGCCCCTATTCCTGTTCCTGAGCAAATCACACAACCTTTTGCATCAACATCCTACTTTCTAGCACAAAAAAAGGAAGATGAAGAATTGAAGACCTTGATTATAATTTTTTCAAACAAGGTCATATCATTAGAGAAATAACAGAAGCAAGCCTATAAAGGTAGTTCTAATCAGACACATCTCTAAAAAAATCATCCTTGGAGGAATCAATATGGAAACCAAAGGTATGTGCCCAACCAAAAAAATGATAGATGGCATGCTAGTGCACATCTACCCTTGTAGGTTTTTCCTCTCGTGACCTCTCTTCTAGTACCCAATGCAAGTCAGGCGCTTGTTCTATTTTAGAACAATTTAATGCAGGAGTCATAATGATGTTTCCCTTGTAACATGCCTCATAGTCAATATCATTGTGCCAATTCTGTGCACACGCAAGCCTATATGATCCTAAATACTTCAACTTGTGAGCCTATAACAAGTGCCCTTGAATTAGAAAATCAAGAAAATCCAAAAGATCCTCCAGAGAAAATTTTTATGTTCTTTAGCACTGAAGACTTTTGTGTAATCAACCAAGATGTAGAGGATATAAGAAGACCACACACCCAGGTTACAGAAAACATAAGATACAAGAAGAGAATGCTCAAGTCTGGCACGCAACTCACAATTTCAACAACACAAGTAGACCCTCAAAAGAAGAAAGATGCAACTAGGGGATCCTGTAGTAAAAATGTTCAAATACCTATACTTGAGGCTCTGCACAAAGCTCCTCTAGAAGTGGCACACACCCCTCCTTTGGTAGGTAAATCCTCAGCTTCAACTAAAGCTCCTATTTCCATGCTTGAACAACCAAGAAAGAATGTTGTTGTACCCCAAATGCACAAAAAAGTGGGGTTTCCATTCAACATTGTGGACCAGATGAAGAAGATAAATATAAATGTCACAATGTGGGATGCTCTAACCCTTCCTTCTCAACGAGATTTGTTGCATGAGGCCCTGTCCCAACTTCCATGTGCTGATCCAACTATTCATAAGCCGCACGCTTCTATCACCATCTACCAAGAAGAGGAGAAACAAGTAAGTAAATTTGTTAAAACCACACCCTTCTATATGTCCTTGATCATAGGTAAACATCTTATCCATAACTATATGATTGAATCAGGTGCTAGTATTTCTATCATGCCTAAGAAGATTACTGATGTCTTAGGTCTTAAGTATAGCCCCCTAAAAAAAGGAGTCTTATAACTTGATGGTTCAACTGTCACTACCCTAGGAATCATCAAGGATCTTGAGTTGACCCTCCATGTATGTCCAAATCTAATGATAACTCAAGATGTGTCAATCATTGATCTGCCCCCTCTATTTTCCTTATACTTGTTGAGAGATTTTACCACTAAAGTGGGTGGTTACTTGTCTTCTTATTGGTCTCACATGTTACTCAAGACAAGCTATGGTACCCGGTTTACCATACAAGTTGAGCCAATAGTTTCCTATCATGTAGAGTCATATGTACCATCCCTTCTCTAAGCCAACCTATTTAATCCAAGAGGAACAAGCTTCATTTCCTAAAGATCATCCTATTCCACCTTTTATTCTTGATCTAGTACTTGATGAATGGGTGGAGAGACATCATAAATTTGACCCATATGTTGAAGAAATAGAAGCCTATAAAATTGGGCTTGGTACTTACTGCACTTTTTAAGAAGACGCTGTGTTTCCGCGCTTGCTCAAGAAAGACCAAGTTAAACCTAGTCTATGGAAATTATACTTTAATGGATCCAAAAGTAGAAACAACGTGGGGAGTAGGATTTGTTCTCATTTATCCTAAGAATGAGAAATTATTCTTCGCTCATCGGTTGTGGTTCACATGTTCTAATAATGTGGCAGAGTATGAGGAGATGGTGCATGGCCTTCTTATTATTGAAAATAAAAAGATTAAGATGCTATAGATATTTGGGGATACAAAATTGGTTATTCACCAAGTTACCAACAACTTCCAGGAAAATAATAAGCTTCTTAAAGATTATAAATATAGAGTTTGGGACATCCTTGAGAGATTTGATGATCTAAATATATAGGTGGTGCCATGTAAAATGAAAAAGGAAGCTGATCAAATGGCCGCACTTGGTTCACAGTTCTCTCTTACTGAGGACTTTGTCAAAGGAAACACTCAACACATTAAGATGGTGATTAGAGCATCCATTCTAGACAGCAACACCAGATGAAAAGTTTTTTAAAGTGATGCGCAAATCATCCAGTTCATTAAAAATGAAGCTAAGTTCTCATCAAGCATGCAAGCTGACTTGTGTGACAGCTATGGTGACCAAGTGATTCAATTGAAGTCAAATAAGCTACCTAAAGTGTTGGTAACCTTAGAGAAAATGTTTAGCCCTGATGATGAGTTCAAGGGTGAAGAAAAGTATATGTGTGTCATACAAGAAGACTAATCCCCATTCACTTTGTAAGACTTGTGCACATGATGAAAAACATGCCTTCATCTCCCTCTATAAAAATATAGTGATATATTCTCACAGGAGTATGAAGACCTCAAAGGGTTTTATCCAAGTGTTGCTCAACACTCCATTGACCTTGATTCTGGTATCAAGCACATAAAACAGAAGCAACGACTAGTCAATCCAAAGATATAACCCCTCATGAGAAAGTAATTATCTAAACTCATTGAGGCAAAGATAATTTTTCACATAAAGTACTCTACTTGGGTTGTGAACCTAGTTCTGGTGCGCAAGAAGAACGGTGAAATCAAAATCTGTGTTGATTTCACAGACTTAAAAAAGGCATCTCTAGAGGATCATTATCCTTTTCCTTTAATGAAGCAGATTCTGTAGACTGTGGTTGCCACACAAAAATTTTCAATGTTAGAAAGGTATTCAGGTTTCAATCAGATCCTGGTCAAGGAGGAGGATCGATTCAAAACAACATTTACAACCAAGTGGGGAACCTATGCATACCAAAAGGTGACCTTTGGTCTATCAAACAGAGACACTAAATTTTAGCATGTCATGGAAATTACCTTTAAAGGATACATTAATGAGTTAATCTTGGTTTACCTTGATGACATAACCGTCTTCTCAAAGAAGAGTGAAGATCATATGGCACACCTGGAGAAAGTCTTTGAGAGATGTAGAAAATTTGGGGTATCCCTTAACCCGAAGAAGTGCAATTTTACAGTGGCACAGGGAAAGATTTTGGGCCATGTGGTTTCGAAGGATGGCATCACAATTTATCCTAAGTGCATCTCAGCCATCCTATCTCTTTCCCTACCGGCACACAAAAAGGCCTTGCAATCCTTCCTTAGTAAGATTAATTTTGTTAGGTGCTTCATTCCTAACTTTGTAGGTCTAGTTTGGTCCATCACCTTGATGCTCAAGAAGGACATAGCATTCAGATGGAAAGTATAAGGAAGAAATTCAACAGAATCAAGAAAAACATTTCTTGCACACCTAATATCAAGACTCTAGATTTGATAATGAATTTAAGCAACAATAATTTTAGATCAACACATGAAAAAAGAGAAAACACAGAAACAAATAAAATATAGAGAATAATGGAGCAATTTGTATTGATTAGCAGACATTTTATACAATTTCTTTCTCCTATAATCATGGAGTCAAGTCTCATCATCTTATCCCCATATTTCTCCTCTAATCCCTAGTCTTACTCCCAATCTGAAGATACTCTCACACACTCCTATCTCTATGAGTTGTGCATGAAAACTAATTATGCACACTCACGTATTATTTTAATATTAAATAATACTAATATTCAAACCATATGTTCACACTATGAACACTAATTTTCTAACATTCACCCCCTTAGTGTGAACATGGGTGAGTTCTATCTAGTACCTACTCATGTTCTACAATCTGATGGTTTTCAAAGAGTACCAT
This sequence comes from Taxus chinensis, assembly GCA_019776745.2. NCBI lineage: Eukaryota > Viridiplantae > Streptophyta > Pinopsida > Cupressales > Taxaceae > Taxus > Taxus chinensis. The sequence goes on from CM034149.1 coordinate 816,925,933, forward strand.
TAACTCTAACAAGTTTTCTAGTGGAACCATTAATCACTATGTATGTGATTTTATAAGAGATTAAAAAACTCTCAAATTTGTTTTCTAGTGGACCACAAACCACTTTCATACTAGCGTACATGTTTCCCCACCCCCATATTTACATTCTAGGGAAAATACAAGAAATATCACTCATGCAGGAGCTCACTTTTTACAAGAGAGAAAAAAATATAGAAATATATGTTCCTAAATATAAACAAGAATTATCCATATGTTCTTTATTTTTAGAATGTAAACACACAACTAAAATAAAATGCCACAACACCATTGTGCAGCCCCGTCACTTGCGGCTGACGAGAGGTTGCTAAAACACCTCCTTCCTCCATTGCCTTCAACCTCTATGGTGATGCTACTAACTTAGGTGAATTTTTCTTTTAGGCTCATTTTACAATTCTATTAGGTGTCAGTTTCAATCGATAATACATCCCCTCACTATGGATGTCGCGTACAAGTGAAAATGCATCCAATTTTTGGCAAGTGAGGTTTTTTTTTGTAATTTTATAATATAATTTTACAATGACTCACTAAACTATCACTTTACCATAACACTCAACTTGGATAGACACAATAAAATTGAAAAAAAGTAATCAATAATTAATTTTTGAATAATACCCTAAAAACAAATTACAACAATAGAACAACTCAAACAATGAAGAATTATGCACCATTCATGTGAATTGCGGTCCCAAATTTTAGAAACTGCTTCAGACATCAAAATCTATTTCACTTTTTCTCTTAAACCAAAACTTGGGTTATTTTGAAAATTTAACTGTAGAGCAATGAAATATGTATCTTCAAACCCAAAAAAATTCAAAAGATTCAAAATCTAGATTTTTGAGAAAAACACAATTTACTAGTCGTTTTTAAAGATCAGATTCTAGTAAATGGCGACAAAAAATTTAAAACTCTCAAATCTGCATCTTAGAGGCTACGGTTTTTTCTTGCAATGAATCTCATAACTTGTCATAGCTTGCTTTGATACCAGATGATATCAAAACTCTAGATTTGATAATGAATTTAAGCAACAATATTTTTAGATTAATACATGAAAATAAAGAAAACACAGAAACAAATAAAATATAGAGAATAATGGAGCAATTTATATTGATTAGTGGAGGTCATTTATACAATTTCTTGCTCCTATAATCATGGAGTCAAGTCTCATCATCTTATCCCCATTTTTCTCCTCTAATCCCTAGTCTTACTCCTAATCCCAAGATACTCTTACACACTCCTATCTCTATAAGTTGTGCATGACAACTAATTGAGCACACCAACATATTATTTTAATATTAAATAACACTAATATTCAAACCATATGTTCACACTATGAACACTAATTTTATAACATTCACCCCCTTAGTGTGAAAATGGGTGAGTTCTGTCTAGTACTTTCTCATGTTCTACAATCTGATGGTTTTCAAAGAGTACCATTAACTCCAACAAGTTTTCTAGTGGAACCATTAACCACTGTGTATATGATTTTATAAGAGATTCACAAACTCTCAAATTGGTTTTACAGTGGACCTACAACCACTTTCATAGCAGCGTACATGTTTCCCCACCCCCATCTTTACATTCAAGGGAAAATACAAGAAATATCGCTCACGCAGGAGCTCACTTATTACAAGAGAGAAAAAAATATAGGAAAATATGTTCCTAACTATGAACAAGAATTATCCATTTGTTCTTTATTTGTAGAAAGTAAAAACACAATTGATATAAAATGCCACAACACCATTGTGCGGCCCCGTCGATAGTGGGTGGCGAGAGGTTGCTAAAACACCTCCTTCCTCCATTGCCTCCAACCTCTATGGTGATGTTGCTAACTTAGGTGAATTTATCTTTGAGGCTTATTTTACAATTATATTGGGTGTAAATTTCAACCGATAATGCATCCCCTCACTATGGACGTTGCGTACTAGCGAAAATGCATCCGATTTTTGATAAGTGAGGATTTTTTTTAATTTTATAATATACTTTTATAATGACTCACCAAACTATCACTTTACCATAACACTTAACTTGGATAGACACAATAAAATTAACAAAAAAAAAATCAATAATTACTTTTTGAATAATACCCTACAAAAAAATTACAACAATAGAACAACTTAAACAAAAAAGAATTATGAAGCATTCATGTGAATTGTGGTCCCAGATTTTAGAAATTGCTACAGACGAAAAAATCTATTTCATGTTTTCTCTTAAACCAGAAATTGGGTTATTCTGAAATTTTAACTATAGAGAAATAAAATATGTATCTTCAAACCCAAAAAATTTCAAAAGATTCAAAATCCGAGATTTTGAGAAAAACATGATTTACCATTTGTTTTTTTAAAGATCAGATTCTAGAAAATGGCGAGGAAAGCTTTAAAACTCTCAAATCTGCATCTTAGAGGATGTGGTTTTTTCCTTTAATAACTCTCATAACTCATCCTATCCTTCTATGATACCAGATGATATCAAAACTCTAGATTCGATAATGAATTTAAGCAACAATAATTTTAGATCAACACATTAAAATAGAGAAAACATAGGAACACATAAAATATAGAGAATAATGAAGCAATTTCTATTGATTAGTGGAGGGCATTTTATACAATTTATTTCTCCTATAATCATGGATTCAAGTCTCATCATCTTATTCCCATATTTCTCCTCTAATCCCTAGTCTTACTCCTGATCCCTAAATACTCTCACACACTCCTATCTCTATGAGTTGTGCATGACAACTAATTATGCATACTCACATATTATTTAAATATTAAATAATACTAATATTCAAACCATATGTTCACACTATAAACACTAATTTCCTAACAAAACCAACACTCGTCAACCTAGATTATTCAAAGGATTTCATCCTTTATGCTTATGGTGCTGATTCGAGTGTTGTTGCTGTTGTAACACAAGAAACCAAACAAGGGCTAGAACAACCAGTGGATTTCTTCAACCAGATGTTAAAGGATTATGAATTAAAATATAGTCACATGGAGAATCAGGTCTCTCCATCATGCGTGCACTCAAGAAATTCAAAATTATGCTCACCAAACATCATATCAAGGTGTTAGTCTCCCACTCTTCTGTTAGCGACTTTATTATGGGAACATAGATTAGTGAAAAGAGAGCATGATGGGTGACCAAAAGCATGGAATATGATGTGAATATCAAAGCCACAAAATTGGTAAGAGTTAGTGCACTCTTCAAGAAGATTACTGAGGATACACAGAATGAATTTGAGACTTCATTATTTCTTGATGAAGCTCTCCCGCGCGTAGAACTTGAGCAGAATACGGATCCTGACACACATGACTTGATGAAGGACATGATCACATTCCTTTCCGAGGGTGCATACCCTCCTGGTTTAAACAAAGTAAAGAGAAGAAATTTGAGGTTGCAATATATCCCTTATGTTTTTATTGATGGACTTATCTTCAAGAAGAATCTTGATGGCATGCTGTTAAGGTGTATCAAAGACGCAAAGACTGTAAAAGTATTAGCAGAATTTCAAGATGGATTTTATGGTGGAAACTTCTATGCCAAAACTATAGTAATGGAGATCATAATGGTAGGTATCTTTTGGCCTACTCTATTTTCATATGCACAAAAGTGTGTCACAAAATGCAAGGAATGCACTTTCTTTACAGGTAAGAAGAGATTGGAAGTGCTTCCCCTCTGACCAATCCAAACAAATCAGCCTTTTGCGCAATGGGGTATCGACTTCATAGGCATGATAAATCCTCCTTCAAGCACTGGACACAAGTGTGTGTTGACAGCTATGAATTACTTCACTAGATGGACAAAATCTATCGCACTCAAAGAATCAACCGTGTCAGTCATTCTTGAATTTCTCGAAGGTATAGTCACAAGGTTTGGCGTTCCTCAAACTAATTACCTTTGATAATGAAAAATCCTTCCTTGGCACTAAAATCACTGATTGGGCTCTAAATTTGGCCATTTATCTGAAGACTTCTTCCAACTATTACCCACAAGGAAATGTTCTAGCAGAGTCAACAAACAAGAAACTGATCAGAATCATGAAAAAAACAATGGACATTAGCCAAAGACAGTGACATACCAAGGTCTCATGCATGCTTTGGGAAGATAAAATCACAATTAAAAAAGTAATAGGAACTTCAAATTACAAGCTTGTCTATGGCAAAGAGGATACCCTTGTTTTGACGCTAGAGTTGAACTCATTGGCGATTTCCCAACAACTTGAGTTTGAAGCTGCAGACCAAAGAGAAATCAGAATGGCAGAGCTAGTTAATCTTGAAGAGTCAAGGAACTCTACCATGATCAGGATAGAGCAACATCAACAAAAAACAAAGAAATGGTTTGACAGAATGGCTAGGCCTCAAGTTTTCAAAGTTGGGGACTTGGTCTTAAAATGGGATGCTGATAGAGCTAAACCAGGGCACCATTCAAAGTTTGATACACTTTGGAGTGGCCCATACATCATTAGTTCGTGCAAAGAGGCTAACTCTTTTGAGTTAACTCATCTTGATGGAGGTGCACTGTAAATCCCAGTAAATGGGATCCATCTCAAACCCTTCCACTAAGTTTGTTGCATCATTTTGTACATATTAGAGTAGTTTTAATTCCTCTGAGTGTGTTGTACACACATTGTTCATTTTTACATAGTTATGTCTTCCCGCATGCTTCTTGTGTGCGCTCTTCCTTTGCTTCCAGGATGTCAATCTTCTTCCATTAGTTTTCAGTAGTTTGTAGGATTCAAAATAAAGTCAAGAAAGGATACTTCAAGTGACTTCAGGGGAATTTCTTCAAAGTTACAAATCAAATTTTCAAGATTAGTTCTTGACTCCATGCCCAATGGATGCTCTAGGATATTGATCTCCTTCATCTTGCATGCAGATGACCCCAAAAGTTGCCAAAAATATTATTCAAATAACTCTCCTAGTTATTTGGGTAACTTGTATACATATTCTGGATTTGAGCTCTTCATTGTAAGGTTGTGAGCACTAAAGTTCACTTGGAACATCCCCTTGGTTGCATTTCCCCACGCACTTCCCCTTCCCCCCCTTCATTTTCATTTTCCTCTTTGTTCCACTCCTCCCTTGCGCACATCCTCTACGTATTCACCTTCTTCATAGAAGCTATTTCATCTTACGCATGTGCCTTCCACTTGCTTCAATCATTTAAGTCCTTGGCCCTATCGCACGCCCCAAACATTATTTTGTAATAGTTGTGCTTTGAACACACATTATCTACTCAATAGTTGCCTTATTTCCTCGTGTGCATTGCACACCTTCCTTTTGTCTTCTTCCCATGCCTCATTATTTTATGCACATATCTTTACAACCTCCTTTATACCCTTCTATGATAGATTATCCTTTGACATGCTTGAGTGTTCCACACAGGACCAGTTAAAGTGCAAAAAAAAGGTGTCAGATCCTTGAAAAAAATTGATGAGTGACAAGTGGTAGAAATGAAAAAAAATTTAAACAGTTGACCATCCTTTCAGCCAATCCACACACACCACATTTCTTACGTGCGCAGATGACTTTGACAAAATTTTGATAACCATATCTTCTGCTACAGAGCTCTAACCAGCATGCACTTTCTCTCAATCGATAGCTGCTGACATAGGCTACAATGCTAAACATAAAAATTCAAATTCTTGGTGGATCTGGTAGGTTAGAAATGGGAAAACATCTTCTTGAGTATTGATGAGCAGATTTAAGTATTTCAACCATCCGATTTGATTTGATTCACTCTCCTTCCTTCTTCAAACATGCCAAATAGACCTAGGGAAATGCCTTTGATAGATTTATAGGCATTGAATGCTTCTTTTTGGTGGTTGAATTTCAAATTCAGATTTTCCCTCCTTCTTCTCTTCTTCTTCCATGAATTCATCTATAAATGTAAGAGCTGGGCTCATTTTTTATTTTGGAAATTTTGGATCCTTACACATTTTTCTAAGGCCTTCATATTTTTTGTACTTTGAGTCGCAGACCTCTAGATCTGGCTCTTACATGTGGATATCGGCCTCTTTCACCATTGTAATAGCTCTGTGTATTTCTAGAAGTAATAGAAACATTATTTTGTGACTATTCTTTATCCTAACATGTTTGCATTCCTTCTTCTTGCCTATTCTTTTGCATTGTGTTCTTGTTGTGCCATTCTACATCCCTTGTAACTCCTTATTTAGTCATGTTCCATGAAACTGATATGGTAAATATGTTTTAAGTTGTGCTACATGTGCCTAGCCTTCTTTCACTCATTTCCCTTCATTTTTTCTTTGAATAGATAGTGTTCATCCCTCTTTTTCTGGTGCTATCACCTTTTGGTGTAGGTTTCCTTTCATGTTATCCTTCTATCCCTTGTCCCTTAGTATTATTAGTTTAGTTTTCCCTTTTAGCACTAGGAGTAGCAGTAGCAGTAGAAATAGGTAGAGGAACTGAATTTCCTTGGAGATATTTCCCAAGCACGCAAGGTCCCACAACTTGGGGATGGTTCCATTTTTGTCACAAATGGCTCAATTCTCCCAAATCTGAGACACGTGTGTAAGTTTGATGACCAACAATATCTTTGATTCAAATTTTGAAGTCTTGGTGCTCTTTTTATTAGATTTGGTGCTCTTTTTATTTTGAATTTTGGGCACTGTTTTTTTAAGAGAAACTCTATTTGGCCAAGTACATTATAAAAATAATGATTTTGAATGAATCGGGTTTTGATTTTTGCTCTATTACGACTGATATTTTTTCATTCAAAGATTTACTTAGGGAAAGACAAAGAACGTAGATGTAGCTAGAGAAATAAGAAGATACATAAATTTTGTAGAAAAAAGAAGGAGATATAGCTATCGATAGCAGGAGAGATATGAAGATACAAATATTTTGCAGAAGAAAGAAGAAAACATAGCCACCTATACAATGATTTTACAAGGGAGACTTTTCAAGATTTTTCAAAAGGAAAACAACAATAGCAGAGCAGGCTATTCCAGGTTTTTATATCTATTTTTTTCCATGTTTACTTATAAATCCTAAAAAATGTATAGATCTTTTAGTTCAAAATAGACTATCTATACCATTTTTCCATATATATCGTCTATTTTTATAACTGAAAAATGTATCGATTTGTTTCCATTCAAAAACGTAACAACAAACAAATATAAAGAAATCAATTTCTTTAGATTTGTAAACGTAACAATTATTGAATATAAAAATCAAAATTATTTCATTCAAATGCATACTTGTTTATGGTGCAAAAAAAATCGATTACATAGATTTAGTATGACCTGTCTCTTTTTGTGTCTTTTTTAATAACCTCTGCAACAAGCTTCTTTTTCAATAATCTCTGTATCCAATCAGGCCAAATCCTTTCGCGTAAGCAAAAAATGATTTGATAAACTTAGAACCTTTCACATAACTTCTTCTTTCTCATACAAAATCTCTAAATGAAAAAAACCCGGCTGTAACAGAGAAAAAAAAACTCGTTTGTAAGAGAGAAAAAATCAAAACCTTAACCATTCAAAATCTATATTTTTATATAGTAATTGACCAAGAAAAATTTCCTCTAAAAAATGGCACCGAAAATTCAAAATTTAAATTTAACCTACCATAATAAATCACCACCTTTTAATTCTTTAATATTTTGAATATATAATACATTAACAAATCACCACTTATTAATGGTTAAATATGCTTAGATATTTGAATTTATTGGACCCATTTAAATGTTTTAAATAGCTATGTGAATAATGAAACATATATGTAAAAATATATGTTTTATAATAATGAAAAAAATTTATACTTTTTACGTAGCTTTAATGCTTTAATGTCATATTATCCAAATGTTTAAAAACATTTAAATGTTTTAAAAAGATAATAGAATAATGAAAAATGTTTAGTAATAATTTTTTATATACATTCAAAAATTGAATATATAATACATTAACAAATCACCACCTATTAATATGCTTAGATATTTGAATTTATTGGACCCATTTAAATGTTTGAAATAACTATGTGAGCAATGAAACATATATGTAAAAATATATGTTTTATAATAATGAAATTTAAATACTTTGTACTTTTTTTTAATGTATTTACTGTATTTTTAGAATGGGTATGCTTAAATATTTGATTTTTTTGGACACATTTAAATGTTTTAAATAGCTATGTGAGTAATGGAGCATATAACTAAAAATATATATTTTATAATAATGAAATTTAAATACATTTTACTTTTTACGTATTTACTGTGTTTTTAGAATGGGCGACCACTCTCACATCCTATATAAAGTTATAAATGTTTTGAAACTATACTACAAAAATAAATAATCATGAAATATTGAAATTTTAAATAGTAGAATTTATTGTCATTCATATTTACTATGTTTTATAATGGGAACCCATTCTCATGGATTGTATAAATGTTAGACCCACTTTTAACACACACATTGACAACAGTAAAAAAAATACCAGGATGATTTTTTTTTTGACTTATAATGCTACTACACAACACCAAAATGCTCTAAGAAGAGAAATTAAACAATGCATGAGAAACTTACATAAGTCATCGACTCACATAGACACATGAAAAAAAAACCACATACAAGATATTGCCACAATTTCCCAAATCAACGAAAGCTAGCAAATACCCAACCACCAGAAGAAGGGACCCAAGGGATGGATATCCCCCACACACACATTTCCATAAATACATCTTAGTTATGATTAACAATCCAAGATAATCACTCTGCAAGGATAATTTGTACTTTCTTCATCTAACAGTTCAAAATTCATTTCGCATACAACTTACATTTCGACCATTTAGATTAACTTTTTATCCCTTTTGACAATCTCCATGATTAACATAAGTAATTGCCATATTTCAAAAAAGCATACATGTCCCCCATTCTCTCTTTCTTAGGATAATATTATGCTTTTCAAATATTTATCCAATGTTTAAATTTTTATCCTTGCTACAAAAGTAAATCTGACGTGATGTCGAGAAAGACATCTTAGGAAAAAGGGGGATATAGGTTCATGATACCTTTTCCCCACGACAATATTCAATAACGGAAATCTTATTTCCTGACCATAGTTAATATAATTCAAACTCTTAATGAATCCATTCAAAATTTCCACACCAAGAAATTTTATTTAGATTTATATATATAAATATATGCATACTTCATTTTCTCAAAATTTTTTCCCACCAAGGGATATTCATAATCTTTATAACACATGAAAATGTTTAATTGAGTTATAAGGACTCCAAGAGTGTCCTTGGTCCTAATAAAAAAAATCATTTTACTCTTTAATGATTGCAATATGGTTTCATTATTAGCATTGTTTTAAAATGAAAGGAGCTACGGAAGTGTTTGCCTAACATCCTGAAGAAGTATAAGATTGGAAACATTATAAGCTACTCATGAACCATAAGTGATTTGTGTTCAAGGTAAGATCCCAATTATCAGCATTTTCGATCCCACATGTGAAACTGTCTTTTATTCTTAATGCCGTAAAAAGGGCATAACTCAAGCACACCTGCAGACCTCTAAATTACATAATGAACTAGCTCCAAAACTATTACATAGGTTGTTTAATCTCCCAAAGTCCATGCAACATAAATTCTTGTTCAGGACTTGGTGACTTAAAGGTTAAGAGTTGATTCAGTCCATCTCCTTACCATAAAAATGATATGATGCAATGACCTATGCTCCTTATCATACATTAAACAAATAGGGTGGTCTAAACATAATATATTGTAAAGCAACATTTGCACATTCACAAGATTGGGATGTGAACTAGATAGGGAGATACATACAATATTCAGTTTTTTTGACAATTTTCTCTTTCGTTAAGTGCTTAAGATGGGTACAACTTGGGTAACCCAAAACAACAAGATTATTAATTGTACATAACCTTGCTAATATTTATACTCATATAAATTCTCTGATAAAAAGGATTCTATTTTTCACTAACTAGGTCCATCATGGAATCTTGCAACTATATTTATTTTTATCAACCAAACAAATTTCATAATAGCTAACTCATTATTTGAAATAGAATGATATATATTAGTATAAATCACATTTATACTTCAATTTCTACCTTAGCATATGCTTTACAACAATCATAATATCACGTAATTTATATGTTATCATTATGTACATTATTGAATTTAAGGACAGACATGTCTCAAACATTCTCCTCATATAAAAATGGATCATGTCCTTAATTTCATGCTCAATAATGAATTTAACAAGTCTTACATTGTCAATACAATTTCCACGTATCAGAAGGTGGTTGGTTATGTAAAGAAAGCCTCCCCCTTTTTTTACAATAATCTTCCTAGAGTACAAAAGAAACTAAAAATTATATCTTTCCTTAGATCAATTAAAGTTACAATATTTTCATTCATTAAGTTTGTACGAAAATTCAAATTCAAGGCTCTCTGATGTTGCCATCTTGCATGATTAGAACATGGTCAGTTTCACGGAAACTGGCATGAATCTCCATCTATTATTCTTATTGCATTGACTAGGAGTAAGAGATATTTTTTAATTTACTATTCTTCCTATCAAAAATTTTTATGTTCACATTACTACTGTAATCAAATGCATAACACTTAACATGTTATAATAGCCAAATGAATAGTGATCAACATAGCTCAATTTACTTCCCAAACCAATAAAAGACATTTTTTTTCTACAACATCATTTAAGTTCATAACATTCATTATGCTACAATAGTCAATGAAGAACATTAATAACAGTTAATTTATCAACTAAGACAACTAAAATTAACCCTCCAAATAAAAAAAAAGGTCTTTAATCTTCCATGAACATCTATCCATACCTGGAACCGTAATAAACTATAATACTATTGAAATTATTTCCTTCTCATAAATGTAAGTACATAGTCAATATTTAAGATATACAAGTTACAAGAATATATATATATATATATAGTATATATATATAATATACTATATATATATATATATATTCTCAGTGAGAAAGCAACCTGCACACATCTCAACAATTTTAGCCTCTCCAAGATTCCAAATGATGAAGGTAGTGAAATAGTATATCAACATTCACTCAGACATTATGGGAGATATAGATGATTATGGTCATGTGAAGACCAAATTAATTAGTATAACATGTAAAAACCGTTAAATTCTAATGACTTAGGACCTTCCTCGTAGATTTCATATAGGACACGAAATTGACAGGGTGTAAGCCATCTTTTTTTTTTGTGATTTTAACCGTATATCACACAGGAAAATACACCAAAATCGTAGACAATGAAAGGTTTTAAATATATTATATAAAAACATAATACCTTTTTATAGATATAAGATCAGGTTATATATATAAGAACATATTTTATTATATATATAAATTCTTAAAATTTTGCAGCCACCTGAAAGAGCTAAGCTGTCCATGAATTTTATTTAACAGGCTATGAACAATTGAAATTCCAGGTCTTAATTCATATAACATTTCCCCTTCATCAATTCCTTAAAGCTATCAGATCATCCCATTCCTCGTATGATAAAGGATTTGACATAATTACTTTCTCGAGGCACACATTTCTACAATTAACATATCACAACTTGTGTTTAATTAAAACATTTAAGATGTGAGTAACAATAGAGATGACCTTCATGATTCATAATTGTACAAAACATATATAATTAAGGAGTTCAAAAATTAATAGGCAAGATGTTTTTTTTTTTTCCAACCTGGTTTACATCATATGCAATTTTGTCTATGTCTTAAAATCAGGCAATATTTAATACGAACTCACTCTCCAACAAGGTTTAGTGACTTAGATGTCATGAGATCAATCCCAGAATTATCATATTGACCGTATAACACCTAGTAAGGGGCTACACACCCACGATAAATCTATTTATTATACAGGATCGACTTAGGAATCTTACTTTCGTTAGACCAGTTCTTGCTCTGCAGTCAACATGGGTTCCTAGCATGGCAGAAAAAAAATATCTACGTCCTAATTTCAATGCTCAGCTTTTTTTTTTTTCATTATTTTAGAGCAGCATTTAATAAAAATGACACTACCCAGAAAGGGTAAAATTTTGAGCCCATAACCAAAACTCATTTTGTTAATAGAGTTTCCCTCTAAAGCCAGAAAACACGGTCAAGTTTTGAGTGAGAAGCCAATGGCGCACCATCATTATATTATAATAACCAAACACCCAATTATAGGCATTACCCAGATCAATATTCATGCATTTTACAGGATAAGATTGAAGACATACATTTAAGAGGTAACAAACAAAAGTGATACAATTATTCTAAGTGAAATAATCAATTAAAATGCAGGCAGTAAAACATTCTCAAAGTGCTAAGGATACACCACATAAATATTGATTTATAGGATGTTCAGAAAAAGGGTAAAACAACTCTATTCTTACTTTTGGTCAGAAGGATTGTCAGAAGAAACATAATTTCTTTTATCAGTGAATTCACCCAAAAACTATTCCATTCATTCGTATTGAATAAGCAAGACAAAGAAGGGCTCAAACATGCATTGAAATGTCTTTAATTCTAACATAATAGTAAGCTGCATAATGGTGCTTGCTACAAATTAACACAAACATAGTAAAAGGTGGAGATCTTAAGTGCCCCGCCTCGGGACAACGGGAATCAGATCAGAAGTTTCTAAAAATTTGGGGTTAAATTTTTATTTTTTAAAGTGGCCTATAATTACTAATGCTCTACTTAAGCCCTTTTCCGTTAATATTTAATTCATATTAATTATTAATTTCCCGAAGTTGCCTAAAATGCTAGCCCAACACAACTCTCTTATTTCATTCTACTAAGTATCAACTAAAAATCACAAATTTTATTAAGTCTACACAACCTTTTTAATTAATTTAGTCTCCCCTTTTTATTTAATTTCCCACACACCCTTTTTTAATTTATTTTCTCATTCCCACTTAAAATTCCCATGACTAGAAAGGGTGTAGGGTCACTTATGTGAGCCCTAGGATAAATCTAATCTGGTCCCCTAGATCTTTGGAGTTTACCCTAAAGTTGACCCTAACATCCTTATCTTTTCTTTTCTCTTCATTTTAATTTCATTGTTTGGTTTTCCTTATCTTTCTTTTCATTATTTGTTTCTCATTTTGTTTAAGAGTTTCTCATCTTTATTTCATGTTATATAGAGGAAACAAATGCTAGAGATTTCCCTTGTTATATATATGACCCTATATATACATATGTATTTGGCTGAATCCATTAAACCAGATTGTATATCTATACATACATATTTTTACATACATACATACATACATATTTTGCTTTTGTTGTTATTCGAAGAAGCGGAGGAGGGGCAGAAATGGAGGGGTTAGCAGTGGCTGGAGGAACATGGGGGGATAGTTGGGCGACGGGGGTCAGTGGAGGCAGGCAATGAGGTCGGCAGATGGGGAGGTTGGGGATGCGTTGAAGGTAGGTAGCAAAGGTTGTGGGGGAACAGTAACATGCGGGGAGGGGTAGGGATGACTGCGCGGTAGCAAAGGGGTGGGGGGATAGGCGGCGATAGGGAGTGGTGGTCGGGGTAGGCTGGGGATACGACCGCAAAAGATGGGGGGGGGGAGGGTTCGGCCTCCCCCAACATGTTTTTTCTTTTTAAGTTTTGTTTTTACAATCTTTTGTTAAAAACTATTATAATATACTACACACACACACACACACACACATATATTATATATATATTTATTATCACTTATTTATTTAATTATATTACTATTTAATGTTTATATATATATATACAATCTTTGTGTTAAAACTTGTTTAATATATCAAATGTCTATATATATATATATATATACTATATTTATTATCAATTATTTATTTAATTATATACTATAATGTATATATATATATATATATATATATATATATATATATATATATATATAATAATAAATTAAATGAGGTATAATGGGATTTTTTTGATGTACTTAATGAAAATGAATTTTTTTTTCTTAATCTACTCATGGAAAGGAACCAAAACTAATTTTTCATTTCACTTTATTAATATTACCAACAATTACAAGAAGAGTAAATTTTGCAAGAAGGAGAGGATCTTCCATTTAATAGTAGTCATAAAATTCAATTCTAGACAAAAATTAGATTTCATTTCTAATGCCCTTACAAAACATATTCAGATTTTTAAACAAGAGGGAATATTCAACAACAAGAATAGTAATTTCTTTCAATAACTCACTTTCCTTCAAAAAGTAGTCCCAAACAATTCATATTAATAAAACTTTCACTATCTTACAAGCCTTTATTTCCAAGGTTCAAGTTTCCAAAAAGGCAAGCATAGTTCTATATCCTTTCAAGTATTCAAAGGAAAACAATGCAAGGTAACATGCAAATATTGAGGGTAGATTTATCAACAAATGGGATGCTAGTTTACATATAACTCCAATTACAAAGGAGGATTTCACACACAAGGAAAGCTTCCACAAGTCATTCTTAAAAAAAAAAGAGATTCCAATCAAATTTTCATATTAAAGAAAACCACTATTACAACAATTCTTTCCTTTTCAAGGATTGAAGCTCACATATACCAATTTATCCAAATACATAACTACTCAAGGAGGTTTATTACAAGATTCTTTGCAAGCTTGAAGAGAGAGATTGTTCAAGTAAACCTACTCTAGTTTAAAAGTAATTTTCAAATACAAAAAGAGGTTTTACAACAATGAAGACTTCCACCAAGCCATATCCAAAGGAGATACAAAGAGGTAATGTCCACAAGGAGAGAGAAGATGCCAAAGAAACTCCAACTATCACCAAACTTCCAACTTCAAATGCCTTCAAGAAATCCATATAAGGAGAAGAAGCTTGTTTTGCCACCCAACCATAGGCATCATTACATGCCTTTCCCAAGGTTGGGATGCATGCTAGCCTCCCCCAAGCCCATGGGAAAGAGGAAAACTATACACAACTATGCACAAGAGAGAGGGTGAACAAACAACATTAAATCCACACAAAAAACAAGGAAAAGATCAAAACAAGACTCCAAATTTGTAAAAGTGAAGAGGAGGAGAAACCAAGTTCTACCTCTAAAATGGGGAAGAGAAGAAAGTTCTCCAAAAGTTGTAACCATCATTAGATGCACAAAAACAAGATCTCCATACCCTCCTTATTTCTCCACCCTTTCACCAATCCTTCTTGGAAGGATTTTCAAACCCAAAGGGGTTTCCTTACCAAGAATGGGGAAGGAGGTTCATGCCAAATGACCCACCTTCCCCACCTCAACCATTTGAGGGGAGTAACTAAATCCTACAAGGCTTGACCATCAAGCCTATAAGGATTGAGAGGGAAAAATTCCCTTCTCTTCCCCCACAACTCCAAAACTCCATCATGCCATATGATGGAGGGAGCAAAATCAAATAAACAACAAACAAAATCTTCATACAACAACATACATTTCCAAGTAAACAACTAATATCTAGCATGTTATAACAAATACAATGAAGCTCAAGAAGCCTACCTCAAAGAAAAGCTCTCCAAAATCAATCTCTTCCACTTCTTGACCCAAGCAAACTCTAGCTCCAAATCCACTAGCCTCCAAGCAAAAGCTCCAAAAAAAAAGTTCTCTTCTTTTCCCATGAGGGGGAATTTGAAGAGGAGCAAGAAAAAATCCTCACAAATGAGGGGGTGACATGTGTCACCCCTCTCCTCCTTCAAGGTCAAAGATGCCAAAGATAAAAGAGAGAAAGGATCAAATGACTTTTAGCCCTCTTCTCCCAAAATACCCAAAATCATAACAAAACAATCTTGTGCAACTTTTAACAAAGCACACTTATCCATACCCCTTACATGGATGTGACCAAAGGAGAGGAAAAAAGGGAGGGAAAACTCCCTCTAGCCTTGGAAATAAGCCCCCCTACCTATTAGGTAGGGTCCAAGGGCCCATTTTCATGTTAAGGGAACTCCCAAACTAAAAAGGGGTCCCTAAAAATGCCTAAAATAACCCAATTTCGGGTTTTGGACAAATTTGGCACAAGGTTAGACGGTGTGGGGCCCACCCAAGGGTTCACATGTGACCGTAAACCCTCTTGATCAAGTATATCATTAAACTAATTCAAAACTTAATGCAAGTGGGGTCATTAATTCCCCAAAACAAGTTTACAACACAAACTAAACACCCTAAGCAAAATTAATAATTACAAGACATATTACATTACAAATGAGGGTCACCCATGGTGCCCAAAATAATAATTCTAATGCTAAGGCCTCAAGCAATAAAACATGGCTAGGACTTAGCCCCGTGGGCTACTTGTGTAAAGTTGCGTAGCTGGCCTGAATCCCACATTCTCCTGTGACCTGTCACCTACACACTCATTGCACACATTAAACGCACCTGTCTGATAAAATGTGAATTACCTACTAAATAAGATATCAATGAATTCTAACTAACATATCATCTCTCTGGAATCAGAAATGCGACAACGTGCACAATTATACACAATTCACCATAGGTTAGACATAATGATAAAGTGACATGTATCCATAGAATTCCCAACATGAAACAAACTGAGTATCCATCAATATAATTACGTTCCAAAAACAACATCATATCAATTAGTATCCATGACATCATAAGATAATGCAACAACATAATAATCAAGCTAAATTGGCGTTATACGCCTAAATCTCCATACATGTCTAATAAGATCAAATCTCCTAATGTAAAGTCCAAAATATATATCAAATTCTCTGTCAAAACATGTCTAAGAGTAAGAGGAATAACAAGTAACTGAGCTATAAAAATGTGGGCACTACATCCCCCTCTACTAAAATTAGACTTCCTCCTGGAAGTCATTGAAAGAGATAGGGATATCTAGCCCTCAAAGGTGTTGCATCCTCCCAGGTAGCTGATGTCTCATCATATCGGTCCCACTACACTCTAACCTAGTCCAAGTCTCGACCCCGAAGGGCCAACCTCCGGTGCTCCAGTATGCGTACAGGCTCCAATCTCCACTATCCTCCATCCTCTACCTGTAATGCCAACCAATCCAAAACATGAGAAACATCTGGTACATATCTACGTTAGTATAGAAACATGAAAAAACATCATGGGCCCGTGCAAGGCGTGGTGGCAAAGCTAGGCAATAGGCAACTAGACCAATGACTTCTAAAATATCAAAAGGCCCCACAAAATGAGGTGATAACTTAGAACCCTTTCCATAGCGGATTGGGCTCTTATGTGGACGAACTCTCAAGAAGACTTTGTCACCCACTGAGAAGTGACGATCAATCCTCTTGGTGTCTGCATACACCTTCTGGCATGCTCTAGCCTGCTCAAGACGTTGTCTAATCAGAACAACTTGCTGCTCTAAATCATGTAGATAAGCTGGTCCCAGAATAATCCTGTCATCTAGTCTTTCCCAACTCAAAGGTGTCCTGCAAGGTCGTCCATACAAAGCCTGGTAAGGAGCCATACCAATGGAACTATGATAGCTGTTGTTGTAGGCAAACTCAACTAAATGCAAATAATCTTCCCACTTCTTCTGCTGATCCATCACATACATCCTCAACATGTCCTCCAACACCTGATTAACCCTCTCTGCCTATCCATCTGTCTCTGGATGATAAGCTGAGCTGAAATTAATCTGAGTACCCAGAGCGGTCTGAAAGGAAGTCCATAAAACTGAAGTGTAGATGGTATCCCTGTCATTGATGATGGTCTTCAGAATCCCATGCAACCTAACAATGTCCTCCATAAATACTTTGGCGATGGCCTGTGCATTATAGGTGACCTTGGTTAGTGAAAAGTGCACAACCTTGGTCAACTTATCCACGGTGACCATAATGGCATCATGATGATAAGAAGACATAGGGAGTCCGACTATGAAATCCATGGAGATCACATCCCATTTCCACTCGGGAATATCATGAGGATGTAAAAGTCCTACGGGATGAGAATGCTCTACCTTGACCTTCTGACACTCAAGGCAACGTGTAAAAAAATCTACTATGTCCCGTCAAAGACCTGGCCAACAATATAACTCCCTTAGATCAGCATGCATTTTCTTCACTCCTGGATGTGCCGCATATGGGCTCGATGAGCCTTTGTAAGGATGAAGCTATGTAGATCACCTGACTTAGGTACGTAGATGCACCTATGGAACCAAAGTAAACCATCTGTCTCTAAAATACACCCTGCATATCTACCCTCTAATGAACCCTGTGACTCCAACATCTACCTAGCTCCCTCATAAAACCTATCCTCTGGAAGATGCTAAAGAATCTTGCCTCTCAAATCTGATTGCAGTGTCAATGAAGCAAGCACATGTCGTCGTCTACTAAGTGCATCTGCAACAACATTTTCCTTTCCTTTGATATACTGCACCTCCATGTCATACTCACATAGGAACTCCATCCAATGCCACTGACGAGCGTTGAGGTTCGGCCTGTGAGAAGATATGCTGCAAGCTACGATGATCTGTCCTCAAAATGAAAGGTCTACCCAAAAGGAAATGTCACCAATGCAAAAGTGCATGAACAAATGCTGCGAGCTCTAATTCATGAGTAGGGTAATTAAGCTCGTAGTCCTTGAGCTTATGAGACTCAAAGGCAATAACCTGATGCTCCTGCATAAGAATTGCTCCCAAACCCTCTAGTGATGCATCAGTACAAACAACAAAATCCTCTGTAGGGTTGGAACTGCTAAGATGGGCGCCGTGGTTAACCTTTCCTTAAGTAACTAAAAGGCCTGCTCACACTTTTCTGACCAATCAAACTTCTTCCCTTTTCTCTGAAGAGAAGTAATAGGGTGAGCAATCCTGGAGAAGTCCTATACAAACCTGTGATAATACCCTGCTAAACCCATGAAAATCCTCACCTCAGTAACTGATGTGGGCGCTAGCCAGTCCATGATAGCCTGTATCTTAGAGGGATCTACTGAGATACCCTCTCCTGATATGATATGACCCAAGTACTGAATCTTTGTCTGAAAGAAGCTGCATTTTTCCACGTTCCCATACAACTTCTTCTCTCTCAAAACCTAAAGTACTTGCCTCAAATGCTCCTCGTGTTCCTCCTCGGAATGAGAATATATCAATATATCATCAAGGAACACTAAGACAAAGTGATCTAGAAAGGTCCTGAATACTCCATTCATGAGGCTCATGAAGACAGCTGGGGGCATTAGTCAAACCAAATGGAACAACTGTGAACTCGTAATGCCCATAACGTGTGCGAAATGCTGTCTTATGAATGTCTGCATCTGATATGTGCAACTGATGGTACCCTAACTTGAGATCGATTTTGGAGAATACTCTTGCTCCCCGACATCTGATCAAACAAGTCATCAATCCTAGGGAGCAGATAACAATTCTTTATTGTGACTTTGTTGAGCTACCTGAAGTCAACACAAAGCCTGAGAGAACCATCCTTCTTCTTCACAAATATGACTGCGCTCCCCAAGGAGATACACTAGGGTGAATGAGACCCTTATCTAACAACTCCTCTAACTGAATCTTGAGCTCATGAAGCTCTGGAGTCATCATCTGATAGGGTGCCCTAGAAATTGGTGCGGATCTAGGCACTAAATCAATGGTGAAATCCACCTCTCTGTGGGGTGGTAACCCTGGGAGCTCGCCTGGAAACACATCGGCATACTCCCTCAAAACTACATGATCATCCAAGGGTGAATGCTCTAGAGTGCTCTCTAATCAATCACTGATGGTGATAGAAAACAACTGACATCCCTTGCGCATGCTCCGCTTGAGTTTCTTGGCCGAGATAATGCATAAGGAGATAGGTATCTTCATCCCTGAAATCACAACTGCACTCCCAGAATCATCCTGACACTTAATGACCTTATTTTTGTAATCCACCTTAGCTCGATGAGTCTCAAGCCAATCCATACCAAAAACTACCTGATAGGATCCTAGAGGAATAACTCAAAGGTCAAGTGTAGTGGAGAAGGCTCCTAAATCAAGTATGTAACTCTCCACATATGAGTCCACGGTAAGTTTAGTCCCAGAGGCCAACTCAACCTGCCAACTATCTGGTTTCCTAGCCACCACTAGCCCACACTAGTCCATTATAGAAGGTGATATAAAAGAATCATGAAGCACCTGAATCAAAAAGTACTGAGACCAGAAATACCCCTGATAGTACCTGTTGATCTCAATGATTGTGGCCTAATGCTCAGCCTGGCAGTTATCAACCACTGCATAAACACGATGAGCGGTGTCCTACATGTCACCCACTATCTACTCATGATCTAGTGGCCCTCTATGTGTCCATGGTATTGGGTTTGTGCGGGCACGTGTGCACATAGTGGATCAAGAAACCCACAAATAAAACATCCTCCTGTACCCCTCTGAGATGGGGGTCCCTCCTGTACTCTGGTACATTGATTCTTGTCGGTCCAACCCTAACAGACTACTGCGTGTAAGCTGGCTATACCCTACTGAGTACCCTAGTCTCCTATCCTTGGCTCCACCAAAATATCCTCTAATGCCACCTCTCTGAAAGCTCTGAGGTCTGCCTAGCCCTCTGGTGCTGGTGGCCATGATGTTGTATCCTGCTGCTGCGGGGTGTGGTGGAGCCCTCGTGGCTACTGGCGGAGGCCAAAATCCTCCTCTAGGGGGTGGTGCTGTACCCCATGACCTCTGACTCTGAAAGGCCTGTAACCTCTCCTGAAACTATGCTCTTGTTTCTATCTCAGTGCTCCTATGCCTTGGTCCTATTCTCCTTAGCTAAGTAGGCCTTATCAATGGCCTTCTTGAGTGTTGGAGGAGATAACATCCTGATTTCTCCCTACTATATCTACATTAAGGCCTCGAATAAACCTGTTAACATGTAATTTCCCATCTTGTACAGGTAGTCCACATACTGCAGAAGATCTAGGAACCTGCTCTCATACTGATGCTACTGTGCCAGATCCCTATTGTAAGTTGTGAAACTCATCGATCCTCTTCTACACGAAGTGCTCTGACATATAACAAGCCTTGAATCACTCCTCGAACATCTCCCAAGTCATCGTCTCTTGAGTCAGATGGGGATTCCAATCTTCATTCCTCCACCAAAATTTCTTGCTGCATCTCGAATGAGGTGTATGGTGAAACCTTGCTTTGACATTGCTCTCATAATCTAGTGCAAGCCAAACCAACTATCTAAGCTAAGGAGCCATGACTCAGCCCCAAAGCCATCTATAGAGTCGGTGTAGGTGGGTGGCTGCAAGCGAAGAAGGTCTCTGATCATGCTGCCTGTATCTCAATCCTGACGATGTAGTCCAATAGGTGAAAGGAGGTCTCCTATCCCCAAATGGTCCCTCAAGACTGTGTGAGCGGCTACAACTATACGAGGCTACCCTATCATGATGAACGGAAGGGCTACATGACCTCTCCCGCCTCGGTGTATCATGCTCTGGCGGATCTGAATGTGTGTCCTCGCCTATCATCTCCTCATCTCCCAACTAAATTTTTTCCTCTCTCGCCTCCTACAGTGGTGTGAGATGCTACTGCACAACGTCGATCACTACTGAAGAGCCTCTAAAATCTAAGGCCTTAACTCAGGTGCCGGTGGTTCAGGAATAGGCGAACCATGTCCCAAACCCCTAACTGAGTGTCATCTCATAAGTGTCATCCTGTGCACGAGGTGAGCGAAGAGGTTATTAAATTATAATTAAATGGTCCAGAGTGCAGGGATAATTTTAGCGGTGAATATTCGTAATATGGAGAAAATTTCATTTTAGGAAAATTTGAAAAGGTGAATTATTCGGAGTGGGTCGGTGTCCTGTTCGCCTAAAATATATAGTATATTTTTTTTGGGGGGTTAGCTTCGCCTTCATTTGAAAACATCTCCTATAAAAACCTATGTGATTCACCGGGTAGTATACCTCAAGTAGCTTACCAAATTACCAATACTGTGAAATTTGAACTCGCATACCCTTGAGCACCAGAGATTCATATTACTGTTAACCTGTGATTGTTGACACGCAACAAATGAAGTGTTGACGTGTGATAAGGGCATTATTGATGCACGACAAGAGCTGTAATGATGCGCGAAAAGAGCTGTACTGATGCGTGACAAGAGCTATATTGATGCGCGACAAGAGCTTTACTGACGCGCGACTTGGGCTAGGAAGTGACGCGCGACAGAGAAAGGGTTGACGTGCAACAGAAAGAAGTTTTGATGCGCGACTTGGGTAGAGTTGACGCGCGACCTCAGACAGTTCATGCACGACAACACCTCAGAGACTGGACAGAGTCACTTCTTGGTTCTTTTGCTGACGCAGGACTCTTTTCAGAATAATGGAAGGTCCCAGCTCAAAGAATATGAAGAAATCTCAGAAATCACTCTTCAAGTATTTTGGAAACTCTGCGGATACAGATATTGTAAATACCAATCATATAGATGCCACCAAAAAGAATCAGAATACTGATTGTGTGGAAGGTATTATTGAGGTGGACATGCATTCTGCATAGTATCACAGTCAAACAAATGAAACCTACGATAATATGCCAGATCTTGAAGATATTGTTCCTGTTGGGGTGCAACCAGAAGTGCAGCTAGATATCATAGATATAAACACTCAGCAAAATGGAAGACAGAAATCAAAATCAAACTTTGGTCCAAGAAAGAGGAAACCAGGTGATTGTGATATTGCTCAAAATTCTACTCAAAAAAGTAAAGCATTGAAAACGAATAAGAATATGTGGACCATTGGCAGGACATACAAGTTTGATTGGGCAGCTAAATTTCCATTTATTGAGCCTGTACAATCATCTAATTCTGAAGAAATCCCATGTGAATGTACATGTACAATATGTACGTGGAAATTGGGAAAGCAACAAAAAATGCAACTGAAGCTGGACACTATAGAAAAACATTGTGGAAAATAATATTTAACTGTAACGGGGGCAGATGGCCAGAAAATCAAAACACATAGGTGGAAAACTGAAAAGGAGTGCATGCATGTTAGATACGCAGCAGAATATGAGGCAGAGCTGAAAAAACACAGACATCTGTTGGAAAAGGGAGGAACAATCACATCGCATATTGGTAAGATGAAAGAAACAAATCTACATTCAAAATTCATACAATTCTCTACTCTTTTTCAAATACTTAAAAAAGGAAGAGCGATGTCAGATTTCCTCGATTTCAAAGTGTTGTATCAATTTAATGGAATGCTGAATGTACCTCAGTCTCATTGGTCTGAGAGTAGTGGATGGGAAATGGCAAAATGCCTCTCGATGATAGAGAAGGAAGATTTGAAAGAGAATGTAAAAAAAGCAAACTTTATCTCTCTTTCAATTGATGAAGTCACAGCAGTCGACAACACCGCATGGGTATGTATCCACATCTATACATTAGAAAATCATATAAGGACACCTCATCTATTGGGTGTTATGAAAATGGTTGAAAACTGCAATGCTGAAAACCTATATAAAATAGTTGTTTCTCATTTGAAAGATGTTGCTGGTATGACTGATTATGAAATTGCTACAAAGTTGGTATGCGTTGGAGCAGATGGTGCATCTGTCATGCAGGGTCACCGAATAGGGCTGTGTGTTAGATTACAAACAACAGTGGCCCCATATATGCTACCAATTCACTGTATGGCTCACAGAATGAATTTAGCATATAAAATGGTAAGCAACCACGAAAATGTTGCTAAATTAGAATACATCATAAGAGAACTTCATGCCTATATGTCAAGAAGCCCAAAGCATTTTCTCAAGTTCCAAAAATTTGCAATTGGAATTACAGATGGCAAAAAACTTCTGAAGGATGTGGAGACTAGATGGATATCTTTGTATGAACCTGCATGTAGAGTTCGTGAGGAGTATCCTTCATTGGTTGGTTTCATGCAAAAATACCGTCATGAAGTTGATAGGGCAAGGGACCTGTTGTTCCGCTTAACTGATTTGGAGACATTACTTACATTGGTTGGTATTCTTCCAATGTTAAAGGAGATCAATACACTGATGAAGCATGCATAGGGCAGATTAATCTATATTGTGGATTTTATACGGATGAGGAAAATGGTATGTCAAAGTCTTGATATATTGTATTGTTCCTAGGATAGTTTTGATGCACCTTATTTTGAAAATTGGAGATATTTATTAGATCTTAAAAATCCTAACACCTTTTTGAGATTTAATATCCACGATCACCTATGCATCTATGTTAATGGGAGGGAAATACCAATGCACATTTTGTAAAAACGTCAAGATATTACAGGATCGGAACGAGAAGATGTTCCCGTGACACGTAATTTGTTTGAGTCTGTGATAGTTGAAACTAGAATAAAGCTTAAAAAAATTTCAGAAACCTTGTCATCAGAAATTAGGGAACGTTTCTGTAAAGATAAAATTTTGGAAGCCATGGGTGTGATGAATCCGAATTTTTGGAATACAGAAGGTGGCCGTGCAGACTTTGTCAGTAAGCATTTCCATAAATCAATGGGTACAATAATGGAACAATTTACAAAGACGTCAGAGCTCAAGGGTACGGAAATCAAAGGTATACTGAATGCCAATTTATTAAAGTTTCAGTCAACAAATTTTGCAACAACAATGAGGAACCAATATAGGAATTTAGATCAACCTTCTGAAAGTGGTGCTATTACAAGGCTGTGGCGAGGAATCTATCAAAGTTTTATCTTACAAGAAGATATCAGTGAATATTTCAGACTATATGAGTTATGCCAGACAATGATTTTGGGGTCTGTGGAGGATGAAAGGGTTTTCAGTGCATTGTCATTTATAAAATCAAAACTGAGAAATAGGTTGGATAAAAATCTGGAAAGTTTCATTAGGTGTTACGTTTCTCGATACTCCCTCAAAACCTTTCCGTTTGACAGAGCAATTACGCACTGGAATTCCCTTTCCGAAAGAAGAGGTGTAAATAATACAGCTACAAGTACAAATATTCCCAACCTTGAGAGTGTAATTGGCTCTTCGTCACATTCTACAGAAGACAACATCGACTTTGATGAAGCTATTGATAATGGATTGTTTCAACTTTAAGTAGGTATCTTCTTTATCTATCTTTTATTTTTATCGTTAAAGATGTTACAGGTCTATTTACTAAAAATGTCAGGCAATTCACCCATCTATCTACTAATCCATTTCTCGTGTTGGAATTTTTTAAAACACAAATCTAGCTCATTACCAGTGGCAGTGATGATTTCAACTTTAAGCAGGTATCTTTTTCCCCTTAATCTTATTGTTTGTTTCTATTCATTTTTTGACAGAGCAATTGCTCACTGGAATTCCCTTTGCGAAAGAAGAGGTGTAAATAATACAGCTACAAGTACAGATATTCCCAACCTTGAGAGTGTAATTGGCTCTTTGTCACATTCTACTGAAGACAACATCGACTTTGATGAAGCTATTGATAATGGATTGTTTCAACTTTAAGTAGGTATCTTCTTTATCTATCTTTTATCTTTATCATTAAAGATGTTACAGGTCTATATACTAAAAATGTCAGGCAATTAACCCATCTATCTACTAATCCATTTCTCGTGTTGGATTTTTTTAAAACAAAGATCTAGCTCATTACCAGTGGCAGTGATGATTTCAACTTTAAGCAGGTATCTTTTTCCCCTTAATCTTATTGTTTGTTACTATTCATTTTTTCAACTATGGTTATAATTAAAGATGTTACAGGTGTATGTATTTACATTTAGTTAAATACAATCTTTTTATTTTTTGAAAACGTGGGTTGACATCCGTCCGAGGAAGCTGTTACTTCTCGGGACTGACAATGTCAGGCAACTCACCCATCTATCTACTAATCAATTTTTTGTGTTGAATTTTTTAAGACAAAGATATAGCACATTACCGGTGATGATTTCAATTTTAAATAGGTATCTTCTTCAACATAATCTTATTGTTTGTTACTTTACATTTTTTCAGCTCTTGTTATCATTAAAGACGTTACAGGTCTAATTCTTTATATTTACATTTATTTAAAGATATTGTTGGTCTATATATTTAAAGATGTTGCTGGCACTTCTCAGGAATGACAATGTCAGGCAACTCATCCCTCCATCTACAATGTCATGTTACCCTTGATGATTGCAATACGCAAGAGGTAAGCTAAACCCTAGCATATTTGCAATTATGTTTAATTTCTTACTAGTGATGATTCTTTCTTGATTTCTTAGAATTATATTTAATTTATTTTTTATATGTGGAACAAGAAACATACATATAATTCATGATAATCAACATCTAATGCAATTAAAATTAAATATTGTATGTAAATCCATATAATTAAATTCAAATACCATAGTACATACACAATAGACAATAGTAGAAGTTTTCAAATTCATTATTTAATGTTTCCACAATAATAAAAGTTTCTAGTTTTCAAAACCCTCTTTTTCTTTATCCAATTCTACTCCTCTGCACTATTCCCCAACGGCTTCTTCCAGTGTGGCTGTACCTCTTTCCCAAACACTAGAAATCTCCATGCGACAACAAATTTGGATCAGCTGTAGTGTATAAACTATCCCGTTGCCAATAATTTTCGTAACAACTAATAATCTCATTGATAAGAACCTTAGCTCTTCTGTCCCATTCTATAAGCTGATTGATATGAGGAAGCATCTCCATCTTTCTCATCAACCCACACAAAATATTTTTTGTGCTTGTCCAGATCTATGAAATACTCCTTGCCCTCTTTAGAAGTACTTGTGCCCAAACCGGGAACCCTGTATGGTCCAAGAAACAAGTGATACCTAATCAGCAAGTGAACAAAACCAGAACTTGAAAACATATAAAGAGAAAACAAACTAGCATTACTTTGTTGCACTATATGGTCCAGCCGGTTATCGATCCACTCAATGATTCTCTCCAAGCTTCATACTCAGGAATTGTGTAGAAAGATAACACATTTCCATTTTTGTGAGTTTCCTACATCAACATGTGCCGACATTAGACATGGAGATACATAACATCTGGTGGCTTAGAAAAAAAATATAAAAAGTATCGAAACACAACCAAATATACAGGGGGAACATTTACAGAAACTAAACAGCGCTATACAAAGATCATGTACCTGGTCTGTCATTATCATCAGATGGCCATATCTTAAAGATTTAATGCTGTCATATATTATATCTTCCTGTAGACCAAGGATTTTTTTTCTATTTACTATCTCTTTATTCTCCATTTGTTGGTGAGTGGTAGCTTCCCAAAAAATAGATATTCCCACCACCTGATAGGATAAAGATAACTAAAATAACAAAAAATTAAATTGGAAAGTGATGTCGAAACATGTCACAATACTACCAAATTCAGTATTCACATTTCCCTGATTCAAGGCACAAACACTTACAGCGACTGCAAGAGCCTTGGCTGAGTCACCCTCTGTTAATATTAAAGTACATTGATCATAATTCTTCCCCCCTGCTTGATTTGCTTCATCAGGTTTGGGAACATCAATTAATTTCCCCTTCTTGGTTCCATCAGTTTTCTTAAGATCTTTTTTTTGTTTAAACTTTTCCACTGCACTCATCAGGTAAAAAAAAGTTACAAAGCTCATCTTAGACACTAGCATTGCAAAAATTATATGTACTCAGAAATGCTACATATTAGACACCACGCCTGGATATATGGACATGGGCTAAAAATGTGAAACAGAATAAAAAATATGAATTAAAACGAGTTATACTTACAATCAACATGGAAACCAAATGTTGATTTGAGAAAATTCTTTTCTTCCACGAGTGTCGCCTTGGTTGTAACAATTGGTAAATTTTTGAACGGAAGGCCCGTAAAATGATGGATGTCATTTGCTTCGACACTGAATTGAAAAATTTGGCAATCGTTCAGAGTAACATAAAAAATGCCATCCTCTGAATTGTAGGATCACAGAAAGTAATTCAAAATATCTGGATCTATTTCGAAATGGGGCATATTAATGATATGGATGTGAGGGCATAAGGGACATCGATTGAATTGGATTCTCTTGATTTTTGTTACTGAACTTGCAGTTGGGAAGCATTGAGACCTGTAAAAATTCAAGATCCGGAAGATGAAAATGAGAAAATGACCAGTTGAAGGGTATTTATAGGCTAAATCAGGCGTCAATGGCTTCAGTTGACGTGCGTCAATAGATGCCAGTGATGCGCGTCAATAGACGCCAGTGACACGCGTCAATAGATGCCAGTGACACGCGTCAATAGGTGCCAGTGACACGCGTCAATAGGTGCCAGTGACACGCGTCAATAGATGCCAGTGACGCGCATCAATAGATGCCACTGATGCGCGTCAATAGCTGCCAGTGACGTGCGTCAATAGGGCCAGTGACGCGCGTCAATAGATGCCAGTGACGCGTGTCAATAGATGCAAGTGACGCGGGTCACCTCTTTTGCACTAGAGGAAATTCCCTTCATGTTTGCAATGCAGCCAATTGAGATGAAGACTTCAAATTTATCCCTAGACCAAAGAAACAAATAGTGATTGGTGTCTAAGACTGAGTTTGAGATGAGGTACCAGTAAGGCACTCTTGACAAAATTTACACAATGTTACCTTTTTAAGATGATCCAACCTTGCACAGAGAACTTTATGTTGAGCTGTAATTTTTTTTCAATATTTTAGACACTTGATTTTATAGATTGTACTTCAAGAAGATCATGATTAATCAATTCAAGGCATAGAAATGGTGGAGCTTCAAGAAAATTGTCTTCAAACATACACTTGAACATTGTATCTTCAGCAAAGGAAAACAAAACAAGGTGGTAGTAGGAATTTTATTCAACCACTCCAATAATCAGTCCCAAAGAGAGAATCTCAATATGTGAATCCTATACAACATATTTTACTATGATCATGTTTGCAAAATTCAATATTTTCTTATACACTCAAATATAAAAAAATGATCTATATAGACTAATCTTCATGATAAAAACCTTGTATGTTTTACATTAAACTTCAAAGTTCTATATCGACCTTGACGTATCTTTTAATCACATGGTTATTCCAACTTTGGTTAATCTAGCCTCCATAGCCTCCATAATCTACTCTACACAAAACAATATCCATGATAAAAAAACCATATCTTTTAAACCATGGTCTTGATTATTTCCCAAGCTCTAATGCTTATGGCCTGGAATTTAACTATTTCATAATTGGCTAATCTAGCCTCTACATCAATGATTGTTTCTAGCAAAACGTCATTTTCTGACAAATGGTCTTGACTATTTTGGATGTCAAACAAGCACTGTAATGAGAGATTATGCACTAATATAGAGGTGAATCTCTTTAAAATATAATTTTCTGACACCATAAGTCTATTAAGGAGAAATCCTAAATAGTAAAGATCTGTTTCAAATCTTAGTTTCTATTTTTTCCCCAAAGACAATTTTCAAGATAATTAAAGTCCCACAAGATATTTAGGCACTAAATTTGACATTATAAACATTAAATTTATCATCGTCTTTCATCATCATCTATCATTGATTATCAATTGTCATCATTCATCATCTACGTCCACATACAATACATGACAATGCAAGTAAACAAGAAACATACATATAATTCATGATAATCACCATCTAATCACCATATAATTAAATTCAAATACCATAGTACATACTCAATAGTAGAAGTTTTCAAATTCAATATTTAAATTTTCCTCAATAATAAAAGTTTCTAATTTTCTAACACAATAAGTCTATTAAGGAGAAATCCTAAATAGTAAAGATCTGTTTCAAATATTAGTTTCTATTTTTTCCCCAAAGACAATTTTCAAGATAATCAAAGTCCCACAAGATATTTAGGCACTAAATTTGACATTATACACATTAAATTTATCATCGTCTTTCATTATCATCTATCATTGAATATCAATTTTCATCATTCATCATCTACATCCACATATAATACATGACAATGCAAGTAAACAAGAAACATACATATAATTCAAATACCATAGTACATACTCAATAGTAGAAGTTTTCAAATTCAATATTTAAAGTTTCCTCAATAATAAAAGTTTCTAATTTTCAAAACCCTCTTTTTCTTTAGACAATTCTATTCTGCTCTCTTCCCCAATGGTTTCTTCCATTATGGCTGTACCTCTTTCCCCAACACCAGAAATAACCCCCAAACTTACAAGATCTTCAGCAGCCCTGTCCAGATTTTTTAAAATTCTTTCTTCTTGATTTGTTGCATCTCCATGCGACAGCAAATTTGGATCAGCAGCTGCTTTGGCTTTGAACAATATGTCAGGGTCGAGACCATGCTCTTTAATTATCTGCTTTAGTGTATTGTTTTGTTTGTTAACCAAAACAATATTTTGCTTCAAATTTTTTGCTGCGGATAAGCTGTTCTTTGCTGTTTCCAAGTGAACTTGCAAAACCTTCGCCTGACTCTTCAAATTTTTATATTTCAACTGCACAAAAAGAGTAATGTCAATTCAAAATATTAATGTAAATTCAAAATTTCAAATTAACAAAAATGATTGTTTGAATGTAATAGTACTTACAACCGCTCCATCTCTTTTGGTATTTGCGATTGATACCAAATCCTTGTCCTTGGACCATTTGTTAAAATATGCTTGGGCCTCGGCACTAATATTTTCCAATTTTTTTAGTGCCTTATCTAAAATGTCGTCTTTATAGTTGTTGTTAAACGTGACAGTCCCACATTTTACTTGGGTAAGTAAGGAATCCATCTTCGCAGGTTGATTCTGGACTGCAACGTATAAACTATCCTGTTGCCAATAATTTTCATAACGACTAATAATCTCATTGATAAGAACTTTAGCCCTTCTCTCCCATTCTATCAGCTGTTGGATATGAGGAATAATAAACTCACTGACATGGGATTGACAATCATTACCTATTAAGTTCTCCAAAGGAAAAGGTGGGAACTCTTCACTATCTGAATCTGATGCAGACGATCTTGCTGGAGAAGAATGAGGGATTTCACAAAGATCAACTGCTCCTTGTTTCTGCCTTTGGGTAGGCTGATCCTGTTTTTGAAAATATAAATCAAGATTTAGATAAATAAATTTAAATCAAAATGTAATTCAAAATCGTAAAGCATATTAAAATTGAAATTTGAAGTATACCTTCTGGCCTTGAATCATCTCGCGGGTATCGAAAAAACCAGTTGGGTCATTGCTATCAATTCCCAAATAATCTTCATCTAAATTTATATTGTTCAAAATAGATATTCCCGTTGCACTGGGCAAGCCACCAAGTGAGAGAGTTGGAATTCGAAACGAGGTGTCAAGGTTTAGTGTTCCACTAGGGGCCGGAGCAAAAGGCATGCGTTTACCAATGTTCTTTTTCACTGTTCCTCTGGTTGGCATTTTAAAAATTAATTGTTGAGTGGGTGTCGGTGCCGTGGTTTGATCATGACTGACATTTGCTGAAAAGTACAAGAAAAAATGAAAAATATTAAAACAATTCATAAAGTGAAAACTACGAAATTAAACATACTATAGAAAATTTGTACCTTGTTGTCGAGGGGTTGTTTTTTTCGGTGCCACGGGTGGCCTTGTAGGTGTTGAACTCAGTGGATGTTCAGAAGATATGAATGCATGTGACTGTATGGAGTGAGTTGGGGAAGAAGGTTCCATATTCCCTGCAATTCATCAATATTAAATGTTGTCAATTCATTTGGTTAAAATTTAAATTGAAAAATAAATATGCAACTTTGGAATTTGTAATTAATATATGAGAATGTATTACTTCTTTGGTGTTTAACGAGTTCAAACGCTTGAGGGTTTGGAGAGTGAGCTTCCATTTCAGACTGGGAGTCCCCCGAAGCCTCCGCGTGTTCTTGGCCTCTTCCTCTCAACATCTTTTTTTTTCTTGGAATGGCTTCAAGATATCTTCTCTGCAAAACATTAAAATTTAAGTTTTAATAACTGTGCACTATAATGACGAAAATTGTAATACAATTAAAAACTAAATAGTTTATACCTATTGTTCATCAAATGGAATTGAGAATTTCTTCAAAGCCTCATCAGAGCAAGTAGGAATTTCTTTATGTTTTAAATTTAAAAGTGCCTCATAGTAGAAGCTGAGGAGATAGTTTGTTGAATAAATGAAAGGTTTATCTGAGAGTTTTGAATTTGTTATTTCAGTTCTTTTTTTTTGGATAGATATGTGCACCAATCGAATTTATGTTTTGAGATAGTGGCACAAATATATGCAATGGCCCAATTTGGTATATCCGTTTGGGGACCCTGCAAAACAATTCTGGCTTGAAAAAACGAAATAAGTGCAGCAAGAAAGTGGTGTGCAATTGATTGTGTATCTACACCACGCCTGGATTTATTGACATGGGCTGCAAATGCGAAACAGTGAAGGTTACTTTAAATCTATAACAACAAATTGTATCAGAATTAAAAACAGATTAAAAAATATGAATTAAAAGGAATTATACTTACAATCAACATGGAAACCGTACGTTGATTCGAGAAATTTCTTGTCTTCTTCCACTAGTGTTGCCTTGGTTGTAACAATTGGTAAATTTCTGATAGGAAGGCTAGTAAACCGATGTATGTCATTTGCTTCAATAGTGAATTGGAACATTTGGCCATCATTCAGAGTCACATAAAATATACCGTCCTCTGAATTGTAGCATGACAGAAGGTAATTCAAAATATCCGGATCTGTTTCGAAATGGGGCATATTAACGAGCCCTGTAAATTCACACTCTTCCATTATAGTTTGATATTCTGAAGACATCTTTAAGGCCGTATGGATGTGAGGGCATAAGGGATTCCTGTAGTTGATCTTGGAAATCGATTGAGTTGGATTCTCTTGATTTTCTTGCTGAACTTGCAGTTAGGAAGCATGTGAAGTCGACATTATAGCTGTTATTGTGTCTTTGTCAAAGATTTAGACCTGCAAAAAATCAATAACGGGAAAACGAAGATGAGAAAATGAGTGGCACAAGGGTATTTATAACCTAAATAGGGCGTCACTTGCCCCTATTGACGCGTGTCAACAGGTTACCGTGATGCGCATCATTTGATTACAATGTCACGCGTCAATACAAAAGAGTTTCGCGTGTCAATAGAAGATGGTGTCGCGCGTCAATAGAGGATTGTGTCACGCGTTAATAGAAGATAGTGTCGTGCGTCAATAGGAGATAGTGTCGTGCGTCAATAGAGGATAGTGTCACACGTCAATAGAAGATGGTGTTGCGCGTCAATAGAAGATTGTGTCACGCGTCAATGGATGATTGTGTCATGCGTCAATAGAAGATGGTGTCACACGTCAATAGAAGATAGTGTCGCGCATCAATAGAAGCAAATGACGCACGTCGTCAGGGGCTAGTGATGTTGTTACGAGCCAGTGTCGTGCGTCATTTCGAGCTAGTGTCGCGCCTGTGTCGCGCGTCATTACTATCTAGTGTCGCTCCAGTGTCGCGTGTCATTACGAAACAAATGTCGCGCCTGTGACATGCGTCATTACGAACTAGTGTTATCGGATGTCACTGATGGAGCCTTGAAAAACCTGGCAAAATTTTTGTTTTTTAATACTGTCAAATTCACCTTTCGCTGAAACTGGTTACGGGTATATTCGCCAGGTATTTTCCACCTTCAATTTTATAGGGGTGTCTTAAAATGAACCCTGCCAGAGTGTCTGTGTGTGTGAACCTCCTCTCTGATACCAAATGAAGTGCCCTGCCTTAGGACAATGGATTCAAGCCAGAAATTAGTAAAAATTTGGGGTAATTTGTTTTTTTTAAAGTGGTCAATAATTACTAATGCTCTACTTAACCATTTCCGTTAATATTTAATTCATATTAGATATTAATTTCCCGAAGTTTCCTAAACACTAACCCAACACAACTTGCTTATTTCATTCCACTAAGTATTAACTGAAATCACAAATTTTATTAAGTCTACACAACCTTTTTAATTAATTTTAGTCTCCCCTTTTTATTTATTTTTCCACACACACCTTTTATTTAATTCTCATTCCCACTACTTTTTTCATGACTAGAAAGTGTGTAGGGTTTTATTTGAGCCCTAGGATTAAACAAATCTGGTCCCTAGATTTAGAGTTTACCCTAAAGTTTGCCATAACATCCTTATCTTTCCCTTCTCTTCATTTTAATTTCATTCTTGTCTTCCTTCTCTTTCTTTTCATTCTTCTTCTCATTTTTTTTAGCTTTTTCCTTTAGATGTGTAAGTTTTGGAGGGACTAGGCAGAGATTTCCTTTGTTGCATTTGCCCTTTTAACATTTGGTTGGGCCGAATTTAAAATTGTATATATATATGTGTGTGTGTGTGTGTGTGTGTGTTTTAAAACTCTAGGGAGAGAACAGGGGGTGTTTTGTTTTGTTGTGAAGGTGGAAGGGGCGGCGGATCAGAAGAGAGGGGCTGTGCATGATGGAGGAACAAGGGAGTGGGCATGGCGGTAGTGGAGACAACACATGGTAATGGGGCATTGCAGTGAGGGAGGTTGGGGGTTCGGTGATAGGGACAGGCGCGGCAGATAGGCGCGGGGGAGTAGGGAGGATGCCGCGGGGTGTTAGTGATAGGAAGCGACAGGGAGTGGTGGTCGGAGCAGGCTAGGGCAGCCGCGAAAGATGGGGGGAGGGGTTCGGCCCTCCCCTGGACTGTTTATTTCTTTTTTGTTTGTTTTCTTACAATATTTGTGTTTAAAATTTTTACTATATAAAATATATATATATATATATATATATATATATATATATATATATACATATGCATATACATATATAACTATATATGTATATATATATATATATATTCAGGTTATAAATAAACTTGTTTATTATCACTTATTTATTTAATTATATACTGTTTAATATATATATATATTATCTATTATATACATATATATAAATATATATAATAAAATAGCAGGTATAATGATTTTAAGATGTACTTAATGAAAATGAATTTTGTTTTTAATCTACTCATGGGAAGGAACCCAAACTAATCTTCATTTCACTTGTTAATATCACCAACAATTACTAGAAGAGTAATATTGCAAGAAGGAGAGCAATTCCATTTAATAGTAGTCATAAAATTCAATGCTTAAAGATTATATTTCATCTCTATTGTTCTAACAGAACTTATTTCAGATTTTTAAGCAAGAGGGTTATTCAATCAACAAGAATAATAATTTCTTTCAATAACTCACTTTCCTTAAAAAAAAGTAGTCCCTACAATTCATATTAAGAAAACTTTCACTATCTTACAAGCCTTTATTTCTAAGGTTCAAGTTTCCAAAAAGGCATAACATAGTTTTATAACATTTCAAGTATTCAAAAGAAAACAATACAAGGTAACATGCAAATATTAACGGTAGATTTATCAACAAATGGGATGCTAGTTTACATATAACTCCAATTACAAAGGAAGATTTCACACACAAGGAAATATTCCACAAATCATTCTTTAAAAAAAAGAGATTCCAATCAAATTTTCATATTAAAGAAAACCACTATTACAACAATTCTTTCCTTTTCAAGGATTGAAGCTCACATATACCAATTTATCCAAATACATAACTACTCAAGGAGGTTTATTACAATATTCTTTGCAAGCTTGAAGTGAGAGATTGTTCAAGTAAACCTTCTCTAGTTTAGAAGTAATTTTCAAATACAAAAAAAAGAGGTTTTACAACAATGAAGCTTCCACCAAGCCGTATCCAAAGGAGATACAAAGAGGTAATGTCCATAAGGAGAGAGAAGATGCCAAAGAAACTCAAACTATCACCAAACTTCCAACTTCAAATGCCTTCAAGAAATCCATATAAGGAGAAGAAGCTTGTTTTGCCACCCAACCATAGGCATCATTACATGCCTTTCCCTAGGTTGGGATGCATGCTAGCCTCCCCCAAGCCCATGGGAAAGAGGAAAAATATACACAACTATGCACAAGAGAGAGGGTGAACAAACAACATTACAATTTCAAATGAGGTTGAGGTCATCATGTGGGATGCATTAGAAGAGATACAACCTTGGTTTGTTTATCCAATTTCAAATGGTTCCACTAATCACAATCCATTGAACAGAGTGATAAAAAGATGTTATAATGCTACAAAGAGGTCTAAAGCTGGATACCGCTCAAGCCAATCCATCTAATCAAAATTATGACGAGGATAGAAAAAGGTCAATATTTTTAGAATAAGTGGAAAATACAGAGTTTTTTTGTAAATTTAATTGTCTCTAAAAATTACCTCTTACTTCAGTTAGAATTCAAAATCTATGGCACGCAACTAGAGCCTTGAATGAAATTGACAGAAAAAATTTGTGTTTGATGCATTAACAAATTTTATCTTCAATGTTGGTAAGAAAACTATGGACATACATAAAATGAGATTTAATGGGATGAATGTTTGTCATAATGCATGCCACAAAGTAAATGGGTACCCAAGGAGTTCCTTCTATAAAAATAAATCTGAATGGATAAGCGGAAATAGACTAGCAGTGAATGAAAACACTGGAAAAGAGAAACAAAGGTCAAACACTACCACAAAATATGCCTGCATATCAAGAATTGTTGAAAGAAATTTAGATATCTCTCCACATTTGACTCGGTCTATAGGACATGATGGAGTAAAAGTTACCCAAAGGATTCTTTCTTCATTTTATACCCAAAATATACTGTGAAAACAATGCAATGAGGAGCTTGAAATCTTGAAAATTCCTAAGGGGTTGCAGTCAAGCTTCATCAACATAATGAACAAACGTTTTTCACATGTTTCCATTGCAAAAAATAATTTATTTTCCAAGTGTGATTAGTGCACAATTTTTTTTAATAAACGTAGAGCCACCACATACCCAGAAGCACTCACAAAGATTGAGGAGGAACAAACATGACACAATGAATATATTCAAAGTTGTCGTGTAACTTACTATTCCCACAGATTGCAGTCATAAGAAAAATCTCGTGGATTCCTTAGCATTGTGCATGATAAAATGGATAAAATTAAAACTTCCATACCAAGGATGGGTAAAAAAGTAAAGTCAATAAGTAATGTTATGAACCTACCAGTTACTTTAACTGGTATGCTCACACATGGACAAAAGACTGAGGGTTTTTGCCATTTTGGCCTATCATTTGTTGAACATGGAGGAAACTATATAGTCACATCATTAACTTTGTGTCTCATGAAGCTTAAAGAACATGTAATTGATGAGTATGTAGATTTTTTGTAAAATTGTGGATCATCTAAATAGCCATTGCATGATGTATTATTAGAAAATGATGTGCATGAAAACTGTAAAAGGTACAAGGAAATATTTGACCATTGAAAATCAGTTAGTGATGGTCAGTTACAAATAATTTTTTTCATAAAACAACCATTGATCCTCTACTTATAATTGGATAATGCTTCAAGTGATAACAAGAATATACATTATTTGCATTTGTATCAATGTTGACAACATAAGGGTATTCAACATTGTGTATGTAAGCTTCCTTCTAATGGGACACACCCATGAGGATATAAATGGGAATTTAAGAAGATTAGTAGTATCTTTACATAAAATATACACATTTTCTTTTCCACATATCATGGAATCTTACAAAACATGCCTAAAAGGGTCAAGTATATTCACTCCTTATCTTATTGAGGAAGTGTATAACTTTAAGGACTTTGTGGAGCCATTTGTCTTAGACAGAAACCATAAGATATTGGGTATCAGCAAACCAAATTTGTTCATATCCCATGTTGTTGATGGTATATTGGTGTTGGAGTACAAAGCAACATTAAAGGATCAACAATGGTCTCGTTCTATCCATATATGACATACCAAGGA
Organism: Taxus chinensis; assembly: GCA_019776745.2. Classification (NCBI taxonomy): domain Eukaryota; kingdom Viridiplantae; phylum Streptophyta; class Pinopsida; order Cupressales; family Taxaceae; genus Taxus; species Taxus chinensis. The sequence goes on from CM034149.1 coordinate 816,963,746, forward strand.
TAATGGTGAACGAAGATTGCCAGAAGGGAAACCTCCTTTGGCACCTTTTAAGGAAATCAAAGAAATGGAAGATCTAAAAAAAGGGAATAAAATAATATATTGAGAATTTGGGGAAAAGTGCAACATGAGAAGGTAGTGACTATTGGATTCTAAAGATCGCGTATTGGGAAAATATTTTACGTGATTTGGATAGACCATTTGTAAATTGTAGTAGGAGGTCAAATGTTTGTTTTTAGCAAAAATAGTACAGGAGAAAGACATATATGACCAAATAACAAGAGCTAGAAATATTCACAAAGAAGACTACATTAGTTAACATATCCCAATTAATAATGATATTTACGTTGGGTGTGTTTGCGGAAGATCTAAACAAGAATTCAGTCCCATTGAAGGATGTGTTCAAGGGAGAAATTCTACTTATACGACCAGGAAATGCTAATGCCAAAGGTATGGATGGGGGAGAGCAGATGGGGATATTTTCCTTCAACAATAAGGCAATGATGTAATTAAAAAGGTGAGATTTCAATATTGGAAACCTGCAAGGAGAGGAGAAGGTATAACATTGTATCAAGATTATTTAAAGCCAAATAAAAGTTGGACCACCTCAAATGAACCTAAAGAAGATATCGATGTGGATATCATCATCTAGGGATGGACACCAAACAAAAATTGGCAAAGTGGATCCATAAAGATACCCAATAAAGGACACGTGGCCATTAAATTATACCTTGAACTACTTGAATAGGATAAGGAATGTTTACTTGGAAAAACTATTGAAGTTCATAAATTTGTATGTGAAATCATCTTGGCCTAGGATGTGGGTTTTTTTTTTTAAAATTTATTCCAAACCTTGGTCCTATAAAACTTTAGAGTTGTACTATTATTTGATAATTAAATGAAATACTGGGTATTATATTACTTTGGAATATTTTTCCATAATATTATTATATAAAACATTGTTACACTTATGGAAATCTTGAATCTTATTAATATATTATTAATAATATTATTTCCACCATGCAATTTATTTATTTGAATTTTTTTTTTAATTATGCTCTAAGTAAGTTTACAAGGAGTTGGATCTTGTGATTTAAAGGGAATTAGATTCGATTTACTAGGAATTCATTTGAAAAGATTAATGATTTGGATTCTTCTAGGAATTAGTCTTGATTTATGCATTCATTACAACCATAAAATTATATGGTATTTTCCTAAAGCTATGTGCATAGGTCCAAAATCCCTCATATACGAATTATAAAAGAAGAATAAATATAAAGTTGATACAAATAAAAAGAATTAGGAACATATTTGTACCATGAGTGTGATGAGAATGGGCATATGTCCATTGTCGTAGAATCAATAGTTGCTTATTATTGCATAAAACATTTACCCATATCACATTGTTGTATTTTTCAAAAGGGATCAAAATGCCTCATATAGGAATCATAGAAAAAAGGAGATAAAGCAGATACACATAAAAAAATTAGGAACATAGTTGTATTATGAGTGTGTTGAGAATGGGCATATTCCCATTCTCATAAACTCAATATAGAATTAGGAACTTACTTGTATGGTATAGTGTAAATATTGGAATCCGATATTACACCAATTTAATTCCTATAGTAAACATATTGGAATCCGATCACACTAGATAAAAAACCAATAATGGTAATTTAGGAATCCAATTTCAACAATTATAAAACCAGAATTGATAATACTATAAATCTAGATTCTTTGAAAAATGTCCATATTCAACAAAATTATGGTTGATTTCTTCTAATGAAATAAAACTAAAATAGTGAATAACCAGATGTTTCTATTCCTCTGTTGCATGGTTATATGATAACATCATTATAAGAGAAAGTATTCGAAAGTTATTAATGTAATACAATAAAACTTCTTCTGAAAAATCTTTTTCCTCAAGTTTTCTAGAAAGGGAAAATATTATCGAAATAAATTTCCTCTTTGATGTAAGAAATTTCCTTGGAAAATTTAAATATAATCTAATCGAAAGAAACAAATAATAAAAGAAGTGAATGGGTTTCTTCACTTCTTCCTCCAACTATTATTTTGGGAAAATCTATAGGGATAAGCCAAGAAGAAGTTATAAAGGGAATATTTATGCAAGAAATGTTTTGAAAGAAATATTAAATATTGAATGTATTCACGAAGTGATGAAATCTTCCACTTATAACAATATAACTATGCAATGTATTTTAATGAAAAAAAATAACAATGTAAAGCTTTAAAGAATTTAAGTACAGCTAACCCGATTACTATTATTCTGTGGTAGCATCCTAGAGGTGAGATGCACTTGTTGTTTCCTCATCTTTATGTTCTCTTCTAATGATGAAATCTAATTGATCCTTGGATGTAAAATGGTGACTAACAACAAATAAATCAAGAACACTAGTTATGGTTGGCTTGGTGTAAAGAAACTACCAAATGTGAGTAGCAAGGAAGAATAGATTAAGTGTAATGGTTTATCTTTTTTATCCCTCTTGTAGACACCTAAATTATGCTTACACTTAGCATTTCCTCCAATTCAACCAATTGACAACACTCCGTTAACTCCCTATTCTTTTCTACATTCTCAGGTTACCATTTACAACACCTTCTTGGTCATATTCCTTCTACAATCAGCTTATTGGGCTAATATCTCTCTTATTAGCTAAACATTCCTCCTTTTAACCATTCAGAACCTCCCTAGTTCTCTCTAAACCACTTCTACAGGATTTATAGGCTATCTATCAGTCACAATTGATTAACCAGACCCCTCCCAACTCTCAATGAGTCTCTAATCACTTGTTGATCAAGTTTAACTAGCCTAAACCCTAGTTAACTAGACTAAACCAAGCTTAAATAAGCATAAATTATGTTTATCCCAATCTAATATAAAAGTGATTTTTGAGCTTTAGTCCCACATGTACCCAAATTCCAAATTCTTCTAAACCAAAAACTAGAAATACAAAGCTATGCCTACCCATTCAAACTTGCAACTTTACATAACACAAAACCAAAAAAATCCTAAGAAAGCTTTGAGATCTCATTTGTATTAGCTTTAAGATAATTAGACATTTGATCTCAAGCTTATCTCCTCTTGGGTTTCAGATTAAAACCTGGGATGAAACCACAGTCAGGGGACAAGCAAGTCCCTCCTCTTTAATGGGAGAGGTTCCCTTATTGAAAGTAGGGGCAAAACCTATGTGCAAATGTAGTATTTCATTTAATGGTGGTTTCCCGATATCCTGAAATTTGTTTTAATCCTGGAAAGTTATCAATACATGAGGATAGAAGAATTTGAAGAGAGGAGGGAGGTAGAAGAAGAAAATACTTTCAGGGAAAAGAGATGGTAGAGAAAACCCTTATATGTATTGTGCAAATGAGATACAAAATAGAACCATCCACGTTTATAACAAACACAATTCGTAGACTCAAAGTTCTTAAGATTGTACAAACTAGAACAAAAAGTTTCCAAGCATGCAAGGATTATATGATTCACATATCAGAACCAAAAGGAAAGAGAAAGTAGAAGAAAAAGGGAAAAACCTTTGTATTGATTTCTTCCAATTTGAAATTACAGTTCCAAAATAATCAAAATTCCAACCCATACAATGGCTTTGAAAGATCATGATATAGCTTGCAAGAGATGGTTACAAATTCCTCAAGAAAGCAAGAAATAGTTACAACATATTCCAATCATCCATGCCCATTCGAATTCTTGAAAACGTAAAGAAAACGTTAATGGCAGAAAAACCAATTTTTTAAATATACGGTCGTTACATTATTTTACGAGTTAAAATATGGGCCATTCGATTTACTTTTTACAAATTCAAATTTGGGCCACCCACGTGGGATAAATTGATTGGAGCGGGCCTACAAAAACCTCTTGCATTATTTTCCTTTGAAGCGGCACTAGGATGACATGTGGAGAGCTCTGTCAGTTCCTTTATACTTAGTTGATTCGGGCCAATTTTCTGCTTGACTTATGTTGACTTCTAGATGCGTGGAGAGCTAGTGCTCATTTGAGTTTCTGCTTTGAAAATTCCCCCTGAAGCTGCGTCGAGCTGACGCATGTCTCCTTCCACTGGTCATATACTTTTCAATGGCCAACTCCATCTTCATATTGAATTTAACCATGTGGCGAGTTGGCGCTACTTGGAGACCAACCCTTTGATTTCACTTCTGAAATGGCGTCGTTAAGGCACATGGCAGCTTCCGCCAACCCACCCATACTTAGTCAATTTTAACTATCAGATCTATCCATTTTTAGACCTATGACACGTGGAGGGATGACACAAGTTTGAGAACCACTCCTAGCTTTGAATCTTGAAGTTGCGCCAATGAGGCACGTGTCGCCGTCCACTGAACCTTCCATACTTAGCTGATTTTAGCTTGTTCTATCTTCATTTTGTACCTGGTACAAGCGGAAAGCCTACGCGTATTTGAGGACTATCCCTTGGACCCTGCCCCTAGAGTTACGCATCATTTGGACATGTGGAGGCTTCTGTTGAACCTTGAAATATTGCCAAACTGCATCCAATCAAAGATATTCAGGTATTACTCATGGAATCTGGCAAAAAAATTAATGGGGAAAATACGCCTGTCATTCTTGACTGTGGGAAGAAAATAAAAAGAAGGAAAGGAACTTCACCTTACGCCTGACTTGTAAATTTTTCTCCATGAATAAGAAAACTGCAAACAATGCTAGGCTCGATGCGATTCAATATTCCCAGGTATAGATCCAATTTTTTTGAAACTTGACTTCAAAAGAGGGGAATTTTGGGGCTGACAATAGCTAACTCTTTTTGGGGATGACTTGGCTTGGAATATAGACACAAGGCAAGATCAAGAACTACAGATAACTCTAGGAGAAAGAGGACTACTAATTTATCCATTGGAAAAAGGAGTTGAAATCAAAACCAATACAAGGCAACACACACAAGATAGGAAAAGAAACAAAATAAACCAAAAGGGAAGAACATAAACGAAACACAAAGGAACAACCCAAAACCAAAAGAATGTACATAATATAAAGAAGGACCACCTAGTCAGCTAGGACTTGAACAACTTCAATACTGCCCACTATAAGGAAGTGGGAGAGGAGAACCATCAATGTAATCTAGATAAAAAGAGTTCTCTGTAGCAAAATGTCTGATTCTAAAAGGACCAATCCAAAAGAGAATAAAACTTACCATGACTTCCTCGTGGCTCATGTGTTTTTTCCCAAAGCAGCACAATGTCTCCCACTTAGGAAAACTCTGGGTTTTGTTTTCTTGTCAAACAAAATCCTTCACTTTCAATTGATGAGTTGCTATCCTGATCCACCACTTGTAATCTATCTTCATCAAGCTTCTGAAGGTACAAAATTCTCTTATCCAAAGAGCTAATGAAACTTGAATCTTAAATGGTTTTCATCAGATGCAAGGCTAACAATTCCACTGTGATAGGAAGTTGAGCTTCTACACCATACACCACTTGGAAAGGGGACATTATTATTGCTCTCTTGGGTGTAATTATATCAGCCCAAAGTGCATCATATAGCTCCTTATGCCAATTTCTCTGAGAATCATTTACAAACTTTCTAGCTATGTTTACCAAGTTCTTGTTTGTTGATTCTACTTACCCATTCCCTTGGGGGGTAGTAGTTTGAAGAATGAGTAGGGGAGATCCCATACCCATAGCAGAAGTCCATCATCTCAGTAGAAGAAAAGTTAGAAGCATTATCAGTCACAATTTTGTTTGGGATCCCAAACCTGATCAATATGTTCTCTCTAATGAAGTTGTAAACTACCTTGGAGGGTAGTTCTCTTGACTGGGATGGCTTCCACCCACTTGGCGAAGTAATCTATGGTAGTCAACACATGAGTATGTCCAACACTAGAAGATGTATTGAGTGCTCCAATGAAATCTAAACCCCATTGTTGAAATGGCTCTTCAATCACTACAGGCTTGAGGGGTAGAGTAACCAACTTAGGTCTTCCAACAATTTTTTTGGCATGCTTCACATTTACCAACCCATTTTGATGAATCTTTGAAAAAAGTGTGCCAATAATAACCAGCATGAAGTATTTTATGAGTTATTACAGTAGAGGATAAATGACCTCCACAAGCTTGGTCATGAAAAGTAGAGAACAACTTATTTTGTTGTTCCTTGTCTACACACTTCAAAAACCTTCCATCTATGCCTCATTTGAACAAATAATTTTCCTATAGAACATATTGTGCATTACCTCAGTTTGATGGCTCTCTTCTCTTTGGCACTCAAGTGAGATGGAAACTCTCCATAGGTCAGAAAGTGAGAAATGTCATCATACCATACATCTATCGAGCTGAGGAACAAAACAATAGGGATATCAAATTCATCTTTGGACAACTCTTTGGTAGCTCCCTCAACAATGAGTTCACATAGGCCCTTACCCAAAACTAGCATTATTGTCCTGATATTAAGATCATACTCTTGCACCTTTTCTACCCAATTACCTCTCTTGGTTCCAAATTCTTGCTGAGTAAAAATGGATTTGATTATTGTATCATACACTAGCACCAAAGAATGAGAATTAAGAATGTAAAACCTAAACTGCTTAACAGCTTTGATAATTACAAAAGCATGCTTCTCCATCATGGTGTATTTCAGCTCATGATTTTTCAAGACATAACTCATGAATGTAATTAGGAGCTCGTGATCTTTAGCATTCTTCTGGGCTAACACAACAGCTAGGGTATTTTTAGTGGCATAACAATAGATAATGAAATCTTTGCTAAATTCAAGGCATGCCAAGATTGGAGTCTTTGTAATATCCTATTTAATGTCTTCAAATGATTTCTTCCCTTCAAAGGACCAACTAAAGATTTGCTTCCCTTTCATCATGTGAGCAATGCTCATAGTAAGTTCTACAAAATCAGGGATGAATCTCCTTAGGAAATTGATCTTACCAAAGAAAGAATGGACACCCTTATTACTTAATGGAAGAAGAAATTTGTTGGATGGCCTGAACTCTCACCGGATCAATCTTGATTCCTTCCTTTAAAACAATCTGTCCCAACAACTTTGCTTCTCTGACACAAAACATATACTTCTTAGGTTTTAAAGAAATCCCTTGCTCTCTACACTTCTACAATAGTATTTTAAGGTGTTGGAAGTGATATTTTCTTGCTTTAGAAAACACTATCAAGTCATCCAAATACACAACAAAGCATTTCCCTTTCAAACTGCCAAAATCCAAGTCCTTGGCCCTCTCGAAAGTAGCACCAACATTGATGAGACAAAATGGCAGTCTTTTGTATGCAAAGGTTCCCCAAGGAGTTGTAAAGGTAGTCTTATGTTATTCGATAGTATTCACCTCTACCTGATTGTACCTCGAGAATCCATCTAACATAGATAGCATCTCGGAGCCTGTGACAACTTGCAATACTTGGTCCATCATGGGGAGAGGGTATTTGTCCTTCAAAGAACCCTAATTTAGATTTCTAAAGTCCACACAGATATGGATCTCACCATTCTTCTTCCTGACAGGCACTATATCAGCAATCCATGTTGAATGGTGGATGGGGAAGATGATCCTAGCCTTCAAAATCTTTTGTATTTCTTGGAAAATTATATCACCTATCTTTGGATTATATTGCCTTTGCTTATATTTGAAGGGTTTGATCCCAGGTTTAAGAGGAATGAAATGTTACATTTCTTTAGGCTAAAAATCCTTAAGATCATCATAAGAGTAAGCCAGAACATCAACATATCTTTTTAATAGATTCATCACCTTATTTTTCTCTTCCTGAGTGCAACATTTTCCAATGTTGGCCATTTTGAGATCATCAAGACTCCCAATATTCACTTTCTCAGTCTCGACAGATTGTCGGGCTCCTTGGGAAACTTTAGACTTCATATATCTATCATGTTTATCAAAAATATCCTCCAAACTCACAAGCCCTTTAGGAATTTTGTTTCCTTTTAGTTTGATGTATCCATCTTGATCCATCTCTTCTTTGACACCCTCTTCATTTGATGACACACACTCTCTAGGTAGATTGTCACTTCCTTCAAAGTACAGCTGATCAAAGTTGTCTTTGAGCTACAAGAAAGAAAGCAAATGTTGGTCATCATTAAAAAAATTCCAATTATTTGCATTGTCAGGCACACTGGGTCTATGAATTAGCTTAATGGTGAATTTCTCCTAAGGGAAATCAAGGTGAGGAATCAATAAGGACCTAGAAACAACTAGAGATTCAACCCTAGTGTTACTCTCTCTTGGCATAACTTCAATGGAAAAATCATCAAGGAATTCAGTGGAATCCAAGCCCAGATTCCTATAGTGTTTCAAACTTCTACTCTTTACCTGATAAAGGTCTCTAACTTGTTTTACAATTATCTCGACATCTCCATGAGTAATAAGGTTATTCACTCCCATCTCCTTTACCATGCTCAACCCAAGAATAAGGGCCTGATACTTGATATTATTGTTGGTATTTTCAAACTAAAATTTGATGGAGAAAGAATGAACCTTACCCTCAGGAGAAATGAGCACTACACCAGCTCCAGAACCAGCTGAGGAACAACTTCCATGAAACTCCAAAGTCCACACACCATTAGGATCAAGCAACACTCCCTTTGGTAGACTTGTCTCTTCTTGTGACATGATCATGTAGTTCCCATGCCCTATATATGTATACAATATTTTTACTTTAGGATCATATGTCTTTTGCGCAATATACTCTACTTGTTTCTCAGGCAGCAACTTCTTCATCTTCCCATTGGCAAGGATCAAGGCATGTGACCAATCCATTTTAATTTCCCCTCCTACCTCCTTGCATAAATTTCTACTCAGCAACATCCCATATGAAGGAGGAATATGAGCTACCAAAATGGTGGCTAGGGTTCTTTTCTCTGGACAAGCAACAAAAGCTACTTGTACATCTTTAATTCTACCCACAAAAGGTACTTTCTTACTCTCCATGGAATAATAGGAACCAAAGGCACGTGTTAGGGTCAAACCCAAAGCATTGGCTACCTTTGCAGGCATTACATTATCTGATGCTCCTGAATCTATGACAAAATTATTGAGTTTGTGGCCAACTATGAGAAGGGTCACATGGAATGGTTCAATTTTCTCATAAGAGGAAGTGACTGCAACCACAAGGCTTGATTGAGGTGAGGGAGAGGGAGTGGGCAAAAGACCCTTAAAAGTACTAGTTGAGACTTTGGATTTGGAATTTACTAAGTTAACCATTTTTGGAAAGGCTTTAGGATGGGATTGATAGAACTCTACTTCAGAAATTTGATCTTGGTTTTTTTAAGATGATCTATAATGTCAAAAGATTCAGATGTGGATGGGGAATCACTACTAGAAGTAGGAGCTTTTTATCTATAAGATTTATGATTTGTTGGGAAAGAATTTCCAAAATTAGAAGTAGAGGGAGAAGGACTAGCAAAGCTTACCTTTTTAGTGGAAGTAGTAGGAATAGGAGCTCCTCTTCTTGTAATCACCGGGATGGTGATGGGGTACTCCTTGGATATTTTTGCAGGTTGCACCACTCTTTCCTTTTTGTTGGTATGCTCCTTTGTCATAACAACATATGACTCACTATTCATCTCAACCACTACATCATCATAATAATCCACATAATCCATCCCATTAGTAGTGTGGAAATGAACTCAAGAATCACCAAGCTCCTCCAGTTATTCATCAGCTTCCTATTCTTGTTCATCATAAAGCCCATTTTCTTCCTCATCATTAGGCTTAAGAACTTCACAAGTAGGATTAACAGGCACCTTGAGGGGTGGACCTTCAATGGACAACCTAGTTTGAGAAGAGGGCAAGTGGTTCCTAGGCTAAAATTTCTTCCTTAAAACATCTTGATATGGAGCATGTTGATCCAATTGTTTCTTAATAGAAATGAGGTCATTAACCAACTTTTGCATGAACTGATATGCATTACCTCCAGGAGAAGGAGAAGAAGAAGATGCATTAGATTTGAAAGACTCCCTTTTCAGCTTTCTAGACATGATTAATTCATCTTCCACACTAATAACCTATCTCTGATCAACATCCAAAGTTGCAATATTTTCTCTCCTCAGGGCATAGCTTTTTTCCAAAAATTGAGAATTCAAGAAGAAACACTTCTAAATCTGATCAACAAGTCTAGTATCTAGTGGAATCTTGTTAACCAACTTGTTGAACTTGGCCAAAAATTCTCTCATAGGGTCATGTCGCTCCTTCTTGATTTGAGAAATCTGAGCTAGCAAAGCATGCACATCCTCAACAGGTTTGAAACAATGCTCAAACTGAGTTCTCATAGTAGTCCAATCAATGATGGTCCTAATAGGAAGATGATAAAACCAATATGCACTATTGTCTTACAAGGTTTCCATAAACATCCTCACAGAGACATCCTCATGTTCAATTCCAAGGACCCCACATGCAACAATGAAGGCTGCAATGTGTTCATCAGGGTACACTTTGCCATCACCTCTAAATTTGGGAAAATTATTCTTGTTACCCCTATGTAACTCATGCAATGGTTGAGGAAGAGCCAGAGGCCCAACTCTTTTTCCCTAAGGTCGAGGTGCTACCATCCTTGGAAAGATTGCTTGAAGTGGAACTGAGACATCAACAAGAATTAGGGCACAAAGATTAGGGCTAAGTTGTGCTTGAGAAATGCTACTACCAGAAGCTCTGTCTTCAACAGGAGGTGTTTTTCTGGAACGAGCTCTTCTATTTCTTCTTGTTAGAGGAAGTTGAAAACCTTTTTGATCCAAGAGTTGAAATTTGGGATCTTTAATTCCAAGATCCCTTCTACCATGAGTATATCTTAGAGTCTTTAGATCAAAGAAAAGATCAAATTAGTTGCTCTTTTAGAAAGGAAAATTGTTAAAAAAATTCCCCAATGGAGTCACCAAAAACTATTGGGTTTTAGATTAGCACTTGGGATGAAACCAAATTCAGGGGATAAGCAAGTCCATCCTCTTTAATGGGAGAGGTTCCCTTATTGAAAGTAGGGGTGAAATCTATGTACAAATGCACAGTTTTTCATTCAATAGTGGTTTCCCAATATCCTGAAATGTGTTTTAAGCCTGGAAAGTTATCAATACATGAGGATAGAATAATTTGAAGAGAGGAGGGAGGCAGAAGAAGATAATACTTTCAGAAAAAAGAGATGGTAGAGAAAACCCTTATATGTATTGTGCAAATGAGATACATAATAGAACCATTCACCTTTATGACATACATAATTTGTAGACTCAAAGTTCTTGAGATTTTACTAACTAGAACAAAAAATTTCCAAGCACGTAAGGATTAGATGATTCACATATCAGAACCAGAAGGAAAGAGAAAGCAAAAGAAAAAGGGAAAAACCTTTGTATTGATTTCTTCCAGTTTGAAATTACAGTTCTAGAATAATCAAAATTCCAACCCGTACAATGGATTTGAAATCTCATGATATAGCTCACAAGAGATGGTCATAACTTCCTCGAGAAAGAAAGCAACTGTTAAAACTTATTCCAATCATCCACGCCCTTTCAAATTCTTGAAAATGTAAAGAAAAAGTTAATGGTAGAAAAACCAATTTTTAAATATACGGTCGATCCATAGGGATCTAAAATAACTCTACTTCATCAGAAAATAGTCAGCATAAAGAAGAAAACAATAAAATGGAGGTTATGTCTTTTAAGTAACAGGATTGCTGCCCTATATAGGGTGGTGGTTATAGAGCTGCTGTCCAGCCAGGGCGGTGGTCACAAGACCATCGGCTTGCACAAGGCGGCGGTCTTGGCCATTACAGATAGAAAAATAAATTTGAAATGAAAAGTCCCTGAATTTGAAAGGGTGTTCATTTCTCTTCTCCTTCACGACCTTTCCCATTCTCCAGTGCACGGGAGGACATGAGAAAGGCTATAAATACATGATTTTAGAAGTGTAGAATATCATCAAAGTATGGGAGCAAGTGAGAAAGAACTCTTGGTGCTAGAAATTGTATTTTTGTAGAAGAAAGGAGTGTTAGACACAACAAACAAGTAACTGAAAAGAATTGTTGAAATATTATCTACTTCTCTTTCTTACTTATAGTAAATTCTGTACCTATTGATTTGAAGTGGCCAATAGAAGTGGAAAGAAAGAGAAATTTCTATTCCTGACTAATTTTTCCTCCATTGGAGGTTTTCCAGGATAAATTGTTGGTGTTATGAGCTTATATTCTTTCCTTTACTACAATTGTTGATTCTAAGCACAATAGTAATTCATTCACTAGTTATCTCTGTTATTTTCTAATAGAAAGTAAACAACAACAATTAATTTGTGATTTGTGAACAATTCCAAAGTTTGAAGAGTTTACAGATCATTTTGGTATCAGAGCTAACAAGTATCCAAGAATATGGTATTTCATTCTTGAATTTTTATGACAGTGACAAGATCTAAAGGTGAAGAATCTTTAACTTGTGATCCAGAGATTTCTATAAATAAGTGGAAACAGAGAATTTAGGGAGAAATGGAGGAAGAGAACTTGGTCCGTAGAATCAAGAGGAATTTGTAGATTTTTGGAAGACAACTTCCGTCAAGCAAGACTCCATGGACTCGGTGGTTTGAGGCTTAGCCGAAAAGTTTGGTATAGGAAAGAGCCACCATGAGGAAGATTATGGGGAAGAGCATGAAGAAGAGACTTCTAATAGAAGAGAAAAGGTAAAATCTAAACATACTCCTTTTAAAGTTGAGACTAAATTTGAAATCAAAATCTTTAAAGGACAAGTAGATGTAGAGTTACTTGATAAATGGTTGAAATAGTTAGAAGTCTATTTTAGCGTCCATAATGTCACTGAGGCACAAAGGATCACCTTTATACGTCTCCAAAAGGAGGGACATGCTCTAGTTTGGTGGGAAACTCACCTAACTACTTGTGAAAAGAAGAAGCATCCTATTATAAAGTCTTGGAAAGAATTTAAGGAATTACTTAGAGCTAACTTCTATCCTATTGGCCATAAAGCTGACCAAATGATTAAATGGCAGTATTTTAGACAAGGTAGTGGTGAAAGTGTGTAGGACTATACTATGGAGTTTTAGAGGCAAGCCATGTTGATAAACATGGATTTGGAGGATGAGGATATTCTGACCAAATACTTGGGAGGACTTCACACTCACCTTCAAAGAAAAGTCATCTCCAAAAAGCCCAAGGATCTCAATGAAGCATGTGTACAGGCATACTACATAGATGATGAGAACAAAGTAAGGAGAAGCAGAGTTGAGGGTAAAGCAGTCAAAAACTCAGCAGAAAAAGGATTACGGGCAAACAAGTAACAAGAGTAAGTGGAAAGGAAAAAGTAAACAAGCTGCCACTACTTTAAATACTTGTAAAGATCCCAAGAATTATTGCAAGAATTGTGATATCAATGGTCATACTGACGCTACATGTTGGAAGTTACATCTAGAGTTACATCTGAAGAACCGAACCAAGGAATCCAAGAAGTCCATGATAGCTGTAAAGAAAGAAGGGGACGTGGGAATCAAAGATTACTATGATGTAGACAAAAGGCTTGGATGCATGGCCACCAACATGGACAGAGAAGAGGAGATGAGTAGACTATTCCAGATCAAAATCCAGATCAAGAGGACTAAGGTAAATGCTTTGGTTGATACCGGTTCTCAATCTAACTTGATTTCCAAGGAAGTTGTAAAGAAGCTTGGTCTTGAGACTTACGAGCATCCGTACCTATATCCTTTGGGTTGGGTGAAGAAGGGTATTGAAATTTAGGTAACAAGAAGATGTAAGGTCAAGTTTGGGATAAATTCCCAATATGTAGATGTTTTTATAGCTGATGTTATTCCAATTGATGCTTTTGATGTGGTATGCGGGAGTCTTTACTTGTATGTTAGGGATGCTAACTTTATGAGAAGGGAAAACTGATACAGATGGGTCAAGGATGGGATCAACTAAAACATCTTGGCACACCAACATAAGACACATTTTACTATGGTAAGTTCTAACCAAGTAAAATGACTTATTAAGTCAAATCATAATCAATTTTGTTTCCTTTTGTTAAAGGATATACAAGTTGGGGTAAAAAGTTTCAGAGATTTCTAACCAAGGAAAACAATATTTGGATAGTATTATTTAGTCTTTTTAGGAAGTATTTTAGGCTCCTAGTGGATTACCACCAAAATGGGAAGTAGAGCATGAGATTCAGCTATTTCCAGAGTCACCTCTACCAAACATCAGGTTGTATAGGCAATCCTTGCTTGAGAGCATTGAATTAAAGAAATAACTCTAGGAACTAATAAACCAAGGGGTGATATGTCTGAACACCTCACCATGTGGTTCACCTATTGTGATGGTGCCAAAGAAGGATGGTTCTTGGATAATGTGCATCGACTACCGTAATTTGAATAAGATCGCCATAAGAACATATATCCACTTCCCTGTATAGATGATCTCTTGGACCAGCTTCATCATGTCAAATTTTTCACGAAGTTGGATCTCAAGTCAGGTTATCACCAAGTCAGGATGAAGGAGGAGGATATATGGAAGACTGCCTTATAAAAAACAGGGTTTCTATGAATGGTTAGTACTTCCTTTTGGATTATGTAATGCATCTGCTACATTTATGAGATTAATGAATGATGTATTGCGGAATTTTATAGATTCATGTGTCATTGTATAACTAGATGATATCTTGATTTTTAGTGCCACATGGGAAGAACACCTAACACATTTGCAGCAAGTCTTGCAAGTTCTTAGGGAGAAACATCTACTTTTTAATATGAAGAAATGTGAATTTTCCAAATAGTCACTTGCCTATCTTGGGCACATTGTTGGAGGAGGAGAACTATGAGTGGATCCAAAGAAGGTGGAAGCCATCAAAAATTGGCCAACACCAACAGGAGCCATGGAGACTAGAAGTTTTGTGGGAGCAGTACAATACATGTGGAAATTCATTCCGGGTTTCTCGGCAATTGAAACACCTCTACACATAGTGGCTGCAAAGAGTAAGGGTTTTGAATAGGGTAAGGAAAGAGAAAAATCCTTTTGAGTTATTAAAATACAATATTAGTCATGCTCGATTACTTGCTCTTCCTAGTTTGCAACAACCTTTTGAAGTAGAGAGAAATACCAGTGATTACGCTATGGGCGCAGTGTTGCTTCAAGGAGGTAAAACCATATGTTATCATTCGGATACCTTCACTTCAGTAGTTAAAGGATATTTAGTATATGATAAAGAAATGTATGCACTAGTTCAAGAAATTAAAAATGGAAACATTATTTGTTGGGTAAATAAACTATTGTGCACACTGACCACAAACCTCTCTAGTATTTGCAAGCATAATCTAAATTGCAGCAGGCAAGGAACTACAAATGGATGGGGTTTCTTCAGCAGTCCCATATAGTGATCAAATACAAGAAGGGTATTACAAATTTGGTGGTAGACATGTTGTCTAGGATACCCACATAGGAAAAGTTCTCATGTTTGGCCACTATCTCTCATATTGAGCCCTTCACGAAGGAAGCTTATGGAGAGGCATATGCTCAAGACAAATACTTTGGGGAAACATTTCAGAAGTTTCACTCCCAAGGAGCTGAAAAGATGGGAATTGAATATTATTATCTCAAGAACAGGTTGCTCTACTGATGGGGGAAACTTTGTGTGCCTAAATAAGAAAGACTTCTATTGATGAGGGAGGCATATACCTCGAAAGTAGTGGAACATTTCGGTGTTGGTAAGACCCTAGCCCACTTGCAAAGGTATGTATATTGGCCCAACATGCAAGAAGAATTATCAAAATTTATTCGTGGATGTAAACTTTGTTGTACTAGCAAGCCTAAAACTAGGAAGGAAGGTTTGTATATGCCTTTACCAGTACCTACTCATCCGTGGGAGGACATTTCTATGGATTTTGTAGGAGGATTACCTATGTCTAAACATGGCCATGACTATCTCTATGTTGTTGTGGATAGATTCAGTAAAATCTGTATTCTTATGGAATGTAAAAAGACAATAAAAGCACATGAGGCAGCAGATCTTTTCTTTGCTAATGTATGGGTGCATTTTGGTTTTCCAAAGTCTATTGTCTCTGACAGGGATTCCAGGTTCTTGGGAAATTTTTGGAATACTTTGTGGGACAAGATGGATACCAGGTTATAGAGGAGCATAGATTTCCATCCACAGATAGATGGAGAAATAGAGGTGGTAAATAGGACTTTGGTATAGTTGATTAGAGGGTATAACAGTAAGTACCCAAGGACTTGGGACGAGTCCTTAGCCTACATTCAACATTCGTATAACCGGGTAGTACACACATCCACTATTAAGTCACCATTTGAAGCATGCTTGGGATATCTACCTACAAATCTGTTGGACATAGCAGTTGAACAGTAGGGTGAGGAGGATACATGAGAACAGAGCTGACTAAAGCCAACAAGTTCATTGAGAGGATCCAGAAAATCCATCTCAAGGTCAAAGAACAGCTAGAAAAATCTCAAGCAAAGTATAAAGCTAGGAATGATCAGCATAGGAGGGAACAAAAGCTTCATGTTGGAGACAAAGTTTGGCTTTACTTGAGCAAGGAGAGACTATAAGGTCAAGCATAGAAGCTCAAGCCACTACAATACAAACCCTTCACCATATTGGAGCAAGATTGGGGAAAATGCTTTTCGACTTGATTTGCCATCAGTCATGAGGATGTACTCTGTAGTAAACTATGAGAACTTGCACCTATATGAGCCATCCATACTAGATGAAGATGAAGAACTATAGTTGCTACCTTCCTTTGAGGATTGCGTCTTGGACTCACGAGGTGAATTAGAGGAGGATGTAGTGCTATAGCAAAAAGTCAGAGAAACTAGAAGAGGTCCGCAGGAGTCTTGGCAGATTAGACTGAAAGGAAAGAAACCAGGGTATGCCTGGTGGTAGTCAAAGGCGCAAGTGAGGGAATTGGTCCCTCATCCACTCCCCCACTAAGATTTTGTGGGACCAAAATCCTCCTAAGAAGGGGAGGTGCGATCCATAGGGATCCAAAATAATTCTACTTCATCAGAAAACAATCAGAACAAAGAAGAAAATAATAAAATGGAGGTTCTGTCTTTTAAGTAACACGACCAACACCCTATGCAGGGTGGTGGTTATAGAACCACCGCCCAGCCAGGGTGGCGGTCATAGGACCACCGGTCTACATAGGGTAGTGATCCTGGACATTACGGACAAAAAACTAAATTCGAAATGAACAACCTCTGAATTTGAAATGGTGTTTATTTCTCTTCTCCTTCATGACCTTTCCCATTCTCCAGTACACGGGAGGACATGAGAAAGGATATAAATACATGATTGTATAAGTGTAGAAGATCATCGAAGCATGGGAGCATGTAGTCACTTTTGCACCTACTAAGAACAAGGGAGCCTCATACACGACTGGCCTATCACCCAGCAGGATGCTGGGCGCTCACCCGATGCACGCGAGAGGGAGCCAAGTCTCTCTTTTATGTGAGTCTAGTGGAAGGCATAGTTCATGATCATGACTTAGTTTTTTGACAGACATGAAGAATTATAGAGATCAGGATGAACTTCTATACCCCTTCAGTCATAAGAGAACCAAAACGTGCAATAGAAATAATATAACTAAGAGTTGTAAATCCACTAATATAATTAGCCATTCAAGTAAGATTCATGATTATACAACAACATAAGTACAATAGAAATATGCATGTAATACAAAGAAAGAGTCTTAATACATTTGTCCATGACAACCATATCACGTTTATTCATAATGTTACTTATAAAAATATTACAGAAGGCAGACCGTAGTCATGCACCATGTGTGGATCCATACATGTATTCTCACAAGACAAAAATTTCACTCCCCATTTCCCCATTACATCCTTACTGGAATTCTATACTCATTTTCATCCCATAGTTCTTGCAGTAATTCTGTAGAGCTCCGCTACCTCTCTTCTGTATCTCTTCTTTGCCAAGGGTGTGCATATAAATAGGCCTTTAAGCTCTAACAAAATCCTCTGCAGCCTCAGATATAGCCCCAAGTGTCAAGGTGTGGGTTGCACCCTAGCTGCATGCCTCTCCATGTCATGATTAACTTTTTGGATCTTTCTATCACAAGGTATATTCCCTCCTAGACACCCTGTCGCCAGGATGGAACCTTATCCAAACAAAACACATTCTTTCATGTGTCTGCCTAAGGGGCCCAAAATGGCTAATTCCCAAATTGTTCTTCGCATGGTGCACATGCATCCTTGGTTCTCCAAGAAGCCTTTTGAATACTTCCCTACGCACGCCTTCACTTGCATGCACTTCCTTTAGTCATCGCACTTCTATGCGCCCTTAAGATTTGGAAGCTATATTAGGGGTCCAACATTACCCCACACTTCACCTGTTATCTGCCCTCGAGAACCTTCTCAAAGAATGTAGTACAAAAATGATGCAAGGCCTTGCCTTGGAAAATAATGAGGGAAAGAATTAAGGAAGTGAGAGAGAAAAAATAGTGGGAAAATTTCCTAAGGAAGGAGGGGAAAGTTTTTGCTAGAGGTCAGCCTCTAGTGTACTCCAAGTGCTGACTACCTTCTGTGCTTTAGTGTATATGTCACAAACCAAGGTGCTCACCTCGTCGAAGGTTAGCCCCTCCCCTTGTGTGGTAATGGTTTCCACCACAATCTCCAGTTCTTTAGCGTGATCTTCTAGGGCATCCATCTTCCTTGTGATGACCTTATAGAGATTTTTCAGCCATGTTTTGATTGAGACTCGCCAGTTCTCAATGGCTTCAGATTTCTTTTCTACTTCAGCTATGATCCTTTCCCGCTCGAATCTATTGCCATTATTATTTTCTCTGAATTCCTTCAACTTGTCCTCATCGTTAGCAAGTAGTATGCTTGTCACTTTGTCTTGATATGCACAATGGTCATAAGTGACCCCCGTGGTTTGTGCAGTTGTTCTTACGTCAGTGAGCACCTTGTTGTATTCGGCCACGAGCGTGACGACCTTCAACTTGTATTCTTTCTCCAAGTGCGCCACTACCTCTTTTTCTGACTCTAATGCCAAGGGCTGCCTCTCCATGGTGAGGATCTGAGTCAAGTCCTCTAGGAACTCTAGGGAGGATCTATACTTTTGTGCACGAGGGTTAGGGTCTGGGTGCTTCATGATAATCAATTGGGAGATGAGCTTCACCTTCTTGGAAACTTTGCGTACCCTAGCCTTTTCCTCCTGAAGCTCACTCTGTATTTGAGTGCTGATTAATTTCTCTAGGCTGAGATCCTTCGTTAGCTTCACTAATTCTTCCTTCCTCTTCTCTAACAGGTCCTCCAAGACTCTAACCCTGTCATTCCTATTGAAGAGCCTAGCCTCGATTTCCACAGAGAAATTGTTGAGTAGGTTGCACACTTGCTCATCTGATAGTTGTTACGTGTTTACAATGGGGATGTCCCCCTTTCCTTTGGACAACTTTAATACTGCTCCCTGGTTAATCTCAAATTCAGGATCATCGAGGTGGGAGTCGAATGCCCATGATAGCATCTTCCTCCTTCACGGGTATCCACCCTCAGGGTCAAAGGAATCCATGGCAGTGAGCTCCTTGGTGGGCATGGTACTTTGGAAACACGTGTGCAAAACTTTGTTGGGGTCATAAATGTACCCCATCATTTTTCTTCCCCCTTCTTCACATTTACTTCCCGTGTGCACGCCCTTGGGAACAGTTACCGAGAGAGTTGGGCCTTTTGTTCTACTTCCACTCTTCTCCCTCTGCTCCTTCTTGAACTCTCCGAGCATGAGCTCTGTGCTGTGCCCCAACTCTTCATTAACAAAGGCAACAATTATCCTCTCTACCTCCCATGTTGCCTTTACATTCACATCCTCTTGAGTGAGCTTGTGCATATCTGGCTCCTTGCTACTAGCCCCTTCACTTCCCTCTTTGCTGCACGTGCCCTTCTCCCTTTGGGAACCTTTCCTCCTTATAAAGATGAAGGCATAATTTACATCCTTAGCTTCCTCTTCTTCTAAGTCATGGACATCAATTGGCTCTTGATCCACCTCCAACTCTTCCCCATCATCATTATCCCTTTCGCCTACATAGGTGTTCAGGTTATCTATATCTTCAGACCCTTGTTCCTATGTTCCTTGTTCTTCTTCCCGTACAGAAAAATCCAGAGTCGGGGATGTTGTCTTTTCTTCATCTGAAGGTTCTTTAGGGGATGGTGGCTTCACAGGCTCCAGGGTCTTTTCCTTGACTATCGTTCTTCTCTTCTTCCAGACATAGGTACTCGGCCCCGCGGTACCTACATTCTACCTTTCCACTGCCCCTTGTTCTTCCTCTTCTTCTTCTTCTTTCTCATTGTGCTTTAGCACTGGCTTCTTCCTTCCCATGTGTTCGTCTAGGATGGATATTTCATTCTCTACATATGTGCCCTTCTCAAACTTTGGCCTTATGCGTAGGTAAATTCTGGCAGCATTGCTCTCAGCAATTAGTAAGATCATCGGCCTTATGATGTGCACGTCTTGCGACACATGCCTTTCAACATACGTGCGATTCCTTGGGTAGACCAACTTCTTTCTCATTTCTTTGTGTTCATTGTCAAGGGTGGACAGGTTGAGTTTTAACTTCTTCGAATCCTTCTATTTGTTTACCCCTGCTTGGAAGAATTGGGTAGTAAATGAGAAGGGGAATTTGTACTAGGGACTCCAACTACCATCCACCAAGATAAATCTACCAATGTAGAAGTGTTGGCAAACCACAAACTCTGCTTCTCCTTTAGTCGCCACGGGGAGTTACTCTGGGATCTACCATTCTACCCCAAATGCTTTCCTAAGGCACATATACCATTTATCCAAGCGCACCTTGTGCACCCCCATCATTAACTCACAAGTATACTTCTGGAATCTGTCTATGGGTGAAGGATCTTCATCGGGGTACTCCCATGTGAATTTATCAGATTCATCTGACACCTCGATTTCTAAGAACACAATGGTTAATAGAATGTTCCCAAACAATATCTTTCCCCCGTTCTCCACATTGCTTATAATTTCATCTACTATGTATTGCGAGATATTGTACATGGTGCCTTCTGTGACCTTTCTATAGACATTCAAATAGGGCTTGCTCACCTGGGTCCACCTCTCTTTTCCATTCAACTTGGAAATGAGGTGCATGGCCATTTTCATCACTGGATCACTGATATCTATGACGTAGTAGTACCTTGATCCCTTCTTATAATCTTGGGATGTAATGGTTTTCTTAATTTCCTCCTCATCCTAGAGGTCATCTATGATCGCGTCCCCTTTACAGCTTAATCATGTAATGTGTGAGATTAATCATGGAGTTATGCACATTTTGCACCCTGCAAAGTAGAAGAAATCTTCATGTACACACGTCATTAACCATTGGTATAGGCCCTCAGGCTTCCCGAAGTATGGTAAACTCGTAAAGCTGGAGAATCCCTGCCTTCTCCATTTTCACTTTGACTACACCATTGTAGATCAACATTCCATCAAGTGTTCACTTGTTTGTGGGGCACACTAGCTCCAACGCCATTTCCTTCATGATTATACTTGACCGGTGATTGTAATTGATCACGGTCATTTACCTTATGTGGGACTCCCACTCTTGCCCTAGAAAAACCCCATCAGGGTATTACATCTTTGAGTACCATTCCTTGTTGGTATCCAAGGAGATTTCTTCTTCTTTCTTCTTTCCTTTTCCCTTCCCCTTTCCCTTCTTGGATTGTACTGCAGGCTTATCAACTAGTTTTGTGGCCTTCATTTTATGCTTTGCTTTCATTCTCTGGTTACTTTTGAGTTATCTGAGAGTTTTCTTCATGCGCCCCGTGCCCTAGAGTACAAACCCTAATTTCTGAATTTTCTCCTTTGATCACGATGCTCTTGCCCAATGTTCCTCACACCCATGAATCACTTCTACTCTAGTTTGTAGATCAACTAGACCGATTGTGTGTGAGTTTTTGAGGTTTTCCTTCACATGAGTTAGCTCTCGAAACCATATCTCTTGAAGAAAAATTTTTCTCCTTCTTTTCGCAAAGTAAAATAATGAACTGCCCATCCTCGTATTTATAGCTTTTCCCACTTTTACGCATTAAAGGCTAGGCTACCTACCACCATATGATAATATTTAATGTGGTGTTTTTCAAACAAACCTAACTTCAGTACTTTTTGTCGCACGCCCAATCCTTGCGTGAAACATTTTTCACCTATGCCCAATCCTTGCACGAAAATGTTTCCAACCTTCTTGTGCATAGACAATCCATCTTGACATAAGACTTTTACATGCGTGTTACCAGTGCCAAAGGCACCTCTTCCATCCTCATGATTCTTTCTTTTTCCTACCTTGTGTTTTTGTGATTTTTCTCCTTTTATGTGGATTTCCAATGTAACCTTATTTCGCTAACCATCTGCCTTCTTTTCTCTTAATGTATTTTTTCAACAAGGCTAGTTCAGATGGTCTACCAACCCAATCCTCTTGCAAAAATAACTTCATGCCTCTCTTTATCACCTCACCCCACACTAAATCGATGCACAGTCCTCTGCGCAATCATAAGTTTAAAAAGTACTAAGGTTACCGGTGCCTAAGGCGCAAAACAAGACAACAACGCGAAAGAAAAAATAAGAAAGGGAAAACATAAAAGGAAACTCTAAACTAACTGGTAGAACTACCTTATTTACAAACACCAAGAAGCATTATTTATAGTAGGGCTTTAGCCTACTCGCTTTGAAGTGTTCGGGTAATTTTTTTCCATCCAACGCTTGTAACTGGCACGCGCCTGAATCAAGGATGTATGAAATTACATGAGGACCTAACCAATGCACCTTCAAATTTCTAGGATGGCATAGAAATTTAGAATCATATAGCAATACCATCTGGCCAACCTTAAACTTTTTGTTCTTAATGTGGTTGTCATGCCATGCCTTTTGCTTAGCTTTTTCAGTTTTTTGGCTCCATCTTGCTAGTGAGCGCCTTTCATAAAACTTTAGCAATTCATCAATTCTTCCTTCCAATGCTTGTTGATCATCCAACACTCCTACGCATGCTTTACATAGAGATGGTAACATGAATTCCACTGGAAAAATAGCCTCCACGCCAAACACCAGTTGAAATGGTATGGCCTTGTTTAACCTTTTATATGTTGTTCTGTATGCCCAAAGGACTACTGACACCTTGTCATCCCAATCCTGCCTACCCATGTCACATATCTTAGTCAATGTGTGACTAAGGATTTTTTTGAATGCCTCTACAGTCCCATTTTCCTGAGGGTGATAAGGGGTAGTCTTGTGATGGGATACCATGAATTCTGCCAATAGAATCCTCATTGTTTCATTTAAGAAGTGAGTGCCCCTATCACTTGTTAAACTTAAAGGGCACCCATACCTACTAATAATGTTCTCCCACAAAAATATAGCAGTCGTGGCTGCCGTGCAATCCCTAGTGGGTGCGGCCTCTTCCCATCTTATCAGATAATTAGTACAGGTAATGATATACCGTGAGTTAGTCCTCTGTGTAACTGGTGAGATTGGTTTGACAAAATCTATTGCCCACTTTTCAAAATGTTACGCACTAGTAGTGGTCACAGGCCTTGCAGACCTCAATACAATCCTGGTGAATCATCTCCCACCATAGTCTAGTGACTAGGATCTTGCGCATGGTTGCATTCCCTGCATAGTGTCCTCTGGTAATCCCACCATGGCCCTCTTCTATTATAGCTACACATTCATGTTCTAATACACACCGGCGCAAAACCTCATCGTGGCCAATTTTATACAAATCCCTCTTGTTCACTTTTGTACCCACTAAGAACAAGGGAACCTCATGCGCGAGAGCGAGACAAGTCTCTCTTTTATGTGAGTCTAGTGGAAGACATAGTTCATGATCCTGACTTAGTGTTTTGACAGACATAAAGAACTATAGAGCTTGGGATGGCTTCTACACCCCTTCATTCATAAGAGAACCGAAACACGCAACATAAATAATAGAACTAAGAGTTGTAAATCCACTAATATACTTAGCCATTCAAGTCATATTCATGATTATACAAGAAAAGAAGTACAACAAAAATATGCATGTAATATAGAGAAAGAGTCCTAATACATTTGTCATGGCAACCTTATCATGTTCATTCATAGTGTTAGTTATAAAAGATTACAGAAGGCAGACCGTAGTCATGCACCATGTGTGGATCCATACATGTATTCTCACAAGACAAAAATTTCACTCCCCATTTCCCCATTACATCCTTACTGAAATGTTGTACTCATTTTCATCCCATAGTTCTCTTAGTAACTCTGCAGAGCTCCACTACGTCTCTTTTGTCTCTCTTCTTTTCCAAGGGCGTGCATATAAATAGGCCTCTAAGCTCTAAAAAAATCCCATGCAGCCTCAGATCTGGCCCCAAGTGTCAAGGTGTGGGTCACCCCGGCCACATGCCTCTCCATGTCATGATTAACTTTTTGGATCTTTCTATCGTAAGGTATATTCCCTCTAGGACACCCTGTCACCAGGCTGGAACCTTATCCAAATGGAACACATTCTTCATGTGTCCGCCCAAGGGGCCAAAAATGGCTAAGTCCTAAATTTTTCTTTACATGGCACACACGTCCTTGGTTGTCCAAGAAGCCTTTTGAATACTTCCTTGCGCGCCTTCACTTGCGTGCTTCCTTCGGTCATGTGCACCTATGTGCCCTTAAGATTTGGAAGCTATATTAGGGGTCCAATAGAGCAAGTGAGGAAGAAGTCTTGGTGCTAAAAATTGTATTTTTGTAGAAGAAAGATGTGTTGGACAGAGCAAACAAGTAACTGAAAGGAAGTGTTGAGATATTATCTACTTCTCTTTCTTACTTATTGTAAATTTTGTACCTATTGATTTGAATTAGCCAATAGAAGTGGGAAGAAAGAGTAATTTCCCTTCATGACTGGTTTTTCCTCCATTAGAGATTTTCCAGGATAAATTATTGGTGTTATGAGCTTATATTCTTTCCTTTACTACAATTGTTGATTCTAAGCACAATAGTAATTAATTCACTAGCTATCTCTATTATTTTCTAATAGAAAGTAAACAACAATGATTAATTTGTGATTTGTGAACAATTCCAAAGTTTGAAGAGTTTACAGATCAATGATCGTTACATTATTTTACTAGCTAAAACATGGGCAATTCGATTTGCTTTTACAACTTCAAATTTGGGCCACCCATGTGGGAGAAATTGATTAGAGTGGGCTTGCGAAAACCTCTTAAATTATTTTCCTTTGAAGCAGTGCTAGGTTGACACATGGAGAGCTCCACCAGTTCCTTTATACTTAGCTGATTTGGGCCAATTTTCTGCTTGACTTATGTTGACCCCTAGACACATGGAGGGATGGCGCTCATTTGAGTTTCTTCTTTGGAAACACCCCTTGAAGCTGCGCCGAGATGATGTGTGTCTCCTTCCTTTGGTCTTATACTTTTCAACAGCCAACTCCATCTTCATATTGAATTTAACCACGTGGTGAGCTAGCTCTACTTGGAGACTGACCCTTTGATTTCACTTTCGAAATGGCATCATTAAGGCACGTGGTAGCTTCCGCCAACCTACCCATACTTGGTCAATTTTAACTATCGGCTCTGTCCCTTTTTGGACCTAGGACACATGGAGGACCAACGCAAGTTTGAGAACTTCCCCCAAATTTGACTCTTGTAGCTGTGCTGATGAGGCATGTTTCAGTGATTGTTAAACCTTCCATACTTAGCTGATTTTAGCTTGTTCTATCTCCATTTTGTACCTAGGACACACAGAAAGCCTGCACTTATTTGAGTATTGTCCCTTGGACCCTGCCCCTGGAGTTATGTCATTTGGACACGTGGAGGCTTCTGTTGAACTTTGAAATATGGCCAAACTACATCTAATCAAAGATATTCATGTATTACCCATGGACTATGGGAAAAAAATTAACGGGGAAAATATGCTTGTCATTCCTGACTGTGGAAAGAAAATAAAAAGAAGGAAAGGAACTTCACCATACGCCCGACTTTCGAATTGTTCTCCACAAATAGGAAAACTACAAATAATGGTAGGCTTGATGCGATTCAATATTCCCAGTTACAGACTCAAAATATTTTTGAAACTTGACTTAAAAAGAGGGGAATTTTGGGGCCAACAACACATCCTTAATTGGCCTTGAGCTGACACCTCCATTTGCATCCATAATCCAAGTTTTAAGTAAATAGAGAGAATCGTAAGGCCTATAAGCCATTAATGGTGAGACTCCATTCTTGAAAGCTTGAGTTTCATATAAAACATCACATTTGATTACTAGGACCTTTGTAGGTTCAATGTTTTATATCTTTCAAAAGAGTAGAGAGTAGTATATATGCTAGGTTTTGATGTTTTTGTCAAAGTTATAATGCTTTCATGTTAGTTTCCCTTGTTTATCTCTTATCTTATGGTCCATAAAAGAGTTAGTTAAGCTTTGAGGTATTCCAACCTCATTTCCATAGCTTTTACACTTATCCTTGTTCACATTTGGCATGTCCAGTGGGAAATGAAGTCCATCCTCCACTAATAAAGGTCTTTTTAAAGCTTTGCATGTCCATTTCTAACCATTTTTGTGCTTTCTAGGTTTTAAATGCTTGTTTTTAAATAGATTTCACATTTTATAGGGGCTTAAACTTCCTTTTTCTAAGGCATTTAATGGGTTGAAGTTAGAAATTTTATTTAATGGATAGCAACCAACCTATTTGACTGTTGAAAATTTCCATTTTCATGTATTTTGCAAGCTTTACAGGGGGTGAGCGTACATGTCCTGGATCGGTGCATATGCGTTGAAATAGGAATGTTTCCATTGAAACATGCACACACATGTCCTTTTGGGTACAAAAACACCTGTGTGCATGTGTAATCATTGAAGAAGGAATGTACATGTCTTTTTGGGAGAAAAAACACATGTGCGCGTGCGTAGGTTTCACTCTGCGCGTGTACCCATTAAAACTGGCATGTACACGTTTTTATGGAACAAAACACCCACACACACGTGTATCCATTGAAATAGGTGCATATCCATTATTTGAGGTGTGTATCCATCACAATTACTATTTTTTTACACTGGGGTGCATATCCATCGAACTAGGCATGTATCCATTGAAATAGGTGCGTACATGTCATTACTAGGTGCGTATGCGTTGAACTGTGTTCACTACCAATCTTCTGGAGGCCATAACCTTTTCCCCCGAACTCAAAACGAATCTTTTTTTTGTTGCATTGGAAAGGTATTGAAGGAAACTAAACAATGGAAACATAAAATTAGGATTTTTAATTAAAGGAAATTATGGTGTACATTATTAGATAACTAGTCATTTTCTAACAGGTATTGCAGGCTTCTTTTGGGTTATTTAACTAACGTAGTCTAAGTGTTTCTCTTTTTTAGTTAGACAATGATTTTGTGAAGTGTGTATGCTCTCTCCTCGTACCTTCTAGGTAATCTTGGGGATATTTTAGTGTCCACTTTGATCTTGCAATGCTTTTGCCTTGATTTTCCTTTCACTATGTATTTCCTGAAACGTTTTCTAGAAGTTTGAATGGATGGGATGAAGTTGTTTCTTTTGTTTCCATGCCTCATTTTTGAAGAAACACCCATGCATGCTTTGTTTGTGCCCTAATTTTTCCAAATATGCGGGCTATGCCATGTTTTTTCTAATTTTTTTAATCATGAAAGCTTCAAAGTGATTGATTTATACCTATCTGCCTTGAAAAAACCCTCCCCATGGTTGTAAAATGTTTAAAAACTCCTTCCATTTTCCCTTTGATAAAAAAAAACCTTCACCCATGAAGAAAAAATAAATTTTAGAGGTCATTGGAAAACTCTGTGTTTTTTACGGTCGTACGGGTGTCATTTGATCATCAAAATTAAGCTCAAAATTCTCCTCATACATATTCACTTCTGGTTGGAAAAGGATCTGCAAGTTTCTCTGAAATCCTTAGTCATTTTTCGGCTTAGGGAAAAATTCAAAATTCCCCCCGCAACTCTGCGGGAGGACATGTGTCATGTTCCTATGTGAAGGCGGAGTGGGAAGCTGGCAGGAAACCTAGGAATTTTTTGCCTTTTTTGGCTAAGGGGAAAAAAGATGAGGAAAACCCCATGGGTCTAAATTGAAGCAGTGGGTGGACACGTGGCAGTGCAAAGGCAAAATGGGGAAGTGTGGGCCACGAACGGAAAAGGGAACTTTTTCCCTTTTGGTCAAATAGGCCTAAGATGAAATTTTGAAGCGCGGCCCCGTGGCCAATGTCAGGTGGATGCGTGTCCATAAAAAGGTCAGAGGGAAGTGCGGTCCGTGGGAGAAAATGGGGAATTTTTCCCTTTTTAGCAAAAAGAGTTAGGAGAAAGAATTAAGCTGTGGGCTTGCAAATGAGCCATAGGGAGACATGTGGCGGGCAGAACAGGTCTGCGGCCCAGCAGAAGAAAAGGGGAAAATTTTCCCTTGGCTAAAAAAGGGAGTTAAAATGAGAATTGAGCTCGCAGATTTTAGTGATAAAGAAAGCGACACGTGGCAAGGGAGAAATCAGAGGCACGGGCCCATGGAAGGAAAATTGAAATTTTTCCCTTGGTGGAAAAGGGGGTCAAAACATGAAATAAGCTTGTGGAATTTTAGCGATAGAAAGCATGACACATGTCAAGGACAAAGGTGGAGATGTGGGCCCCCGGGGAAAAAGGTGAAAATTTTCCAATTTTCCAAAATGGGTCAAAAAGCACATAAGTGAAGCATGATCCCAATGGGACCCACCATGTGCCACGTGTTATCACCAAAATTCAAGGGCGAAGGGGTGGAGGAAAAAGTCATTTTTTTTTCATTTTTCCGAAAATGTCAAAAAGTCAAAAGGTGAACCCGAATTACTTTCCAATCATATGTTGACATGTGGAGGGCCCAGATTGAAGGAGAAAGAGTAGATCAAGGGTAACTGTACATCTTCATTTTTGGCCACCATTTTTTCTCCAGGAAACTTGGAATTGCAAATTTGAATCAAATTTCACCAATTTTTTGGCGATTCCATGTCGTTTTGGCCTTCTAGGATCATTGGAATCAGTTTCATAACTCAATTTGCAGATTTGAGGTGTATTTGAGATAAATTTTACTCAGGCCCATGTAAAACATGAAATATCAAATTATAAAGTTGCAGAACCAAATTGGAAAAGGATAAGATGAAATGATGAGAGGATGATGGGCCTACATGCCTTGAGGATGAAGAATGTGCCTCCACAAATGATAATGATTTGAATATTTGTAATGATTCAGTCTTTTTAAACACCTGGTTACTCTCGCTGCAAATTTGTTAAATGGCATTTTCAGTGAATCATGAGGAATTGTTGTAAAAAGCTTGATCCTTTGGCATATGCTTTTCTTGGAAAAGAAGGCTCCAAGGTGGCAAGAGATATATAATGCATTTTTGAGAAATGCAAATGGTCGGGAAATTTAAAATCATGAGAAAATTCTAAGAGAAAGCTCATTTTTCTGAGAAACCCACCAAAGAACCAAGTTAATTTCTTCTATGTTGCATATTCACGTATGTGAGTTGGTTACAAGTGTATATCCATCACACAGCTCTGAGATTGTTCATGAAACTCTCCCCTGCTGATGAATCTAACAAGCTTTTGAGTTCAATCTGTGTTTTACTGGAAACTATGATGTCTGTTATCATTTTAAATACCTGTAAATAGTTTTCATTGTTCTTGTTGCAATATTGCATTGAAAGTCTTTAGAAATCACATAGAATCTCACCCTTATTGATAGTTTAGTGGCACTTGTAGTTTTGTTTGTCAGAAGAGCTTTCATCTGGCATTGAAACAAAGTAATTTAAAATAACTCCACCTTCATTTGTTGATTGGGATTGATTGTAAGACTTTGGGGGTACCTTAGGCATGGTTTGATAAAGGATTTTTGTGTTTAATTGAGTTCTTTACTCCAAGATTTTTTGGTGAGTTCTCAAAGATTGTGTGAAGAGTGTAACCTAGGCTTCCATTTATGCATCTTATGGTTGAAAGAACATCTTGATTA
This sequence comes from Taxus chinensis, assembly GCA_019776745.2. Lineage (NCBI taxonomy): Eukaryota > Viridiplantae > Streptophyta > Pinopsida > Cupressales > Taxaceae > Taxus > Taxus chinensis. The sequence continues at coordinate 816,993,749 of CM034149.1, forward strand.
TTTGAAGCATTTTATCTGATAGTTGTTCAAGTATTGTAGAGGTTGAGTTTGTCTTATCAATACCCCACCAAAAAATCATCTGAATAACTAATCCTACCCATACTACCCCTGCATTGCATTATGTGTCAACAAAAGAATCTAACCCATCTACAAAAATGCACAAAGCAAATCAGGATCATACAATGTCTCCAGTAGCCTCAGCCTTGTCTTGAAAGAGTTTTCATCATTTAGTAGTGACAGCTCTGTTGAGTTTGAATAATGGAAAATTGATCATGTTTTCCCAAGGCCATCTCCATACAATATGCACAGTATAAGGATATCTCCACCTCCTTCAAAAAATAGAGGCTTTAATATAGGTTCTCTTACCTTGGTTGAAAAGGCACAACCTAAAATAGTGAGGGTTAGATCAAATCCTTTCAAAGTGCTATCCATCTCTCCACAAATCTGAGTGCCAGTTAGATGACGTCCCTGGCTACAAAATGACATGTATAAAGATCTATCTACCTTCAAGCTTCATGCCATATTTATGATGCTGCTTAGACTAAAAAGGAGAAAAAATTTGGGTACCAACACTTTTTGGTGCCATTTCCGGGGACATTATTCAGTATTTTAGATCTTTGGTAATGCTTCTTGTGTGATTTATGTGCAATTAAAAATATGAGTATCATATTTTGTTTAGATTTATAAGATTGGAATGAAGAATATAGTTCTGAGTTTGATATTCCATTAGTTCAATCTGATCCATGTGCATACATATTTGAGATATTTGAATGCATACCAAACCCTGGTAATGTCCCTTGCAAGTTCTACATGCAAATAAATGATTGAAGCATCATTTTATAATCATATTTGTAAGGATTGAGTGAACATATAAGTTCTTCCTGTAAATTGTACCAGTTTCCGGTAGTTGTTGCACTTCATTTGCATTTGTGGATGATAAATTCAAAGAGAGAAAGGTTTGATCTATAAAGTTTGGAAAGATTTTCAGTGCTGATAGATATTTGACAGAGTATTTTAGTGCATTTGCACAACTAGGGTGAAATTCGTTAGTGGTGACTCCATGTTGTTATGATCTTACTTTAGTACCAGTGTCTTAACATTTCTATCATTTACTTTTGTGTTTCTAATCTCTGCAAAACTAGAAGGAAGAAGATCTATCTTCCTTAAAGACTCTGCTAAGAAGTTGTTTACAGATTCAAGAAACTCAAAGTTGGAAGGGAGAAGAGTTTGGAAAGTTGTTAAAGGTTAGACATCAGGAAAATATATAACCATAGGTGAGAGAGATTAGATTTTCATAGAGGATTATCACTCTTCTTCAAGTGATTCTGATTCAAGCAATCCTCTCATAAACTTGTTTGCCTCAGCTAGTGAAGGTCCTTCTGCTGTACCTGGTAAGTTCCTTCTTCAATATGCACCTATGTGTTTCAATCCTAATAAAACTTTCCAAGAAAATTATCATTAAGAGATTACCAGTCTTGTGAATCACATTCTTGAGCCTCGAAGATATTGCACTCCTCATCAGCTTGTTTCACCTCCAAGATCACCTCCCCTAAACAATATGGCTGAACCTAGACCTCCATTTTTTGTTAACACCTTTTGTCCTATAGACTTTAGAGGAATGTATGGTTACCCAAATGTTGTCCCACAAGATGTCAGAAATAGATTGCCAAAATTCCAAGGTAATAATGCAATAACTGGTGATCAGCATCTAAAATTTTTTGTTAACATGATGGAAGATTCTGAGATAGAGTACAAGGCTCTACCAAGTTGATAACTTGATATTGGTACAAGGCTCTACCTGATAATTCTATTGATTCATGGACTGAAATGAAGAATGCATTTAGATTACAATATGGTGATAAGACTGATCCTAGATTTCTCTTGTATGAATTTAAGAATATCAAGAAGAACCCCAATGAATACGTCCATGACTTTAACACAAGGTTCAACAAAAATTTGAGAAGGATGCCTGTTAATCTGAGGTCTTGTGATGAGTCTTGTTTAATCAAATATGCAGATGCAGTTGATAAGAATGTAACCTATTACTTAATAGATAAGAACCCTACCAATCTGAGACAAGCTTTCACCATGGCACTTCAAAATTGAAAACAATATTAAGGCTGTTAGGAAACCTCTCAAGAGAGAGATGGTATAAAAATTGATAAACCCTGAAAAACCTCAAGCTAGCAAGGGTGTTTGATTTAGAAGAGGTTGTGGAAAACATTGGCAGGGTGCTGTCAAAGAAATCTCATATAAGTTGGCAAGAGCTAAGAAGGGAATTGGGAAGACTTCACAAGGTTAGCCAAGAGCACAAAACTGTGACATATTTTCCAATCATCCTAGAGGTTATCAAATGGTAGATGATAGAGGAAAAGGACCCATGGGGTCTGGAAATAGACATCCTCAAGCACGTGAAGGGAGATTGTTACCTGATCCATTAACTGCCAGGGTCGTTGCTGTTAAAGAAGTTGCTGATATTGAATGTTGTGATAGGTTATTTTAGCCCATCCTCCATGTGAAGTGGACCAGAAAGAAGGTGAAGCTAATAATTATGATAGTACTGATGATGATATTTGCATGGTGGGCTGTTCTTCAAGATCACAAGGATGAACAACATCTACTTAAGTAATAAGTGCTAGGACTATTGCAAATTTTGGGGATTGTATCAAACGGGTACAAGTATTTATTCCCCCTCATACTCTTGAAGTTGATGTAGTGAAAGCTTTTGAAATTCCTAACAATGAATTTGAATACTTAAGAGCTTTGATGATTAAGAAGTATGATGGTGGTATTCCTTCGGAGGAAGATAGACAATTGTTGATGAATGTTGTTGTAGCTCAAGAGAAATATTATAACACTAGAAGCAAAAATTGTTAAAGGAGTTGGGCCTCAAGCCAAACCTAAAACACCCTTTCTCACAAACATTACCAAAGAAGTTCCTAGGAGAGAAACACTTGCCAAAATTTTTGTTGTCCCAAGCAAAAATTACAGTCCTCCTCATGCCCAAGCTGCCAAGAATCCCTTACCATCAAATGAATCTTCTTGTCTCCCTTCCAATGTTGTTTTGCCAAAGAGTGTTCCCTATGACATAGCCCAAGTATTGAGCCAAATCAAAATGAGTGTTACAATCATTGAGTTTCTTAGTATTCCTAAGCATAAGAAGAAAGCATTTGAGTACTTGGGGTTGAAAGAGGAGAAGACTAATCCATGAAGAAATATAAATGTTGTTGAGACTCCTCCTCAAATCATTACTGACCTTGAAACACCACGAGTAGTAGAAGATCTTGGAGAGACACCTGAGGTATATTTGGGGACATCCTTGGTTGATTCCCAATTGAATGTTGATCCATTCTTCACAACATTGATCATAAAGGATAGGCTACTTCACAATTGTATGTTTGATTCTAGTGCATCATGTAATGTCATGCCTCTTGAAGTCATGAATGAGTTGGATATCAAAGTGACAATAGCCTATGGAAAATGTACTACCATGGACTCAAGAGAAGTGAAGGTTATTGGTTGTGTAAAGGGTTTGGTAGTGCATCTTACATGTTATCGTGGGAGGAATTCAAAATTGGATGTTGTAATTGTTGATTACCCTACCAAATGGGGTATGTTATCATCAAGAAAATGGGCTGCAAGTGTTGAAGAGAGTGTCCAAATGGATATGCCTTCTTTTACCCTTCCCATTGAGGGAAGCCTTGTCAAGCTCTATGGAGAAAAGAAAATGTTTCATCTAATTGAGGACCCAAACAATGCTTCTTATGAAGTATTATTTGTTGATGTTGATGTTGATAATTTTATTGGTTTTGCTGATGGAAAAGAACACAAGATGGATCAATCAAAGTTCCTTGAACAGGTATGTTCTCGTTGGACCTTTCTATTTGATGGAGATTTCTCCAAATTATGAAATGGTGCTGGTGTAATTTTCATTTCCCTTAGCTTGGAAGAATTTGTTTTTTCCTTCAAGCTTAATTTTGAATGCACTAACAACATTTCTGATTATGAAGCTTTGTTGTTGGGTTTGAGAATTTCATGAATGTATGGTGTTAAGGACATCATTGCAAAGGGAGATTCAGAGCTAGTTTTCAAACAAATAAGAAAAATGTATGCGACAAAAAATTAGCAGATGAAGCAGTATAAGCATGCAGTTTGGGATCTAATTGAGATGTTTGATTCCTTCAATATTATGCACCATGATAGAATTTTGAATGCTACTGTTGAAAACTTGGTAGTGATGAGGTCAATATTTGGAGATTGCACCATTTCACCTTATTACGAGTACAATGTTGAAGTGTTAACTAGGCCAGCTGTCCCTGACAACATCAAGCATTGACAAGTGTTTGATGACGATGATCAAGTGAAAATGTTATTACAAAATAAAGGTGAGTTTGTAGATCATCATATTGAATTGGAACCAATGGTGTGTACAACTGAGGGAAGAGAGACTTTGTTTGGAAAACATATTATCCAGTTGAAAACTAACACAATTCCTAGAGGTCTTGTTGCTCTCGAGTCAAATTTTAGCAATGTTGATTGCATCATCAATAGAAACATGTCTACCTCAAGGGACATGGAAGAGCATGACTTGGGACCAAAGGAAAAACTAAGAAAAATTTTTTTGGGCAGTAGTTTAAACAAAGAAGAAAAATAGTCCTACCTCCAGTTGTTGAAGCAATATCAAAACTGCCTTGCCTGGTCATATTGTAGACACTTAAAATTGGTTATCCAATTTAGTGTCCCTCATATTCGTTTACCTGCTTAGGTAACCTGGGGCACGTTCGTGTCACCAACTATCCCCTTGGGATAGTTTTCCAATTTGTAATTTAATCACTTACTCTAAATTTAATTCATCACATCACATCTTACCCATGAGTAATTAAATATTAAACGTTTAATTACGCTTCTTCCCATGTATCTTAATTACTTATCTACCCCAAAATTATTCTATCTATGCATCACATCCATTTTTAATCTTCCCTAAGCGGGATATTTCCCGTGGTCGGGATAAGTCTTGTCTTTCTCAAATCGATCAATTTAGCCATCTTGGGAGTCTTCTCTGCGATCGGCGCCGACCCTATGGTCGGCGCCGATTTTCTAGGAGCGGCACTGATTATAAAAGCAGGTCCATAGCTCAGTTCAAAGGACCGAAAAAAGAGACTAAGGAGCGAAAGAAAGAACTTACGCACGAACAGAGAGTGAAAAAGATACAGGTTGCAAGAAGGAGAGATCTTTTTTAGCATCAATTGTCTCAGCTAGGGCAGATCCTGTCCTAATCAATCCCTGAGAGGAGCACCGTTACTCTGCCCGTATCATATCAACATCATACACCACCATCTATCATCTAGTGACTCTGTTCCAGCGTCTCTCCATCTTCGGCACATCCTGCAGACTACATTCACCGTCCAATCCCTGAATCTCATCGCACAGTCCCTGATTGGTCAGTCTGCCTTCAGTTAACACTGATCTTATCCAGTCGACGCCGATCAGTCCCGGTCGACGCCGATCTAATCAGTCGCCACCGATTATACCCAGTCGACGCCGATTTCACTGCAGACAGGTAAAAGGTCACAGGTAACATAAATCCAGCATTATTTCGCAGTTCCCTGTTTTCTGTACTTTCTGTCTGCTGTTCAGTTTCTGTTTTATTACTGCAATCAAGAAAATCTAGTCTTTATTTACATCTTTTATCATGTATGCTTCTTTTCTTTATTAAAAACGTGGACTGACATCCGCCAAGGAAGCTTATTGCTTCCCGGACCCGCTTCTCGGGCAGTCCACCCAAATATCTTCTAACGCCATCTTTTTCTGTCAAGCACCGGTGTTTTGCAGGTTACTCGGATCTATTGTGCAGATTGCTTGTGTGCGCCCGTCTTGTCTACATCGGCTTCCTCATCCGTCCACATCTTCATCAGGTATCGATTTCATTGGAGTTTTTCAGGGTTTTTGTGTTTAGTTTGGTGCATTAACTTGGACAGGTAACAAGCGCAAAATTCTTGATCTACATTCTGGCACGCCCGGTGGGACTTGAACCAAAGTCCCTTATTGGTAAGTTCATTCCTTTTTTAGTTTTGAACTTTGTTCCTTTTCTTCACTGATTCCTATCAGTCCTATTTGAGCATTTCTGCTCATCGTATCAATCTTGCTTTTTTAGGCGAAAGCATTATCTTGAAATTTTTCTATTTCCTTAAAATAGAAATTTTCGTTTCACCATTATCTGGATATATCTTTCCGGATCTTGTTTGTTGTTTGCTTAACCTCTTCTTGCGGAGCACTTTGCTTGTTCGTGGGATTGTTCGAGGGGAAGAGCTCAACAACACGCTTTTTGAAGTCCACACACCTTGGAGAGCTAAATCTACAGGTATTCCTCTTTTACGGTGTTTTTCTCCTTTTTTTAGGATTTCTTTGTTGGTTTTCTATCACATCCAAACACTTCAATTTTTGGTGCTTAAAAGGAACTTAATCGCATTTGGGAAAGAATCTGTTTGACTTGTCTTCATCGAAATCAAACATTTCGTTTTAAGTGCTTAAAAAGAACCTTTTCTTTATCATTGCTGCATGCTTTTTCATCTAGATTTAATTAGGTTGGAAAATTGATCAAAATCGGTAGTGACACTATTTGATTTTTATTTTTCACCCTTGCACACAAAGCCAAAATCACTAGGTATAAAGCATCTAAACAAAACTCCTTCCCTGGCCTCGCCTACTTGGAAGTGATATCCAAGAGGAAGAGCCTATGCGGTACTCGAGCCGCGCTATAAATTCACGGAAGATTTTGGTATATATTGGCAAAGCACCCGACTCCCTTATCACAGTGGTGTGTGAAGTGCGGGGGTAGGCCCCTATATCAAGCCACGTACCGGTCTTTTACTGAAGTACCTTTGGGACTCCTCACCAAACATTACCCAAACCATCCTTAGTTTGGCTATCTGAGTAGTTCCTGTTCTAAAAAGCCTTCCCTAACATTTTTCTTTTCTTAAAAGCATCAAAATTTAAAGGAGATAATCACTTGCGCTGCTTGAATTGTTTGTGCATTAGCTAGGACAATCTTCTTTCTTGCTTGCTTATGACGGTTATCACCCGGTCACAATCTAGGAAAATGGCCCAACAGGTTCCTTCTTCCTCCGAAATCACCACCAGCGTGGATGTTTCGGCACCCCTCCAATCTTCCTCGGGACCGCTGTTAGTTGGTTCCCCCTCATGGTCGTATAATCCTTTCCATCAAGCCAAAACAATCCCATCACGTCCAGCTTCTCCTAGTCCATCAGAAATATCTTCTGACTCGGAGTCTATCCCTCGCGGGGATCCTGAATTTCAGGCTCTCCTTGATCGCAATCCGGTAGCCCTCATGGACTACCTAGTACACAAGTCCATTCGAATATCTGATCAAGGACCGCCAATCCAACAAGTGTACGATTATCCTCGTGGTCCATCCCAGGCCTATGTAGAACAGTTTTCATCCTCTCTCCCGCCTCGAGCCACGGAAAAGGGGGAGGCTCTTGTGCCTCCTTTTTCTCTTCCACCAACCATGTTGGCTAGTTCTCAAATTGCCTTACCTATTCCTAATACTGCAGTTACCTCAACTATTCCTCAACCTACCTTTGAGAGGTCTTCTGCCTTGGCGATAACGAGTGCGTCTGTGCACCCGCATATCGCTGTTAATTCATCTATGCCCTCTATTGTGTCTCAAGGTCAGTACCTCTTCATGAGCCAACCCCCTCCGGCTAGTCAGTTGGTTCCTACTTCTCGTCCTCCGGTCAATCTTTCTTCCAATATTCCAGCAACTGTGACCTTCGCCCATCCCCTAGTATCGGCACCCCTGATACCAAATCCGGCGGTAGAAGGCCCCTTTCAGGTCTTGTTCCCCAACATGACCAATCAAGTCGGTACTCACGTTCCTCAATCTGTCCCTATCCAATCAACAAACATGGGAGTCCATCAATCACAGGCTCCATCCGTCTTCCAACCCTCATTTTCCCAATCCCTTATTATCTCACAGCCTGCCTATACGCAAGCTACCTCACAACAAATACCTCACCAGGTGTCACCCAAAACACCTGGTTATTCCTCTTACCATCCCACCAATCAACAGATCAATCCCCCAGTGACACCTCAACAACATCTATCACTTGCTCCTTATGTAGGACATACCAATGTGCCTACTCCTCAATCGGATGTGGTTTAACTTCTCTTCAAGAAAATTACAGACTTAGAAGCCTCCACCAAAGGAGCTCATCCTTCATATTCCTTTGAAGAGGTGTGTAATGAACCCATTCACCCTTCAGTGGCTTTTAAGCCTTATCCTCCCCAATGGGAACTTCCAAAATTCTCAAAATTTCATAGTCGGGAAGACCCTCAACAACATCTGCGAGCATTCAAACATGCTTGCTACCTTATCGTCCAGGACCAGGAACTCATGCTCCGCACCTTTCCTATGTCTCTAGCAGGTCCCGCTTTGGACAGGTACAATAACATCCCTCAACATTCCTTATTTTCTTTCTCTCAATTGGCCCAGATGTTTGTCGAAAATTTTTCAATAAATATTGCCCATAAGATCTCAATTACAGATCTTTACAACATTCGCCAATTCGACGATGAGTCTATAGCAGACTTTGTCGCTCGTTGGAGAGGGATAATCAACCAATTGTCTTTCTCCCTTCCCCAATCCCAACAGATCGAGTTGTTCACCCGATCTTGTGCTAGTCACATTTCTTCCACGTTAAGGATCCAAACTTTTCATACCTTTGAAGAGGCCTTCACGATGGCACGTAAACTTGAATCTCGCGCCATTGAACAAGGGAAGTTAAAACTTCGCTCCAAATCTAAACCAGATTTCTCTCGCTTCACCAAACCTAATTCTTCCCCCTCTAAAGACAAAAATCAAGGATCCACCAATGCCATCGTATTAAAAACATCACGAACTGACAATACCTCTAATCAAACACCACGAAGAGAACCCTCATCTTCTCGGAAAGGGGCTTCACCATCCCGATCCTTCGCTCCTTTGGGGGAATCATATGCCTCTATCTTAGAAAAAATGCTGGAAGTTCGCATGATCGAACTTCCACCCATTAGGGATATTGATGAAAGTCGAGAACGTCCTTTCTAGTATAGGGAAAACGATTTTTGTCATTATCACAGAACCAAAGGTCATGACATCGAACGATGTCAGACTTTCAAAAATCTTGTCCAAAAATTCATTGATAAGGGCGAGCTTATTTTGGATAACCCAAATGCTCCCCTAAATCAAGCACTGGACGTTTTTAAACAACCTTTCCCCAATCATGCCCCAAATCATAATTCTTCGGAATCTCAAAAACCAAACACCCACACTATCAATTTCATCTCTACCGAGGACTCTTCTTCTGAAACCAATCCGTCTGCAAACACATCAATCGAATCAGATCCTCCTTCCTCTTCATCAATCACGGGAGTTCCAATATCTTCAGATAGTCTATCTTTGAATATCCCTACATTACCAAGCACGGAGTCATCTCTCTCCGCTCCTTTGTCTGACCTTCCATCTATCCCTGAGACAGTGTCATCCGCATCTGTCTCATCATCAGACATTCTTTCAATGCTCGAGGCAATCACATCCCTTCGAGTTTCCACTACGGACACATCTACTTCCGTTGCTCCCATTCCGCCGCAACTATGCCTTTGGTGAATGTACCCATAATTGTGCCAACTTCGACGGAAGTGTCTTCGATCTTGACCCTTCCTATCTCTTTTCCTACTACATCAGAAGTTCTCCCTCCGTAAGGCACTCCTTCTTCATCACTCCCTTCTTCCATCACCAATGTTACTTCACCTATTCAGGAAAAATCAAAAGAAGTAGCACCAACACCTGCACACTCGATTCCTCAACCTAAACCGCGACAACCAAAATCTAACACTACACCATCAGTACCATCCCACTTGCTTCCTCCGAAAAGGTTACAGTCACCTTATGCCGTGGAAGTTGTCACCATCCCTAAAAAGGGAAAACCCATATTTCAAACCATCAAAACTCTTGGTGCTCTTCCACAAAAATATCTCTCTACGCCTCATAAACGATTGGATTTGTCCGCTGAAAAGGCGTCTTCCTCTACACACCCATCAAAGCTATCATCTCCTCCTATAACACATTCTTCATCAATAGACTTACCCACTAAACAGACGGCACCTCTTCTATCAAGATCCTCATCTTCATTACCAAAAACCAAAGCACCCTATATTCCTCCTATTACACCTACCTTGGGAACTTCTTCCTCATCTAAATCAACATTATCTAAATCATCCGTAAATCCGACTAAGCAATCCCCTTTGTCTCCAAAGACCGCCAAATTAGTCACAACACCATCATCCTCAAAATCTATCTTAGGGGCTCCCCCTCCACCAAAGTCAATCATGTCTCATCTACTCCCATCCCAAGCACCCAAGACTGTTCCTCCAAATGTCCAAACAAATAAGAGGATCCCTAATAAAACTGTTAAACCTAACATGCAAATTCTTTTACCTAGGCAGTCGGTTAATGTACAAGAACCATCCGCATCATATCTATCCTCATCTCCATCTACCGGATTTTACACCGAAATCCTTCATCAACTTGTCCAATCTTCATCTATAACCCTTCCTCCGATTAAACCATATAACCCGAAAGGAGTGAAACCTGCTTGGTTTAACTCTGATTTGATTTGTGCCTACCACCGTACTCCGGGTCATGATACTGAGGGATGTAAAGCTCTCCAAGCTGTTATCAAGAACCTTCTGGAAGAAAGTGACCTTTTGCTGGAGGAGGAGGAACAAGTACCTCCTGCCACCTTAGCCCCATCCAAACCTCAACCATCCACTCAGACCTCTAGTGGTTCCACGCCGCCTGATCTTCCACCTTCTCAAATTGACACCATTTATATTGCCACTAGAACCACACATTATGATAATCCATCTTCATCTTCAGCATCTAGACCATGGGTTGTCATTTCTGCAGCCCCTGAAGGCGTGTCCCCTTCCTCATCGGCCCCACGACCTAGGGTCTCTATTCGTGCTGCACCTCGGGCTCAAGTTCCCGTATCTGTTGAGGAGAGTGTCATGAAACAACTCACCCAGGCTTCGGTCAAAATGTCTCTTTTTTGACCTCATCCAATCCTCCCCACAACATCGCCAGGCTCTAATCGATAATCTGCGTCGCATCGCAGTAAATTCCGATGAGCCCCAGCCCTTCGAGTTGGTTGTTGGGCTGAACGGTCCATCGGCCACCATTTCTTTTGAGGATTCAGAAATTCCTCATCTTCCTTCAGAGGATTTGGAGGCTCCCCTCTTCATCACAGTCCAAATCAATAACACTACCTTAAAACGTGTTATGATCGATAGTGGAGCTGCTCTCAACGTCATCTCCTCCCACACATTCGAACAACTTAAGTTACCTAAGAATGTGGTGTCACCTCCGCCTTTCGCCCTTCGATCATTTAACGATCAGCTAGCAGTCACTCTGGGAACTGTGGTCTTACCCATCCGAGTAGGTAAGAAGCTGCTCCATGAACTCTTCTATATTGTCGAAGGGCAATTCCACTATAACATGATCCTCGGACGCTCCTGGATTCGCGCAATGCATTGTGTCCCATCCACCCTCAATCGATGCCTAAAATATCAATATGAGGGCAAAATATATACCCATCCAGGAGATCCTTCTCCTTCTGCACAATGCGACATGACCACAAGGTCTGCCCCTTTAAAAGAAAATCCATGTTCTCCTGACGGGGCCTCATCTTCTTCCATACCTGCAACCAAACTACCGGATTTACAAAATCTGGAAGAGACATTGTAGCGTTTCTCACTAGGAGAGCTTCCTCTCTTTTCTTTCGATGCCCATATCAAACCTAATGAGTATGGTAGACCAGACAAACAACCTGAATATCAACCAGGTCTCGGTCGCATCGTCACCATTGGTCTGCCCAATCAACAGACTAATTTCATCTACGGTGGTTTTTATACACCTCATCATCGCCCGGATTCTCCTCCTAGAGCCAAACCTTACCTAACAGGGTTTGATCACCTACAGAATCCCACGTTTGCAAAGACTTATCTAAATCGATGTGCGTGGAAAGGTTTTGGCCTTGGAAAATATGAACAAGGTATACATGGCCTCAAATCCATTCTTACTCTCATGCCACATCAGAAATTTGGTTTGGGATTTAAACCTCTTTCAAGGGCCACTGTCACTATTCTTGATGAACCTCTTCCTACTAAGGAACCATCTTCTCCCACTAAATCAGAAGCATCACTTGATGTGGATGACGACATTTCCATCCCACCTAACTTTTTTTTTTTGATCAATACCATTTCCTTAGGGCCGTTGGTCTATGAGACTAACAATCGGTCCGCTTCTATACCATTAATCTTCCCTGAAATGGTTGGAGACGACTCTCCTACTATCAATACTATCCACTGCGCAGATGATGATTCTGTCCTCACCTATCTAGGGGCAGAGGATTCTTATCTTCCCAAGACTATTCCTTCTGACACGTCTACCCTTCTTAACGAAGCCACTATCGACCTTAATATAGGGACTTCTGAAGACCCTCGCATCATTAAGGTTGGCCAATCCCTTAATCCACAGGAATTAGGGGACTTTACCTCTTTTCTTTCCAAACATCGTCAAGCCTTTGCTTGGTCATATGAGGATATGCCAGGGCTCGATCCCGATATTGTGGTCCACAATATCGTTACCCCTTCCCAACATCAAACCAGTCAAGCAAAAATTACGTAAAATGCACCCTAGAGTAGCCCTTCTTGTTAAAGAGGAATTACAACGCTTGCTCTCGGCTAGTTTCATCCAACCCATCGATTATCCGCAATGGGTGTCCAATGTAGTACCAGTAACTAAGGCTACTGGAAAGATTCGAATTTGTACCGACTTCCGGACCTTAATCTTGCTTGTCCAAAAGATGATTTTCCTCTTCCTAACATCAACCAACTCGTAGATTTAACTGCGGGTCATGAGATGCTTTCTCTTATGGATGGTTTCTCTGGATATAATCAAATTCTCATCGCACCAGAAGACCAACATAAGACCTCCTTCATAACTCCTTGGGGGACCTTTTGCTATCGTGTCATGCCTTTTGGCCTTAAGAACACAGGGGCAACCTATCAACGAGCAATGACATACATCTTCCATGACCTCTTACACAAAACTGTAGAGGATTATGTTGACGACCTCCTCGGCAAGTCCAAACGCCGTCAGGATCATCTTTTCATCCTTGCACCTCTCTTTGAGAGGCTTATCCGCTTTTGTCTTCGTCTAAATCCAGCTAAGTGCGTGTTTGGCGTTCTCACTGGTAAACTTTTAGGTTTATCATTTCCATCAGGGGCATTGAAGTCGACCCCAGCAAAAATAAAAGCTATCCTTGAGATGCCTCCCCCTTCTAACTTAAAGCAACTCCGCAGTCTCCAAGGACGTCTTCAGTCAGTGCGTCATTTTATCTCCCAATTATCGGACCGTTGTCAACCTTTTCACCATCTTCTCTGTAAGAATGTTCATTTCGAATGGGATGAGCATAGCCAAAAGGCCTTTGATGATCTCAAAGCTTACCTTCTTTCTCCACCCGTGCTTACACCTCCACGCGAGGGGGAGCCTTTCTATCTTTATATCTCTGTGACTGACCATGCTCTGGGAGCCATGATCTCGCATCGGGACACTTGTGGTAAAGAACAAGATGTCTATTACATCAGTCGCACCCCTCCATGAGTATGAGACACGTTACTCTGGAGCTGAAAAACTATGTTGCGCTCTCTTTTTTTGCAACTTCTAAGCTTCGTCATTATCTCCTTAATCATAAAACTTACATTGTCACAAGTGTCAATCCACTTAAGACAATTCATGCAAAGCCTTATCATAATGATCGTATCACTCGTTGGCTTATGCTCATGACAGAGTTTGACCTCGAGTTTATCCCGCAAAAGGCTATCAAGGGTCAGGTTATTGCAGATCAATTAGCTGATGCTCCTCTTCCGGACACTCATGACCCCCTTGCTCAATTCCCCGATGAATACATCCAACAAATTGACTTTGGTCTATCTCTATTTAAAGTAAAATCTTCTTTGATGGATCCAAATGCCAGCAAGGGGGAGGTGCGGGTTTCGTGATGATTCCTCCTTGGGGTACGCCTATCCCAGTCGCACATAAATTAAACTTTGAGTGCACCAATAATATGGCTGAGTACGAAGCTCTTGTCTTAGGTCTTCAAAATGCCATTAATCTCGGTGCTCGCCATATTGACATCTTTGGTGATTCTGAACTCATCGTTAACCAAGTCACGGGTGTCTATCAATGCAAGAATGATATCCTTCAGAAATATCGCGACATCGTTCTTGCCCAACTCCAATCTTTCGATAACTTCACTATCCAAGCCATTCCTCGTACTGCAAATCGATTCGCGGATACCATGGCTTCTTTAGCCTCCCTTATCCCGCCTTTTACCGAAGACTCGTGTCTTTATGTGGCTGTGCAACGATTAGATCAACCATCTTATCTTCAACAACTAACTTCAATCAATACTGTCACAACTCATTCTCAGGATGAGTGGTATCAACAGATAGTTGATTATCTATCTCATTCGGATCCTTCCTCCAGATTTGTCTCCCAATGGTAGAAGGTCTTTTGTCCAACGCGCCAACCGCTATACTATTCTAGGCGGCCTTCTTTACAAACGTGCTTTGATGGTATTTTGCTTCGATGCCTCAAAACCCATGAATCTTCTAAAGCTATCCAGGAGGTCTATGACGGTATCTGTGGTGGACATTTAGTGGCTTAGCTGTAGCCAAGCGCATCTACGTTTGGGGTACTATTGGCCTTCTCTTAATCGAGATTGTTGTGAATACACTAGAAGTGCGTCAAGTGTCAGCAGCATTCCCAATCTCACGCACATCCCTAGTCAGGGCTTTGCAACCTGTGGCGGATTTGTGGCCTTTTTCGCATGTGGGGTCTTGATCTTATTGGTCTCATCAATCCCCGTTCTTCACAGCGTCATCATTCTATCATTACTGCCACTGAGTACTTTACTAAGTGGGTAGAAGCTATCCCTCTTCTTCAACAAAGGCTAAGCCCATAGTTGATTTCATCTATCAGCACATCATTTGTCGCTTTGGCGTTCCACACAAGCTAATCCAGATAATGGTAAGTCTTTCAAAAACATTGATTTGCAGAATCTCTGCAATGCTTTCAATATCAAGCTCAGTTTTTCTTCTCCATACTACCCTCAAGCCAATGGTCAAGCCGAAGCTTCCAATAAAATTTTGGCGTAGCATCCTCGCAAAGGTAACTAGTCGAGCTGGTAGGGATTGGCAATCTACATATCCCTTTTGCTCTCTGGGCTTATCGGACTAGCATTCGTACTCCTACTGGTGCTACTCCCTTCTCTCTCGTCTATGGGTCCTTAGGCTGTCCTTCCTTTGGAAATCCAAATCCCATCTCTCTGGTTTTCTCTCAGAGAATTTGTCGCCGATGAGGAATATCGTCAAAATCGTCTAGCACAACTGAACTATTAGATGAGCGGCGTCTTAACGCTCTTGATCATCAATAAGGCTATCTCGCGCGTGTCAAACGTTGCTTATTAACAAGCACTTGCAAACAAGTGACTGTCAAATTGGTGATCTTTTCTTAAGGAAATCAAAATGCCACTACATCGAAAGGGTATAACGTGGTAAGTTTGCTCCCAACTGGATGGGCCCCTAACATTTATCACTCATTAAATATGGGTCTGGGGCTTACGTTTATCTTCCATGGATGGTATCCCTGAAGCGGAACCTCTTAATGCCTTGCATTTACGGCCCTTCTACTGTTAAAATCTATCTTATACAAATCTAGTCGCAACTCAAATCTTCCATCCATCCTAATAACCAGTCATCTACTTTCGTGGTGATTTGAAATTGTGTGGTTCTCCGCATATTGCCTCGTCTACCTTCAATATGAGTATCGCGGCTCTACTCATTGCACGTTTATTTCTGGATATGTTCCTCCTCATGGTAGGAATACCTTAATCACCACTTCATCTGTCCCAAGTACTTATCTTCATCGGATCTACTCGGGGCATGAGGGCATGTTCTTCTATGTTCTCTTCCCCTCCTTCTAATCTATCTAGGTCTGAACTCAGCTTCTTTCCAAAAAAAAAAAAAAAAAAAGAGAGAGAGAGAAGAGAGAGAAGATGCTATCCAAAAAGATAGACTGATCCCTCGAAGGACAGCTATCTATATATTATCCAAGAGAATCAAACAATTCTAAACATATAGACCATACCCTCGAAGGATGGCTATCATTCAAAATTCAACAATACAGATCGCTCCCTTGAAGGACGGCTGTTTCTCAAAGAAAAATTCAAGGCTTCTTGTAATTAATCAGCCTTCCAGTCAGTTTATAGCATCACTGAAGGACTTCCCGCATCGATCAGTCTTTCTATCTCAAGCAAACTTCCCGCATCGATCAGTTTGCTTTTCTGTCAAAATCATGAAGCTGAGATTTAGGACCTTTTGTCGATCATATGGAGAACCCCATTTTCCCACTATGGACATGTATTCTGTCCCTTGTAACTTCCAACAAGATACTTACTTTTCTTTCCGTTTCTATCCTAGATCTGGTTTGCGACTAGTTAGTGTCAGATTTATTTTAACCTTATATAGGGCCTTGTATGCTTGGTCTTTTCAGTTTCCTTTCTGGATTTTATCTATGGTCGGTTGGAAGTCCAACTTATCAGTTTTCTTCTTATCCGAGTATTCTTCTCTTCTAAGTCACGGTTTGTTTCCATTTACATCTTTGGCTCTCGCAAGGAGTATTCCCCATTTCTTTTTCTTGCATCCTGTTAAATTGACATTTCACATGTTAATTCAATCAAAAGTTATCTTCTATCTAACTTCATCTTATCTCTCCAAACATCTATCTGTATTCATTTCTCATCAAAATTACATCCATGTATCCATCAAACATCTATCCATCTATCCATCAACACATCTAAAAGCTATGTCCATCCAAGATACATCACATCTATCTATCAAAATTAAATCAATCTATCTAATCACATCCATCTATCATCTATCCGTCTATATCTATCTAATCACATCTATTTCTACCATGTATCAGTCTATATCTATCTAATCACATCTATTCCATCCTCTATCAGTCTATATCTATATCCATCTATCCATGTATATCAAAATCAAAAAAGCATGAAGTACCATCATATGACCAATAACATGATGAATCTATATATATACATGTGTCTGTACAAAATGGGTGGCTTCCAATCGAGCCATCTACACAATGCCTTCCAATCAAGGCTACATCACTATACAGATCCAAAATCGATCAATCTCTATATCGTAAAATCAGAAGCGTGGAGGACACTGTCCCCTCCACCCTCCTCTGCACCCGGCTGTCTCTCCTGACCGCCGCCTATCGAGCTCGAAGCACCTGCTACTGGAGGTCTCGGCCCGCCTCGGTCTCTCCCAGTGCTCCCTCCGCCTGAGGCTCCGCTCGCTGTAGCCGTCGCTGCTCTCCTCCTCGCCCCGTACCGAGGCACATCTGGGGCATGCTGTGCTAAGGTGTCCTCATAGTATCTCACCTCAGCGAGGAGAGACTGGTATGTGCTCAGGCTCACCATACCCGATGCTCGTAAAGGTGCTGCTGGTGGTACCCCTCCTAGGGTCGTGCCCTGTGTACCAGACTCTGAGGTGGCACCAGTCTCTCCATATTTGGCCCTAAGGGCCTCCCTGTGCCGAAAGTAGCGATCCCTCTGCTGGATCGCTATATCACGCTCCTGACGAGCGGTGTCTCTCTCCACTATCAGGGAATCCCTCTCCTCTGTCAAGGCCCTGATCTCCTCCAGAGCTACCTGATGTGTCTGTACCAGTGTGGCATGCTCTCCCTCCAACCTGTCTAGTGTAGCAGCTATGTCCTCCTCATCAGTGTCTATAGAGGGCGGGAGATGTCGTGGAAGCTCTGTGTCATACCACGCTGCGTACCCCTCATCCACCCCCGCGTCATCATCGCTGTCTGTGGAGGGTGGGGCCTCTCTCAGTGGGTCTGCCGGGATCAAAATCGGCAAATCTGTCTCTCTGCCATCCCGCCTATATGGCGTATATGTGGCCGGCACTATCTGAACTAAGCCGAACTGCCTCAGTATCCGCATGAATGGGACTCGCTCCCACATGTCTGGTCTGCGACCTCTGATCACTCGACTCCGTCTCAATGCTGCCAAGTGGGCATCCTGACCAACCCATATCAGAAATGCCCGATATGGTCTCCAGATAACCTGATCTGGTGTAAGCGTCCTGAAACGCTCCGAGTACCACTCAGCTGATCTACCTGTGTCTCCTGCGGCCATGTCAGCCCGCCATCTCCGAAATCCATAGTCCACACCCCCACTGCTGCTGGCATCCACGGAAGCCCGGATGGCCTAATCACTGCTATGTGCTCATACGCCCAGCAATGGAGCACAAAGCTAACGTCAATCCCTGTCCTCCGACCAGTGGTGTACATCCATAGCTCATAGTAAATCTGAGCTATCAGGGCATCAGCGAAGGCAAAAACCTGTCTGTGCTGCAAGATGTCGCACACGCAGTCTAGCAGTAGCAATGGGAATCTCCCACCTCCTGAGTCTGGCAAGGCAAAATAAGATATAGCCATCTGAATCAGGGCTATCCGCCTGCTCCGAGGGCTATCCTGTCTGTACTGTGAGGCTATCCTCACTTCCCCGGACACTATCTCCGAGTCATCTGCCCTCCCTCTGTACAATCGCGCCAGGGCCCTCTGCTGCTGCTCTCGGGGTGTGATCTCAATCGGGTCTCCCGTAATCGGTAATCTGAGGATCCTGTATACATCCTCATGGGTGATCGTCATCTCACCCGTCCTGAACCAAAATGTGCACGTGTAGCTGTCCCACCGTCGCACTAATGCCCGCATGAGCTCCACATCCTGTGGCACTCGTCTGTAATATCTGAAACCCCCGAGCCCGGCTAGCTCTAAATGCTGCCAATCTGCATCGGTCACATCTGGAAGGATCGTCTCCAATAACTCCGGGATGGCGTCTCTCATATGAAGAACCTCTCGTGCCTGCATCCACAACATCAAAGGCATAATCAGTCTCTCTGTTCCTATAAATCACATCTTCCAAATCACATAACTTCCAAAACTAGAAGAAATGCTAAACATCTATCAATCGGCGTCGATTTGGTAAAATCGGCGTCGTTCATTATAGTCGGCGCCGACTCACTACCAATCGATGCCGATCCAAACCCAATCGACGCCGATTCTACCAATCGGCGCCGACTGCTTGGCCAGGCGTAAACCAGACCCTGGCCTCCTATCCATCAAAAATCAAACAAAAAAAAATAAAATAACGACAAAGTGGGTTCACCAGTGATCTACTTACCCCAGGTCGTGTCCTCCTGCGCTTCTGTCCGCTCCCGGAGGCTTCCATTGTGTTCAAATCATGAAATCTGTCTCCCTCTCAATCGATCGTCACGTTGCAAATAAATCGTTTACGTTTTCCGTTCGCATATTTATATGCGTCTGGATTGGTCGGCGCCAATTTTTTGGGTCGACGCCGATTGTCTTGGTCGGTGCCGATTAGTTTGATCGCCGCCGATTTTTCATGTCTGTTCGCCATAGTGTTGATACTTGGCTTTCTCATCTATCTGATCATTGTTGTGTGCTGAATCTTGCCTTTTGGCACATCTTTTAGATGTCATCGTGTCTTTCGGGTTTGTTCTCTTTGCGTGGGACACTCGTTCTTTCGGCAGCTTAGAGTTAAACGGGTCTGTAGGGACTAACGTCGTCTCATGAGGAGACCGTCTAGTTGTCCCTACCAAAGTGTCTCTCTTTAGATGCTAGTTTTTTTTTTTTTTTTTTGCAGTTGCACCCACGGGTATGTAGGCACTAACGTCGTCTCACGAGGAGACCGGCTAGTTTTCCCTACCAATGTGAGTTCCTTAGGTTGCTGCCCTTGTGTTTATTTTTATGCGTCCTCAATGATCAGTTCTACTCCAGCTATCCGACTGGGGCATCCTACATCTCTTATCTACCTTTTTCAAACTTGGGATCGTTTGTTCTATCATCCATCCCATCCCTAGTTTGAGGGGGATCGCATCATCACTCATTCTTCCTTTCTCCCATCTCCTTGTTTTTGTCGCATAACCTTGCTTATCGCAAGTTACTTGACAAAAAGGGGCAAAATGTAGACACTTAAAATTGGTTATCCAATTTAGTGTCCCTCACATTCGTTTACCTACTTAGGTAACCTGGGGCACGTTTACGTCACCAACTATCCCCTTGGGATAGTTTTCCAATTTGTGATTTAATCACTTACTCTAAATTTAATTCATCACATCACATCTTACCCATGAGTAATTAAATATTAAATATTTAATTACGCTTCTTCCCATGCATCTTAATCACTTATCCACCCCAAATTTATTCTATCTATGCATCACATCCATTTTTAATCTTCCCTAAGCGGGATATTTCCCGTGGTCGGGATAAGTCTTGTCTTTCTCGAATCGATCAATTTGGCCATCTCGGGAGTCTTCTCCGCGATCGGCGCCGACCCATATGGTCGGCGCCGATTTTATAGGAGCGGCGCCGATTATAAAAGCAGGTCCATAGCTCAGTTCTAAGGACCGAAAAAAAGAAGAAGACTAACGAGCGAAAGAAAGCACTTACGCACGAACAGAGAGCGAGAAAGATATAGGTTGCAAGAAGGAGAGATCTTTTTAGCATCAATTGTCTCAGTTAGGACAGATCCTGTCCGAATCAATCCCTGAGAGGAGCACCGTTACTCTGCCCGTATCATATCAACCTCCCACACCACCATCTATCATCTGGTGACTCTGTTCCAGTGTCTCTCCATCTTCGGCACATCCTGCAGACTACATTCACCTTCCAATCCCCGAATCTCATCGCACAGTCCCTGATTGGTCAGTCTGCCTTCAGTTGACACTGATCTTATCCAGTCGACGCCGATCAGTCCCAGTCGACGCCGATCACATCAGTCGCCGCCGATTAGTACCCAGTCGACGCCGATTTCACTGCAGACAGGTAAAAGGTCACAGGTAACACAAATCCAGCATTATTTCGCAGTTCCCTGTTTTCTGTACTTTCTGTCTGCTGTTCAGTTTCTGTTTTATTACTGCAATCAGAAAATCTAGTCTTTATTTACATCTTTTATCATGTATGCTTCTTTTCTTTATTGAAAACGTGGACTGACATCCGCCAAGGAAGCTTATCGCTTCCCGGACCCGCTTCTCGGGCAGTCCACCCAAATATCTTCTAACGCCATCTTTTTCTGTCAAGCACCGGTGTTTTGCAGGTTACTCGGATCTATTGTGCAGATTGCTTGTGTGCGCCCGTCTTGTCTACATCGGCTTCCTCATCAGTCTACATCTTCATCAGGTATCGATTTCATTGGAGTTTTTCAGGGTTTTTGTGTTTAGTTTGGTGCATTAACTTGGACAGGTAACAAGCGCAAAATTCTTGATCTACATTCTGGCACGCCCGGTGGGACCTAACCAAAGTCCCTTATTGGTAAGTTCATTCCTTTTTTAGTTTTGAACTTTGTTCCTTTTCTTCACTGATTCCTATCAGTCCTATTTGAACATTTCTGTTCATCATATCAATCTTGCTTTTTTAGGCGAAATCATTATCTTGAAATTTTTCTATTTTCTTAAAATAGAAATTTTTCGTTTCACCATTATCTGGATATATCTTTCCGGATCTTGTTTGTTGTTTGCTTAACCTCTTCTTGCGGAGCACTTTGCTTGTTCGTGGGATTGTTCGAGGGGAAGAGCTCAACAACGCGCTTTTTGAAGTCCACACACCTTGGAGAGCTAAATCTACAGGTATTCCTCTTTTACGGTGTTTTCTCCTTCTTAGGATTTCTTTGTTGGTTGTCTATCACATCCAAACACTTCAATTTTTGGTGCTTAAAAGGAACTTAATCGCATTTGGGAAAGAACTTGTTTGACTTGTCTTCATCGAAATCAAACATTTCGTTTTAAGTGCTTAAAAAGAACCTTTTCTTTGTCATTGCTGCATGCTTTTTCATCTAGTTTTAATTAGGTTGGAAAATTGATCAAAATCGGTAGTGACACTATTTGATTTTTATTTTTCACCCTTGCACACAAAGCCAAAATCACTAGGTATAAAGCATCTAAACAAAACTCCTTCCCTGGCCTCGCCTACTTGGAAGTGATATCCAAGAGGAAGAGCCTACGCGGTACTCGGGCCGCGCTATAAATTCACGGAAGATTTTGGTATATATTGGCAAAGCACCCGACTCCCTTATCGCAGCGGTGTGTGAAGTGCGGGGGTAGGCCCCTATATCAAGCCACGTACCGGTCTTTTACTGAAGTGCCTTCGGGACTCCTCACCAAACATTACCCAAACCATCCTTAGTTTGGCTATCTGAGTAGTTCCTGTTCTAAAAAGCCTTCCCTAACATTTTTCTTTTCTTAAAAGCATCAAAATTTAAAGGAGATAATCACTTGCGCTGCTTGAATTGTTTGTGCATTAGCTAGGACAATCTTCTTTCTTGCTTGCTTATGACGGTTATCACCCGGTCACAATCTAGGAAAATGGCCCAACAGGTTCCTTCTTCCTCCGAAATCACCACCAGCGTGGATGTTTCGGCACCCCTCCAATCTTCCTCGGGACCGCTGTTAGTTGGTTCCCCCTCATGGTCGTATAATCCTTTCCATCAAGCCAAAACAATCCCATCACGTCCAGCTTCTCCTAGTCCATCAGAAATATCTTCTGACTCGGAGTCTATCCCTCGCGGGGATCCTGAATTTCAGGCTCTCCTTGATCGCAATCCGGTAGCCCTCATGGACTACCTAGTACACAAGTCCATTCGAATATCTGATCAAGGACCACCAATCCAACAAGTGTACGATTATCCTCGTGGTCCATCCCAGGCCTATGTAGAACAGTTTTCATCCTCTCTCCCGCCTCGAGCCACGGAAAAGGGGGAGGCTCTTGTGCCTCCTTTTTCTCTTCCACCAACCATGTTGACTAGTTCTCAAATTGCCTTACCTATTCCTAATACTGCAGTTACCTCAACTATTCCTCAACCTACCTTTGAGAGGTCTTCTGCCTTGGCGATAACGAGTGCGTCTGTGCACCCGCATATCGCTGTTAATTCATCTATGCCCTCTATTGTGTCTCAAGGTCAGTACCTCTTCATGAGCCAACCCCCTCCGGCTAGTCAGTTGGTTCCTACTTCTCGTCCTCCGGTCAATCTTTCTTCCAATATTCCAGCAACTGTGACCTTCACCCATCCCCTAGTATCGGCACCCCTGGTACCAAATCCGGCGGTAGAAGGCCCCTTTCAGGTCTTGTTCCCCAACATGACCAATCAAGTCGGTACTCACGTTCCTCAATCTGTCCCTATCCAATCAACAAACATGGGAGTCCATCAATCACAGGCTCCATCCGTCTTCCAACCCTCATTTTCCCAATCCCTTATTATCTCACAGCCTGCCTATACGCAAGCTACCTCACAACAAATACCTCACCAGGCGTCACCCAAAACACCTGGTTATTCCTCTTACCATCCCACCAATCAACAGATCAATCCCCCATTGACACCTCAACAACATCCATCACTTGCTCCTTATGTAGGACATACCAATGTGCCTACTCCTCAATCTGATGTGGTTCAACTTCTCTTCAAGAAAATTGCAGACTTGGAAGCCTCCACCAAAGGAGCTCGTCCTTCATATTCCTTTGAAGAGGTGTGTAATGAACCCATTCACCCTTCAGTGGCTTTTAAGCCTTATCCTCCCCAATGGGAACTTCCAAAATTCTCAAAATTTCATAGTCGGGAAGACCCTCAACAACATCTGCGAGCATTCAAACATGCTTGCTACCTTATCGTCCAGGACCAGGAACTCATGCTCCGTACCTTTCCTATGTCTCTAGCGGGTCCCGCTTTGGACTGGTACAATAACATCCCTCAACATTCCTTATTTTCTTTCTCTCAATTGGCTCAGATGTTTGTCGAAAACTTTTCAATAAATATTGCCCATAAGATCTCAATTACAGATCTTTACAACATTCGCCAATTCGACGATGAGTCTATAGCAGACTTTGTCGCTCGTTGGAGAGGGATAATCAACCAATTGTCTTTCTCCCTTCCTCAATCCCAACAAATCGAGTTGTTCACCCGATCTTGTGCTAGTCACATTTCTTCCACGTTAAGGATCCAAACTTTTCATACCTTTGAAGAGGCCTTTACGATGGCACGCAAACTTGAATCTCGCGCCATTGAACAAGGGAAGTTAAAACTTCGCTCCAAATCAAAACCCGATTTCTCTCGCTTCACCAAACCTAATTCTTCCCCCTCTAAAGACAAAAATCAAGGATCCACCAATGCGATCGTATTAAAAACATCACGAACTGACAATACCTCTAATCAACCACCACGAAGAGATTCCTCATCTTCTCGGAAAGGGGCTTCATCATCACGATCCTTCGCTCCCTTGGGGGAATCATATGCCTCTATCTTAGAAAAAATGTTGGAAGTTCGCATGATCGAACTTCCACCCATTAGGGATATTGATGAAAGTCGAGAACGTCCTTTCTGGTATAGGGAAAACGATTTCTGTCATTATCACAGAACCAAAGGTCATGACATCGAACGATGTCAGACTTTCAAAAATCTTGTCCAAAAATTCATTGATAAAGGCGAGCTTATTCTGGATAACCCAAATGCTCCCCCAAATCAAGCACTGGACGTTTTTAAACAACCTTTCCCCAATCATGCCCCAAATCATAATTCTTCGGAATCTCAAAAACCAAACACCCACACTATCAATTTCATCTCTACACTGAAGAATCCGTCTTCTGAAACCACATCATCTG
The DNA here is from genome assembly GCA_019776745.2 of Taxus chinensis. Lineage (NCBI taxonomy): Eukaryota > Viridiplantae > Streptophyta > Pinopsida > Cupressales > Taxaceae > Taxus > Taxus chinensis. The sequence continues at coordinate 817,018,635 of CM034149.1, forward strand.
CAAACACATCAATCGAATCAGATCCTCCTTCCTCTTCATCAATCACTGGGAGTCCCAATATCTTCAGATAACCCATCTTTGAATATCCCTACATTACTAAGCACGGAGTCATCTCTCTCCGCTCCTTTGTCTGACCTTCCATCTATACCTGAGACAATGTCATCCTGCATCTGTCTCATCATCAAACATTCTTTCAATGCTCGAGGCAATCACATCCCTTCGGGTTTCCACTACGGACACGTCTACTTCCGTTGCTCCCATTCCCGCCGCAACTATGCCTTTGGTGAACGTACCCATAATTGTGCCGACTTTGACGGAAGTGTCTTCGATTTTGACCCTTCCTATCTCTTTTCCTACAGTAATTTCACCCATGATTACTGCATCAGAAGTTCCCCCTCCACAAGGAACTCCTTCTTCATCACCCCCTTCTCCCATCAACAATGTTACTCCCCCTATTAAGGAAAAATCAAAAGAAGTAACCCAACCCCTGCACACTCTCGATTTTCAACCTCAAACCACGACAACCACAACTACACTAACAACCATCAGTACCCTCTCCACTTGCTTCCTCCGAACGAGGTTTATCAATCACCTTATGCCGTGGAAGTTTCACATCCCCTGAAAGGGAAAACCCAGATTTCGAACCATCAAAACGCTTTGTGCTCTTCCCCAAATCTCTCTCTAAAATACGCCTCATAAACGATTTGATTTGTCCGCTTACCAAGGCGTCTTCCTCTACACAACACCCATCAATCTATCATCTCCTCCTTACAACACTTCTTCATCAATAGACTTCCTTACCCATAAACAGACTGCAACCTCTTCTATCAAGATCCTCATCTTCGTTACCAAAACCAAGCACCCATATTTCTCCTATTCCTCTACCTTGGGACTTCTGCCTCATCTAAATCAATCATATCTAATCATCCGTAAATCATACTAAGCAATCCCCTTGTCTCCAAAGACGCCAAATTAGTCACCCACCATCCTCCTCAAAATCTATCGTCGGGTGGTCTCCCCTCAACCAATAGTCAATCCTGTCTCATCTACTCCCTCCCAACACCCAAGACTGTTCATCCAAATGTCCAAACAAATAAAGGATCCCTATAAACTGTAAACCTAACTGCCAATTCTTTTACCTAGGCATCGGTTAATGACAAGAACCTCCTCAAATCATCCGCTATCCCATCTCCATCTACCGGATTTACACGACATCTTCATCAACTTTCACAATCTCATACTATAACCCTTCCTCCCAGAGTAACCATGAACCCGAAAGGAGTGAAACCTCTTGGTTTCAACTCTGATTTATTGGTGCCCTACCACGACCACCGGGTCAGTGATCCTTAAGGGATGTCAAGCTCTCCAATGCCGTTATCCAAAACCTTCTGGAAGAAGTGACCTTGTGCTGGAGGAAGAGAACAAGTACCTCCTGCCACCTAGCCCCATCCAAACCTCACCATCCACTCAGACCTCTATTGGTTTCCACGCCGTCCTGATCTCCACCTTCTCAAAGTGACACAATATTATATCGCACATATAACCAAACCTTATGGAATAATCCATCTCATCTTCAGCATCCTAGACCACGGGGTTGTCATTTCGGCAGTGCCCCGGAAGGCGTGTCTCCTTCCATCGGCCCCAGGACCTAGGCCTATTCCGTGCTGCCCTCGGCTCAAGTTCCCGTATCTGTTGAGGAGAGATGTCATAAACCAGACTCACCCGGCTCCGGTCAAAATGTCCTCTTTTTGACCTCATCCAATCCCCCCACAACATCGCCAGGCCTAATCGATAATCTGCGTCGCATCGCAGTAAATCCGATGAGCCCCATCCCTTCGAGTTGGTGTTGGGCTGAACGGTCCAATCGGCCACCATTCTTTGAGGATTCAGAAATTCCTCATCTTCCTTCAGAGGATTTGGAGGCTCACCTCTTCATCACGTCCAAATCAATAACACTACCTTAAAACGTGTTATGATCGATAGTGGAGCTGGCTCTCAACGTCATCTCCTCCCACACATTCGAACAACTTAAGTTACCTAAGAATGTGGTGTCACCTCCGCCTTTCGCCTTCGATCATTTACGATCAGCTAGCAGTCACTCTGGGAACTGTGGTCTACCCATCCGAGTAGGTAAGAAGCTGCTCCATGAACTCTTCTATATTGTCGAAGGGCAATTCACTATAACATGATCCTCGGACGCTCCTGGATTCGCGCAATGCATTGTGTCCCATCCACCCTCAATCGATGCCTAAAAATATCAATATGAGGGCAAATATATACCCATCCAGGAGATCCTTCTCCTTCTGCACAATGCGACATGACCACAAGGTCTGCCCCTTTAAAAGAAAATCCATGTTCTCCTGACGGGGCCTCATCTTCTTCCATACCTGCAACCAAACTACCGGATTTACAAAATCTGGAAGATGACATTGTAGCGTTTCTCACTAGGAGAAGCTTCCTCTCTTTTCTTTCGATGCCCATATCAAACCTAATGAGTATGGTAGACCAGACAAACAACCTGAATATCAACCAGGTCTCGGTCGCATCGTCACCATTGGTCTGCTCCAATCAACAGACTAATTTCATCTACGGTGGTTTTTATACACCTCATCATCGCCCGGATTCTCCTCCTAGAGCCAAACCTTACCTAACAGGGTTTGATCACCTACAGAATCCCACGTTTGCAAAGACTTATCTAAATCGATGTGCGTGGAAAGGTTTTGGCCTTGGAAAATATGAACAAGGTATACATGGCCTCAAATCCATTCTTACTCTCATGCCACATCAGAAATTTGGTTTGGGATTTTAAACCTCTTTCAAGGGCCACTGTCACTATTCTTGATGAACCTCTTCCTACTAAGGAAACCATCTTCTCCCACTAAATCAGAAGCATCACTTGATGTGGATGACGACATTTCCATCCCACCTAACTTTTTTTTTTTGATCAATACCATTTCCTTAGGGCCGTTGGTCTATGAGGACTAACAATCGGTCCGCTTCTATACCATTAATCTTCCCTGAAATGGTTGGAGACGACTCTCCTACTATCAATACTATCCACTGCGCAGATGATGATTCTGTCCTCACCTATCTAGGGGCAGAGGATTCTTATCTTCCCAAGACTATTCCTTCTGACACGTCTACCCTTCTTAACGAAGCCACTATCGACCTTAATATAGGGGACTTCTGAAGACCCTCGCATCATTAAGGTTGGCCAATCCCTTAATCCACAGGAATTAGGGGACTTTACCTCTTTTCTTTCCAAACCATCGTCAAGCCTTTGCTTGGTCATATGAGGATATGCCAGGGCTCGATCCCGATATTGTGGTCCACAATATCGTTACCCTTCCCAACATCAAACCAGTCAAGCAAAAATTACGTTAAAATGCACCCCTAGAGTAGCCCTTCTTGTTAAAGAGGAATTACAACGCTTGCTCTCGGCTAGTTTCATCCAAACCCATCGATTATCCGCAATGGGTGTCCAATGTATACCAGTAACTAAGGCTACTGGAAAGATTCGAATTTGTACCGACTTCCGGGACCTTAATCTTGCTTGTCCAAAAGATGATTTTCCTCTTCCCTAACATCAACCAACTCGTAGATTTAACTGCGGGTCATGAGATGCTTTCTCTATGGATGGTTTCTCTGGATATAATCAAATTCTCATCGCACCAGAAGAACAACATAAGACCTCCTTCATAACTCCTTGGGGGACCTTTTGCTATCGTGTCATGCCTTTTGGCCTAAGAACACAGGGGCAACCTATCAACGAGCAATTGACATTACATCTTCCATGACCTCTTACACAAAACTGTAGAGGATTATGTTGACGACCTCCTCGGCAAGTCCAAACGCCGGTCAGGATCATCTTTTCATCCTTGCACCTCTCTTTGAGAGGCTTATCCGCTTTTGTCTTCGTCTAAATCCAGCTAAGTGCGTGTTTGGCGTTCTCACTGGTAAAATTTTAGGTTTTATCATTTCCATCAGGGGCATTGAAGTCGACCCCGCAAAAATAAAAGCTATCCTTGAGATGCCTCCCCCTTCTAACTTAAAGCAACTCCGCAGTCTCCAAGGACGTCTTCAGTCAGTTGCGTCATTTTATCTCCCAATTATCGGACCGTTGTCAACCTTTTCACCATCTTCTCTGTAAGAATGTTCATTTCGAATGGGATGAGCATAGCCAAAGGCCTTTGATGATCTCAAAGCTTACCTTCTTTCTCCACCCGTGCTTACACCTCCACGCGAGGGGGAGCCTTTCTATCTTTATATCTCTGTGACTGACCATGCTCTGGGAGCCATGATCTCGCATCGGGACACTTGTGGTAAAGAACAAGATGTCTATTACATCAGTCGCACCCTCCATGAGTATGAGACACGTTACTCTGGAGCTGAAAAACTATGTTGCGCTCTCTTTTTGCAACTTCTAAGCTTCGTCATTATCTCCTTAATCATAAAACTTACATTGTCACAAGTGTCAATCCACTTAAGACAATTCATGCAAAGCCTTATCATAATGATCGTATCACTCGTTGGCTTATGCTCATGACAGAGTTTGACCTCGAGTTTATCCCGCAAAAGGCTATCAAGGGTCAGGTTATTGCAGATCAATTAGCTGATGCTCCTCTTCCGGACACTCATGACCCCCTTGCTCAAGTCCCCGATGAATACATCCAACAAATTGACTTTGGTCTATCTCTATTTAAAGTAAAAATCTTCTTTGATGGATCCAAATGCCAGCAAGGGGAGGTGCGGGTTTCGTGATGATTCCTCCTTGGGGTACGCCCTATCCCAGTCGCACATAAATTAAACTTTGAGTGCACCATAATATGGCTGAGTACGAAGCTCTTGTCTTAGTCTTCAAAATGGCATTAATCTCGGTGCTCGCCATATTGACATCTTTGGTGATTCTGAACTCATCGTTACCAAGTCACGGGTTGTCCTATCAATGCAAGAATGATATCCTTCAGAAATATCGCGACATCGTTCTTGCCCAACTCCAATCTTTCGATAACTTCACTATCCAAGCCATTCCTCGTACTGCAAATCGATTCGCGGATACCATGGCTTCTTTAGCCTCCCTTATCCCGCCTTTTACCGAAGACTCGTGTCTTTATGTGGCTGTGCAACCGATTAGATCAACCATCTTATCTTCAACAACTAACTTCAATCAATACTGTCACAACTCATTCTCAGGATGAGTGGTATCAACAGATAGTTGATTATCTATCTCATTCGGTCCTTCCTCCAGATTTGTCTCCCAATGGTAGAAGGTCTTTTGGTCCAACGCGCCAACCGCTATACTATTCTAGGCGGCCTTCTTACAAAACGTGGCTTTGATGGTATTTTGCTTCGATTGCCTCAAAAACCCATGAATCTTCTAAAGCTATCCAGGAGGTCTATGACGGTATCTGTGGTGGACATTTAGTGGCTTAGCTGTAGCCAAGCGCCATCTTACGTTTGGGTACTATTGGCCTTCTCTAATCGAGATTGTTGTGAATACACTAAGAAGTGCGTCAAGTGTCAGCAGCATTCCAATCTCACGCACATCCCTAGTCAGGGCTTTGCCAACCTGTGGCGGATTTGTGGCCTTTTTTCGCAGTGTGGGTCTTGATCTTATTGGTCTCATCAATCCCCGTTCTTCACAGCGTCATCATTCTATCATTACTGCCACTGAGTACTTTACTAAGTGGGTAGAAGCTATCCCTCTTTCTTCAACAAAGGCTAAGCCCATAGTTGATTTCATCTATCAGCACATCATTTGTCGCTTTGGCGTTCCACACAAGCTAATCACAGATAATGGTAAGTCTTTCAAAAAACATTGATTTGCAGAATCTCTGCAATGCTTTCAATATCAGCTCAGTTTTTCTTCTCCATACTACCCTCAAGCCAATGGTCAAGCCGAAGCTTCCAATAAAATTTTGCGTAGCATCCTCGCAAAGGTAACTAGTCGAGCTGGTAGGGATTGGCATCTACATATCCCTTTTGCTCTCTGGGCTTATCGGACTAGCATTCGTACTCCTACTGGTGCTACTCCCTTCTCTCTCGTCTATGGGTCTTAGGCTGTCCTTCCTTTGGAAATCCAAATCCCATCTCTCTGTGTTTCTCTCAGAGAATTTGTCTCCGATGAGGATTATCGTCAAAATCGTCTAGCACAACTCGAACTATTAGATGAGCGGCGTCTTAACGCTCTTGATCATCATCAGGTCTATCTCGAGCGTGTCAAACGTGCTTATAACAAGCACTTGCAACATCGTGACTTCAAAAATTGGTGATCTTGTTCTTAAGGAAAATCAAAATGTCACTACACTCGAAAGGAGTCAACGTGGTAAGTTTGCTCCCAACTGGATGGGCCCCTACATTATCACTCATAAATATGGGTCTGGGGCTTATCGTTTATCCTCCATGGATGGTATCCCTTGAAGAGGAACCTCTTAATGCTTTGCATTTACGGCCCTTCTATTGTTAAAATCTATCTTACACAAATCTAGTCGCAACTCAGATCTTCCATCCGTCCTAATAGCCAGTCATCTACTTTCGTGGTGATTTGAAATTGTGTGGTTCTCCACCTATTGCCTCGTTTACCTTAAATATGAGTATCGCGGCTCTACTCATCGCACGTTTCTTTTAGATATGTTCCTCCTCATGGTAGGAATACCTTAATCACCACTTCATCTGTCCCAAGTACTTATCTTAATCGGATCTACTTGGGTCATGAGTGCATGTTCTTCTATGTCTCTTCCCCTCCATCTGATCTATCTAGGTCTAAACTCAGCTTCTTCCAAAAAGTTTCACAAAAAAAAAAAAAAAAAAAAAGAAGATGCTATCCAAAAGATAGACTGATCCCTTGAAGGACAGCTATCCATACATTATCAAGTGAATCAAAAAGAAAATAGCCATACCCTCGAAGGATGGCTATCATTAAAATTCACAATACAGACCGCTCCCTTAAAGGACGGCTGTTTCTCAAAGAAAAATTCAAGGCTTCTTGTAATTAATCGGCCTTCCAATTAGTTTATAGCATCACTGAAAGACTTCCCACATTGATCAGTCTTTCCATATCAAGCAAACTTCCCGCATTGATCAGTTTGCCTATCTGTCAAAGTCATGAAGCTGAGATTTAGGATCTTTTGTCGATCATATGGAGAATCCTATTTCCCCACTATGGACATGTATTCTGTCCCTCGTAGGTTCCGACAAGATACTTATTTACTTTTCTTTCCGTTTTTATCCTAGATCTGGTTTGCGACTAGTTAGTGTCAGATTTATTTTAATCTTATATAGGGCCTTGTATGCTTGGTCTTTTGGTTCCCTTTCTGGATTTTATCTATGGTCGGTTGGAAGTCCAACTTATCATTTTTTTTTCTTCTTCGAGTATCTTCTCTTCTTAGTCACGTTTGTTTCCGCTTTCATCTTTGACTCTTGCAAGGAGTATTCTCCTTTTCTTTGTCTTGTAACCCTGTTAAATTGGCATTTTACATGTTAATTCCATCAAAATTTATCTTCTATCAAAATTCATCTTATCTATCAAAACTCCTATCTGTATTCATTTCTCATTACAATTACATCCATATATCCAACACATTTATCTATCTATCCATCAAAATATCGAAAAATACGTACATCTAAGGCACATTACATCCATCTTTATCTAATCCATACATCGAGTACATCTGTATATCTATCCATCAAAATATTTAAAAGCTATGACCATCCAAGATACATCACATCTATCTATCAAAATTAAATCAATCTATCTAATCACATCCATCTATCATCTATCCGACTATATCTATCCAATCACATCTATTTTATCCACATGTCAATCTATCTAATCACATCTATTTCCATCACCCATCAGTCTATATCTCTCTAATCACATCTATTTTTCTATATCTATCTATCCATGTATATCAAAATCAAAAAGGCATGAAATACAATCATGTGACCAATAACATGATGAATCTATATATATACATGTGTATTTTACAAAAAAAATGGGTGGCTTCCAGTCGAGCCATCTATATAATGCCTTCCAATCGAGGCTACATCAATATACAAATACACAATCTACCAAGTCTCTATATGGTGAAATCAGAAGCGTGGAGGACACTGTCCCCTCCACCCTCCTCTCCACCCGGCTGTCCCTCCTGACCGCCGCCTATCGAGCTCGAAGCACCTGCTGCTGGAGGTCTCGGCCCACCTCGGTCCCTTCCCAGTGCTCCCTCCGCCGGAGGCTCCGCTCGCTGTAGCTGTCGCTCCTCTCCTCCTCGCCCCGTACCGAGGCACATCTGGGGCATGCTGCGCTTAGAGCATCCTCATAATATCTCACCTCAGCAAGGAGAGACTGTATGTGCTCAGGCTCACCATAACCCGGTGCTCGTAAAGGTGCTGCTGGTGGTACCCCTCCTAGAGTCGTTGCCTGTGTACCAGACTCTGATGTGGCACCAGTCTCTCCATATTTGGCCCTAAGGGCCTCCCTGTTGCCGAAAGTAGCGATCCCTCTGCTGGATCGCTTGTATCACGCTCCTGACGAGTAGTGTCTCTCTCACTATCAGGGAATCCCTCTCCTCTGTCAAGGCCCTGATCTCCTCCAGAGCTACCTGATTGTGTCTGTACCAGTGTGGCATGCTCTCCCTCCAACCTGTCTAGGTAGCGCTATGTCCTCCTCCCCAGTATCTATAGAGGGCGGGAGATGTCGTGGAAGCTCTGTGTCATAGCACGCTGCATTAGCCCTCATCCAACCCCGCGTCATCATCACTGTCCGTGGAAGGTGGAGCCTCTCTCAATGGGTCTGCCGGGATCAAAATCAGCAAATCTGTCTCTCTGCTATCCCGCCTATATGGCGTATATGTGGCCGGCACTGTCTGAACTAAGCCGAACTGCCTCAGTATCCGCATGAATGGGACTTGCTCCCACATATCTGGTCTGCGACCTCTGACCACTCGGCTCCGTCTCAATCCTACCAAGTGGGCATCCTGACCAACCCATATCGGAAATGCCCGATATGGTCTCCAGATAACCTGATCTGGTGTAAGCGTCCTGAAACGCTTCGAGTACCACTCAACTGATCTACCTGTGTCTCCTGCGGCCATGTCAGCCCGCCATCTCTGAAATCCATAGTCCACACCCCCCACTGCTGCTGGCATCCACGGAAGCCCGGATGGCCTAATCACTGCTATGTGCTTATACGCCCAGCAATGGAGCACAAAGCTAACGTCAATCCCTGTCCTCCGACCAGTGGTGTACATCCATAGCTCATAGTAAATCTGAGCTATCAGGGCATCAGCGAAGGCAAAAACCTGTCTGTACTGCAAAATGTCGCACACGCAGTCTAACAGTAGCAATGGGAATCTCCCACCTCCTGAGTCTGGCAAGGCAAAATAAGATATAGCCATCTGAATCAGGGCTATCCTGTCTGTACTGTGAGGCTATCCTCACTGCCCCAGATACTATCTCCGAGTCATCTGATCTGTCTCTGTACAATCGCACCAGGGCCCTCTGCTGCTGCTTTCGGGGTGTGATCTCAACCGGGTCCCCCGTAATCGGTAATCGGAGGATCCTGTATACATCCTCATGGGTGATAGTCATCTCACCCGTCCTAAACCAAAATGTGCACGTGTGGCTGTCCCACCATCGTACTAATGCCCGCATGAGTTCCACATCCCGTGGCACTCGTCTGTAATATCTGAAACCCCCAAGCCCGGCTAGCTCTAAATGCTGCTAGTCTACATCGGTCACGTCAGGAAGGATCGTCTCCAATAACTCAGGGATGGCATCCCTCATATGAAGAGCCTCTCGTGCCTGCATCCACGACATCACAAGCATAATCAATCTCTCTGTTCTATAAATCACATCTTCTAAAAACCATAACATCCAAAACTAGAAGAAAATGCTCAACATCTATCAATCGGCGTCGATTTGGTAAAATCGGCGTCGTTCATTACAGTCGGCGCCGATTACTACCAATCGACGCCGATCCAAAACAATCGATGCCGATTCTACCAATCGGCACCGACTGACAGGCCAGGCGTAAACCAGACCCTGGCCTCCCATACGCATGAAGACTCAACAAAAAAATAATATTTAATAACAAAGGTGGGTTTGAAAATGATCACTTACCCCAGGTCGTGTCCTCCTGCGCTTCTGTCCGCTCCCAGAGGCTTCCATTGTGTTCAAATCTCAAATCTATCTCTCTCTGAATCAATCGTCACGTTGCAAATAAATCGTTTACGTTTTCCGTTCGCATATTTATATGCGTCTGGATTGGTCGGCGCCGATTTTTTGGGTCGACGCCGATTGTCGTGGTCGGCGCCGATTAGTTTGATCGCCACCGATTTTTCATGTCTATTTGCCATAGTGTTGATACTTGGCTTTCTCATCTTTCTGATCATTGTTGTGTACTGAATCTTGCCTTTTGGCACATCTTTTAGATGTCATCGTGTCTTTCGGGTTTGTTCCCTTTGCGTGGGACACTCGTCTCTTTCGGCAGCTTAGAGTTAAACGGGTCTGTAGGCACTAACGTCGTCTCGTGAGGAGACCGTCTAGTTGTCCCTACCAAAGTGTCTCTCTTTAGATGCTGGTTTTTTTTTTTTTTTTTTTTTTACAGTTCTCCATGCACCCATGGGTCTGTAGGCACTAACGTCGTCTCACGAGGAGACCGGCTAGTTTTCCCTACCAATGTGAGTTCCTTAGGTTGCTGCCCTTGTGTTTATTTTTATGCGTCCTCAATGATCAGTTCTACTCCAGACATCCGACTGGGGCATCCTGCATTCTTCATCTACCTTTTTCAACCTTGGGATCGTCTGTTCTATCATCCATCCCATCCCTAGTTTGAGGGGGATCACATCATCACTAATTCTTCCCTTCTTCCATCTCCTTGTTTTTGTCTCATAACCTTGCTTATCGCAAGTTACTTGACAAAAAGGGGCAAAATGTAGACACTTAAAATTGGTTATCCAATTTAGTGTCCCTCATATTTGTTTACCTGCTTAGGTAACCTGGGGCACGTTCGCGTCACCAACTATCCCCTTGGGATAGTTTTCCAATTTGTAATTTAATCACTTACTCTAAATTTAATTCATCACATCACATCTTACCCATGAGTAATTAAATATTAAACGTTTAATTACGCTTCTTCCCATGTATCTTAATTACTTATCTACCCCAAAATTATTCTATCTATGCATCACATCCATTTTTAATCTTCCCTAAGCGGGATATTTCCCGTGGTCGGGATAAGTCTTGTCTTTCTCGAATCGATCAATTTAGCCATCTCGGGAGTCTTCTCCGCGATCGGCGCCGACCCTATGGTCGGCGCCGATTTTCTAGGAGCGACGCCGATTATAAAAGCAGGTCCATAGCTCAGTTCGAAGGACCGAAAAAAGAGACTAACGAGCGAAAGAAAGCACTTACGCACGAACAGAGAGTGAAAAAGATACAGGTTGCAAGAAGGAGAGATCTTTTTTAGCATCAATTGTCTCAGCTAGGGCAGATCCTGTCCTAATCAATCCCTGAGAGGAGCACCGTTACTCTGCCCGTATCATATCAACATCATACACCACCATCTATCATCTAGTGACTCTGTTCCAGCATCTCTCCATCTTCGGCACATCCTGCAGACTACATTCACCGTCCAATCCCCGAATCTCATCGCACAGTCCCTGATTGGTCAGTCTGCCTTCAGTTAACACTGATCTTATCCAGTCGACGCCGATCAGTCCCGGTCGACGCCGATCTAATCAGTTGCCGCCGATTATACCTAGTCGACACCGATTTCACTGCAGACAGGTAAAAGGTCACAGGTAACATAAATCCAGCATTATTTCGCAGTTCCTTGTTTTCTGTACTTTCTGTCTGCTATTCAGTTTCTGTTTTATTACTGCAATCAAGAAAATCTAGTCTTTATTACATCTTTTATCATGTATGCTTCTTTTCTTTATTAAAAATGTGGACTGACATCCGCCAAGGAAGCTTATTGCTTCCCGGACCCGCTTCTCGGGCAGTCCACCCAAATATCTTCTAACGCCATCTTTTTCTGTCAAGCACCGGTGTTTTGCAGGTTACTCGGATCTATTGTGCAGATTGCTTGTGTGCGCCCGTCTTGTCTACATCGGCTTCCTCATCCGTCCACATCTTCATCAGGTATCGATTTCATTGGAGTTTTTCAGGGTTTTTGTGTTTAGTTTGGTGCATTAACTTGGACAGGTAACAAGCGCAAAATTCTTGATCTACACATATTCAGAGCTGAAAGAATATAGAGAAGACTTGTTTCAGAATGAGATCCCTCTTGAAACAAAGGCCAAACCATTCAGATATAAGTAAAGGAAAATTAATCCACTCCTCTCCATGAAGATGAAAGATGAATTGAATAAAATGAAGGAGGGAGGGATCATTCAGCCGATAAGGTATTCATCTTGGGTTGCAAACCTCGTGCCAGTCAGAAAGAAGAATGGAGATATCAAGCTTTGTGCCGACTTCAGAAATTTGAATAGAGCTTCATTGAAAGAAAATTATACTTTACCAAACGTGGAGAACATGCTGCAGTTAGTGACTAGATCTGAATTGATGTCCACCTTGGATGCTTTCTCTGGCTACAATCAGGTTGTTGTCAAGGAGTCAGAAAGATTGAAAACTACCTTTACCAATCCTTGGGGAATAGATGTTTATGTGAGAATGCCTTTTAGTCTCATGAGGGATGGACCTACCTTCCAAAGAGCAATGGATGTTGCTTTTTCTGGTTATATAAATGACTTCATTGCATTTTATCAGGATGATGTTGTTAGGAAATAATTATATTAGTGCTCCATTATGTTAATGTGTGAGTAATATTATATTTTGTATATTGTTTATATGAGTTGATATTATAACAACTCATGTTATTTGTTTTAGAGTTGTTACGAGTTGTTAAAACAACTTGTATAATTTAGGTGAGTGGTTTCCTATATTATAGGAAATATAATTCCTATATAATAATTTGTATGTAATATGAAGATGTATGGAATATCATTACAAAGAATATTATATTGTGTGTGTGTGTAAAATGCTCTCAGCCTGATCCAAATTAACATTTGGTGTCAGAGCGAGTCATGGAAATATTAATGGTTTGTTAATATGTGAAGGGGCATTGTTGCAATTCCTAACTTCTATTGCACTAAGGATCAATTTGTATTTTGTATTGACTTTCTTGCATTCGCATCTTAGTGAAAATATTGAATTGGTTTTGAATTTTACAAACTCCTCCATAACCTACTGTTACTTGACTGTCGGTTTGCTTTTGGATGATTGGGAAGACATGAATTGGTAGTGATTTGCATCAAAACAAGCTCTAATTGGGTCCTATTGCGGGTTTCTATTGGACACGTACCATAACTTTGGCATCAAGTCTTTATGTGTATTTTTTTGGCTCAGATCTGTTATTTCAAAGTTTTCTCGGATTCAATATATGCGTAGTCTGTAGATTCCTTTTGTTCATTACTCATATTTTCTTGTTAACACCATTCGTAAAAGGAAATTGATATATATCAGAAGACTCGTGTCTTTTATTCCCACTGGTCAGATCTACAGATGGTGTTTAGAAGGGGTCTGTTGATTGTCTCTTTCATGCTGTACTGGAAAGCAAATACTACACAGAGGTCGGTCTTTATGGCTTTTGGGATGTTTGTTAGATAAGTCTGCTGCATTTTTAAAAATAGCTAAAATTTAATCATCCGTCTCCTAATATGTTGTAAAGTCTATGTTTTGTTAATAATTTTCTTGTCTCTTATGTAAAATCAAATGTTTGTAAGTCAAAATCAATATGTCAAATATCAAGAAGTTGTTGTCAAATAGAGCATGTTGTTACAGGTTTATTAATATATTTTTCATCATTGTATCGTCAAAATATGTTTAGGTGAATAATAGGTTGTATTTCATATAGGTGATTTTAGGATTTTTTTATCGAAAGTAATCAAAAGAATCAAAATTGTCATCATTTTTTCAAGTTATTATTGTCTTGTCAAACATCAAAAGTGTTGTTAGATTTTTTTTTTCCATCTCACAATGGAATTCCCTCTAGAAAAATTTAATGGGCTCAATTTTCATACTTGGAAAGTGAAAATCCAGATGCAGTTGATGAATAAAAATCTCTGCCGGATAGTTGATGGAAAATAACCAAAACCTATAGATCTGACCAAATTGGCAGAATGGGAAACGAGAGATGATAAAGCCAAAGCCATAATTGGTCTTGCTCTCTCAAATACTGAGCTACACTATGTTGATCTCGAGAAATCGTCTCATGAAATGTGGGAAAACTTGAACAAAACCTTTGGTGCTAAAGCAGTGAACACAAAATTTTCTCTCAAATTGCAGTTATTCAAGTTAAAAATGGGTGAAGGAACTACAATGTCCAGTCATATTAATGATTTATGGTCTCTTCTCCGACAGCTAGCAGAAGTAAAATCTCCTGTAGATGATGAAGATGCAAAAGCTATTCTGTTAAATAGTTTTCCTCCCAAATATAGTAATATTGTCTTCACACTTGGTCAGATGCCTTCCAACTCATTGGAAGATATGATATCAGCTCTTCTAGCTGAGGAAAAAAGGACTAAAGAAGGTGTAGAAGAAGAAACTACATTGTACTTAAAAAATAGGTACAAGAATTTATCCAAAAATAAGGAGGAAATTGAATGTTTTTACTGCAAGAGAAAGGGGCATAAAACTCCATTTTGTAAAAATCGAGCTTGTGATCTTCTAAATGGAACAATCAAAATGGAAGAAGCAAATATGGGCATAGACGATGAATCTGATTATGAGGAAGAACAAGTAAATGAAGACAGTGGCTCTGAAGACTTCTTTTTCTGAGCATGAAACCAGAGGCAGGAGGCATCGGAGGTTGGAGGTCATTCAGCGACCTCTTGTTAGTTGCCAACAACGGGGCCGCATATCAGCTTTGGTGACATGTGTGTGTGCAGTTTAATTTTAGTGCTTCCAGTGTGGTGTGCCTCAGTTTGCAGTGATCCTGTTTTCAATAAGTGGAAATTTCACATTGAGGGGGGGAACATGATCCAATGTTCCATTTCCAGTATGTCAGCTTTTTCTATGTATGTACAAGCAACAGATTTCAGTACAATTTCCTATGTTATTCCCTGCAGTGAGATAGTGATGAGAGTTGTTGATACTACTGCATCATCATGATATCGTGGTTGTTAGTTATCCAGAAAAACTATCCAGAGGTTGTTGGTACTGTCCTCAAAAACCATCTGTTGTGTGGTTGTTGGTATTGTCCTTGAAACCATCCAGATCATGAGCATGCTACGTAGCGGCACGTTGCAGTACAAAGCAAGTTTTCCCATGTTCGCACTAAGAGGGGGAATGTTAGGAAATAATTATATTAGTGCTCCATTATGTTAATGTGCGAGCAATATTATATTTTGTATATTGTTTATATGAGTTGATATTATAACAACTCATGTTATTTGTTTTAGAGTTGTTACGAGTTGTTAAAACAACTTGTATAATTTAGGTGAGTAGTTTCCTATATTATAGGAAATATAATTCCTATATAATAATCTGTATGTAATATGAAGATGTATGGAATATCAATACAAATAATATTATATTGTGTGTGTGTAAAATGCTCTCAGCTTGATTTGAATTAACAGATGTGACTATATTTTCAAAGAGTAGAAAAGATCACTTGCAACATTTGGAAAGAATGTTGATCAGATGTAGAGAATTTGGATTCTCTCTCAATCCAAAGAAGTGTCACTTTGGGGTGAAAAAGGCCAAGCTGCTTGGTCATATTGTTTCAAAGGCTGGTGTCATGATTGATCCTAAGAGAATAGAAGCAATCAATAGGGTGCCAATTCCAAGAATGAAGAAGGGCATCCAATATTTCTTTGGGAAAATCAATTTCATTAGAATGTTTGTGTCGAATTTTGTTGAGTTGACTCTTCCTATCACATACATGTTAAAGAAAGATCAAGTTATCAAATGGGATGAGGCTATTATTCAAGATTTTGAAGGGATCAAGGAAGCACTTAAACATGCACCTGTCTTGGTAGCTAAGAATTACAAGAAGCATTTCCAAATATTCTCCTTTACCTCTAAAAATACTATTGCATTTAATTTTCTCCAAAAGGATGAAGATGGGGCTAAGAGGCCTATTTCCTTCTTTAGCAAGGCTTTACAAGCTATTGAGTTAAAGTACACAATCATGGAAAAACAAGCATTTGCCTTGGTGAAAGCAACAAAGGTTTTCAGGCCTTATATTTTAAGTTCAAAAATTGTTGCTTATGTTCCCCACACCATGGTAAAAGACATCTTATCAGAGATGGAGATCTCAAGTAAAATATGTAGATGGCTGAACAAACTACGGGAGTGTGATATGGAAATCCAAGCCACAAAATTGGTAAGAGGTTTTTGTCTTGTTAAGCTTAGGGCTGAGAGCAACTTGCAGACTGTGGAAGTGAATGAGGCAGAGGAAGAAAGGGCAGATGTTTTTGGGAAATTGGTAAGTTCTGAGTGGTACATGGACATAATATTTTACCTCAAACACCTTTGATGTCCTGATCATTTAAATAAAAATCAGAAAAGAGCCCTCAAGCTGGCCTCTCAAAAATACATCATCACTGACTTTGGGCTGGCTTGGAAGAACCCTGAAGGTATCCTCTTGAAATGTGTAACTGAAGATGAAGCTCCCAAAGTAATTGCTGATTTCCATGGGGGAGATTATGGAGGAAAATTTGTTGGAAGGGTTACAACAATAAAAATTTTGAGACCTGGTTATTGGTGGCCTACTCTCTTCAAAGATGCAACCATGCTGATTATAAAATGTGAAAGCTGTCAGCGTTTCTCTAGAAGAATGAAAGCTTCAGTCTCCCTTCCTTTGTTGCCTATATTAATCGAAGCTCCTTTCAAACAGTGGGGAATGGAATTCATTGGTGATATTTTAGATCCTTCTAGTATTGGCCATAAGTGGATTCTTGTAGCCACTGATTATTTTACAAAGTGGGTAGAGGCAATCCCCACCAAGAAATAAACACACCAAGTTGTTATAGACTTCTTATTGAATAATATCATATGCATATTTGGTGTGCGAGTCAAAATTGTGGCTGATAATTCCATGTGGTTCAGAGCTAAACCTTTGATGGCAATGTGTAAGGACTATGGAACCAATTTAAATTATTCTTCAAACTATAATCCCTAAGGAACTGGACAAGATGAGTCTAGAAATAAGAATATGTTGAAGATCATTAGAAGGCCCTTGGAGTTGAACAAGAAACAATGGGGTAAACAACTAAAATGTGTAGTTTGGGCTGATAGAATCACTGCTAAGATAGCTACTAGTAAGAGCCCATTTGAGTTGGTGTATGGAACTCAAGCTATGTTTCCCTTACATATGTAGTTATCTTCATTTCAGTTTTTTCAACAGCTTGAGGATCAGGAGGTCAGTCCATATGAAGCAAGGATCAATCAGATTATGGAGCTAGATGAAGAGAGAAGAGCATCCCATCAGAGGCATATCAGATTTAGAGAGAAGTTGAAAAGATTGTTTGACAAGGTCACTCCGAGGGACTTCAATATTGGAGATCTGGTTTTTTTGTGTGATAGAAAAAATGAGGATAAGGGAAAACATGGAAAATTTGATGCATTGTAGATGGGACCTTACTCCATTGATATCAAAATTGGTGAGAATACATTTTTTCTCAAAGATTTAGATGGGGAATTACTTTAACTTCCTGTTAATGGTAGGATTTTGAAGCATTTCTTGGATTAATCCCCAAATTTGAGGTATGCAACAACTTGTATAGTGTATAGTGTTTGGCTTTTGCTATGTTTTTGGTGTTTTGTCGGGTTCTTAGCTGGTTTTTGGTGATTTTGGCTCATGACTCCTTTTCCCAATGGATTGTTTGGCACTCGGTCTACTTATTGTTCTTGTGGCGCTCATTGGGAGTGCCCATCCCCAAGTTGGAGCTGATGTTAGTGTCCATTTTGATCTTGCAATGCTTTTACCCTAATTTTCCTTTCACTCTGCATTTCCTAAAACATTTTCTAGAAGTTTGAATGGATGGGATGAAATTGTTTCTTCTATTTCCATGCCTTAGTCGATTTGAAAATCATTTTCCATGCCTCATTTGTGAAGAAACACCCATGCATGCCTTGTTTGTTCCCTAATTTTTCCAAATCTACGGGCTATGCCGTGTTTTTTTTATTTTTTCCAATCGTGAAAGCTTAAAAATTATTGATTTATGCCTATCTACCCTCAAAAACCACTCCCCATGGTCATAAAATGTTTTAAAACTCCTTCCATTTTCCCTTTGATCAATAAATACTTCACCCACGAAGAAAAAATCAATTTTAGAGGTCACTGGCAAACTCTGTGTTTTTTTATGGTCATACGGGTGTCATTTGACCATCAAAATTAAGCTCAAATTTCTCCTCATACGTGGGCACTTCTGGTTGGACAAGGATCGGTGGGTTTCTCTGAAAAACTTAGTCATTTTTGGGCTTTGGGAATAAATCAAAATTCTCCCTGCAACTCCGTGGGAGGACACTTGTCATGTTCCTATATGAAGGCGGAGTGGGAAGCCGACAGGAAACTTAGGAATTTTCTACCTTTTTGGTGAAGGGGAAAAAAGATGAGGAAAATCCCACGGGTCTGAATTGAAGCAGGGGGTGGACATGTGGCGGTGTAAAGGCAAAATGGGGAAGTGCGGACTGCGGAAGGAAAAGGTAACTTTTTCCCTTTTGGTCAAAAAGGCCTACGGTGAAATTTCGAAGCGCGGCCCCGTGGCCAATGTCAGGTGGATGCGTGTCCATTAAAAGGTTAGAGGGAAGTGTGGGCCATGGGAGAAAATGGGGAATTTTTCCCTTTTTAGTGAAAAGAGTTAAGACAAAGAATTAAGCCGCGGGCCCGTGAATGTGCCATAGGGAGACACGTGGCACGCAGAACGGGTCGGCGGCTCGGCAAAAGAGAAGGGGAAAATTTTCCCTTGGCTAAAAAAGGGAGTTAAAATGAGAATGGAGCCCATGGATTTTAATGATACAGAAAGAGACACGTGGCAAGGGAGAAATCAGAGGTGCGGGCCCGTGGAAGGAAAATTGAAAATTTTCCCTTGGCAAAAAAGGGGGTCAAAACATGAAATAAGTCTGCAGAATTTCAGTGATAGAAAGCATGACACGTGTTAAGGAAAAAGGTGGAGATGTGGCCCCATGGAGAAAAAGGTGAAAAATTTCCAATTTTCCAAAAAGGGTCAAAATGCACATAATTGAAGTGTGATCCCAATGGGACCCACCATGTGCCACATGTTATCACAAAAATTCAAGGGTGGAGGGGCGGAGAAAAAAGTCATTTTTTTCATTTGTTCTGAAAATGTCAAAAAGTCAAAAGGTGAGCCCAAATTTCTTTCCAATCATATGTTGACATGTGGAGGGCCCAGATTGAAGGAGAAAGAGTAGATCAAGGGTAACTGTACATCTTTATTTTTGGCTGCCATTTTTTGCTCTAGGAAACTTGGAATTGTAAATTTTGCATCAAATTTCACCAAAGTTTTGGTGATTCCATGTCATTTTGGCCTTCTAGGATCATTGGAATTGGTTTCATAACTCAATTTGTAGATTTGAGGTGTTTTTGAGATAAATTTTACTTAGGCTCGTGTAAAATGTGAAATATCAAATTATAAAGTTGTATAACCAAATTGGAAAAGGATAAGATGAAATGATGATAGGATGAGGGGCCTGCATTCCTTGAGGATGAAAAACGTGCCTCCACAAATGATAATGATACAAATATTTATGATTCAGTCTTTTTAAACACCTGGCAACTCTCATTGCAAATTTGTTAAATGGCATTTTCAATGAATCATGAGGAATTGTTGTAACAAACTTGATCCCTTTGCATATGCTTTTCTTGGAAAAGAAGCCTCCAAGGTGGCAAGAGATATATAATGCATTTTTAAGAAATGCAAATGGTTGGGAAGTTGAAAATCATGAGAAAATTTTGAGAGAAAGCTCATTTTTATGAGAAACCCACCAAAGAACCAGGTTAATTTCTTCTATGTTGGATCTTCATGTATGTGAGTTGGTTACAACTATATAGCCATCACACAGCTCTGAGATTGTTCATGAAACTCTCCCCTGCTGATGAATCTAACAAGCTTTTGAGTTAAATCTATGTTTTTCTGGGCAATATGATGTCTGTTATCATTTTAAATACCTACAAATAGTTTTCATTGTTCTTGTTGCAATCTTGCATTGAAAGTCTTTAGAAATCATACAGAATCTCATCCTTATTGATAGTTTAGTGGCACTTTTAGTATTGTTTGTCAGAAGAGCTTTCATCTCGCATTGAAAATAAACAGTTTAAAATTACTCCACCTTCATTTGTTGATTGGGATTTCTTGTAAGCCTTTGGGGGTACCTTAGGCGTGGTTTGATCAAGGATTTTTGTGTTTAATTGAGTTCTTTACTCCAATATTTTGTGGTGAGTTCTCAAAGATTGTGTGAAGAGTGTAACCTGAGCTTCCATTTATGCATCTTCTGGTTGAAAGAACATCCTGATTATTTGAAGCATTTTATCTGATAGTTGTTCAAGTATTGTAGAGGTTGTCAAAGATTTGATATATCCAAGTTTGTCTTATCAATACCCCACCAAAAAATCATCTAAATAACTAATCCTACCCCGTACCACCCCTGCATTGCATTGTGTGTCATCAAAACAATCTAACCCATTTACAAAAATACACAAAGCAAATTAGGATCATACAATGTCTCTAGTAGCCTCAACCTTTTATCGAAAGAGTTTCCATCATTTAGTAGTGACAACTCTGTTGAGTTTAAATAATGGAAAATTGATCATGTTTTCCCAAGTCCATCTCCATAAAATATTCACAGTATAAGTATATCTCCACCTCCTGCACAAAACAGAGGCTGCAATATAGGTTCTCTTACCTGGTTGAAAAGGCACAACCTAAAATAGAGAGGGTTAGATCAAATCCTTTCAAAGTGCTATCCATCTCTCCACAAATTTGAGTGCTAGTTAGATCACGTCCCCAACTACAAAATGAAATATATCAAGATCTATTTGCCTTCAAGATTCATGCCATATTTATGATGCTTCTCAGACTTAAAAGGAGAACAAATTTTAGTACCAACACTTTCCGGTGCCATTGGTGGGGACATTATTCAGTATTTCAGATCCCTAGTAATGCTTCTTGTGTGATTTATGTGCAATTACAAATCTGAGTATCATCTTTTGGTCAGATTTATAAGATTGGAATGAAGAGTAGAGTTCTAAGTTTTATATTCTTTTAGATCAATCTGATCCATGTGCATACATATTTGAGATATTTGAATGCATACCAAACCCTAGTAATTTCCCTTACAAGTTCTGCATACAAATACATTGTTCAATAATCATTTTATAATCAGATTTGTAAATATTGAGTGAAGATATAATTTCTACCTACAAATTTTACCAGTTTCCAGTAGTTGTTGCACTTCATTTGCATTTGTGGTTGATAAATTTAAAGAGAGAAAGGTATGAGCTATAAATTTTGGCAAGATTTTCAGTGTTGATAGATATTTGACAGAGTATTTTAGTGCATTTTCACAATTAGGGTGAAATTCCATAGTGGTGACTCCATGATGTTCTGATCTTGATAAAGTACCAGTGTCTTAACATTTTTGTCATTTACTTTTGTGTTGCTAATCTCCGCAAAACTAGAAGGAAGAAGATCTCTCTTCCTTAAAGACTCTGCTAAGAAGTTGTTTATAGATTCAAGAAACTCAGAGTTGTAAGGGAGAAGAGTTTGGAAAGTTGTTAAAGGTTAGAAATCAAGAAAAGATATATCCATAAGTGAGAGAGATCAGCCTTTGGTAGAGAATTATCACTCTTCTTCAAGTGATTATGATTCAAGCAATCCTCTTATAAACTTGTTTGCCTCAGCTAGTGAAGGTCCTTTAGCTACACCTGGTAAGTTCCTTCTTCGATTTGCACCTGTGTGTTTCAATCCTAATACAAATTTCCAAGAAAATCAGCATTTAGAGAATATCAGTCTTGTGAATCACATTCTTGAGCATCGAGGATATTGCACTCCTCGTCAGCTTGTTTTACCTCCAAGATCACCTCCACCAAATAATATGGCTCAGCCTAGACCTCCATTTTTCGTTAACACCTTTGGTCCTATAGACTTTAGAGGAATGGATGGTTACCCAAATGTTGTCCCACAATATGTCAGAAATAGATTGCCAAAATTCCAAGGTAATAATGCAATAACTAGTGATCAACATCTAATTTTTTTTGTTAACATGATGGAATATTTCGAGATAGAGCTCGAAGATGTGTATATTAAGTTATTCATTCATACATTAGAAGAGGATGCTAGGGATTGGTACATGGCCCTACCTGATAATTATATTAATTCATGGACTGAAATGAAGAATGCATTTAGATTGCTATATGGTGACAAGATTGATCCTAGATTTCTCTTGTCTAAATTTTAGAATATCAAGAAGAACCCCAATGAATACGTCCATGACTTTAACACAAGGTTCAACAAAAATTTGAGAAGGCTGCCTGTTAATTTGAGGCCTTGTGATGAGTCTTGTTTAATCAAATATGTAGATGCATTTGGTAAGAAGGCAGCCTATTACTTAAGAGACAAGAACCCTACCAATCTGAGACAAGCTTTCACCATGGCACTTCAAATTGAAAACAATATCAAGGTTATTGGGAAAACTCTCAAGAGAGATGGTGTAAAATTGATAAACCCTGAAAAACCTCAAGCTAGCAAGGGTGGTGATTTAGAAGAGGTTGTGAAAACTTTGGTAGGGGCTATACAAGAAATCTCATATAAGTTGGCAAGAGTTGAGAAGGGAATTGGGTAGACTTCACAAGGTCATCCAAGAGCAAAACACCATGACAAATTTGTCAATAATCCTAGAGGTGATCAAAGGGTAGATGATAGAGGAAATGTACCCATGGGGTCTACAAATAGACATCCTCAAGCACGTAAAGGGAGATTGTATCCTGATCCCTTAACTGCTAGGCTTGATGCTGTTGAATAAGTTGTTGATATTGAATGGTGTGATAGGTTTTTTCTACCCCATCCTCCATGTGAAGTGGACCAAAAATAAGGTGAAGCTAATAATTATGATAGTACTGATGATGATATTTGCATGGTGGGCTGTTCTTCAAGCTCATAAGGAGGAACAACATCTACTTAAGTAATAAGTGCTAGGACTACTGCAAATTTTTGGGTTTGTATCAGATGGGTACAAGTCTTTCTTCCCCCTCATAATCTTGAAGTTGATGTAGTGAAAGATTTTGAAATTCCTAACAGTGACTTTGAATACTTAAGAGCTTTGATGATTAAGAAGTATGATGGTGGTATTCCTTCAAAGGAAGATAGAAAATTTTTGATGAATGTTGTTGTAGCTCAAGAGAAATATTAAAACACTAGAAGAAAATTTGTTAAAGGAGTTGGGCCTCAAGCCAAACCTAAAACACCCTTGCTCAAAAGCATTCCCAAAGAAGTTCCTAGGAGAGAAACACTTGCCAAAAGCTCTGTTGTCCCAAGCAAAAATTGCAGTCCTCCTCATGCCTAAGCTGCCAAGAATCCCTTCCCATCAAATGAATCTTCTTTTGTCCCTTCCAATGCTACTTTTCCAAAGAGCGTTCCCTATGACATAGCCCAAGTATTAAGCCAAATCATAGTGAGTGTTCCAATCATTGAGTTGCGTAGGATTCCTGAGCATAAGAAGAGAACATTTGAGTATTTGGGGTTAAAAGAGGAGAAGACTACTCCAGGAAGAAATATAAATGTTTTTGAGACTCCTCAAATCATTTCTGACCTTGAAACACCACCAGCAGTAGAAGATATTGTAGAGACACCTGAGGTATATTTGGGAACATCCTTGGTTGATTCCCAATTGAATGTTGATCCATTATTCACAACTTTGATCATAAAGGATAGGCTACTTCACAATTGTATATTTGATTCCAGTGCATCATGTAATGTCATGCCTCTTGAAGTCATTGAATGAGTTGGATATCAAAGTGACATCAGCCTATTGAAAATGTACTGCCATAGACTCAAGAGAAGTTCCAGTTGTTAGTTATGTACAGGGTTTGGTAGTGCAACTTGCATCTTATCCCGGGAGGAATTTAAAATTGGATGTTGTAATTGTTGATTGCCTTGCCAAATGGGGTATGTTATTGTCGAGAAAGTGGGCTGCAAGTGTTGGAGGGATTTTCCAAATGGATATGTCTTTTTCCACCATTCCCATTGAGGGAATCCTTGTCAAGCTCTATGGAGAAAAGAAAATGTTGCATATAATTGAGGACCCAAATAATGATTCTTATGAAGTATTATTTGTTGATGTTGATGCTGATAATTTTATTAGTTTTGCTGATGGAAAAGAACACAAGATGGATCAATCAAAGTGCCTTGAATAGGTATTATCTCCTTGGACCTTGCTATTTGATGGAGCTTGCTCCAAATTTGGAAATGATGCTAGTGTAATTCTGATTTCTCCTAGCTTGAAAGAATTTTTTTTCCCTTCAAGCTTAATTTTGAATGTACTAATAATATTTATGAGTATGAAGCATTGTTGTTGGGCCTGAGAATTTCATGGAAGTATGGTGTCAAGGACATCATTGCAAAGGGATATTTAGAGCTAGTTTTCAAACAAATAAGAAAAATGTATGCTATAGAAAATCAACGGATGAAGCGGTATAAACATGTAGTTTGGGATCTAATTGAGGTGTTTGATTCCTTCAATATTGGGCACCATGATAGAAGTTTGAATGCTTGTTGCTGACAAGTTGGCAGTGATGGGGTCAATATTTGGAGATTGCACCATTTCACCTTATTGTGAGTACAATGTTGACAGTGATAACTAGGTGAGTTGTCCCTGACAACATCAAACATTGGCAAGTGTTTGATGATGATGCTCAAGTGCAAAGGTTCTTACAAAATCAAGGTAATTTTGGAGATCAACATATTGATTTAGAACCAATGGTGCGTATGACTAAGGTAAGAGAGACTTTTTTTGGAAAATATTTTATCCAATTGAAAACTAACACCATTCCTAGAGGTCTTGTTGCTCTCGAGTCAAATTTTAGCAATGCTGATTACATCATCAATGGAAACATGTCTACCTCAAGGGACATGGAAGAGCATGACTTGGGAACAAAGGAAAAACCAAGAATTTTTTTTTTAGGCAGTAATTTAAACAAAGAAGAAAAACATTCCTACCTCCAATTGTCAAAACAATATCAAGACTGCCTTACCTGGTCATATTGAGAACTGAAAGCATATAGAGAAGACATGTTTCAGCATGAGATCCCCCATGAAACAATGGCCAAACCATTTAGATAGAAGAAAAGGCCAATTAATCCACTCCTCTCCATGAAGATGAAAGATGAATTGAAGAAACTGAAGGAGGGAGGGATCATTCAGCCCGCAAGGTATTAATCTTGGGTTGCAAACCTTGTGCTAGTTAGAAAGAAATGGAGATATCAGACTTTGTGTAGAATTCAGAAATTTGAATAGAACTTCATTGAAAGACAATTATCCTTTACCAAACATGGAGAACATGCTACAGTTAGTGACTAGATCTGAATTGTTGTCCACCTTGGATGGTTTCTCTATCTACAATCAGATTGTTGTAAAGGAGTTAGAAAGATTTTAAAATACCTTTAACACTCCTTGGGGAACATATGTTTATGTGAGAATGCCTTTTTGTCTCATGAGGGCTGGAGCTACCTTCCAAAGAGAAATGGATGTTCCTTTTCCTAGTTATATAAATGACTTCAGTGCAGTTTATCAGGAGGATGTGAATGTATTTTCAAAGAGTAGAAAAGATCGCTTGAAGCATTTGGAAAGAATGTTGATCAAATGTAGAGAATTTGGAATCTCTCTCAATCCAAAGAAGTGTCACTTTGGGGTGTAAAAGTTCAAGCTACTTGGTCATATTGTTTCAAAGGCTAGTGTCATGATTGATCCTGAGAGAATAGAAGCAATCCGCAGGGTGCCGATTCCAAGAACAAAGAATGGCATCCAATCTTTCTTTGAGAAAATCAATTTCATTAGAAGGTTTGTGTCCAATTTTGCTGAGTTGACTATTCCTATCACATGCATGTTAAAAAAAGATCAAGTCATTAAATGGGAGGAGGCTACTATTTAGGATTTTAAAGGGATCAAGGAAGCACTTAAACATGCACCTGTCTTAGCAACTCTGAATTACAAGAAGCCTTTCCAAATATTCTCCTTTGCCTCTGAAAATACTATTGCATGTGTTTTTCTCCAAAAGGATGAAGATGGGGCTAAGAGGCCTATTTCCTTCTTTAGCAAGGCTTTACAACCTGCTGAGTTAAAGTACACAATCATGGAAAAAAAGCATTTTCCTTGGTGAAAGAAACAAAGGTTTTCAAGCCTTATATTTTAAGTTCAAAAGTTGTTTCTTATGTTCCCCACACCATGGTAAAAGACATCTTATCAGAGATGGAGATATCAAGTAAAATATGTAGATGGGTGAACAAACTGCAAGAGTATGATATGGACATCCAAACCACAAAGTTGGTAAGAGGTTTGGGTCTTGATAAGCTCATGGATGAGAGCAACTTGCAGAATGTGGAAGTGAATGAGGTAGAGGAAGAAAGGGCAGATGTTTTTGGGAAATTGGTAAGTTCTGAGTGGTACAAAGACATAATAATTTACCCCAGACACCTTTTCTATCCTGATCATTTAAATAAAAATCAGAAAAGAGAGCTCTCAAGCTGGCCTCTAAAAAATACATCATCACTAAATTTGGAGTGGCGTGGAAGAACCTTGAAGGTATCCTCTTGAAATGTGTAACTGAAGATGAAGCTCCCAAAGTAATTGTTGATTTCCATGGGGGATTTTGTGGAGGAAAATTTGCTGGAAGGGTTATAACACACAAAGTTTTGAGAGCTGGTTATTGGTGGCCTACTCTCTTTAAATATACAACCATGTTGATTAGAAAATGTGAAATCTATCAGCATTTCTCTAGAAGAATGAATACTTCAGTCTCCCTTCCTTTGTAGCTTGTATCAATCGAAGCTCCGTTCAAATAGTGGGGAATGGAATTCATTGGTGAGATTTTAAATCCTTCTAGTGTTGGCCATAAGTGGATTCTTGTAGCCACTGATTATTTTACAAAGTGGGTAGAGGCAATCCCCACCAAGAAATCAACACACCAAGTTCTTATGGACTTTTTGTTGAATAATATCATATGTAGATTTGGTGTGCCAGACAAAATTATGGCTGACAATGCCATGTGTTTTAGAGCTAAAACTTTGATGGAAATTGGCAAGGAGTATGAAACCAATTTAACTTATTCTTCAAACTATAATCCCCAAGGAAATGGACAAGTTGAGTCTAGTAATAAGAATTTGTTGAAGATCATTAGAAGGACCTTGGAGTTGAACAAGAAAAAATGGGGTAAACAACTAAATTTTGCAGTTTGGGCTAATAGAATCACTACCAAGAGAGCTACTAGTAAGAGCCCATTTGAGTTGGTGTATGGAACTCAAGCTCTGCTGCCCTTACATCTACAGTTATCTTCATTTTAGTTTTTTCAATAGCTTGAGGATCAGGAGGTCAGTTCATATGAAGCAAGGATCAATCAGATTACGGAGTTAGATGAAGAGAGAAGAGCATCCCATCAGAGGCATATCATATCTAGAGAGAAGTTGAAAAGATTTTCTGATAAGAAGGTCACTCCTAGGGCCTTCAATATTGGAGATCTAGTTTTGTTGAGGGATAGAAGAAATGAGGATAAGGGAAATATGGAAAATTTGATGCATTGTAGATGGGCCCTTACTCCATTGATATCAGAATTGGTGGGAATACCTTTTTTCTCAAAGATTTAGATGGGGAATTTCTTGAACTTCCTGTTAATGGCAGGAATTTGAAGAATTTATTGGATTAATCCCCAAATTTGAGTTATGCAACAACTTGTACAATGTATAGTGTTTGGATTTTTCTCTACTTTTTGTGTTTTGTCGGTTTATGGTTTGCCTTGCTGTGTGGCAGCCATTTTTGTCAGGTTCTCAGCTGGTTTTTTGGTGATTTTGGCTTATGACTCCTTTGCCCAATGGATTGTTTGGCACTTGGTCTACTTATTGTTCTTGTGGCACTCACTGGGAGTGCCCATCACTTAGCTGGAGCCAATGTTAGTGTCCATTTTGATCTTGCAATGCTTTTTCTCTAATTTTCCTTTCACTATGCATTTCTTGAAATGTTTTCTAGAAGTTTGAATGGATGGGATGAAGTTGTTTATTCTATTTCCATTCCTCATTTGTGAAGAAACACCCATGCATGCCTTGTTTGTGCCCTAATTTTTCCAAATATGCGGGCTATGCCATGTTTTTTTCTATTTTTTTCCAATCATGAAAGCTTTAAAAACTCCTAAAAAACCCCTCCCCATGATTTTCCCTTTGATTAAAAAATTATTCACCCATGAAGAAAAAATAAATTTTAGAGGTCATTGGCAAACTCTACGTTTTTTTATGGTCATACGGGTTTCATTTGACCGTCAAAATTAAGCTCAAAATTCTCCTCATACGTCACCACTTCTGGTTGGACAAGGATCGGTGGGTTTCTCTGAAAAACTTAGTCATTTTTGGGCTTTGGGGAAAAAATTCGAAATTCCCCTCGTAACTCCGTGGGAGCACACGTGTCATGTTCCTATGTGATGGCGGAGTGGGAAGCCGACGGGGAACTTAGGCATTTTTTACCTTTTTGGCGGAGGGGAAAAAGGATGAGGAAAATCCTGTAAATCCGAATTGAAGCAGGCGGTGGACATGTGGCAGAGAGGAGGCAAAGCGGGGAAGTGTGAGCCACAAAAGGAAAAGGGAACTTTTTCCCTTTTGGTCAAAAAGGCCTAAGGTGAAATTTCAAAGTGCGGCCCTGTGGTTAATATCAGGTGGGTGCGTGTCCATAAACAGGTCAGAGGGAAGTGCGGGCCATGGGAGAAAATGGGGAATTTTTCCCTTTTTGGCAAAAAGAGTTAAGACAAAGAATTAAGTTGTGGGCCTGTGAATGAGCCATAAGGAAACATGTGGCATGCAGAATGGGTCAGCGGCCTGGTAGAAGAAAAGGGGAAAATTTTCCCTTGGATAAAAAAGGGAGTTAAAATGAGAATTGAGCCCACGGATTTTAGTGATAGAGAAAGCGACACGTGGCAAGGGAGAAATCAAAGGCACAGGCCCGAAAAGGAAAATTGAAAATTTTCCCTTAGCGAAAAAGGGGGTCAAAACATGAAATAAGCCCATGGAATTTCAGCGATAGAAAGCATGACACATATCAAGGACAAAGGTGGAGATGCGGGCCCAGAGGGAAAAAGGTGAAAATTTTCCAATTTTCGTGATCCCAATGGGACCCACCATGTGCCACGTGTTATCACCAAAATTCAAGGGTGGAGGGGCAGAGAAAAAAGATTTTTTTTTTTCATTTTTCTGAAAATGCCAAAAAGTCAAAAGGTGAGCCCGAATTTATTTCCAATCATATGTTGACATGTGGACGACCCAGATTGAAGGAGAAAGAGTAGATCAAGGGTAACTGTACATCTTCATTTTTGGCCGCCATTTTTATTCCAGGAAACTTGTAATTACAAATTATGCATCAAATTTCACCAAATTTTTGGTGATTCCATGTCATTTTGGCCTTCTAGGATCATTGGAATTGGTTTCATAACTCAATTTGCAGATTTGAAGTGTTTTTGAGATAAATTTTACTCAGACCCGTGTAAAACATGAAATATCAAATTATAAAGTTGCAAAACCAAATTGGAAAAGGATAAGATGAAATGATGAGAGGATGAGGGGCCTACATGCCTTGAGGATGAAAAACGTGACTCCATAAATGATAATGATCCAAATATTTGTAATGATTCAGTCTTTTTAAACACCTGGCGACTCTTGTTGCAAATTTGTTAAATGTCATTTTCAGTGAATCGTGAGGAATTTTTGTAACAAACTTGATCCCTTTGCATATGCTTTGCTTGGAAAAGAAGGCTCTAAGGTGGCAAGAGATATATAATGCATTTTTGAGAAATGCAAATGGTTAAGAAGTTGAAAACCATGAGCAAATTCTGAGAGAGCTCATTTTTCTTAGAAACCCACCAAAGAACCAGGTTAATTTCTTCTATGTTGGATCTTCATGTATGTGAGTTGGTTACAAGTGTATAGCCATCACATAACTCTAAGATTGTTCATGAAACTCTCCCCTGCTGATGAATATAACAAGCTTTTGAGTTAAATCTATGTTTTTCTAAGCAATATGATATCTGTTATCATTTTAAATACCTACAAATAGTTTTCATTTTAAATAACTGCAAATAGTTTTCATTGTTCTTGTTGCAATCTTGCATTGAAAGTCTTTAGAAATCACACAAAATCTCATCCTTATTGATAGTTTAGTGGCACTTGCAGTTTTTTTTGTCAGAAGAGATTTCATATGGCTTTGAAAATAAGTAGTTTAAAATCACTCCACCTTCATTTGTTGATTGGGATTGCTTGTAAGCCTTTGGGGGTACCTTAGGCGTGGTTTGATCAAGGAATTTTGTGTTTAATTGAGTTCTTTACTCCAAGATTTTGTGGTGAGTTCTCAAAGATTGTGTGAAGAGTGTAACCTAGGCTTCCATTTATGCATCTTTTGGTTGAAAGAACATCTTGATTATTTGAAGCATTTTATCTGATAGTTGTTCAAGTATTGTAGAGGTTGTCAAAGATTTGATATATCCAAGTTTTTCTTATCAATACCCCACCAAAAAATCATCTAAATAACTAATCCTACCCATACTACCCCTACATTGCATTATGTGTCAACAAAAGAATCTAACCCATCTAAAAAAATGCACAAAGAAAATCATGATCATACAATGTCTCCAGTAGCCTTAGCCTTGTCTTGAAATCATTTCCATCATTTAGTAGTGATAGCTCTGTTGAGTTTGAATAATGGAAAATTTATCATGTTTTCCCATGGCCATATCCATACAATATGCACAGTATAAGGATATTTCCACGTCCTTCACAAAACAAAGGCTGCAATATAGGTTCTCTTACCTTGGTTGAAAAGGCACAACCTAAAATAGTGAGGGTTAAATCAATTCCTTTCAAAGTGCTATCCATCTCTACACAAATCTGAGTTCAAATTAGATCACGTCCCTAGCTATAAAATGACATATATCAATATCTATCTACCTTCAAGCTTCATACCATATTTCTGATGTTGCTCAAATTGAAAAGGAGAACAAATTTAGGTACCAACAGGATCAAATACACTTCTAGGAAACCATTTTTCCACTTTTAATTACACTTATTTTACGTTTCCTAATTGGGTTAACATTTCAAAGTTGGTTCAAAATGAACTCTATCATTTTCAAGGAACTCTTACAAGTATTTTTCCATAAAACTTACTTTTTTGGAGTTTTTGCAGTGTGTATGCTCTTCCTTTGCACCTTTTGGTGATCTTAGGAATAAAAAACAACATGCAAGCTCTCTTTTTTTGATATCATGACCGGTTGTGGAAAATTACTAACTCTTCACATATAGGGCCTAAACACTTGTCAAAGAAAGGAGGAATCAAAACAAAAAATGAAGCCACTAACACATGTTTTCATATAGGTTTCCAAACAGTGTGCTACTTAAAACCACATTAAAATTAACCAAGATAAAAAAACACACCACTTCACTTCACACTATATTGTAGGTTTCAGAAAAGGGTACTTCCTTATTCACTCAACTAGAACATAACCTCTTTGGCATAACACCTTAAGCTACAACAATGGGGGTGGTTCTAAGAACCCTAAAGTAATCCACTACTGAGTAACCTCGTGGATGAAACAGGAAGAACTTTGCTTACCCACTTGACTAGTATGTAATATGAGTTAGAGTTAAAGATTGTCCATATCGTGGTTATAGTGACGGTACAACTAAATGCACTAGTTCCTCATTGTATCGGAAGGGGGTTTAATAAAGTTGAGATACTCCCAAATCAATCATTGTGACTCTTTGGGAAAATCATGCTCACATTAGACAATCTTTTGAAACCTAGTTGAGAGAACCTATTAAGGAGGCCATTCTATCTTGGAGCCCACTTTAATATTCTGTTGTCACATCAAGCCATCATGAAGTGACAAATTACTTGGACTGTGAAACTTGTTTCTCGAACAAGGAAAAGAGCCCACATAAGTTTGAGCTAAGTTCTTTTCATCACAAAATTAAATGAGGTCTCACTTAGCTCATTTTCATTCTCACCTTTGGACGAGGTGAAACTCTACCCAAGTGGTGCTTAGTTTATTTCATCTTTTAATTTATACCTTTGCATTCTCACCAGAAATTTTTGGGGTGAGAAGGAAGTGTACCTCAAATGTCTTATCAAAGATGGTATTTGCCAATTTTTTGTGCGCTTATTCCCATCCATGTTTGTGGTTGGGTTGTTAAATGTCTAAAGTACACAAGTACGTTTTCATATCTTTGATAATCCTTCGATCGAGATTTCAAGATCGTCTTCATAGTTAATATTGGGTCATCATGTGATCTCCCTTTGACATGTTACCTTGTTTACATTGTCTCAACACAATTAATATACTTATGTCACATTTATTGTAAACACGATCTAAGTGTCCACATTGTGGTGTTACGCTGCCCACATTTTATCACATCCTTAGTATACTTTTACTTAGTTTGATTTAAAAATTGTCCCAAATCTTGAAAGGCATCGCTTACTTTGTTTGAGTCATTTTGATACCACTTTGGCACTAATATCTTACTTCTTCATGAAGCTTGATTAATGTGTCCAATTGGTGTGGTTACGTGGCTTACATTTTTAATCCTCGACCTTTAACATTAAGGCATTATTGGTTGTTGAACTTTTCGTGGTATCCTTTGATTGGGAGTCACTTCTACCCTTTGTTAATATTTACACCTTGTTCATTTCGAGCTTGACGTAAATATTGATATTGTGTTGATCATATTTTCATCAAACTATCATTTTGCACACACATGTTTAGGGAATATTTCCTTATTGATTGGCTTTGTGTTTCACACTTGCATGATTATTCCTTTTGATTATTCATCTAGAAAACTTATTTTCTAGGACAATCCATTTTGATCTTATCAAACTTGTGTCATGAAAATTTCTATTTTCCTTAGACCTTCAAAAAATCATGCATGCATCTCCATACTTACGAAACATCTAGTTGTTTTCTATTATTCTACTCTAATTGAAATGGAACTTCCTTCCCTTTGAATGTTTTCCATCACACTATCTAAGTCTAGGCATTTATACCTAAAAGACACTAATAATGACTGACTATCGCATGGTTTCTCACGCTTACAACAATATAGAACCTAGGTTTAGGTATTCACATCA
Organism: Taxus chinensis; assembly: GCA_019776745.2. Classification (NCBI taxonomy): domain Eukaryota; kingdom Viridiplantae; phylum Streptophyta; class Pinopsida; order Cupressales; family Taxaceae; genus Taxus; species Taxus chinensis. The sequence continues at coordinate 817,052,018 of CM034149.1, forward strand.
AAATATTCCCATTATGACTAAGCCTCATTTGGTTATTCATGCTAGACGGACAATTAGGGTACCCTATTCCCCACCTTCAGCTCATAGTCAGTGGTATGGTTTAGATGCTTCTCATCCAAGTTATTATTCGGGTTCCCCCCCACTCTTCTGCTGAAGATTTAGATCCTAACTATAATTCAGATACCGCTAGATCAAATCTCGAATCGCGGTCCTACCTTCCTTCACAAGACCTTTATTCCAAATAACCTCAAAGATGTCTTCCTCCTTTGAAGACTCATGTGACTCCAAGTTTCATCGATTGAACATCTGATTTGGTTTTTGAGTCATGGTCCTCCCTTCCTTCGCAGGACCACCTTTATCAGTCACCTCAACAACCCCTTCCTCTGTCAAAGTGTTCCACATCTTATATTCCCTCTAGCCAATCATCTAATTTAAATCCTAAGTTGCAACTTAACGGATGGCTATGTGATCCTATTTTATCTTAAAAATTAATTCATCTTTTAGAAAAATGATCTATGACCAGATCTAAATCATCCATTCATGATTCGCTTGCCTCCAATCCTACTTCCTCTCTTGAGTCACCTTCTTTTGTCAATCAATCTCCCCCTCTTATCAGACATGTTTCTTCTATTCAACCTCATATGGTCAAAGAAAAACAACCTCTACTAATTGATTTCTCTCAGAATGAAGAAATAATTAGAGTACATGAAGATATCCCTCTAGAGGATTACAAACAAGGATTCTTTCTAGAACTCATACACTCACTTATGGGGAGGAAGAATTTGATTCCTTTTATTAGAATGTAAAGGAAAATCCTAAGGTCATGGAACCTAACTCTTCTTCTGGCATTCCATCTTCACCTTCCTTTGATCATGATGAGATGTTGGGGTCTAGCATTGATCCATGGCTTATCTTCTCATTACCCAATCATTCCTTATCTATCATCATTCCTCAATCAAAATCTCACCTTGCGTCACCACTCAATATCCCATTGTCTTCTTCTATCCTGGAGCCACTGATACGTAACCCTCCTTTTTTCTACTTTTGGGTCACCTCCTGGTAGCCCATTACCTTATATTCTTGGGCCATGTCCTAGTAGCCCTTCATCCTCTTCTGTCTATGGGACACCTCTTGGTAGTACCTCATAATCCATACTTGGGACACACCCTAGCATCCGTTCATCATATTATTCTATTCTTGGGTCATTTCCTCATAGCCCAACTTCTTCCATCTTAGGGCCATATTCTAGCAGCCCTTTGTCATCTTTTATCAGTGGCTCACCTGCTGGTAGTGAATCCTCTTCAATTATTAGACCATATCCTTTTCATCCATCACATCTTTCTTCTATCAATGGTTCTGGAAATCCCATTGTCATTTCTCACATCAGTTCTAAACGTCCAGATTCACTTTCTTCTCATTCTAGAGATTAGACAAGTCATGCATCAGCTTATAAGAAACCAAAATAGTTTCTTAATCAAGCTCAGGTCAAAACTTCCAAGAGCTCAAAATCCCCCAACAACTCGAACAATCTCAAAATTATAAATCAAGCATGATTCAAGAATGCACATCAACAAAACCTTCAAGTATGACACAAAATGTAGAAACCTATGGATAGGGAACTCAAGATCCCACATGAACAATAAATTTTTCAAGATAAATCGTAGTCATTTGTTGAGTACGATCTCACCATGATCGTCAAGACTGGAGAAAATATTATGCTTGATAAACAAACATGCCTAGTCTCCCTTATCAAGGAAGTTATAGAAATCATTGTTGGATCTTACCACATAGAGTGAATTTGTTTGTCCCACCTTTCCAAAAACTATCAAAAATCTAAAAATAAAAAATAATTTAAAAATGCAAAAAGAATGAGAAAAAAATATATCAAAGGTACAAAGATCAAACATTGCAATCAGGTATTGCGTACACAAGGACATTCTTTCTTCCATTCCTTGATATTAATTCTACAAGTCTTCCCACCATTTTCATCCCTTCGGTGATATTTTGGTTAGCCTATTTGCATGCATTTTGTGTCATTTATCTTTATGGTATCTGTTTGACCTTGGTATTTCATCACCTTGGTAAATTAAAGAATTACTAACCTCTTAAAGATCCTATCACAATAAACATCTAATAAACTTGTTACGAAGAAATTTTGGGGTAATATTGACACTAGCCAATATTGTCATCACAATCACTTCCACATCCTTTCATCAAGCCATCAGTGGTTCTTAATCTCTTGTCAAATGAGAGAGCTGAAATAATTTTTTAGAAAGAAAAAGAATCAAAATCAATCAATCGAAAGCTAAAGGCTATAAACAAAAAGTAAATTGATATATTACTCTCTCTTGGGGTATTTCTAATAATATCTATTAGGGCTATGGACACCTAATTGGCAGTAGAGAAATGTTACAATTAGAATCAAATACACCTCTGTCGGGGCTCTGGACTCCTGAATGGCAACAGAGCAATGTACGGCTATCCTTCCACCCTTCATTTAAAAAATTTCCTTTCAAAATAAATCATTACTACACATTGGCTAGGGTGTATTCAATTGTTGTCTATTAAATCCTCCCTTCAAGAGGTAATTCATTTCCACATGTAAACACTAGATATCTATGAGTAAGCTAGATTAGGATGCTACCGAGTGTCTTTTTTTAGACCTTATTCAGACTCTTACTTTATTCCTTATCTCGTCTCACGATTTTTGCCTTTGTCTAATCACTTCTTCATCGCAACAGTTCTAAGCCAAATACATATCATTCACATCATTCTTCTACTTCATTCAGAACATTCATGTGTACGGTATTTCCTATTTTCCATGTTTTCAGACACCTTTTTCACCTTTTACAAAATCCAATCTTCTCCTTCCTTTCTATCATGTGCTTTTAGGCCAACTTACATTGGGGGAATCATTACTTCTTCTTAGCACTTCATTGGTTTATGTTCATCATCACGTTGAACCTATCCATAATGGCCTTGTGTCCCAGTTCTACCCATGAAGAGTTTTCCTTTGAATACTCCCACCTAATTGCTGGGGCATTTTTTCATCTTCACCTTTCTCATACGTGTGTGGCCTTCTACCCTTGTATATCCCATCTATCACTAGGGGCATCCACACTTTTTTTTCTTCCTGTACGTAGCTTAAAAAAACTTTCAAAATCATAAAAAAAATTCAAATATGTTTTAGTAAACATCAAAAATAATATAAATCATCCTATAAAATGTCACTCTTTGGTTCTCACATGTTCATGTGTACAACTTGTGGATCATCTTGACCTACCTCCATCAAAAAAATCTAGGCTACTTACTTCGTGTATTCTATGGGACATAACAATTTTCCTGGTACTATTTTGTAGTGCACATTGCTTTATCATCAGACCCAACTATCCTCCGTTATTCCCCTTTCATGTATCCTTGCTTATAGAACCTTCATTAACCCATGTCATTAATTTGAATAGATTGGAACTGAATCTCGATAACAAAAACATTACATTATGTTTTTCTATTAGGTAAGCTTATTTACTTTCTCATATTGCATTACATTGTGTTTGTTGCATGGAGTTAGGAATCTTTTACTTTCTCGTATTGCATTGCATTTTTTATGTTCCATGGAGTTGGTGTTTTTAGCAATGGACATTTGTTCGTATATGGCTTTTTATGTTATATTATACTTTTGTTCATTCTTTTTAATAAGGACCAATGATGAATATCCATAACAATATGATGAAAAATAAAGTTGTTTAAAAGGTAATGGATCGATGCTAGTTCATTCCCCCTTCCTCATACTCCTTTTCTTCTATATCCCCTTTCTTCTTCTTCACACTATTCTTTCTTTTGTTCTCTTTATGTCATCTTTTTTATCGTCAATCGATTTCTTCCATCACCCCATCAAAAATCGAGGGGAAATCCTTCATTCCACTCATTTTTATTCTATCCCTTCAAAATTTTCTCTTTGTTTATGCTTGTCTACTTTCTTTGAAGTGATGTCACTTACACCACCTCAAAGAGGGGAAAATATAGACACCTAAAATATGCTTACACTTATAATTTCCTCCAATTCAACCAATTAACAACACTCCGTTAACTCCCTATTATTTTCTACATTCTTAGGTGCCCATTTACATCACCTTCTTGGTATTATTCCTTCTACAATCAGCTTATTGGGCTAATATCTCTCTTATTAGCTAAACATTCCTTCTTTTAACCATTCAGAACCTCCCTAGTTCTCTCTGAACCACTTCTGTAGGTTTTACAGGCTATCTATCAATCATAATTGATTAACCAAACCCCTCCCAACTCTCAATGAGTCTATAATCATTTGTTAATCAAGTTTAACTAGCCTAAACCCTAGTTAAGTAGACTAAGCCAAACTTAACTAAGCATAAAGCATGTTTATCCTAATCTAATTTAAAAGTGATTTTTGAGCTTTATTCCCACATGCACCCAAATTCCAAATTATTCCAAAACAAAAACTATAAATACAATGCTAGGCCTACCCATTCAAACTTACAACTTTACATAACACAAATCCAAAACAAGCCTAAGAAATATTTGAGATCTCATTTGTATTAGCTTTAAGATAATTAGACATTTGATCTTAAGCCTACCTCCTCCATTGCCTTGAGCTAACAACTCCATTTGCATCCATAATCCAAGTTTTATGTAAATAGAGAGAACCATAAGGCCTAGAAGCCAATAATGGTGAGACTCCATTCTTGAAAGATTGAGTTTCATATCAAACATCACATTTGATTGCTAGGATCTTCATAGGTTCAATGTTTTATAGCTTTCAAAAGAGTAGAGAGTAGTATATATGCTAGGTTTTGATGTTTTTGTCAAAGTTATGATGCATGTATAGGATTAACTCTTGTTTAGCTCTTATCTCATCGTGCATGGTTGAGTCAGTTAAGCTTTGAGGTTATTTAACCTCATTCCATAGCTTTCAAAATTTTCCATTGCATACACCTCTCTAAATTTAATCAACATAACACTTCACCAAAAATATCAAATATCCAACCCATTATACAGGTAAAAATGTGATTTTTATAGACTGTTGGGAAAGAAGATGTCAAATACAAGTGTCAAACAAGAAATGACAACTCAACCAAAAGAGAAGCGTTCAAAATTATAAATTTAGTAAATGAGGAAGAGGAATTAAAGACTTATTCAACAAGCCCAAAATTATCTGATTTGACTGAGAAACATGAGAGAAAATAAATCTTGAAATCAAAACATGTGTTGTAAAACATGTGGCAATAAGACCACCACTATAGACAGAGGGGAGGTTGCACCACCACCACAATAGTTTTGCAACCACCGCTTTGTTAATAGGGTAACTTTCGTAACCACCACGTCAGTTTCATAACCATCATAGTTAAATGAGCACAAAAGGGCTGAAAAGAGGTTCGTAGACAAAAATGAACTTCTTATCATGGAAAAGAGGTTTAACTGAGTCACATGGGGAATGGAAAGGAGAGGAAAAAAATTGGATTTCAAGTTTACCTTGGAATATTTTTTATCATCATAAGAGACATCTTTTTTTTCATGTTACACCATGTAATTTTTGGGTGCATACAGTGTTGTGGGGTGACAAAGATCTTTATTACTACATGACTAAACATCAATTTAAAGATATATTTACAAAGACATTGTGTGTCATGGAGTTTTGAAAGTTTTGTGGAATGCTTTTACTTTTATAGTTTCCATTGAGGGGGAGTGTGCATGAAAATTCCACCTCCTAACATCTGTTCATGTGTTTTCTTCTTCACCTCTATACTTTTGTTCCAATTTAAAGCATTCTAAAAGATTTTTGTATGATCTTTGTAAACTTATCACTCTAAGTTTACTATGTGGTCTGGTAATGTAGCACCCTGTTGTAAAGGAGGCCCTTACTTTATAAAAGGATCCTAGAGATGTTGGTATAGATTTTCCGTGAGAAATAGTGAGATCTAGTTTCACAAATCATGTTTAGCGTAAATCATCACTTATGATTTATAAATTCTAAATCCTCTTTTACCAACAGGTAATTTTAGCATGATGAAGGTTTATAAATAATTTGAATGTGATATGATATCTTAAACCCTCACTATAGTTTAAGGATTGTAAATCATGTTGTATAAACAGGTAATGTTGGCATATAACCCCCGCTTAATATTATGGGGGAGTGTTAGAACGTTAATATTAAGTAGGTTCTAGCCCCTCTCAAGTGTTCTTGAGTTATAAAGCTTAGTTTATAATTAAATTAATAAAAATATATAATATTTTTATTTATATAATATAAAATTTAGGTGATAAAGTTTGTAACATCTTTGAAAAACTGTTATCTTTCATATTTTGCATTGTAAGCGTTGACATGTGATTTTTCTGGATAAGGAGTGTTCCTTTGATTTTTGGAAATCATGTTTGTCATGGATGAGTCATTTCTGCTCTTAGATTCATTGGGCTAAAATGATATTGCTTGCAAACAATCCTTTTTTTCTTCTGATAGATAAGTTGTAATCTACAAATGAAGTTTGAAAACCTATCTCTTTTTATTAACAAATCCTTGGATCAATTCCATTGATCCAAGGTATGTTATAAATCTTCTTACCTGATCTGAATGGTAAACTAACATTCAAAGGTTGGAGGACATAATGGACTAAACTCTTGTATGTTTACAAATTCTTTTATTTTCTTGTAAGATCGTGCATGCATTCCATTGTATGTTATGTGCTCGGATCTTCTTGATTGATCTCTTCAAGATGCTAATGTCATCAAGTTATATGAGGCTTGCTTCAGGACTATAAAAAAAATAAAAACTAAGTCCCAGGCCTATGAGATCTATCCTAACGGGATTCTAAACTAAGGTAAATATACCTATCTTTTATCTATGCCTATTTCATTCGGGATATCATCCTAACTTAGGGTGCATGTTCTAAATTGGGGTATGGGGGAAATAACCTAAGGTGATGCTAGGATTATTTCTAACCTATGCCTAATACTAAATAGCTATGAGATATGACCTAACATAAGATGGTAATTTACCTATTAAAATGTTTCTAAACCTAAGGTAAATACTTCTAAACTATCCTATGGTCATATCCTAAGCTAATGGAATCTACCCTAAACTAATGAAATGTGGAAAGGGGACCTAAGGGTCATATGGAAAGTGGTAAGTTGGTGACGGTTCCTAAGATATTAATGTGATTTGATTTTTGTATTAAATGACAACGAACTTATAGTTTAGGAAGAAGCATGAAATTTGGTGGGAGTCCATGTGGATTCATCACTAAGGTTTAGTGATGCATGTAGAAGTTTAATTGGGTCTCACCAATTTTGGATGGCGGTGGAGAAGAGAGATAGGTGGGAATTGAGAGTTAATGGCATTAATGAGCCTCATTTTTAGAAAGCAAACCACCTAGGAAACCATGCGGGTGAATTTGTTGGAGGTTGTTTGGTCATTCATGCTCTCCAATTTTTAATCTGCATGGAGCTATTTGATTCTTTGAACCAGAAGTTCTATTTTCAGTTTATGGCTATTTTTGATTCCCTTGGTCTATTTTCGATTCAAGGAAAGTATATGAGACATTAGGGAAAGATATTTTTGGTTGTTGACCTTGCTTGGAGAAGAAGAAGTGTTGGAAGCTCAGCTAAAAGTCTTCTTCAAATCGGTAGAAGCACTATCAGGCATGATAGGCTCTATCTATTAAGATTTCTTGCTTTTCTCTAAATGTTTCATTAAAACGACTCTACTCTAATGAGATAAACGGGTTTCATTTTTTGTTTTGGTTATTTGCTTTCTTGTTGAAAGAATCTTTGAGATTTTGGTTTTGGAACCCTTGCATGATAATGTTGTTTTTGGGTGCTCTTTCTGAGTGAGTTAAAATGGTGAAATGCATTTACAACTGTTGAGACTTTAGTGTTTTGATTGGAATATATATACTCTGGGCTGTCTGCTCGAAAAAGAGTTTGAGTAGGTAGTTTTTGTCTTGAACTTCAAACTGGAAGTCTATTTAGAAAGTAGTATGTAAATGGGTACCCTTCTCTGATGCATCTCTAAGTTTTTAAGTTGTATTACTCCTTCTGTGATCTGTATGGATATATGTTTCATCTCATTGTATGAACACGAACTTGTGTGAAAGCAAGGAATGGACATCTTGTTTGTATTTATACTGGTAAACTTGCATGCTTATACTAAACGCATTTGCTTGTTTTGAAAGGAAGATGAATACCCTTTTTAAACTGAATCCTATTCTATTAAGTTTTTATACTCCTTGTTCGAAACTATATTTGTATACTTTGTTATTCAGTATGAACTTGAACTCATTTAAAAACAAAGGTTAATGGGTGTTTGAAGTTTATGGAATTATTGGTGTTCTGTACTTCAACTTGTAAAAGATCTTAGAAGAAATATCGTGTTCTTATTTTCTACTATTTAAATCTCCATTGCTTTGAATCATAATTCAATGGGAGTTGGGTAAGTTTTGTTATTTGAAATTACTGTTACGATTGAGCTCGTGAGGAGATAAAAATGAAAGTTGTCTTATACTTTTCTTGTTTATTATTGGAATTTTGATCTCTGGAACTCTGTAAGGAAATTACTGGTTTGTTGAAATCTATAAGATGGGATGGTTATCTTTGGTTGAATTTCTATTTGATGTTTGAAATACTTTGGTATTTGACTTTCTCCAAGTCGTTATGGTGATTATCTTCTTGGGTTTGTTCAATTTTCTGAAGTTTGATTTTCTTTCCATTTTGGGTTTGGGTGAGGTGATGAAAACTTACTCACCAGAGTTGGAAACTTCCTTGTAGTTTGTTAACTAACATGTTGCGAGAAGACTATGGTACATTCATGGGAATGTTTGAATGTATAATCAAATTTCAGACTATTGCTTTTATATATGGAACCAACCAAACCGTTCTAGTTTATAAGATTTATTGATCTCTATTTATTGGTGTGGAATCGAATGTCTTGTTGATTCATGGTAGTGTTCAGCCGAGACTGTCCTGTAGAAAGGAAAACTTAACCATTCCTTGACTGATTGTTTTTCAATGGCTGAGTCATGCATCGTTATGAAATTGTTTTCTGATGGAATCTTCTTTGTGCACTCAATGGATGATTTATTCCTTCTCTGTTCGGTCATGATTAAGGGGGGGATCGTTTTATAGTCTTACCTTATTTTGATGGAACGAATGGTTTTGAATCAATTACTGAAACCTTTAATGATAAATAAAGATTCATTAAGGTTGTAAGTAAGTTAATAACTGTTGATGGGTAGGATGTAGACTCTTCTTTTCTGAAGATGCATATGAGAATTTGGTTTAACTAAATGATAAAGGAAATTGTAACTATTTACTCTTCAGCTCGTTCTCCTTTCTTTATATAAAATTTTTCATAGGTTTAATTGAATCATTTGTATTATTTTTAGTAATTAATTCATTAGTAGTTGTTACTAATTACTTCTCTACTTAAATTATATTTAAGGAAATAGTAATTGTTTTAGTTGGTTTAAATGAAACATTTTTTTTGGGAAGTACTTTTCCATTGTTTCAGTAGTATACATTGAAGTATTCAATACTTAGAGACAAACATGAGAGATCGGTTAGAGACCGAGTCATTTACAACTGTGTATGGTTTTCTATTATGAGATTGATTGGCATGGAATGTGTGTTCTAAATTATGTTTTATTTAGAATAGAGAACATTGTGTAAAAAAATTCCTTGTTTATAAAGTATTAAAATGGGAATGTTACAAAGTTAATTGATTATTATATCAATTTAATTAATTTGGTGGGGTGCTTCAAGAGAAGACAAACCCATAAAAATATTTAAATAAGACCTGCAGATTCGAGTGAAATTGAATTCACGTAAAAACATAAAAAAAATTTATGGAGATAAGTGGGTGAAGAAGTTACTGGACTATAAAACATTTCTCACTAAATATAAATTTATTTCTACCATAGTTTTTTACCCTTTGGGGTTTTCCATGTAAATTTGGTGTCCTACATTTGTTATTTTTATTTATTATTATTGGTGTATTTAATTTAATTTACAATATTCAAATTGATGTGTACTATTTTTAATTTTAATTAATAGCTTAGACCTCACAAGTGGGTAGATAGGTGGTGATGTAGGTGATAATATAGAGATACAAGATGTGCTTGCAAAGGGGGATTGTGGGTATGGATGGAGGGAAGATGAGCTAGGAGCAAAGATAGATGGAGTAGAAGGGTGCACATTTAGGTGAAGGTGAGGGAAGAAACTGCTATAGTATGTAGAGATAGGAGAGAGAAGTGGGAAATGAACACCATTTGGGTGACCATGTTGAGATAGAGGTTGAGATGCGGAGAGTGTGGTGGATTCGATATTGGCATCTTTAGATGAGGTGATAACTGAGCATGATGAGCTACATAGGGAGGTGATAGAGCTATAGAGATGTCGAGAGGTGGATCAAGCACATATTAATTAGTTAGAGGGCAAGATGACAAGACATTCATAGTTTGTGAGACATATCCATGATCCAGATGTCATATTGGTCGAGCAAGAGCATGATCGAGAGTGAGTTTCTCAGCTAGATGTAGTTGTGGAAGTGTATGAGAGTGAGTGAGGTCATTGAGAGCTCATGGAGGAGACTTTATATTGTGTTATTTTAAATATTACTAGAGAGGGTGCACGTGTGGCATACCATAAGGCACTACTATAGGTGTGTGCTCCACATGTTACATTGCAGCCATTTTTGAGATCATATAGACCTAGGTCTAGGAAACATATGACCAATATGTGTCCTCCTAGGAGTGGATCAATGCATCCAACAAGATCACACATAAGTGACAATAGGTCCAGGCCTAATGTAGGCATATCCCCATGATTGTAGTGACGTGTGAACACGATTTTGTATGTATAAAATGATGGTTGTGTGTGTGTGTGTGAATGAGATAATGATCTCACATTTTTGTTGTGGTGAAATATGAATCATATTATTTTAATTTAATGTGTGTATATGCTTGTGGTTTTATAGAGAAATGGATATGTACAATGGTTAACCAATGTTTCTATTTTTCTTTTATTTGTCCTAGAGTTGTGTGACTATGGATGTGTAATACCATAATATGAAAGTGGAAAAAATGAACATGTTTATTAATGTGATGTGAACATAACACAATTATTATAGGTGTAGTAATATTCATAGAGGGAAACCAATGCATGTGAGATGAACATAGATAAAATCAATAATTTGAAAAAAGTATATAAAATACAAGGTGACATACTAGTCCTTCATTTAATTGAGATCTAGTATGTGTATATGTGAGTAAATTTCCTCTTAAGGCATAACCATCAAGTAGTGATAAAGGAGGACAAACTAGTTAATGTGTAGGTATGTAGAGGGAACATCTAGTCTAGTTGTGATTATGGAAGATAAGTTTTGAGTTGTGTATTTATTTGCTTCCATGTAAGCATTCATAGCCCCATCGGAGATACATTTGGTTCTAGCCAAATAATTTCTCTACTACCAGCCATGTGTCCCTAGCTCTGATAGAGATACTGGAAATATCCCTTTGTGTGAGCGTTGGATATTACTTTGAGCTTGATGTTGTAAGTCTTTCCTCTTTTCTTTTTTCTTTTGTGTCCTTTTGAAGATTGATTTTTTTTCATTCTTTGATTGTAACAGGATATTCATCTCTCTCTCTCTTGGGGGTTTGGAACCACTATCACTCGATGGAGGAAATGGGAGTGAAAAATGAGATTCCATTGACTGTGTGCAAAAAATAAAATCCTTTAATGCTTCTAGTAAGGTTTTTAAATGTGTGTAAAGTGTGTGGATCTCTTAAAATATTAAGTCATTAGTAAATCCTTCAAACAATGAAGACTATGATCACAATAACGGAGTTAACCATGTAGAGACTAACGTGAATGTTTCCAACCTAAGCATAGAACATCTTGTTTCACTTGATTCTTAGAATGTTTCTTGGAATGTGACGAAACAGATAAGGGTAAAAGGCTAGGAGGAATACCTGTTGAAGCTAGTTGAAGGTTGTTGCGCGCCGAGTTGACTTCTCGATCCACAATTGATCATGAGAGATTCCTTTTGGCTAGGAGGAACTACCTGAAATAAACAACAAGACCACCAAATAGAAGTTAAATAACATATGCAGTGGACTACCTAGCGTATGCTAGATCTGGGAAGTATGATACTCCCTAGAAGGTTGTCAATCCACTATTTTAAACAAATTAATGTGAGAAATAAGGTAAATATTGTCCTACTATAGTCAATATGATTTAGGCATCTCATATAAACACAATAAGAAAAATCTAATCTAACAGGCTAGGTTAGGATCAGATCCAGAGGTCAGGTAAATGGTTTTGGGTTTCTGCAGGTCTGACAGAGATCTGATGAAGGTCACAGGTGATTATAGGTAACTTGGGAGTAAGTAGGTAGGTTGCTGGTCTGTACTATGTTGACAGACACAAGACTGATGTTGGTCTAGTGGGTGACCGATGCCGGTTAAGTTGTGACGATGTCGGTTCTGAAGAAATGACAGGGGGTCAAGAACAGGGGTCTGGGTCTGTTTTTCCAGGTTGATGGGGAGCTGAGTGAGGTGTCTAGGAGGTGTGGGTAGGGATGCAGGTTCAGTGGGAAGGTCTGGTGGGGTTTTGGTGAAGTAGGGAGGAGTTATGGGTTAAGTTGATGAACAGTAACAAAGGCCAGTATTGGGTAGGTAGACCAATGCCGGTATAGGCTTGACCAACGACGGTTTAGGGAGACTGACGCCGGTGACTATGGGAAAATGGAAGATGTTGCAGAATAGATTTTAGATCTTCTTTGTGATTGCACAAAGGGTTGGGTAGGTTAGAATGGGGTGTTGGATTGCTAGGACAGGGTTTTTGAGGGGTTTTGGAAGAGGTATAGGGGGATAGTTATCAGAGAAAAGCAGTGAGTGGCTGGAAAAGCAATAACACACAAAATATGTAAATACTGAGAGTATCTAAACAAAATGGATTGAATAGACAAGTGTACTTACTTGGAATCTGCTACCAGTCGACTGTGGGTGAAGATAGGAGATGGTGGTTGGAGGTTTCTTCTATAGAGGATCACCAGTTGATAGGAAACTGTTGCTTGAGCTGTCTGGGATTTCCTCCTTGCTTGGTTGAATCAAATCTTGGCTTGGATGGCTGTGGATGTCTGGGTGTGAACGGATGCTCACTCTGGTTGCATGCAGATGTGATTACTCTCTCCTCATTACTCTCAGAATGTGCCAACCTCCAAATAAGGTTACCAAAAGGGAATAAAAGGTGACCGATGATAGTTCTGGGTTGACCGGCGGTTTCAGGGGTGACCAACGTCGGTTAGGGTGGGATTCCCTAGGTTTACCTAAAATGGGCAGATCTTCTTGATTTCCTGGATCCAGATTTAGTTTATTTTCCTGGGATTAGAATGGAATATTCCTTTCTAATGGGTGGGAATGTGGTTAGAGAGGTTGTAGGGATTGATTTTTAGGGTTAGGCCAAATCTTAGCCCATTAAGGCAAGTAGGATTAGGTCTTAGTTAGTTATGGAAACATGTCAAGAATAAGTCTAGGGTGAGGTGGCTAGATGAGATGTCTAGGTGAGGTGGAAATTAGGATAATTAGATAATAAATATTGTGAGGATATGGATTAATTTAATTAAATTAATATTAGTGTAGGGTGTGAGGGGCCATGGTTAGGTGAGTGTGTTCAAGTTGATTATTTAACGAGGGGTCAAAGGAGCGTGTGACCCAATTTTGGTGTCTACATTTTTCTCCTTTTCATTGCGTAGCTTGTATTGGTAAGCGACACTGACAAAAATAAGATGTGGTTGCCCCATGTGTGGGTGAAGGTGATCCCCCTCAAACCAGGAACTGATGAGGTAAAAGGAAGAATCAGTGAGTGGTTTGATAAAAGGTGAATGTGATGAAGAGGAAGATGGACAATGGGGTAAAGGGGTAAAGGTCCAATTAGGTAATCTAGGTAATGGGTCAGGGTCAAAGGTAGTAACATTCAAATGCATGCACATGTATAAATTGTAGCATGGTACAAGGTTGAAGAGCAGGAAAACTCTACATTGTCTAAGGTTGATAGGGCTATCCAAACAAGGTTGAAGTGATTCTGGTATCCAAGGTATAGGATATGGTCAGGAAACATGACGTAGGTCAGGTGTAGGAAATGTTTAGGTATGTTCTGGTGCACCAAGGGTGGGTCAAGATAAACATCATGACAATAGGAAAAGTAAGGTCATTAGGTCAAATAACACAGGTAACAGTGTCACAAGGTATAGCGAGCACACAGGTTCAAAGGTCACGAACAGTGTTATGGGTCTAGGTATATAGGTCACAACACAGGTAAGGCCAGAGGTAGGGGAAAATAATGAGTCCCCAAATGATGATGAGGTTAGGTGATAAAGGATGAGGTTAGGAGGATAAAGTGGAGTGTCAAGTCAGGTGTGGGTGAGGTGGAAAGGATTCAGGATTCAGATTAGGGGTAATGGGTAGCAATGAGGCTGAGCAGGATAACCGACAGTGGTCAGAATTAACCGATGTCAGTCATCATGAACCAACCACAGTATGCTAGGGCACAGGAACTGATGTCGGTCTAGGTGAAACCGTCGTCGGTCAAGTTGGGAAGGTTATAAAAAGAAAAATTTCCACATTTTTGAAAATCATTTGTCAGTTTCCACATAGGAGAAAATGAAAAGAGAGAGAGAAAGTGGTGGAAAGTGACCAAGTGACATGGAGAGATGAGTTGGTGAGCCACATAGCGAGTGATCATTGGTCGATAGGTGGGTCTATGAGCTCGAGTGTGACTGATTTGATTGGGTGGAGAGCCAGAGGGCAGTCTGGTGATGGCAGAGGCAGGAGAGGGATCGGGTGGACCTTGTGTAGCGGCCTGAGGTGCCACCATGTAGATGAAACATGATGAGGTAAGAGTCAATTCCTATCTTTCTTTGTTTGAGTAGGTGGAGGATAGAAATTAGGTAGGAGGAAAGTGGGTTTTTTGGGGGGAAAATATTAAAATTTGAATGTGGGGAATTTAAAGAGAAAAGGGGACAAGGGAGGGTAGATTTAGGTAAAGGAGGGGTGGGGATAGGTCTTGGGTAGGTTGGTGGGGGAAATGGGTAGAAATGAGAAATTTAGGTAGAAATAGGGCAGGGCATCATGGGTTTGTCACCGCGACAGTGACCGACATCGGTCCAATGTTAGCTGACGTCGGTGGGTGAGGAATGGTATCGGTCACAAGTGTGGTGAATGATGTCGGTTGTTGTTGGACCATGGTCGATCATAGATGACTGGTGCCGGTCGCTATGCTAGAGAGGAAGGCCCAAAAAAGGGGGTAAAATAAATGGGGTAGGGGTATGGAGAGTTAGGTAGGGGGGAAGAGTTATGGGTATTGGTAGGTGGGTGAATAAGTAAGATCGGTGAGAGGGTCAAAAATAAAAAATAGGTAAGGGTATGAGGTGTGGGTAGATAGGTAGTGTTGATTTAGGGAATAGGTATAGGTGAAAGGTATAATGTGAAAGCAATATAGGTAGGGTAAGTGGTATAGTGGGGGTGGCAAGGTTGAATGCAGGTGTGGGCAAGTTTTAATAATATGATTGGTTGTTGGCTGCAGGTGAGAGATCAGTTGTGGATGAGAGATAGGGTACCACCACTGGTGGAGGTATGAGTGAGCATGACACGATGAGGAGTGGCACCATGTTGTAGAGGTGGGCCTGATTGGGGTCAGATGCTACCGGCACATAGTCTGGGAGGTGAGTTTGATGGTTGCCCTCATCGATAGATGGGATTCGGTGACCAACACATTCCATCTACCGACGGGTGAGATCATGATCACCCTAGAGGATGTCTACAGGATCATGTGACTACCTATATTAGGTACTACAGGTTTATTCAATCTCCTTCAGAGGCATCCGAGGAGTTACTACTACAGTGTTTGGAGAGGGGATGGCATTGTTAGGATTCCACAGTGCCAATATGAGCTACAGAGCGATGTACCAAGCCTACCCCGAGGAGATGAACTTGGTAGTGCTTCTGATGGAGGCAGTCTGTTGTTTTGCACTACCAGATGTAAGAGGGTGGGAGATTCCCATGGTCACTGATGGGGGTTCTACATGACTTGGTGGAGATTAGGACTTGGTTTGCATGGGTTGCCTGTGTTCTTGGTGCAGCTATACAGGGAGCTATAGGCTTATGGGCGGCTATGGCGGTTCAGCCTTTGTTGTACATTCTTACTGCAATGTTGGGCATATGAGCATATTATGTGTGTGTGGCCAGTTGGGATGCCCCAAGATGATGCATTTGAGGTGAGGTTGTTGTGGGTGGGCTACAGGTGATGGGTAATGACTATTGGGGAGTACCGAGCTGTGAGAGCTACACATGATGTAGCCTATTACAGGTGATTACTAGAGGGGTTGTCTGACATGGACATCATTTGGAGGCCATATGTGGGCTTCCCCTCATACAGGAGGATGGTGGTGGAGCTGGATGGGTTATATATCTACAGGTGGATAGAGGGGCAACGGCAGGGGAGCATGAGATGATACCTATAGACCGGGTCAGACAACAGTTCAGGTTACCACAGGATATACCCCCACCCTTCCCACAGTATAGGAGAGATGATGTGGAGAGGCCTATGTCTCTACCATGACCTATAGTGCTGACTAGGCAAGGAGGAGGAGTCGGTCGATTGACAGATAGATGATGCTGGGGTGACAGATAGGTATAGACAGTGGTGGGCTACATAGCAACAAGCAGTATTGCCGAGGCCGAGGGCTGGCATATTTAGCCACCATCATAGTTTAGAGAGATTCCCTACATGCACAGGTGGCTACCTTGGTGACCCAGTTGGGCATAGTACAAGGACATCTGACAGGGGTTGAGGCACAAGTTGTGACTCTACAGGCCCAGGTGGTCACTTTTCATGCACAGGGAGTACATGGACCAGTACCCACACTAGGGGGAGAAGGAGAGGGTGGAGATGGAGATGGGGTATAGGTAGCCACCCTACAGGCGCAAGTGATAGGTTTGTACAGGGCTAGTTGGCCATGACACAGGGACAGGTTACAGGTTTTGCAGGGCTAAGCTAGCCACTACACAGGCACAAATAGTGACCCTTCAGGCCCAGGTACAGGTACAAAGGTTTTGAGGCCGATAGCACCACCACAGGGGCATGGATAGGGTCCCGTTTTTCAAGTAGGAGTAGGGTAAGGGTCAAAGGATGATGGAACCACCACTGTAAAAAGTACCTACAGCTAGGTTGAGAGATGCTATGGGTGAGGTGAGATACTATCAGGATCACTTGATGGCAGCAGGGATATATGTCCTATCATATGCCGAGCACAAGGCACAACAGGCCTCGAGTGAGAGGAGCAGATCTCACACACATAGTGTGGAGAGTATAGGGGGCCAACAAGCCCAAGGGCCAAATCAAGGTGAGGCCACTAGTGCATGGAGGCTAGCTCCAGGGGCATGACCATCAGAGGCCAGACCAAGGAGAGGCAGAGAGAGGTCAGCCGGATGGCGGGGTAGAGGAGAGGAGGAGGAGATAGATGAGACAGGGTTGGATATTAGATGGGGAGATGATTGAGCTCCATGTATGATTATTTTGTTTTTGACATCATATTTTTGACATATACATTGGCCTGCGTGCTAGAGGAGAGGATTTGAGACTGTATATGAGATAAGATAGTGAGGATGTGCATGAGAATTTTTGATATTTTTTTATATATACCGGTATGCGTGCCGAAGATATTTGAGAGTCGTGTATATGGATACACATGTTTGGATGATTTATTTATAGATATGATGGTGGGTATGGCATGGATGTATTATGGTTGTGTGTAACTTTCTATTATTATTTGTATATGGATGGAAATCAAGTAGTGTGTAGGCATTGATATATGTGATGGAAACCAAGTAGTCATAGGCATGGATTGAGTCAGGTTGATGTAGGTATGGATTGAGTCAGGTTTTTGGTTTAGGCATGGATGGAGTCAGGTTGGTTTAGGCATGGATTGAGTTAGGTCAGTTGGTTTAGGCATGGATGGAGTCAATTTTTGGTGTAGATTACAAGTAATTGGTGATACAGATAACAAATGGTAATGTAGATATACGTGATGATGTAGTTTTCCAAATTTTTTGGTGTGTGGAAATATGAAATGATGAATTGGTGAATGTTATGATGATGTTTGAAACATGGATGGTAGATATGTGTATTAGTTATTGTGTGTTGAGATTGTACTTCTAGTTGTCGATATACAAAAGGAAAAATCAGGTATAATGTGAATAGGAAAATAGGGGAAAATTGGTAAGGGTAGAGAGTGGCCAAGCTAACCTTCAAGGGCCCCATGCCCTTGAAGTGTTGTCTACATAGTCCTGGACAAAAGGGGACCTGAGGCCAATGTAGTTCTCCCATAAGCTAGGGAAAAATGTGAGGAGGTAGGAGAATGGGTCGGTAGGTTATAGGCATGATTGAGTCTAGGTTATTTAGGCTTGGTTGAATTATGGGTAAATAGGTATGGGTGATTTTAAGTTGATTGTGGTGAAAGAGGAAAAATTCCCTAAGATAAGCATCAATGGTCTAGTCCTATATAGGATAATCAATATTTAATGAAGAAGTTAAAAGATAAGAGGAGGTAAGAGAGCCACCTGATTGGTGAGGATCATAATGGGTTGACCATACCTTAGGTAGGTTGGTGAATGTAATACCCTATAAGACATTGCATGATTGATTATTCTAAAGGTGAAGAATAGTCACATGATCACCAAATGTCACAGTGTTAGTAAGTCCCTTGAGGCAGTATGAAATTAAGGTGCAAAGGGTGAGAAGGTGAAAATGGTTAGGTTATATGGTATGAGATAGCATGCCTTTTAGCAAGAGATCCAAGATCACAATGAGAAAGTCCATGAAGAAAACGTTTTCTTGTTTGAATTGTATTTGAGATAGACTGATCGATGCGTGAGAAGTCTATATGGGATGAGGAAATTATCTCCTTGATGTCTTCATGAAGCTAATCAATGTGGGAAGCTTTGAGATTTTTTTTATTTATTTTTATTAGGATTTTAAAGTAGGCTTTACATAGTTGTCCTTCGAGGAAGAAGTCTATTTATAGCAACGATGTAGAGAGAAAGATGTCCTTTTTGAGGGAGTCATATTTTTATTGGAAGTTTGACTCAAGGATTTGGATCCCATGTGTAAATTATGTGACTGATTTTGAATCATGGACAAGAATAAGGTGAAGAATCAGATTCTTGTTCAGAAAGCAAGGTGAAACGACCATGGGATCTCATCTGAAAGAAGACGAAAAGTATCCATGAGAATCATGCCATGTGCAGTGCCATGGTACACATATTTAAGAGAGGTTAAAAGAGTGACAGGTACGCACATGAGTCTTGTTTACCTCGTTGGGGATGGGCATAGTGAAAGGAGGGAAGTGAATGGTGCTCAAGGGACGAGCATGAAAAGAGGTAGAAGGTGAGGTAGGACTTGAAAGTCAATAGTAGAATGGTCGAAGATGCAAGGCATTAAGGGGCTTAGGTTCTGGTTTACCATCGAGTGAAGATAAACGATAAGCACCTGATCCATAGGCATGAGTCACAATGTATGGTCCAAGCCAATTAGGAGAAAATTTTCCCCGTTTACTTTTTTTGGCTTTGGTTACATGTTGATTTTCCTTCAGGACGAGATCACCAAATTGGAAGGTTTGTTCATGAAACACGTTTGTCATAGGCACATTTGATACATTTTTGGTAAACTTGGAGATGGTCAAGAGCATTAAGACATCGAATTTCATCTAATAACTCAAGTTTTGCTAAATGGTCCTAGCGAAAGTCATCATCATTGAGCATGTCATGGAGATAAATACGAAGAGATGGAATCTGGACTTCGAGAGGTAGAACAGCCTCTATACCGTAGACCAGAGAAAAAGGAATGGCAAAAGTGGAAGTGTGAATACTAGTATGGTATGCCCACAAGGTGAAAGGAATGTGCGTATGCCAGTCCTACCTAGTATCATTAACGAATTTCCTGAGAATTTTGTTCAGGGATTTATTAGTGGATTTAGCTTGGCCGTTGGTTTGTGGGTAATAAGGCGAAACAAGAAACTTAGCTGAATGTTGAACACGTCACAAAGTTTTCTCAAGGTTTTATTTTTGAATTGT
Source organism: Taxus chinensis (assembly GCA_019776745.2). Classification (NCBI taxonomy): domain Eukaryota; kingdom Viridiplantae; phylum Streptophyta; class Pinopsida; order Cupressales; family Taxaceae; genus Taxus; species Taxus chinensis. The sequence continues at coordinate 817,072,171 of CM034149.1, forward strand.
TTTTCCATTATCAGTGATGAGGCAATGTGGAACACCAAAGCGAAAGATAATGTGATGATTGATGAACTCACATATTTTCTTAGATTTTGTGGAGATGAGAGGTATGGCTTTAACCCATTTGGTGTAGTATTCAGTAGCGGTGATGATCCATTGATGTCTCTAGGAAGAATGTGGATTGATCTCTTCGACAAGATCCAAACCCCATTGAGAGAAGGGCCAAAGGTCACGGGTGACCTGTAAGGCATGACTGGTTGTATGATGAAGATTGGCATGTTGTTGGCATTTTATACAATGCTTAACGTAGTCACAACAATCATGGTTAAGGGTTGGCTAGTAATACCCTAGGTGAAGAATACACTTAGCAACCGCAAGACCACTGAAGTGACCTCCACATATGCCATAATGAAATTCCTTAATGGTATAGGGTATTTCAGAACTCGTAAGGCACCATAAGAGAATACCATCAAAGCCACGCTTATAGAGGAGGCCACCCATGATGACGTAACGAGAGGCCCTTTTGAGAAAGGCGTGTTTTCCATTATGAGTGAGGTTAGGAGGTAAGATGAAGAGGGAAAGATCGTCTGTGTACTGCTTATACCAAAGTTCACTCAGGTCAGAGTGGCGTTGGTTCTAATAGAGTAAACTTTGTGAGGTAAACAAGAGGGTGATTTTAGTCTTTGTATGGTGAAAAATATTTTAGAGTCAGCAGGCGAAGCGGGTATCTGAGAAGCCAAGCAGGCCATGGTATCTACAAATTTTTTGGTAGAAAGTGGGGTGTTTTGAAGGGCATAACGGTCAAAGGTGGTCAAAAGTATGTCCACATGATGCTTATACTTTTGAAGTATCTCATTACGACACTAGTATATACCATAGATTTGGTTTATGACCAATTGAGAATCACCAAAGATGTTCATTGACTTAACATCTAAGGCATAAGCAACCTGGAGACCCAATACGAGTGCTTCATATTCAGCAATATTGTTTGTACAATCAAAATCAAGTTTGAAAGACAAAGGCATAGGTTCACCATCAAGTAGAATGAGGATAATGCACCAACCCCACCCCCACGCTGACACTTGGAACCATCGAAGAAGAGTGTCATTTGGTAAGCGGGTTCATCCAAGGAAAGGGTAGCAATAGACTCATATGTAAATTCAAATTTAGAGGGTTGATCCCCAGAAATAGATGTGTCGGCCAATTAGTCGGCGATAGCTTGGCCCTTGATGGACTTTTGATGGATGAATTCAAGGTTGAGGTCGTCCAGAAGCATAAGCCAATGTGCGGCACGTTGATTTTCATAAGGTTTGACATACATGTAGTGTAATGGGTCCGTATTAGTAATGACAAAGGTTTTGTGGTTGAGTAGGTAATGGTGGAGTTTGGTGGCAATAAAAACTAAGGCTAGGAAAAAAAATCAGGTGTGGGTATATCTAGTTTTGTAGTCAAGAAGGGTATGGATTATATAATAAACCACTTGCTTCCAGTTTTTGTCGTTGCGATGAGCAAGCATGGCACCTAGAGAATGGTCAATGGTATAAATATATAGGTAAAAGGGCTGGTCATCCTTTAGAGGAAAAAGCACTGGTGGTTGAAGGAGGTATTGTTTTAAGGCCTCGAAGGATTTATAACATTCATCATCCCATTTAAATGAAACATATTTCTTGAGAAGATGATGAAATGGTTGACAATGATCAGAAAGTTGTGAGATAAAATGATGAATGGATTGCAACTTACCTTGTAGGCTACGAAGTTGACGGAGATTAGTGGGTGTCGGCATTTCAAGGATAGCCTTGACTTTAGTAGGATCAACTTCTATGCCATGCAAAGAAATGATGAAGCCTAGGAGTTTCCCTGAAAGTACTACAAAGACACATATTTTTTGTTGAAGACGAACACAATATTTGATGAGGTGGTCAAAGATGAATTTTAAGAATGGGTAGGTGTTCAGTTTAATGTTTGGATTTGGCGAGCAGATCATCTATGTAATCCTTCAATATGTGATGCATGATGTCATGGAAGATGTAAGTCATGACCCGCATGGCCCACTGATATGTAGCACCAACGTTTTTAGGCCAAAGGGCATGACTCTATAGTAGAAAGTCCCCCAAGGGATGATGAAGGTAGTCTTGTGTTGATCCTCGAGAGCTAGTAATATTTGATTGTAGCCTGAGAAACCATCCATGAGTGATAACATTTCATGGCCAGAAGTGAGATCAACTAGTTGGTCAATACCTGGTAGTGGGAAATCATATTTGGGGATAGGTGAGGTTGAGGTCACGGAAATATGTGCAAATGTGGAGTCCCCCTATCACTTTCATGATAGGAATGATGTTAGAAATCCATTGGGGATAATCAATGGGTAGAATGAAGGAAACCAAGAGACAAGGTACTGAAGCTCTTCTTTGACCAGAAGAGCAATTGCGAGGATGCATTTTCTGTAGCTTTTTTTTATAGGTTTGGCATCAGGAATGGTCACAATATTGTGAACCACAATTTTAGGATCAATACTAGCATATCAACATAGGACCAAGTGAATGTGTTGCTATGGTCTTGAAGGAAAGAGGTGAAGCTTCCTATTCAATAGCCATCTAAAGATTGGCCGATCTTTAGAATGTGTGGGTCATCTTCGGTATTAATGTTGATTTCGATGGTAGATTCATTCAGCATGGTTTGTGTCTCAGAGGGTAACAACTGGTGAATATAAAAGTCTTCTGCACAAAGGTAGGTGAGTATAGATTCATCATCCTAACATTGAATGACGTTAATATAAGGTGTATTGTCATCGACCATTTCAGGATATAGGAAGGGAAGAGAAGAGGGAGCCTCGCCCTCACGTTGATAAGTCAGAGGCCCCAAGGAAATGGTGTTTATGAACAAAAAAATTTAGGAGGAATGGATTTTGGATCCATTGACTCTGTCAGTGAAGGTGGTGAAGAAGGTGGATCAGGTGAAGAAGGTGGAGAAGGATCGATATCCTCAATGAGTTCAATGTGGGCCTTCTTGGTAGGTAGTTCAACAAAGTTGATACCACTACGGTCGTTATGTTTGTGAGTAGTACATGGAATAACAGTGTGACAACCTTGCTTGTAAAATCCAAAACCAAAACATTTCCATGCACATCGGTGCAGGAAGGTGTGGGTGAAGTGGTGATTGGTGAGTGACTGGAGGTCAGCAAAAAAGGGGTGGGTTTGTGATGGTGGTTCAGGTGTATAAGTGGAAGTATCAAGTCCCCCATAGGTGAGATTGGTGCAAAGGTGGGAAGGAATATAAAGGATACTCTCTCCTATGCGGTGATCATAGTGAGGGTATTAGTGCGAAGGCTTCCATACTCTTGTGGAGTGAGGAATGTGTTGACATTACATAGGCAATACTCCCCCATAGTGAGGTGTTGGTAAATGCCTTCTAAGGGATCGGTGGTCAATATGTGGGTAGATGGGATAGATGATGTGTTAGAGGTTGGATCAGAGGTGGAGCCAGCTAATTGGGAGGCTGATGGGTCAGCCGTGGAGGTTGTGGAACAAGTAGGAATGGAGGATTTGAGGTGCAGTTGAGGTAGTGGTGACACTGGTGAGTGGATGTGTGGATGAAGAGGAAGTGGTCATGTAGGTAGACGCATTAATGGGTAGAAGCACGTCATTGGGTCAGTAAAGCATGTTAAAGGCTTTAAAAGTTGAGGGGTCAATCAAAATGGTATAGGTGTGTCCTTCATGCTGAAACTTTACACAATGATGTAGAGTGGAAGGAAGACAACCCATGACATGAATCCAGGGTCTACCAAGCAACATTTTATATTTATACCCTCCCTCCAAGAAGATAAAATAACTTTAGGAACAGTATGAGGGCCAACACGCAAACATTGAGGATGACATGGTGCCAAGTGTAGAAGTCATAGTGTCATTAAATGAATGCAACATGACGAGATGTTTATGCATGTAATTTTCAGGTATGCACATCTGGTTGTATGCATGGGAGAAGATTATATTAATGCTAGTCGCCGCCATCAATCATAACACATTGTACATGTATATTATTGATATGGATGGAAATGAAAAGGGTTGGATCAGGGTCATCGATTTAGTTGTGGTGTAATCTCTTCATCTGAAAAGTTGAGGGTGGCTACTTGGTGAGTAGGTGGAGGTGTAGAAGAAGGTGGTAATTTAGTGAGAGAGGCTACATGATGAGGTGTAATAATGGAGGCTATAGCTTTAGGGTCATTGGGTAAAACCTTAATGGACTGAAGAACCTCCATGAGAACTTGGCGATGGGACTTAGAGGTTTGGATGAGGTCATATCGGGACATTTTGAGGGAGGATTGGTGTAATTTTTTGAGCATTGCCTGATTTGTTATCTGATTAGAAATATGATATGCGGGGCCATGGATAGTGACTTTAGGTGTGGGTGTAGATGGTATGTTGGGTATAGAGTTGGTTGGTGGGTCGGTTTCCTTTTCCTTGCCTTTATCCTTTGGAGTGCAGGTAGCAGTGTGGATCATGTTGATTTGATGCGGGGAGGTAGATGAAGTAGGTGAGCCATGAAAGGTGTAACGACAGGAAGGGAAAAATCCAAGAGGTGGGAAGGAACCTTGTCAAATGAGCTGGGAACATGGAAATTTTGGTGGAGGTTTGGTGAGTTCTCTTATACGAACCATGTTAATTTCAAATCTTGGGGACATATCTAAAAGTTTTGGGGGTGGATATTTTGGTTGCTAAATAGGAAATGAGGGAATAACTGTGGAAATTGGTGCTGGCAAAATGGGGTCCTCATCAAGAAGATCATCATCGTCAAACTTATCTTTAGGAGGACACAAATGGATAAAAGCATCTTTCAAAGCCTTACAATTCTCTACATTGTGTCCCGGCACACGATGGTATGCACAAATTTTGATTTCATCAAACCCTTTTGGTCTGGGTTTGAGTGGATCGTAAGGTCTAAGAGGTGGTAATGTGATGACATAAGTTTCAAGGAGATTGGTTATGATTTTGGCATAGGATCCTACTAGTGGATCACAATGGGAGGTGAATGTGGGTTTGGGTGCAGGTGCGACCGAATGTATAGGAAGCATATTTACAAGAGGGGGAGTGGGTTGGGCTACTAACTTGGTGTGTGGTGTGGTCTTAGGTGTTGGTTGAATCTACTTGGGTAGGGGCATGGTAAATGAACTAGCAATAGAGTGTGTGGTTGGTTTAACTACCTTATTAGAGGGTAGTAGATTTTTGGCTTTAGGTTGCACCTTATTGGGTAAAGGTGATATGGGTGCATAAGATGTAGAGGGAAAAGTGGATGGTGGAAGAGGGTGGGTAACCCATGGGGGTAACCGAGGTGTTGTGGAGGTAGGTGGCATATGTTGGGCAGGAGGTGTGAGGGAAAGGGAAGGAAGTTTCATGGGTAGTGAAGAAGTTATTGATGGTATTGGAGGTATGGGTGGTAAAAAGGTTATAGGTGAGGGCAGAGGTTTTATGGGGCACTTGGGTATATTAGATGTCTACAATGGGGAAATGGATTGCTGTATTATTGTTTTACCGGTGGATGGGGGTTTCTTAGCCAGGGTTGAGGGGTGAGGTGCTAAGATGGACGGAAGGGGTGATGGTTATAAGGGTGTGGTTGGTATGGTTGGGGTATGAGATCTAGGATATTGGTTATTTTGTTTAGGGGTTGGGTTAAATTTGGTGTTAGTTTTGGAAGACACAACTAAATCTAATTTGATGGGTGGATGAGTAAGTCTAGCCATTGGTATGACCCCTAAATTAGTAATAGGTTTAGGAAAGGAAGATGATGTAGGTGTGGGTTTAGATGCAGATGCATGTTGGGTTATGGGTAGAGATGTGAGTTGAGCCATGAGTGGTTTCATGGGAGAATTTGTGATAGTTGTGGTTGTTTTTGGTTTGGTCGGACGAAACAATTTTGGATAGATAGTGGAGGTGTCAGTGAGTGGCATCTGCATTTATATTGAGACAAGACATAGAAGACACCCCAAAGTAAGGATTTATCAACATAATACAGCTGATCAGTTAAGCATGAGAATGAAACTATTGTAGGTGAGTTCAATGTGGATTGAATGGTGATTCTTGTAAAATGCATTTTAGAAACAAGGAAATCGCTAGGTTCAGCCTCTGTGGGTAAGAGAGATAAAAGTAAGTCAGTAGTATCTTGGGTGGTTGATGGAGAATGGTCACCTATAGGTAACAACATTTCTATTGGATCTTTGATAGGTGGAGGAGATTATGGGTGCTCCTCTATGGGTGAAGGAGATGAAAAAGTGTCTCCCATGGGTTGGAGAGGTACTGCTAGTGACGGCTCCCTAGGTGGAGAAGCCAAAGGTAAAGTGGTCTCGATGTTAATAGAAGGCTCCTTCACAGGTGAGGAAGGAGATGAAGGGTGTTCCTTTATGGGTGGAGGAAAAGGTGAAGTGGGTTCACGTTTCGGTGGAGGACTTCAAGATAGGATTTCCTCTATGGAAGGAATATGAGACAATTTGGAAGCAAATAATGTATCACTGAAAATAGCATGGACCTTACGAGTATTGCTATCATTAGTTGAGGTGTCCCCAGTTTAGTCAGGAGAAGGGGCGTGATTAGGAAATGGTTTCTTGAAAATGTGTAGGTTTTGGCTGGCAAGTGCATTCAAATTATCAAAGACTAACTTGCCATTCTCAAGAATTTCATGGACAATGTTCTTGAAAGTGATGCAATTGCAGTCATTATGACCTTTTACCTAATGATAGTTGTAGAAGTCATGCTCTTTGTATCATGCAGGTGTGGGGAAAGCATGATCAAAACTAGTGTGTGGTTTTATAGGAGGAAGGGTGATGGCCCCAGCTTTAATGAGATTTTATAAAACAAAAGAATAAGGCTCTCTAATTGGGGTGTATTTCCGTTGTTCTCGTCTAAATTGAAAAGTCTGGACAGGGAAAGATTAGATAAGGGATCAACCTGATTTGATGGATGAGATGGGTTGGCCTTGAGTACCACCGTGTTAGCGGTTACCTTGGATTTTGAATAATTATTCTGTGGTTTCGAAGAAGAAGAGGTATCATTTGACTTAAATGTCACATTCTTATTTCGTATTTAGATTTTCTCTTCTTCGATGGCCCGAATCTCTAGTTTTCATGCCATGGTGAATGCCTCATCAAAGGTTTAGAAAGTTTTCATGTGCAGGGTCATCAAAATATGTTTAGCACAAGCACGAGTGAAGAGCTTTATGAGTTTGGTTTGTGGTAATTGAAATTTGAGTTGATTGATCGGGCTATGCCAACAAGCGACAAAATATTCTATAGACTCGTCATCATATTGACACATAGATTAGAGGTCAATCATGGTAACCTTATTAACAACATTGATGGAGAAGTGATCCAAGAAGGATTGGGCTACTTGATTAAATGAGTAGATAGAATGTCTAGGTAATCCACTATATCAGTCTAATGTGGGTCCGGTCAGAGACACGGGAAAGGTATTGTTATCCAAAATGTTCCCCTTGCACATTTTGTGGCTAACTCCCTTCATTCTTCCCTCTCTCGTGTCTCAGTCATTTTTTTTGCTTTTTAGGCACTCAAGACCTTCTGGAAATGGCACCATTAGATAGATATTTTTCTCAGCTTTACAGAAAAATAAATTTTTCCTCCTAACTCCATGTATTTTTGAGGTTATGGCTCGGCGGGGATTTTGTGGGAAATTTTCCCTTGAAAATCCCAAGCCAATAAGATGAGGCCACGTGTCCTCGGGAGGGCGAAAGGTGGAGGTAAACTTGGAATTTTTACCAAGTGTTCGACAAGTTTTCAAAAGGAATTTTTTGCCTCGAAGGCCCGCCGACGAATTGGATGCTGCCACGTGTCCAGGTGGGGAGAAATTAGAAAATTTCGTAAGGGTTGATACAAGCAAAATTTTCGATGCCAGGCTTGCATCCAATCACATTGTGCCACGTGTCTCTAGAGGAAAGGAGTGGTGGAGGGTGGAGGTAAAATTGAAAATTTTGCGAAGTGTTTTTGCGAGAGGAAAAGAGGAATTTTTTGCCCGAAGGCTCACAGCCAGTAAGATCAGACCATGTGTCCCAGGGGGGTCAGAGCGATAGAGTGGCGGGGAGAAGTGGGAAAATTTCCCAAGGGTTAGAGTAAAGGAGAAATGTTAGCCCCGCAGGTCCACGATGAATCAGAACCCAAAACATGTCTTCAATTGGTGGAACACGGGAGAAATTGGGAGATTTTTTCCAAGAAAAATCAAAAGAAAATATTGAAAGGAAAACTCCCCCCCTAAACGTGAGCCAATGGGATCTTGCCATGTGTCCAGTGGCGGTAAAAAATACAAGACAGACCTGCTGGAAAATGAAAATGGAAAATGCCGCATCCAATAGGGTTCTGCCACATGTCCAGCTCAAGGAAAATGGTCAACAGTGATAGAAAATTTAAGAAAAGATGCCCGCGGTGAATCATATCATGTTACGTGTCCTCAAGTCATCGGCTCGGTGGAGAATTTTTAGAAAATTTTCCAAAGGCCAAAATGGTGGAAAAGGAAGCATAGAAGGCCTGCATCCAATCAAAATGTGCCATGTGGCACCGGATTGGTGGGGTGCGAAGATTTTTGGGGAAATTTTCCCAAATGCAAAAAGTGGGAAAATTTCAAATTTTTGGCCTGCCAACACTTTTTGGTTCTGTTTTGCCCTAAATTTTCAAACAACCATAAATTTCGATCCAGAGCTCAATTTTTCGTGTTCTTTATATCAACGGAAATCTGGTGAAATTCTATACATGATTCCAAGCTCAATTTTTTATTTTGATGGAGTTTGGAGAGAGAAAATTGAAAAACTCCTCTGGCACATGATAATTGACAGAAATGACGCTTCAACCACCATTTTTAATGAAGAATGGCTCGCATTCTCTCCCAGCATGGTGAAAAATGTCACGGAATGGACTTGTAAGGATGCCCATTTTGTTTTATTTCATTTTTTTTTGGTGGTTGAAGCTCCTCTCATGTTTTCCTGTGTTTCTCTCTCCTGGGCTCATTTTTTACATTGTAAAACCCAGATTTGGCTCATTTTTGGGGGGTTGGAAATTTGTATGTTTTGCAGGCTCCCTTTTTCACCTTGAAAAGTGATTTTGTGGAATATCAGACCTCTTCCAAGACTATAACATGTTTCTTCCTCTCAGATGTTGGAATGCATGTGTTTTTGATATTGTAAGTGACAATGCAAGCTCTATGAATGAGTTTCGATCATCTGTTTGTGTTGTTTGCTTCATTTCTAACCTTTCATTACATTTTATCAGTTTGTGCATGATTTTTTGTTGCATTTTTATGATTTGTGTCAATTTTTCAGAAGTAAATAATGTTCACCACTGCTTTGGTGTATCACCTCATTAGTCTTAGTTTTATTTCTTTTGCATTCTCTATCTCTGTCCCCTTGGAATTTAGAGTAGGATCTTGAGTTTAAACCTTTGCAACTTGCAAGTAATACATCTAATCAAAGGAGTTGAGGAACCAACCTCTAATCTGGAGATTATTTTCCATTTTACAGGTCCCACACTTGGGGAAAAGATTCAATGTTGTGCAATCACACTGGATGTCCAAAATTTCAAACTAGAAATCTGATCAACATCCAGAGGTGCTACTGATTTGCACCAACAGGTCCTCAGAAGCAAAGCATCATCATGGGTGATCAGATAACACCCATGTTTGAAAGACTGAAAATGCTATTGCAGGCCTTCTTTGGTGTTGAAGTAGTTAAATTTAGGCATCTCCCAATGTACAGGATATAGACAAATAGGAATGGATGGGTGTATGGACTCATTACAAATTTCATCTTAGGTAAGAGAATTGCATGAACCAGAAACCGATGCCTCTAGTGTCTGCATCTTGTCCATCATTAAATTTATGAGGTCATTGGTAGGTGGTGATGGATGGGTACCTCCTGTAGCATAAGAGGGTTGGTGTTGGACATATGATAGAGGTGGCATTCCATAGTATATGGTGATGTACAAATAGGTAGGTTGAGAATGAGGGAGTGAGATAGGGGGCACGTACCTAGAATGAATGATAGATGAAACGAGAGAATGCTGATAGTACATATATAAAGGTGGAAGGGTCAAGGTGACTTCTAGTAGTGATGGAGGCTAATGAATTTGGCATAGAGAGGATAATTTTTTGAAATGGGTTAGGGGTTAACGACACCAGGGGTGATTGTGTTGCTATGGATATATGTGAGACAATAGGTGGGGATGAGGGTTACGTTTTGGGTGGTTGTCGAATGTATAATGGATGTTGTGGGTTTAAAAGATGTGAAAGATGTGGTGGTCGTAGTAGGTATAAGGCCTAGCTGTGAAATGACTGCGGGTAAGGTAGGTGTAGGTAGGGTAGAGCTAGAAGGGGATGACATAGAAGTAGGAACAAGTGTCGGGGGGATAGATACGGGCATGCCATATATCAACTGATCCGAGGCATCTTGAGTGGATGAGTGGGAAAGATAGAACTGTAAGGTAACAGGGTTCTGGTCAAGGATTCGTGTGAACTCCTCATCACTTATAGCGATGGTGATAGGTTAGGTAGGATCCATGGGCGATAGAATGGAAGGTGGTGAAGGACTAGGTGGGAGTGGTTAATGACTAGCGTGAAATATAAGGGAGTTTGCTTGGCTATGAGTCAGCACCATGTGAACAAGTACTGACTTGGTAGGATTAATTTCTATAAATAACACAAAGACACAACAAACATAGGAAAAATAGGTAGTGGTAGGTGGATTTGGTCAATATGTCAGCTGGAAAATAACACAGGCTAACCGATGCCAGTTAGAGTAAACCGATGTTGGTTAGAGGTAACCGCGGTCAGTCACTGTGAGAAAAGAATAGTTTGTAAAAAAAGGAAAAATACTGATAATCTACTAGGTAGATAAGCTACAGGATGGATCTTATTAGAAAAAAGAAGATATTGAGAGTTAAAGATACTCTGAACAACAAAGATGATGAAGTAGGTGTCCTCTTGGGTAGGTTAACCAAAAGTACTGGAAACTAATGCCGGTTGGGTAAAACCGGTGATGGTTTGAGGGTAACCAATGATGATCTCTGGACTGACACCTATTACTGTGAAATTGAAATAGATATGAAGAATTTTTGGTTGTGATTTAAAATCAAGTGTGGAATCAAACCCAGAACTATAAGAATGATAAAAATGGTGTCCAGGCACACTCAGAAAAAGTTGGACTACACCAACTATGATGAGGAGCGTGCAAGGAGAAATAAAAAGATGAAGAATGTGTCCTCTCACATCAAAACATAAGCTAAGTAGAAACACTAAGAAAAATATGATCCTAAAAGTTCTCTTTCTCTTATGTTTGTTTAACTTACGCTATTTATGACTAACTGTGTGAACTGTAGAGTAGATTTTTTTTGGTTGGGAAGGCGTCCTAAGAAGAAGGATATCTAAAATGAGAGGTTTCAGTTATGTTATGGCAGGGATGGGCCTTCCTCTGAGATGAAGACTCGACAGAGATAATGATTTGGGGAGTACCTGCCAACCGGATCATGTGATCACTTACAGATGTTCCCCGATAGGATGTTGTTTAATAAAGATGTGTTAATTTGATTTGTGTAGTTTGGTAAGACTCAGATAGAGAGAGAGAATTTGCTTTCTATGATTCTATTGTCAACCATTAGCTAGGCGTGACTTCGATCATATAGGTTTCCCTCATTCAATGTGCACTAATGTAGCATACAAGAATGAAATGCTGTTAATTTTAAGCCCAAATTGAAATATTAAATTCTATGACACAAAAAGATGAATAGGAGAGAATATGATCTTTCACTAATGCAGTACAAATGAAAGAGAAGAAGAGTTCCTTTTATAGCACCAAAACACAATTTCTTTGAGATAATAGAAAGAAGAGAAGATTCCAGGGGAGAAATTTAATTTGAGAACCTTTCGAAAAGGAAATAAACATGTAACTTTTACCTAGGAATGAAGAAATGCAAGGAACCCCGAATGGGTCCTACCGGGCATGCCAAAATGTTTCACTTGATTCTTAGATATTTTCTTGGAATGTGATGAAACAAATAAGGGTACAATGCTAGGGGAAATACATGTTGAACTTTGTTGAAGGTTGTTGCGTGCGAGTTGACTTCTCGATCCACAACTGATCGTGAGAGCTTCCTTTTGGTTAGGAGGAACTACCTGAAATAAACAACAAGACCACAAAATGGAAGTTAAACATTATATGTAGTGGACTGCCTAGCGTATGCTAGATCCAAGAAGTACAATACTCCCTAAAAAGCTATTAATCCATTGTTGTAAACAAATTATTGTGATAAATAAGGTAAATATTATCCTACTCTAGTCAATATGATTTAGGCATCTCATATAAACACAATAAGAAAAATATAATTTAACAGGCTAGGTTAGCATTAGATCCGGAGGTCAGGTAAATGGTTCTGGGTTTCTGCAAGTCTGATAGAGATCTGATGAAGGTCACAGGTGATTATAGGTAACTTGCGAGTAAATATGTAGATTTCTGGTCTATACTATGTTGACAGACACAGAGACAGGTGCCAGTAAATTTTGACTGATGTCGGTCACTGAAGAAATGACATGGGGTCAAGAATAGGGGTCTGGGTCTATTTTCCAGGTTGATAGGGAGCTGAGTGAGGTGTCTACGAGGTGTGGGTAGGGATGCAGGTCAATGGACAGGTATGGTGGGGTTTTGGTGAAGTGGGGAGGAGTTATGGGTTAAGTTGATGAACAGTAATAAAGGCCAATATTGGATAGGTAGACTAACGCATATATAAGCTCGATCGATGACGGTTTAGTGAGACTAACACAAGTGACTGTGGGAAAATGGAAGATGTTACAGAATGGATTTTGGATCTTCTTTATGATTTCACAAAGGGTTGGGTAGGTTGGAATGGGGTGTTGGATTGCTAGGGAAGGTTTTTGATGGGTTTTGGAAGAGGTATATGGGGATAGTTATCAAATAAAATAAGTGACTAGAAGAGAAATAACACACAAAAAGATGTAAATACTTAGAGTATCTAAACAAAATCGATTGAATAGAAAAGTGTACTTACTTGGAATCTACTACTAGTCGATTATGGGTGAAGATAGGAGGTGGTGGTTGGAGGTTTCTTCTATTGAGGATCACCAGTTGATAGGAAAATGTTGCTTGAGTTGCATGGGCTTTCCTCCTTACTTGTCTGAATCAGATCTTGGCTTGGATGGCTGTGGATGTCTGGGTGTGACCGGATGCTCACTTTGGTTACATGCATATATGATTAATATCTCCTCCTCTTAGAATGTGAAAACCTCCAAATAAGATTACCAAAAGGGAATAAAAGGTGACTAACGACGGTTCTGGGTTGACCGGCGTTGGTTTAGGGGTGATCGGCGTCGATTAGGATGGGATTCCCTAGGTTTGCTAAAATGGGCATATCTTCTTGATTTCTTGGATCTTGTAACAACCTGAACTGTTGTTACTTTTTCTTGAGCATTCAAGTGTTGGTATATGATTTATCCTGTATAAGGACATGTTCCTTTGGTTTTGGGAAGTCATGCTTGATATGGATTATATATTTTCTACTGTTAAGATCTTTGACTGAACTAGAATATGCTTGGACTCTTTTGTTTCTTTCATTCTTTGCATTTGAGTACAATCTAATTTTTGGAAGATTGTGGATTTATCCACTTTTATGACTCAACCTTGGATCAGTTGCATTGATCCAAGGGATGTTTTAATTTTATTCAAGATGAGAAAATGATATTGACATTTTGAGAGTTACTAAGTCTGACTGAGCTTTGAATGTTCAATTCTAGAGGTTAACTCTGGCTGATCATGGTAATTAGAAACTGGTTCCAATTATCATAACATCAGGAAGGACCTGGACCTTAAGCCAAGTAAGATGTGTATGTTTTATATCTAAAGTTTAAATTACTTGATGCCAAACGGAATCTGATATAAGAATGTTTTATCCTGTTTGAACTCTATTACTGATTAGTCCTATTTAGGGGACCTATACTAGAATCAGTAAGGTTAGTAGTTTTAACCTAAACTATAACCTAATATTGTAAGGTTAGTTAATCTAACCTAGTCCTTAAACTATGAGCTTAATACTCCTAAGGGTTAACTAAACCTATCACTATGGAGGGTGACTAATGTCATATCCTATGATCTAACCTAAGTCACTAACCTATCCTAAAATAATGCTATGAAGGGGGACCTAAGGAGGGTCACGAGTCATGGGCAGTAGTTTCCATGGCATTTAACAAAGGATAAGGATGAAGGACATGGAGTGCTGCCAGGTTTAGCGGAGGGTAAATTTGCTAAGAGAGTCTTACGCGGCAGTATCTTTAAGGATGGGAATGTTTGTCTATTTTGTTTTGGCATTCACCAAATTTGGCAGCCAGTGGAAATGGAAAATAGGCGGGAGAACAAAAATAAATGCAATTAATGAGCATCAGGCCTCGAGCACAGATTTCTTAGGAAAGCATGCAAGTGGAATTTTGCTTGGTTGTTTTGTTTTCCATACATTCCATTGTTCACTTTTCATAAGCACTGGTTCTTCGAACCAGCTGTCTACTCTTCGTTGCATGGAAATTTTTAGAGTTTCAAATTTACTTCTTTGTTAGGGAAGTATATAACGCAAGGAGGTAACGATATTTTATTGTTTAATTTTTTGTGGAAGAAGAAGATAAGGTGTGAGCGCATTCAGAGGTCTTCTTCAAATTTTTAGCGACACTATCAGGCATGATAGGCCCTAACTATTAAAAATATTGCTTTCCTTTAAATGTTTTCATTAGAAAAACTCTGTTCAGATGATTTGTGCACATTCAGCTTGGCTGGTAGGAATATATTGGTTTTTCTTTTGTTGATTTGGGAATTCTTGGTTGTATGTAGATCTTGGATGAAACCTGCTTCTTAATTCTTGTTTCCATGATGTGAATACAATATGGGTTTCACTTTTTGTTGGAAGTGTTTTATGTTTTCTTTATTTGGCTGAGGTATTGGATTAAAAACTAGCTCCATGATAGACTTCGTGCTTGATGATTTCATGTTTGAAAAATGCCACTGTAATTAACTGTTATTTCGAATATGGTTGGATTACTTGATTGTTTCTTCATGCCGTATGAACTCTAACTATTACTGGACATGTCCAGGAAAGTAAGTAGTTGATTTTGTGGTTGGAATGTTATTTTTTTCTATAAAACTCAACTAGCTTGGTTGTGTGAGTTGGAAATATTGTTGAATTCTTATCTTGTACCTTTATTTTAAAGGGGTCTGAATGTTCTTATGAATATAGGTTTTGTGAGTAAGGGAAGTATTTAGTGTAACTGTTGTATTTGTGATTTTTTTACATTGATATTAGGAACACAGATATGTTTAAGGAGGAAACATACTTGGCTGAACTCTGTTCCCTGACAATTCGTGGTTGATCCTAGATCTGCATGAATGGAAATTATGTTTAATATTTGGTTATAGAAAGGACTGTGTTTGATGTTAACCTGAGGTGATTTTGAAATCTGTATTTAGAATTCAACTATTAAATCTGTACATACATTTTGGTTTGGTATCTTGGAATGATATAACAACCTAACAGTGTAATGGTTGGAAATAATTAGTTTCGATCCATTGGTAAGTAATGGTAACGGGACAGTTACCCTAACTCTTAGTCCAAAATGATTCGAGTAATGGGTGAAATGTAGACTGTTTACTTACATCAGGATTGTGGTCTGAGATTAGAACGTTTATAACATTTTTGTAACGATTATTGGCCTTTGTTTAATGTACAATTGTAAGACCGTAGGGATCTATAGGAAAATTTTAAGGCAGCTCTACCTGACTGGAGCTATTGGTGAACTTAAGTGTTGTTTTTACTTGCCTTTTTTTTCCTTGATTGAATTAGAGAATATATATATATTACTTCTTGAAAGTTAGTATAATTCTGAACTTGATTAAAATAGAGTTTTGATTTTCTCTGTTCCTTCCTCTGAGTTATGAAAGATAGTTGTTATAGGATTTCGAAGAATGAAGGTATCTTCACTCTCTATCTCTCTTGAAAATATTAGTGAGCTCATCTATAGAATTCTATAAGGAACTCTATAGTATGGTTATGAGATGAAAAGACTGTTAAAAATTAAGTGGAAATAGTGGTAAGTGGTGAAATATTAACTTGGAAGTCTCCTTTCCTTTATTAGTAGTATTATTATCCTGATTTAGAATTTCAGTTTATTATCTACTTGTATAAAAGTAGCCCTGCGGTAAAATTTTTGCATACTTATCAATGATTAAGAATTTGATATGATAGAGTTAAAGGAAATCTGCTAGATGAACTTGCTTGAGGAAGTAATCTAGTCCTTTGCTTAAATTAGTCTTTATGCAAATCTTGCTAGATGCATACCTTAAAAAGGTGTTCATTCTTATGTTTAGAGTGATTAGAACTTGATTGACACTATTCCTAGTTTTTCGGATGGCTAGGTACTTAAGATTCATATTGTTTCTTCTTATTTTCTTGTATAAGATGAATCATCTGAAAAAGATTTAAGTTGAAATTGTAACTCATAATAAGAGTTGTGTTATAAAGTCATATTAGAATGGTAGAAAGAAAACTAGCGTGATTCATGATTATGGATTTGATGAAATTGATGTCATTTAAAACAGGATTGTTTAATGAAAACAATTGGTGGAATGCAATTGTTTTTAAGAATTAGTGCTTATCATGCTCAGTTCACTGAACGGACCCATTCTAGCAATTTTTACAGATGGTCATCTTAAGTGGTAAAGGTAGGTAGATATGAAATGATGCACAGACTGTTTATTCTAGTTTTTTTTATCATGAAGAATTTCCACCATGATTTCTCTAATTATACTATAGAAGAAAGTTACTCTTTTGTTGAAGAGTATTGTATTAAAAATATGCCAAAGTGCATAGGCTGTAATTGTATAGATTTAGTGAATAAACAAAATAGAGAGATATTACTTATGTGGATCTGTGATACTTACTTGCTGAAATTGATATTACCTATTATCTGTGTGAATGTGTGTGCATTCTTGTTGTTATATGCAATAGGGGTTTAGATGGATCCCCTAAGTAAGACTTGTATAATTATGTGGTTGAATACTACATGTTTTCTAGTTAGTAATTCTTATATATTATGAATATGGTTAAATTGGAAATTAGACCACTACATTTCTAGTGAATGTGGAGGTTGAACTATGGCCCTAAAATGTAGCTATAACTGGAATAGTATTCTATTACTCTCTTAATGTTATAATTCAAAGCAATGTAATTGATGGTTATAAATCACCATGTCTTAATGGTAATAAGTCTGATATGATTTTAGTCTTTAAGGTTGTTATGAACCCTTGCTAGTTTATTTATTTTTCCTAATGGGAAAACTTAGGGTTGTTTTCCTATTCTGAGGGTACAAGGTTGTTAGGTACTCAAATCGGCAACTTGAAACAATCTTAAATCTTATTAAAAAAATTTATCTGTGAAACTGAATCTATTTACAAAATGTAACTTAAAAAGTGTGGGACCCAGGGGTTAGGGAAAACTACCCAATTAAGGAGGGCCTATAATCCAAATATAACTCAACTTAAGTGAATTCTTGGAGGTATGTACATCTTTCTGAGGATGTTTTGTAGGATGTTGACACATGTCAACTACAGGGTTGTACCTTCAAGAAGATTAGGATCTTCTCAAGGATACAACAATGTAGATGACATATAGCAACACCCTTCTGCATTGATCATTAAGATTTACACTCAGAAAACTTGATCAAGATTTTCCCTTCAAGACTGGTTAGGACCATAGACATGTTATGAGGTGGCAACCTTTGAGACTCTAGGTACCTTGACACATGGGGTTAACACTGGTTTACCCATTATGTCAACTTACCCCTAGTCTTCAAGGGCATCCTTATAAGGTTAATTATGATATTAACCCAATCCAGAGTGAAAACTTGGGGCAAGGGGGACTAACAGAAGTTAGTATAAGACGTTCTATATAACATTTGAGTCGGGTGAAGGACGTATTCCGGATTGACAAGTATGTCGTCAAGGAATAAGTAACATAAATAGTATGTTTCAAGTCTTTGGCCAAAGTATCGCAAGCTGTTGATTGCGATTGTCCTATGTCACCTAGTCTAAGGAATGTGATGCCGATGAATAATGGTAACAATTATTCAGATAGGTTCCTTGGTCAAAGCACTTAGAATCCTAGATTAGGGAAGAGAACCATGAGAATGAAGTGTTTTGTTGAAAACACCAAACTCTAAGATACACATGAATAGATCGGTAGTTCACCAAGTCATGAAATGAATAGATTGGTGGTAATACTGAGTCATTACAGCTGCATATGGTTATCTGTTATAAGAATGATTGTTATGATATGTGTGTTCTAAATTATGTATTTAGAACTAGAAAACACTAATAAATTTTTTTTATCTTTGTCTATGAAGTATTAAAATGTGGATGTTACATCTTGGTATCAGAGCTTAAGGTTACAGCTCTTGGGACCTATTGTGACCATAATCTGATAAAAAACCTGAATTTTCTTGTAACAAAAAAGGGTTAGAACAAGGGGAAATGTTACAAATAATTCTCCACCTGAAGAAGGGGTGGCAACAACCCAAAAACTTGATGAGATCCTTGCTACCCTATTGGACACAAGAGATCATTTGGCTGTACTTAAACAGCAAGTGATGGGAAATGAGGAGGACGATGAAGCTGGTAACAACAATCTGCCACCTTCCTGAGGACAACCCTAATATGAGTGTTGGTAATAACAATGGAAATGTACCTGTCCAACCAGAAAACAAAAAGGCCAGGTTGGTAGTGGAAACTCACTAATGATATAAAAAAGGATAAGTCCACCTAAATTTGATGGCACCACATTAGGAGATGGAGCTGAGAACTGGCTCAATGAAATGGAGAAGTACTTTGCAATAAGAAACTTCTCGGAGGAGACTAAAGCTATTTGGGGAGCATATCAGCTTTTCCCATGAAGCATCTTCATGGTGGGGACAGCCGTAAGGCTGAGATAAATGTTGATGAAACTAACATCACTTGGGATCAATTTAAAGGCTATTTTAGGCAACGTTGGCTGCCACAACTTTTTCTATGATCAGAAAATGGCATAGAATTCTAGAACCTAGTTCAAGGGAAGCTAACTGTAATTGAGTACTGGGAGTGGTTTATGAAACTTCTCAAGTACTTACCACAGTATCAAAGTAATGAGAAGTTCAGAATATGGAAATTCATCATGGGACTAAACCCCGTGATTGGAGGAGAGGTTGATGTTCACAGCCCAACCACTATGGAAGGGGGTTGTTGAAAAATCCATAAGGCAAGAACAGAAATAAAAGGCTATTTCTGCTCATAAAGAGGAAGTGCGAGAAGAAGATTCCAAACCCTTCTTCAACTTCTCTTACACCCAAGAAGGGGCCATGGAAAAATTTTGGCAACAAAAATAATTTTTTAGTGGATAATAATAAGAAAACGACAACGAATAAGCCTGCTAGAAATGTAAGGGATAGTTTTTCCAAGAATTATAATAATGGGCAGAAGTCCTATGGAGGCCAACATGATAATTTAAAGGCTGGAAGTAATTTTAAGCCTAAAAAGGGACCTGTAGGAGGCTGCTATAATTTTGGAAAAGATCACTACACCAATCAATTCCCTTTGAAGAAGGATGATCATAATCAGCAACATAAGATACATGTTACAGTAGCAGACAAGCAAGTTGAAAAGAAAGTGACACCTAGAGAAGTTCCTGGTAAGTTATTTGGCATACCTGTAACTATTCTTTTTGATATAGGAGCTACTGAATGTTTTATTTCTAGTAAACTTGCTTCGAAACTTAAAAGAAAAGCTGGAAAAAAGGATAAATCTTAGACTATACAGTACGGTAATAACTTTGTTCATACAGTTAGTATGTGTCTTTTTGGGGCAGTCCTTGACTTACCTAACTTTTCCACGGAGGTTGACCTTTATGTTGCACCTTTTGGGATCCTATGATGTTGTCATCAGCGTTAATTGGTTTGCTGGCCATAAAGAAAAAGTGGACTACTTTAGAAAATATATAAGATGTTTAGATGATCTGCAGAAAACAACAGAGATTCAAGGTGTAAAACAGGAAATTTTGGTTAGGAAACTATCAGCTATACAACTTAAAAAGGATAAAAATAAAGGATGTACCTTATATGCAGTAAAGATATCTGAATCTACAGAAGAAGATGGTGATTTCATGAAATGATACCCGTTGTTACAAAGTTTCAAGGATGTATTTCTGGAAGAATTACCGGGTTTACCACCCAAAAGGGAATTTGACTTCACCATTAAAATCAAACTAGGGAGGGAGCCTATTTCTAAAGGACCTTATTGGATGACTACTACAGAGTTAGTCGAGCTTAAGGCTCAATTGCAAGAAATTTTGTCTAAAGGTTTGATTAGACTAAGTGTTTCACCTTGGGGGAGTGCCAGTAATATTTGTGAAAAAGAAAGATGGGACACTTAGATTGTGTATTGATTACCGGATGTTAAACAAGGAAACAATCAAGAATAGATATCCACTTCTAAGAATTGATGATTTATTTGATCAGATGCATAGAGCATCAGTTTATTCCAAGATAGATCTTCGATCTGGGTATCATCAATTAAGAATTAAAGAAGAATATATTCATAAAATAGCTTTCCGAACAAGGTACAGACATTATGAATTCACGGTTTTACCCTTTGGATTAACTAATGCACCCACAACTTTTATGAACTTAATGAATAATATCTTTCAAGAATATTTGGACAAGTTTGTGCTTGTATTCTTAGATGATATTCTCATATATTCTAAAAGTGCTAACGAGCATAATGATCATTTGAAAGTAGTTTTTGAAATTTTGAGAAAAAGAAGGTTATACGGTAAGTTATCCAAATGTTCTTTCTTTGATACTGAAGTTCACTATTTGGGTCATGTCATTAGTAAAGAAGGACTTGTTGTAGATCCTTCAAAAATAGTGGCAATAACCGAATGGCCTACACCAAATAATGTACATGAAGTAAGAAGCTTCATGGGCCTTGCTGGTTATTATAGAAAATTTGTTAAAGATTTTTCTAAAGTGGTTGTACAGATAACTTCATTGCATAAAAAGGATAAGAAATTTGTTTGGAATGATAAATGTGAATCTACTTTTAAAAGTCTGAAAAGTCAGTTGAATTCAACACCTATTTTAGCTGTACCTGACCCTAATGGAGATTTTACTGTTGTAATGGATGCTTTTGGGGAAGGCCTTGGAGGTGTTTTGTTACCAAAATGATCATGTCATAGCATATGAAAGTAGAAAACTTAAGTTACATGAGCTGAATTATGCCCCTCATGATTTAGAACTTGCTGCCATTGTTCATGCACTTCAAGTTTGGAGACACTATTTACTTGGAAAACCTTTTGAGTTGAAAACTGATCATCTTGGGTTGAAATGTATTTTCACTCAGCCTAATCTAAATGCAAGACAGTGAAGGTGGTTAGAGTTTTTGTCTCAATATGATTTTAATATTAGTTACATAAAAGGAAAATAAAATAGAGTAGCAGATGCTCCAAGTCGTAGGAAGCACATTTCTACTCTTATAACATTAAGAACTCAGTTTAAAGATGAGGTGAAAAGTGCAGTAGAATTTGATACATACTTTCAGCAAGTAAAAGCAGCGCTTGCTGCAGAACCAAAAGATGAAAGGTATAAAGGTATTCATTTTGATAATGAAGGAATGATAAGTTATGAAAACAGAGTATACGTACCTTTGCTAAATAATTTGAGAAATAAATTGTTAACTGAATTTCATAATTCACCCTTTTCTGGACACCCGGGTATTACCAAAATGCTTGCTGATCTAAAACAACAATATTTCTGGAAAGAAATGAAAAAGGATGTTATTAATTTTATGACTCATTTTCTGGAATGTCAGTGGGTGAAGGAAAAACACATGCACCCTACTGGTTTATTATATCCCCATAGCATACCATAGTACAAATGGCAAGTAATAAGCATGGACTTTGTACAAGGGCTTCCTATGTTGAGAAATAAGCATGATGTTATCTTGGTAGTTGTTGACAAACTAACAAAGGTAGCTCATTTTATCGCTGGAAATCTAAAGGATGATTCTCCTGTGTTAGCTAAAAGATTTGTGCATGAAATTTTCAGGTTACATGGAGTACCAGAATTAATAATATCTGATAGGGATCCTAGAATGACATCAAGATTTTGGCAAACGCTTAATACAAATCTTGGAACTAAACTAAACTTCAGTTCTATGTATCATCCGAATATGGATGGAAAAACTGAGAGAGTAAATTAGGTGTAAGAAGACATGTTACGAATGTATTAAATGGATCAATAGTATAAATGGGAAGAGTATCTCCCATTAGTTGAATTTGCATACAACAACACATATCACTCTTCTCTTAAAATGGCACCTTTCGAGGCACTCTATGGAAGAAAGTGCAGAACCCCTGTTAGTTGGGATAGCGTTGAGGATAGAGATGTAATTGGGCCTGAAATCCTTACTAAAATGGAACAACAAGTTAAAATGATTCGGGAACAATTAAAGGAAGCAGCAGATAGGCAAAAGAGTTATGCTGACTTAAAGCAGGTTGACTAAAAATTTGAGCTTGGTGAAAAGGTTTTTCTTCGTGTTAAACCAAGAAAGAGCTCTATAACTTTTGGCAAGGCTGCCAAGTTATCACCTCGTTATGTGGGACCTTTCAAAATTGTCAAAGAAATCAATCCTGTAGCTTACCAATTAGCATTACCACCTGCTTTGTCTTGAATGCATGATGTTTTCCATATTTCTTTGCTTAAGAAATACATTTCAGACTTGTCACATGTGTTAAATTGGAATTCCTTGTAGGTCTAGGACCCATGAATAATTGTGGTTAAACCCACTCGAGTGCTAGAAACTCACCAATTACATTTGAGAAATCGATAAATACAGCAACATAAGGTCCAGTGGGACCAGTTTAACGAAGAAAGTGCAACTTGGGAAAATGTAGAAGAGATGAAAACTTCTTTTCCCTTTATTTTTTAATAGAATTGAATCTATTGACTGATAAATTTTTTTATTATTATGAATTTATCTTGTATATGTCTTTATGTAAGTCAGTTTTGGGGTAAACATTTATTCGGGTTGAATAAATAGTATCATTATACTGATTTCTGAAACTATTCAAGTTTAAATTAGTAATTTGTTTAGTGAGTCAATGAATTGATTGACCAGAAGATAAATCAAAGGATGTAATCATCGGGACAATGAATCTTTTAGGAGGGAAGCATGTAACACCCTGAACTGTTGTTACTTTTTCCTGAGCATTCAAGTGTTGATATATGATTTCTCCTGTATAAGGACATGTTCCTTTGGTTTTGGGAAGTCATGCTTGATATGGATTATATCTTTTCTACTCTTAAGATCCTTGACTGAACCATAATATTCTTGGACTCTTTTTTTTATTTTATTCTACGCATTTGAGTACAATCTGATTTTTGGAAGATTGTGGATTTATCCACCTTTATGACTCAACCTTGGATCAGTTGCATTGATCCAAGGGATTTTTTAATTTTATTCAAGATGAGAAAATGGTATTGAAATTTTGAGAGTTACTAAGTCTGACTGAGCTTTGAATGTTCAATTCTAGAGGTTAACTCTGGCTGATCATGGTAATTAGAAACTGGTTCTAGTTATCATAACATCAGGAAGGACCTGGACCTTAAGCCAGGTAAGATGTGTATGTTTTATATCTAAAGTTTAAATTTCTTGATGCCAAACGAAATCTGATATAGGAATGTTTTATCCTGTTTGAACTCTATTACTGATTATTCCTATTTAAGGGACCTATATTAGAATCAGTAAGGTTAGTAGTTTTAACCTAAACTATAACCTAATATTGCAAGGTTGGTTAATCTAACCTAGTCTTTAAACTATGAGCTTAATACTCCTAAGGGTTAACTAAACCTATCACTATGGAGGGTGACTAATGTTATATCCTATGGAAATGAGACTAATGTCATATCCTATGATCTAACCTAAGTCACTAACCTATCCTAAACTAATGCTATGAAGGGGGACGTAAGGAGGGTCGCGAGTCATGGGCGGTAGTTTCCATGGAATTTAAGAAAGGATAAGGATGAAGCACAGGGAGTGCTGCCTGGTTTAGCGGAGGGTAAATTTTCTAAGAGAGTCTTACACGGAAGTATCTCTAAGGATGGGAATGTTTGTTTATTTTGTTTTGGCATTCACCAAATTTGGCAGTCGATGGAAATGGAAAATAGACGGGAGAATAAAAATAAATGCAATTAATGAGCATCGGGCCTCGAGCACGAAATTTTTGGGAAGGCATGCAAGTGGAATTTTGCTTGGTTGTTTTGTTTTCCATGCATTCCATTTTTCACTCTGCATGAGCACTGGTTCTGCAAACTAGCTGTCTACTCTTCGTTGCATGGAAATTTTTAGAGTTTCAAATTTACTTCTTTGTCAGGGGAAGCATATAAGGCATGGAGGTAACAATATTTTGTTGTTTAATTTTTTGTGGAAGAAGAAGAGAAGGTGCAAGCGCATTCAGAGGTCTTCTTTGAATTTTTAGCGACACTATCAGGCATGATAGGCCCTAACTGTTAAAAATATTTATTTCCTTTAAATTTTTTCATTAGAACAACTCTGTTCAGATGATTTGTGCACAGTCAGCTTGGCTGGTAGCAATATATTGGTTTTTCTTTTATTGATTTGGGAATTCTGGGTTGTATGTAGATCCTGGATGAAACCTACTTCTTAATTCTTGTTTCCATGATGTGAATACAATAAGGGTTTCACTTTCTGTTGGAAGTGTTTTATGTTTTCTTTATCTGGCTGAAGTATTGGATTAAAAATTGGCTCCATGATAGACTTTGTGCTTGATGATTTCGTGTTTGAAAATGCCACTGTAATTAACTGTTGTTTCGAATATGGTTGGAGTATTTGATTGTTGCTTCTCCGTATGAACTCTAACTATTACTGGACATGTTCAGGAAAGTAAGTAGTTGATTTTTTAGTTGGAATGCTAGTTTATTCTGTAAACATGACTGGTTTAGTCACGTGAGTTGGAAATATTGTTGAATTCTAAGCCTATACCTTTATTTTAAAGGGGTCTGAATGTTCTTATGGATATAGGTTCTGTGAGTAAGGAAGTATTTGGTGTAACTATTGTTTTTACAATTTTTACATGGATATTAGGAACATGGATATGTTTAGGAGGAAACGTACTTGGAGGAACTTTGTTCCCTGACAATTTGTGGTTGATTCTAGATCTGCATGAATGGAAATTATGTTTAATATTTGGTTAAGAAAGGACTGTGTTTGATGTTACCTGAGGTGATTTTGAAATCTATATTTAGAATTCAACTATTAACTCTGTACATGCATTTTGGTTTGGTATCTTGGAATGATTTAATAACCTAACAGTGTAATGGTTGGAAATGATTAGTTCGATCCATTGGTAAGTAATGGTAACAGGACAGTTTCCCTAACTCTTAGTCCAAAATGATTCGAGTAATGGGTGAAACGTAGATTGTTTACTTAGATCAGGATTGTGGTCTGAGTTTAGAACGTTTATAACATTTTGTAACGATTATTGGTCTTTGTTTAATGTACAATCGTAAGACCGTAGGGATCTATAGGAAAATTTTAAGGCGGCTCTACCTGACTGGAGCTATTGGTGAACTTAAGTGTTGTTTTTACTTGCCTTCTTTTTCCCTGATTGAATTAGAGAATATATATATTACTTCTTGGAAGTTGGTATAGTTCTGAACTTGATTAAAATAGAAATCTGATCTCTCTGTTCCTTCCTCTGAGTTATGAAAGATAGTTGTTATAGGAATTTGAAGAAGGAAGGTATTTTCACTCTCTCTCTCTTGAAAAAATTAATGAGCTCTTCTATAGAATTCTGTAAGAAACTCTATAGTATGGTTATAAGATGAAAAGACTGTTAAAAATTAAGTGGGAAGAGTGGTAAGTGGTGAAATATTAACTTAGAAGTCTCCTTTCTTTTATTAGTAGGATTATTATCCTAATTTAGAATTTCAGTTTATTATCTACTTGTATAAAAGTAGCCGTGTAGTAAAAGTTTGGCTTACTTATCAATGTTTATGAATTTGATATGATAGAGTTAAAGGAAATCCGCTAGATGAACTTGCTTGAGGTAGTAATCTTTCCTTTTTTAAAATTATTTTTATGAAAACCTGTTGGTTGCATACCTTAAGAAGGTTTCATTCTTTTGTTTAGAGTGATTATAACATGATTGAAACTGTTCTTGGTTTTCGGATGGCTAGGTACTTAATATTCATATTGTTCTTCTTATTTTATGGTATAAGATGAATCATATGAAAAAGATTTAAATTGAAATTGTAACTATAATATGATTCATGTTATAAAGTCATATTATAATGGTAGAAAGAAAACTAGCGTGATTCATGATTATGGATTTGATGAAATTGATGTCATTTAAACATGATTGTTTAATGAAAACAATTGGTGGAATGCAATTGTTTGAAGAATTAGTGCTTATCATGCTCATTTCATTGAACTGACCCGTGCTAGCAATTTTTACAGATGGTCATCTTAAGTGGTAAAGGCAGGTAGATCTAAAGCAATGCACAAACTGTTTAATCCGGTTTTTATGAAGAATTCTGACATGATTTTTCTAATTGTACTATAGAAGAAAGTTACTCTTTTGCTGATGACTATTGTATTAAAATATGCCGAAGTGCATAGGTTGTAATTGTATAGGTTTGGGAATAAATGAAATGGGGACATATTACTTATGTGGTCTGTGTTCTTATTTTTGGAAATGATCTTCTTTTGTATGTATGAATGAGAGTGCATTCTTACTATTATATGCAATGGGGTCTAGATGGATTCCCTAAGTAAGCCTTGTATAATTATGTGGCTGAATACTACATATTTCTGGTTAGTAATTCTTATATATTATGAATATGGTTAAATTGGAAATTAGACCACTGCATTTTTAGGGAACGATGAGGTTGAACTACGCACTAAAATGTGGCTATAACTAGAAGAGTAATCTATTACTCTCTTAATGTTCTAATTCAAAGAAATGTAATTGATGGTTATAACTCACCATGTCTTAAAGGTAATAAGTCTGATATATTTTAGTCTTCGAGATTGTTACGAACCCTTACTAGTTTAGTTATCTTCCTTATGGGAAAACTTAGGGCTGTTGTCCTATTATGAGGATACAAGGTTAATAGGAAGTAATCGGCAACTTGAAACAATCTTTAATCTTATTAAAAACTTTTCTCTGTGAAATTAAACCAAATTACGAAAGGTAACTCAAAAAGTGTGGGACCCAGGGTTAGGGACGGCCACCTAATTAGGAGGGCCTGTAATCCAAATATAACTCAACTTAAGTGAATTCTTGGAGGAATGTACATCTTTGTGAGGCTGTTTCGTAGGATGTTGACACATGTCAAATGTAGGGTTGTACCTTTGAGAAGATTAGGATCTTCTCGAGGATACAACAATGCAGGGGACATATGGCAACACACTTCTGCATTGATCATTAAGATTTACACCCAAAACTTGATCAAGATTTCCCTTTGGGACTGGTTAGGACCATAGACATGTTATGAGGCGGCCCTTTGAGACTCTGGGTACCTTGACACATGGGGTTAACACTGGTTAACCCAGTATGTCAGCTTACCCCTAGCCTTCAAGGGAATCCTTATAACGTGAATTATGATATTAACCTGATCCAGAGTGAAAACTTGGGTCAAGGGGACTTACAGAAGTCAGTATGTGAATTTCTATATAACATTGGAGTGGGGTGAAGGATGTATTCTGGATTGACGAGTATGTTGTCAAGGAATAAGTAACATGAACAGTATGTTTCAAATCTTTGGCCAAAGTATCGCAAGCTACTGATTGCATTGTCATATGTCACCTAGTCTAAGGAACGTGATGTCGATGAATAATGGTAACAATTATTCAGATAGGTTCCTTGGAAAGAACACTCATAATCCTGGATTAGGGAAGAGAACCACGAGAATGAAGTGTTCTGTTGAAAACACCAAACTCTAAGATACACATGAATAGATCGGTAGTTCACCAAGTCATGGAATGAATAGATCGGTGGTATACCGAGTCATTACAATTGCATATGGTTATCTATTATAAGAATGATTTTTATGATTCTGTTTGTTCTAAATTATGTATTTAGAACTAGAAAACACTAATCAAAAAAAAATTATCTTGTTCTGAAGTATTAAAATGTGGATGTTATAGATCTAGTTAGTTTCTTTTCATGGATTAGAACAGAAGCTTCTTTTCTAGTGGGTGGGAATGTGGTTAGAGAGTTCGTAGGGATTTATTTTTAAGGTTAGGCCAAATCTTAGCTCATTAAGGCAAGTAGGATTAGGTCTTAGTTAGTTATGGAAACATGCCAAGAATAGGTCTAGGGTGAGGTGGAAATTAGGATAATTAAATAATAAATATTGTGAGGACATGGATTAATTTAATTAAATTAATATTAGTGTAGAGTGTGAGGAGCCATGGTTAGGTGAGTGTGTTCAAGTTGATTAATTAACGAGGGGTCAAGGAGCGTGTGACCCAATTTTGGTGTCTACAAATCTACAAGAATTGAGACACCTATACACAAGTGTGAAATTGGGAAAATTTTTACTATGGGTGAATGAATATGCACACTAAAAGTGAATGGAATCATTAATGCACATGGATAGTCACACGAATCATTTTTTGCATTGTTTATTGTTTTTGGTTTTTGAAATATTATATTGTTTTTGTGATTTTGAAAGTTTTATATTTTTTGGGAATATTTAAAAAAATGTTATTTTGTTTATAGATTTTTTAGGCATAAAATGCCATAAATACATTGCATTTAATGGCTCCAGTTCCTTTTTTTCCATCCATATCAGAAAATTTTTAAGCCTTAGACCCATATTTTTGGATGATCACATAGGGTCTAAACTAGTTAGGTGAAAACTTGTCCCATTGGTCAAGTAATTGGTATGAATTTTGTTGGTTTTATTTAAGTACAAGGTCACCTAAATCAAATTTGATAGGATGGACTATCTTGTGGTAAGCTCATGTTATAAAATCATGGTACACTTGGAGATAATCAAGAGAATTGACACACCTTCTATCGAGTAAGTAAATTTGTGTAAGGTTTTCACAAAGGTAATAATTATCAGTTATAAAATCTTGGAGAGTGACTCGCAAGGAGAGAATCTCAAGCTCGAGGGGCATAACAACCTTAGCTTCATATACAAGTAAAAAATATGTGGCCCCTATAGGTTTGTGTATACTAGTATGATACACCCAAAGAGCATAGGGAAACTATGTGTGATAATCTCTATGGGAGGCGTTAACAACCTTTTGAAGGATTTTCTTAATTGTTTTTTTGGAATCATATCCTTTCCCATTAGCTTGTGGATAGTATGGTGTGGAATACTTGTCTTGGATTTTATACTTGTCACATAATACTTTGACATCCTTGTTCTTAAATGAGATTCTATTTTCTAAAATGATCTTGGTAGGAATGCCAAAGTGGAAAATGATGTTTTGTATAATTAATTTGACAATTTATAGACATGTGGTGTGTATAAGTAGTGCGGCCTCAACCCACTTCATAAAACACTCATTAGAAGTAATGATAAACACGTGATCATCAAAGGATAATGGGGTAAAATTTCTAATAATTTCAAGTTCCCATTGGGAGAAAGGCCAAATGGATTAGATAGGTTATAATTCTTGTGTGGGAAGATGAGAGATATTTGTAAACTTTTGGCACTTCTCACGGTGTCGAACATACATACAAGAGTCTTGTTCTAATGAAGGCCAATAATAACCCAAATAAATAATACGTCATGTAATATCCATACCACTAAAATGGCCCCCACATGTAACATCATGTTCATTGGTGAGTGAAATGATAGTTTTGTGGGGTAATAAGAATCATAATATTATATCGTCATATCTATACTCGTAAAGCATATCACCTATAAGTACAAAACAAGTGGCTCATCGACAATAGGTAAGATTCCCATATTTGGTAAGTCCATGTGGAAAGGTATTAAATTTCAAGTACGTAAGGATATCTTCATACCAAAGAGGAGGTGGCATGATCTCAATGTGAAAAATATCAAGTGTACATGTACGATAAAAAGATGGTTGTGATAGCACACGAATGGGAACATGAATAATGTCAAATTATTTTTCCTAAAGGTATATAAGATCCTAAAAAATCCATGGTGTTTGTGCATCGATTGGAAGATCTTGGTGTGTTATCAATTTAAAAATGTGTAAATTGAGTGAGAAATGAATCCGAGAGGGTATTATATTATTGTAGTGTATCATTGTGGCATTAGTAAGACCCTTAGATTTGGTTGATGACAAGATGTGAGTCACTAACTATACATAAACATTTGAGCTTGAGATAAATTTTGTAGTTAGAGACCAATGAAAAGTACCTCATATTATACCATGTTTTTTGTGCTTGGGAAATCAATTTTGAATTATATGTGGGTAGAGGCACCTTGAGTGTGATAAATACAATGCCTGCGCCACCTCCTCGGTCAGTTTCTGACCCATAAAAATGGAATATCATATCAAAATTTTCATTTGTATCAATATAATATTAGGTTTCAAATGTCGTAAAGATATAAGCTTCCATAAGATCAAGATTTAGTGGTTATGAATCAATAAGTCATGCTTCAGCTAGATGATCAACAATCACTTGTCCCTTAAGATCTTTTTGAGAATCGAATTATAAGTCAAACTCGGTGAGAAACATGATCCATTTGGATATATGACTATTATGGTTTGTTTTGATCATCATATAATGTAAGGGATCTTCTTTGGTTATAATGTAAGTTGTATGATTAAGCATATAATGTCAAAGTTTCTATGTAGAAAACACTATATCAAAGTAAAGTTTCTCAATGTGTATGTAGTTGAGCTCATAGGTTACGAGTGTGTGAATAATTTAGTAAATGAATGATTTATAAATTCTTGTATTGTGTTGAGATAACATACTTCTCAGATCCAAGTCAGTAGAATTAATGTACAAATAGAATGGAAAATGTTGTTGTAGTGGTGAAAGCATCAAGGGTGTGAGGCTCTTTTAGCTATTTGAATGCAGGTCTGACACCCTTCCTTACAAGGTGGTTGAATTGTCGACAATGAAAAAAATTTATGTGATGAATCATCGAATGGATTGAATCTTACCTTGAAGGCATGTTCATAGTGGCATTAGATTTTTCCAGATCTACCTTAATACCACGACGTAAAATGACGAAGCCAAAAAAATTTCTTGATGTGAATCCAAAGATAAATTTCCTAGGATTTAGATGAATTTTGTAATCCGAAAGGTGCATAAATATTTTTTGTAGGAAATCTATATGGTGTGAGTGTAATTTGGATTTTGTGAGAATGTCATCGACATAATCCTCTACAATATCATGGATATAATCATGGAATATGTAGGTCATAACATGTTGATACATAGTACCGATATTTTTGAGTCCAAAGGGCATACCATTATAGAAAAAGGTACCCCAAGGTGTGGTAAAATTGGTCTAGTGTTAGTCTTCACGAAAGATTTTAATATAATTATAGCTAGAGAAACCATCCATGAAAGAGAACATATCATGACCACCAGTATTTTCAACGATGGTATTGATATTAGGTAAGGGAAATTCATCCTTAGGAAAAGCCTCTTTGACATCTCTAAAATTAGTGCAGACATGGATACCTCCAGTTTTCTTACCCACATGGACCATGTAGGAGACACATTCCAGATAATTGATTAGCTGTATAAAAAAAAATTCAAGGAGTTTTTGTAGCTTGTTTTTTACTAGTAATGTGATATGTGGGTGCATTTTTTGTAACTTGTTCTTGACATGTTTTACATTGGGTTTTAACACAAGATTTTGTAAAATTGTATCAGGATCTATTCTTGGCATATCAACATATGATCAAGTAAAGGAATTGAAAAAATCACTTAAGAGTGACGTGTACTCAAGACATTCCTCATTAGATAGGAATTTTCTAAGGATTACGATGTGAGGTTCCTCATGTGTACCAATATTAACTTTAATAGTTTCCTTAATAAGCATGTGTGATGCTTCATCAAGGTGAAAAAATGTATGGATTTCATCAGTAGTATATAGGGGTACATCGTTAATGTCCACAAATTATTCCTTGTTATGGAGTTGAATGTCTTGTGTGATGTATTTTTAGGGATCCTTATAAATATTGCCTAAGTGGTATAAGATAGCCTCTTTTGAAGGGAGTAAATCAAGAGATATAGATTTTTCCACAAGATGGTAATCGATACTGAAAATATCAACTTGGTTGATGCTAACATTATTTTTTAGGACAAGAAAATCCATTTGTGGGGAACTAGTAGTTCTAGCAATGTCATTGTGAGGCATAAAAAACATATTTGGAATAGGATGATCAATGGACCAATCGAACATGGTCCCAGACACATGCAATAAATTGAAAAAATGGAATCATATAGCCTTGTTAAGTAAAATATGTGAATGATATGGAATGAATGAGCGATTAAGAATAACATGGATGTAGATTAATGGCTCTTTCCATCTAGGTTGGAAACCCATGTCAGTAAAATCCTCTATTATATTTTTTATTTCATCGTTAAGCTTGGTATATACTAATCCTTATTTTTAGAAGTTATTTTGTAACATGGATGAATAGGAGTGAAAAATCATTTTTCAAACATTCCTAGACTATAGAATTTCCATCCTTGTTCGAGTAAGAAATGTATAGAGAAATCTAGAATTTGAGATGGATACATTGTTAATCATTGGAGAAGTTGTAGTATCATATCCTCGATACAAAAAATAAAGTATTTTTATGAGGAATACTAAACGAAACTAGAGATCCTATGATATGATCCATGGGAGATGGTTTACCCATATCTTTGACATTTGACATATTGGGTAGATATATGATGATGTAAGTGAGTTTGTATTCCCTAACACCCATAGATTGTGTGTCATTTTTCATAGGAGCCTACCATACTTTAGAGGTATTTCAGTAGTAGTGGGTTCACTACTATAAGGAATAGAACTTGAATCCGATGATGGTGAAGATGACAAGAATGGTGAAGCAAGTATGATTATTTCTAGAAGAGATGTTGATGGTTGTTCATGAGATGATGATGAAAAACGAGATGGATCTTGTGATTGTGATAACTTAGAATTTTGTTTCGAGGGTGATGGGTTAACCATGGTAGGTATATGATTGGATGTGTTAGATATATCCATATGGGTTGAAATAATTGGTGTTCCTTGTGTAATAAGTACCACTCTACTAAATGAGATTTCAATGTTATTGAAATACTTAAATGGTTCTACATAAGCAGTGACACAATGTGTAATTACACATTGTTTGTATTTGAGACATTGATGGAGGGTAGACACAAGACATTTCATATCATGAATCCAAGGGCATCCTAATAAGATTTTATATTGTAACTTTTCTTTTATAATATATAGAAAGGTGTGAAGTGTCTTGGATCTAAATTCAATAGGAAAATGATGATACCTAATGTAGCACAAAGAGCATCATTGAATTCTTGTAATTGTAATTGTAAGGCCAAAAGATAAGATAGTGGTATGTTGAGGTGATG
Source organism: Taxus chinensis (assembly GCA_019776745.2). Lineage (NCBI taxonomy): Eukaryota > Viridiplantae > Streptophyta > Pinopsida > Cupressales > Taxaceae > Taxus > Taxus chinensis. The sequence continues at coordinate 817,105,838 of CM034149.1, forward strand.
TAAAGATAAATATGATATGATATTAATGTTAGAGCCATTTTCAATCAAAATGAATTTGAATTTTTTATGTTCAATTTTAGCGATGATGAATGTAAGCCTGAAAATCAACACATGATTTCAAAAACACTTGACTTCTCGAGGTCATTTTGAGATAGTTGTAATATGATAGATGGAATGGGTATGGGATGAATCGATGTAGTTTAAATGGGATATGTGGGAAAGATGATAAAGGTAGAATGAATGATCAAGGCAAACGTCGATGCTCAACTTTAAAATTGGGGATTTTCTCATCGAGAGTGATCAAATCTCTCCTAACCTATGTGGGGATGATACAGAAGTAAAGAATGATTTATGTTCATAGTTCTAATTATATATCGGTGAAATTAAATGTAGTTAGACCCGGTTAACATATATGGGACAATTTTCCTTCTTCCTCTAAATGTTCCTCTCTAAAGAGGTTCATGTAAATATGAGAGGCTATTTTCTACGGAAAAAATAAGGGTTATGTGGTCTAACCCTATTGACTTGATTGGCCCAATATTATTCTACAATTTCTACTTCGTCATTGAGGTCGTTAAGTTGGCCAATAATTTGAGGTGGTTTAGGAGTTTCTCTAAATACTAATTACCATAAACCTTAGTCAATGTCTTCTTGGTGTCTATTAATGTTGGGCTTTCTTATAATTGGGTCAAATATTCTTGTTATAGAGAAATTACAGCACCCTTGATTGCTTGTAAGTGAATGATTGAGGCAGTCAGTGTGGTTCGTCAAACATGGAGTTATCCCAAAGTGTGGGACTTTGCAATTGGGATAACCCTCTGGAGAAGGCTAGCTTACTAACTTATCCTAGTGCCAGCTACTCCAAATTTCATAGATTTGCATATCTAACACTAATTTAATGTTTTCCCAAGGAGACATAGTTAGAGAAAATGCATGAAAATTAAATCCCACTCTAAGGGAAGGTGATGCACCAAGGAGTGTTAAACAACCTACACAATAAACACATCGCAACTATAATCTTGTAACGAAGAAAAAACAATATACAATAACCTTGCATGCAATGAAATATCATGAATATGCAATAGAACACAGAAGAGGGTTTTAAACATCCACTTATATGATTTTATTTCTCTCAAGTTGATACGATACATCACATTTATGGATAAAGGTACAAATTTTGATTTACAATGTCTAGTAGGGAGGTTTGGAATCTCCAAAAAGTCTCTTAAAGACAAGAAGAAGAAGGGACGTGCATATACAAGGTTTCTAACCTTTTGAAATGAGTCCATTCTTACAATATATTGGAAGAATGAGAGAGGGGGAGAGAGAGGAATTCAAAATCTTCCTTCAACCACCCAAAAATGCATTAAAATCACCTGTAACAATGATGGGTGCCACTATAAAACCCATACGTCCATGTAATTTGACTCGTTGGGGAAGAAAGGAAACCCATACCTCATCATTTTGGTAGGTGGAAAACCTAGAAACACCCTCTAGAATGGAAAACTATATTTCTTCATTTTGAAATACTTAACCTTACTAAAATTAAGAAAACCAGTCATAGTTGTGTAGAGGACACATAGATTTCCAAAAAAATTGATTTTTTCTAAATATGAGATTCTAGTAAAATTTTATGGCCATCTTAAGTTGAGGGTGCCATACTGTAATAAATGTGAGTGATTGAATCTATCTTTTCATACTCTGAATTGCAGCACAACCTTTGAAATATGAAATTTCAAACTTTCAAGATTCGGGACTTTGGGCTTTTTGATATCAAAGTTCAGGTTATTGTTCATTGCTCAAGTCAACTTGAGAGTTCCAAAATGTCGAACCTTTGAAGTCTGAAATTCAGACTTCGGAGTTCAGACTCCTAAACCATGTCACGTGACACTATTCATCACTCAAGTTAAAAGTTCCAAAATTCTAAAACTCTGAAGTATGAAATTTGGAATTTGGGTTTTGGACCTTTTCCTTTTTGGGGTTTTGGGTTTCGGGATTTCAGGGGTTTGAGATTCAGGGTTTTGGGCATGTTCATCTGCTTGACTCTGCTACCAACTCCAAACACCTGAAATCTTAAAGTATGAATTTTAGACTTCAGGTTTCAGAATTTTCTCCCTCCCGCATGACATTGTTCACCACGAGCTCCAAGACTCCAAAAATCTGAATTTGACTTGCTTTTTATGCGTTGACCTCCAAATTTCAGAGCTTTGCGCTCCCTGTCTCTAGGTTCCACCATTTTTCGCTTGGGCCTACCTCTGAATGACCTCACCTCCAAAGTCTAAATTTTAGACTTTGGAGCTTCTTCATTTCCTAAACTCCTCTGCGATGTGCTCGTCCCTCTTCAACTTGTTTGGCCAATCCTGAAGTGTGAGCTCCCATGGATGAATCGATCCCTCATTTTTACTATGTGGATTCACGTTTACCTAATTTTACTTGAGGTAAAAAAAATTACAATAATTCTTATGCAAGGTTGAGATGGTCCTGAAATGGTTATGTGGGTATCAATTTGATAAGAAGTATAGAACTAAACAAACAACTAGTAACCAAAGGGACTAAGAGCTAACCACATGTAGCGTAGGCGGCTAGGGAAATATGGATTGTGTTCATTCAAATTATAATCTAATTTTAATTCCTATATTTAAATAAATGAAAAAAATGAATTTAAATTAAATAAAATATGAAATTTTCCCTTTCAATCTAATTAAATCCAATATACTATGATTTAATTAAAGCAAAAAAAAACAAGCTAACTAATTGTTTGTATGTTTTTCAGCAAAGATTTTAAATAAAATAAATGAAAAAAAAATTAAACTTCTAAACAATATTTTTGTGTTTTTTATTTTTTGATAAATTAAATAAACTAAAAGTTGCAGACACAAACAAAGACATTAATCTAAATAAAACAATCTACTTCTAAACTAAAATAAATCAAAAACAGGGAATAGCTAGATGTGGTTATTCCTTTGTTGTGGGGTGTGGAATTAAATCTAATTTAATCAGAGAATGTACTCTACAATTATTATTCTAAAAATTTGATTTCTTTTAACTAATCCTACCTCATATTAATGGGAAGAAAGAAAGCTTCTCAAAAGTAATTTCTTCTTTACCGGGAAACTTCCCTGGAAAAATATAAAAATAAAACATACGAGTGTTTTGAAATGAATAAATGTAGGCATAAAACCTTTCTCTAACTTATTTCTCTTGTAGATCTATAGGGATAGGAAACGAATAAGATATCAATGAAAGATTCAGATACTAGAAACGAAGAAATAAGAAATTCTACCACTTAGAACAAATGTATTTCTCTTAATATAATGACAAAAATCAACTGAAAGATTCAAATAAACATAAATGTACCCCAACCTAGTTACTATTGTGATGTGATATATTCCCAAGTGTGATGATGAATTTATTATCTCCTCAACTTCCTTTTCTTTTCCAAAGATGAATTCTAGATGATCCTGGGTATGCAATGTTGGCTGGTGTAAAAATGAACAAAGGGTTGTAGCTGACTAGTTGTAAGAAAATCAAGAAAATGTTAGAGTTGGTTGGTTGCAATAAAATTGGTCATAAATGCATTATTGGAAAGAATAGAGCAATCCACTATGTTTTCTGTGTGATTCCTATAAATATTTTGGTATCATAAAAGTGTAAAATCAAATCTCAAACCTCCAACCCATCATAAGGGTAAAATTCTAGTTTTTATAAAGTTTGGTTGTATGCTAGGAAAAATACACTAATAAACAAGAAAGTAAAACACTAACAACAATACCTCCTTCATGATTCTATAGAAAACCTCAGAATGGGAAAGGAAACATTGATGAGCCCCGATTGCATGATATGTAGGTGCTTTCCTCAAAATGGAGCAAGGCCTTCTCTGTAATAAGATCAACTTACTTTACACCAAATGGATAAAAGGAGTTATGGATTTGGGATACTTCAAGATGAAGTTATTTGGGCATTAGGACGAGGTAGGAAGAATTCTCTTTACTTAGGATGCAAGAGTTTAGACAGGGCATTCAAGCTTATTCTCCATGTGTTTTTATAGGGGGGGTAAGGTTGTATTTATAGCCTGGGAATCAGATTAACTTAGGGGATTTTAAGTAGTTGCAGTTTTAAAGTGAGGGAATGATTAGGTGAGTGGGGACAAAAAGGAGTGGGTGAGGATTAAACTTGTATTTTTAATTCTCAAATGGGGGACATAGGGAATATTTTGCATGTGAGGAATATTGGGTTTAATTCAGGGGTTGAAATGGATTAATTAACCAATTAATTATACGAGGATTTTTGTGGGAAATGGAGTGGGGAAATTAATTGATTTGGAAAAGGTGTGAAATTCGGGTGTCTACATTTGACCCTCTTTGGAAGGGTAATATGAAAGTAGTATCATTTCAAAGAAAGTAGACGAGGTGGATGAATATGCCCTAGGTGGCAAGATTGAAGGTTTTTAAAGATATTTTTCTTAAGTAAGGCATTCCTTTGATAAGAATTTTTTACAGGAAAAAACAAGAAAGCATTCTCTAAGAAAGAAGTAGAACAAACTTTCGCTTGTAAGAATGAGTGAAGAATTCAATCTAATTTTCCTAAGAAAAAAGTAGAGAAAATGTTTATTCGGGAGAGTAGAAGGTGGTGGGTGACGGATGTCATGGTATCCTCCAAGATAAAAATGTTATGAGAAGATGTGATTATGCCCCCTCGAGAGGGCTGACAAGGATGGAATATAAGACAGAGATCTCAAAAATAGGAGAGATTAATTATGTGGAGAGGATGACAAGAATGGGGTGTAAGAGAATGAAATGAATGCACGACGCAAATAGAGAAAGGATTCGATTGGCCTTGAATGCTAGGTGTGAGGGTGTGTGGAATGATGTAATGGGAAATAGAAAATAAAGTGGACTAGAGTGGTGGTTGATTATGAGAAGGACCAATAAAGGTGAAGGCTTATGGAGATAAAGGAGGTAAAAAATGAATAAAATAGGTAGAAGAGAATAAGAGAGAGGGATGATAGGGGAAGAAGGGAATGATGAAGGATAGACAAGAAGAAGACAAGAAAATGACACAGCATAGGGTGAAATTATGAAATAAAGAGATGTTCCTTATGAAGGAAGCAACAGAGATAATAAAGAGGAATGTAGAAAATGAAAGAAATGATAGAGCTTAGAAAAGAAAGAAATGGTAGAAGTAGAAAATGAAGAAGACATGGGTAATGGGTAATGGACAAAGATAAATGAGATAGGAGAAGACAGGGTGTGAGTGAGGGTATAAAATTGACAAAGAATTTAAAGAGGACGAAAGAGAAGGTAGAACAGAGAAAAAAAAGATACTATGAGGGACTACGAAAGTGTGAAAAATATTAGAGAGAAGAAGAGAAACGGGTATAAAATAAATGAAAAGGTAGGGGTGGTAGAGAAAAGGAGGGGAGGACAAAAGGAACATGAAAATTATGGGGGAGAAAGGGAGAAAAAATCAAATACAGGGAGAAATATTGGAGGAATTGGGTCCTCGTGATGAAGACCAAGCTAAATAATATGAAACAGACTGGATGGAGATTCATGTGGAGGGTGGGATGATAAAAAAATATGGGACAATGCTAAAGAAACAGGTTAGATATTGGGAAGTAAGAAATAAACGGGAGGTAAAAAAGTGGAAGAAGATGATATAGAGGAAGTGAAATAAAAATGAGGGGTGGGATAGAGAAGAAGATAACGAGAGAAATTTATTTAGAAGGAAGGAACTCAAGAATGGGGATAATAATTGTAGGGTGGAGCAGTATAAGGAATGTAAAGATAAGAAAGAGGGGACGGAATGAAAATAGATTGGAAAAGATGTGGAGATGCATGAAATGAGGATAAAAGTACTACAAGACATAGATAAAAGTATGTATGATGAAGAAAATACAAGATATTGAAAAAGGGTGAAGGGAAGATGGAGAGGTGGGAGAAGAAGCAATAAGAAAGGGTGGGAGTGGAGGAAACGGATAGGAGAGAAAAGAGAATGGGGAATAGAAGAGGAAATGTCAGTGAGGGGGATGTTAGGGAAAGTCCACTAACACTGAGTGGTGGGGAAGGATGAGGATAAAAAATGGAGAAAGGGAGAAAGTAAATGGAGGAATGGAAAGGGTAACGCCAATGAAGGGACGTTAGGGAAAGCCCACTAAAAATGAGTGGTGGGACTGAGAGGAAGGAAGGAATGAAGAGAAAATGGAGAAGGTCAAAGGGAGAGAACGAGGATGTGCATAATGAGGATTGGTGATTATTAGAGAAATTCCACTAACCATTATTAGCACGGGAACAAAAGATGATGATCAAAGAATGCTAGAGGAATGTCAAAAATAATGGCGAGGAAGCATTGGGGTAGATATATGGGAGAATTTAGAGAAGATGGAGTGGAAATATTAAATAACTGGTGAGTGACGGATTGGGATAAGGTGAAGGTGAGTAGAGGATGAGGATGAACAAGGTGATGTTGGAGAAACAAGACATGAAGAGAATGGGAAGAGACCGCATGAAGGATGATGGATCAAGAAGGGGAAAATGGGGGAAAATAACGTGATTATAGGTAGAAGATATTATACGTATGTTGTGAGATGATAGGTTGTGAAAGAATAATGGTATTAGGAAAATGTGGTTGGTAGGAGAGACCAGGTGGAAGAAGTGATCAATAGAGGTGAACAAATAATTAGGTGAGAGAGAAGTTTATAATGATGAGTTCCACTTAGGGAGGACCCCTAAAAGTAAGAATTTCATGTGACAGATGTGACTAAGTACTAATTACCAACCGAGAGATGATGGATATGACACGTGGGAAAGTAAGAAGTGGAATTCGCAAGAATAGAAGAGGAATGTGAGAGGATGTGATAATGGGGAATTCCCATAAAACGTGAAGGGTGAGGATATGTAGTGATGGGGAAAGGAAAGAAGATAAATCATCCTTAAGGGGGACTCTTAAGTGATATTACCATGTCGCATGGGTGGTTAAGTAAGATTTCCAAGCCAAGCATGGTGATAGCAGTGGTAAGAGGGTGTGGTGATGGGGAATGAAGAGAAAATGTGGGTGGTGAGAATGTGGAGTGATGGGGAAAGGTAAGAAGATAGATCATCCTTAAGAGAGACTCTTAAGTGAGATTTTCATGCCACAAGAGTGGTTAAATAAGATCACCAAACCGTCAATGATGATATGCAAGGAGAAAGACAAAATTTTATTGGGTATAGGGGATGAATGGTTGGTTGAAAAATATGATTGCAACGAGAAGCGAGATAAATAAGATGGGATGGGGGAAAGCCATAGGGTATAACAACCTTAAGAGAGACTCTTAAGTAATATTTCCATATGGCAAGGATGGTTAATTAGGATCGCCAAGCTGAAGAAGAAGAAGAATGATGATAAAGCTGGTGGGAAGAGGGTATGAAAAAATGGACTAAAGGGTAACCCTCAAGTGAATTTTCCATACTATGAAAGCATATAAGTAAGATGACCAGACAGAAGATGGATTTGGAGAAGTATGAGAAAAGAGTGAGTGATGCCTGTCAGATTGCAAGATGAGGTGATAAAAAGGAAGAAAGGAAACAAAGGAGTGTAACATGAATGGATGGAGGAATATATGTGGTAGAGGGTGGAGAGTGTGAGGGGAATCCTTAATTGGGATTCCTGCATGGTGAGATTAATGATGTGAGATTGAGAATTAGAAGATGCAGAGTAGAAATATGTGTGTGGTGGTGAGTGTTGTTTAATGAGAGGGGAGATGGTGGAGAAGCTTCTACAACGGGAAGATCTTAGGGAGAGGGTATACCTCTACTGAGGGTCCCACATAAAAGGGTTTATTAAGTAATATTTTCAAGCAGGAAGAAGAAGAGTGAGAGAAAAGAATACAAATGGGTGAGAGGGGACATGAACTATGAGAAAGGTAATATGGGGATAAGTGGTGGATGAGTAGAAATGGGGAGCAAGGATGAATGGGTCAAATACCTGGTGATCATGGTGGGGGAGGAGGAGTTATTGGATAGTGAATACTACTTGAGAAAGATATTCAAGTAGGATTCTTAAACTAGGGAATGTATTAGTACGCGTGAATAGATGGGGTGCAAATTAATATTGTGATCATGCAAGAAGATACTCATGTGATAAAAATAATCTTAATTCAATATAGCACGTAACAGGATTCATCGTGATATAAAAGATCAGGATGACTAGACTGTAATATGCATGATAACATAGACAAGGGCCATCAAAAAGGTTTGATGCCCTAGTACGATATTCAAGTGGAAGAGAGCATAGACAAAGGCCATCAAGAAAGGCTGATGCCCCAGTATGATATGAAATCAGATAAAATACGTATACTAGAGAGAGCACCAAGATACATAAAATCAAGATGTCCCCTGTAATATACCAAGATACAAGAAAAAAATTAATAACTTGTAACTAATAATGTAACACAAGAACTAGTAACCATGTTCCTAACGTGATCCATCAGTGATGATTGATTGAATGTGCCCCTAAGCATGGGTATAAGGACATAAAAGGGATTGGGTCAATGTCCTCAATCAAGGAAATAATGAGAGCTGTATTTTCTCCAAGTGAGGATTCATACGAGGAGAAGTGGTTCGAATTTGATATTCATTAGGTGACTGCATCATTCGTTGAGGATAATAGTTCAAAGGATGAATTGTGTTGATTATTAAGTTTTTGGGGTTTACAATTGTTTTAGATTTTTTGTGATTTTGTGGATGTTTTTGGAATTTTTAAGAGGTTCCAAATGTTTTTGTATTTTGGAGATTTACTAATGTTTTTGGATATTTGGAGATTTTCTACTGTTTTTGTATTTTGGAGATTTTCTATTGTTTTTGTAAAAAATATATTTTTGAGATTTTTGAATGTTTTTTGGATTTTTGGAGATTTTTGAATGTTTTTGTATTTTGTAGATTTTCAAATGTTTTTGTATTTTGGAGATTTTCGATTTTATTTTTAGATTTTCTAATTTATTTTTGGATTTTTTTGATTTTCTAATGTTTTTGGAGATTTTGTTTTGGAATTTTATGGACCAGAATACAAATTTATTTTAAGAGGTGATAAACCAGGATATTGTCCATATGCATCATGTTCTTTGTGATAGCTTATGCTCTGAATAAAAAAAAAATCTCATTCCATTGGTATGATATTTTGGTGATGATATGATGGAAAGAAGTCCAACTCCATTCATTACTGCACACAACTAGTAAGATGCAAGGGCTCACCACCGAGAATCAAGAAGGATGCAGGATGTATATAATGAATATGGAGACAAGTGTTAATAACAATCCCTTTGGGAAATTGTGACTCAATTATTCTTAAGGTCACTGACCCATTTTCAAAATGAGATTCACTTTATGGGTCACATTCTAGACTTAGACATTTACATGGCCTACTGGTTAGTAAGATATGAGGTGAAGGGATAGTTTTATCTTCACTTAGGCATCTAAATTAATTATTTAGGGATTTTATAATTATAAGCACTTTTAGATTGATAACATTTTGTATGCTTGAGATAACTCCCTATGCCTTGCCCCAGGATACAAGTAAGAAGTAAGGGCTCATCACCAAAGGAAAAACATAGGCGCGAAAATTCCTTGTATTTTTTTGTTTATTTTTGAATTTTTGAATTGTTATGATTTTTTTTTAATGATGTTATAACATTTTGATTCTTTTTTGAATGACCCTTTGTGCTTTGCCCCATGCCACCACTAAGAGGAAAGAGTTTATCACCAAATACAATCTGTAGATGAGTAAGGGCACCTCCCTCCATTCCCAGTCTCACAATACCAGTAAGACAAGTGGGCTCAACACCAAAGACTGTGAAGGACGAAATGTGTGAAAATGAATTATTCATAATTTATTAAATTGATTAAATTTTATAATAGTGGTTTGTATCTGAGAAGGAATGTTTGCTCCCAAACTTAGCCCCACATAACTAGGAGGATGCAAGGGTTCAACATCAAATATTGGAATGAACGATCAAACGAACTGGGTAAATAAGTTTAGAGCATTGTTATGAAAGATGGAATTTCTTTGAATGGAATATATTACCATTAGTAAGCTTCTAGGTATGACCATAGGTGAAAATGACTGAAAATGGGAGATATTATAAGAAGTATGATACTCACAAAACTTAATAGGATCTATATTAGCACCTGTATCATGATTTTAAATATGAAGATGTGATTTTGATAATGAAAATATTTGCCAATGGAAATGAATAATGTTAAATTATTTAGAGATTAGTTAGATAGAAGGAACAATGTACAAGTTTTTGTCTCCTATAATAGCAAACGCATCAAGGATATAATTTCTTTAGAAGTACTACATTCATTGGTTCATCAAGTTCCTAACCATCTTCAGTGGTGAATTTATAGGCTCTAGAGCCAAATTTAGCTATAATTACATAGGGTCCTAACCAATTAGGATCAAATTTTCCTTGTTTTCTTGCTCTTTAGTGGTATGCTTTTGATTTTCATTTAGAACGAGGTCACCAACCTCTAAACTCTCTAGGTCTTACATTTTTATGATAATTAGGTTACAACCGATTTTGATAGTGTTGAAGATGATTGAGGGCATTAAGTTATTAATCGAGAAAATCAAGATCTTGAAGTCATGATTGTCAGTATTCATTCTCATTAATTATATCTTTAAGGGTTATTCTCAAGGATGGGAGTTCAACTTTAATAGGTAAAATGGCTTCGCAACCATAAATGAGGGAAAATGGGGTGGTTGTTGTAGGTGTGCAGTAAGATGTATGCTAAGCCCAAAGAGTGGTGTTGATCGGAGAATACTTATTAGAGATCACACAAGGGGTCCACACGGGAGAGAAAGCCAGGATCAAGGGTGCAGAGGGACAGGAAGAGGCCATGCATAGAGGGAAAGTTCAGCATTCAGGACTTAGCCGATTCTAAGCATGAAGACCTATTTTTACAAGATGGAGTGCGAAACACACCAACAATGCATAGATGTGCATGCCACGCATTTTCTATCTTTAGAGGGTCGGATCAAGCATTTTGCATAGAGAAAATATAGGAATAGGATTATCACTTCAATTAACTGTAAGAGGTCTATAGAAAGCACACTTGCATGTGTGGCTATGCCTGTAAATGGTGCATGGCTATTAATAGCATGCGGCCTATTTTTTGAATAGAGAAGTGGTGAAGGGAAATTCCCCACCCTATATATATGATGTGAATCAAATAGGCAAAGAGAGACATAAATATATACATTTAAGAGATGGATGTGTGTGTGATAAAGAGATATACGATGGAATTACTGTAACAGATACATGCACATCGGTATATATTTACATTACTATAAGAAGCTTCTCTGTTTATTAATAGATGGAAGATATTGGTTGAATCTAAGTGTCATTCCTGTGTGTAATTGAGTAGTGCATGTTATTGATTCAATCCTGATTATTCTTTCAGCTTGTTTTTTCATAGATATGAATGTAGCATGCATGGTAGAATAGTGGATTAGTTATGGAAATATATGTTTCTTCCTTCATCACGCTAACATTTTGCTACACCAACCCTAAAGAGGGACCTGGTACCTTTGCGCGCTTTGGGTGATTTCTCAGTCTAGGTTGGGTGATGTGTCAATGCGACTAGGGTGTTATTTGGTAAATTCTAGGATACACCATTGGTTCTGTTGTCGGGACCTCTTTTCCATTTTTTTTCAGGATGGTTTGCGATGAATACGTACCGGTTAACTCTAACAAGTATTGAGGATTAGATACACAATATGGACGAAGAATATCCATGGTGGTTCAGCAGTGGATTTGATTTTAATGCATGCACTTGGGTAAAACGGAATCTGTATGACAACCTATACGAGATCATTTTCGCTATCTTTTCGGTAGAACTATATGAGTGTCTTACTGCTTATGCATCTTAGTGGAATTAGAGGTATCACACACTTGTCTAGACAAAGAAAGAATTTTAGGCCCTTTATGATGCTGATTTGATGTGGACACACGTTCTGGATACATGGTTTCATGGTGTTCATAATAGTTATATTCTGGAATATTTAGTTTCGACATATTCTTTCCTAGAGGTAGCTGAATTCCATTTTTTGTGGTATCCAAGAGGAGTATATCTACAAGGTATTCCACTGGAAATCAATATCTTGATGGTAAATTTGAATCTGGAGAGTAAACTAATGGCTAACTAAACTTCACCATGCATGAGTGTAGGAACAGGTTTGGTGAAAGATGACATACCTAGCAGTAGAGAGGCAGAAAGAGGAGAGGTGGCTTAAGTATAATGAGGCACATAAGAGGGAGATAGAGAAGAAAAGTTTCATTACAGAAAGTATGGCGTTGAGGAGAGAGATGGCTCGTGAAGGATTTAAAGCTCATGTAGAATATGTGGAGCCATAACATCAAGAACTCCCCCATCTTGGAAAACATGATAGAGATCCCCCCTTGGCCTCACACAGAAGTGTGCCAGTAGAGACTACCTGGTCCATGGGCATGCATCTTGATCTACCTGGTGACCTAGCCCTTACACTTGGTTTTCTAGTATCTAGTATGACAAGTAACCAAAAAGATAACTTGGGAAGAAGGAGAGTAGGAGTAATTCAGGGAGTAAGTACATCAATGGCAAGACAGACAACTTTAATGATATTCGGAGGAACATTCTTAGGCACGTCATCCACATAGAACGTGAGCACGTAGAATGTTGGATTCACCTCTAGAAGTGGGACTAGCTCACAGATTGTAGGGGTTCAATATAGTACTATTGTCAAGCATAGGGGAGTACATCTACAGGTCCTATTCCACCTACAAGTGGAGGGTAAGGAGGTATAGGTTGTTTTAGTTCTAGTGGATCTAGTGATTCTGGAGGAAGAGGGAACACATGAGGTTCTGGATTAGGTGGCCAAGGCCCATAGCAACCACAGAACATTTATATGGAGATGTCTCTTCGTCTTTCAGATTATAGAGGTATAGAGGATGTTTCCAAACATGTGCACATGTGTGAAATATTATGGCACGTGAAAGGGATCACGACTGCTGAGCGTAAGGAAACTCAATTCGTAACTACATTACAGGGATATGCACACAAATGGTACCAGAAGTTTGACCCTGATCAAACTTGTGTGGATTATGTAGCATTGAAGGATGCTTTCTTGAAAGAATTCCATATCCCTGAATTTGAGCAGAAGAGTATAAGTGCACTCAAGGATATCAAGCAAGGAACTACTGAGAGTGTAAATGAGTATGATTCCCATTTTAAGACACTTCTATCTAAGTTCTCTTATGATATTCACAAAATCCAACATGCACAATGGTTTGTTGGAAGATTGATTACACCATTCAGAAGAGCACTATCACATAAGACATACACTAATCCATGTGAAGCACTAGAAGAAGCTTTGTGTGTTGAGGTAGTTAGGAGCATTGACACTAGTGTTAGTCCATTCTTAGAGGTACAAATTGTAGCTATGGAAAAGTAGTTAGAGAAGCTATCAAAAAATTCATCCCATGAGACGTGCTCAGGAATTTGGTGTATAGATTATGAAGTGGAAGGTCACACCAAGGATAGGTTTTCATGAAGATCTGTATGCTCATTACTATTGGATTGTGAGATCTGTCATTTGAATCATGATGTTAGTCACTATCCTTTTATTACAAAGTGTGATAAGAAAGAATGTATCCAGATTTTACAAAAATTACATATGTATGTCCATTTCAAGAATGTATCATCATTTCAAGAATGTACATGACCCATGATACCGAGGATGCTATAGACATTGGGGTATGACAAAAAAGTATAACAGATAACTCTAAGGGTAAGAATGAGAACCAGGATCAGGATCATAATCAAACATACTATGATAGGAATGAGGGGCATTTTGAAGGAGGTTGTGGAAGGGGACATGGATATCATGGTGGATATGGAGGAAAATGTCATGGTGGAGGAAGAGGTGAGTTCCCTTATGGAACATGTTATACATGTAGATCTCCTGACCACTATAGGCGTGAAAGTTCTCAAAATATTACATGTTCTTTCTGCGGCAAGAACCATAGCTATGAAGAATGCCAAGACTTATATGAGCATCTGAGTAAGCAGCATAAGCAAGAAAATGAAGGTGTCATGATGGTTAGAATCCAACGCATGGTAGAAGATTGGTGGATGCCCAAGATAGTAGAAGGACCTGAGGCATTGATAGTGAAGGTTACTACATGAGCTAAAGTGACACGTGCAAGAGAGGCATTGCACCAGAAGCCTACAATCACCGGGTGGATTTTTTGCATGTAAGGTACTTATACCCTACTCATCAAAAGGAATTTTACTAGGATACTATGGAAGTGCTAAGGAATCTTTAGGGTGAAATACAGTACTTAAAGGAGTAGAAGAAAGCATCAGAGAAAGTCCAAACTGATATCGATGATCTAAGAGAAGTGCATAAAATGTTATGCCATGAGAACATCATTCTACTATTAGGAAGTTGGTTAAAAGGGAACACTCCACGCACAAGTATTGAGATCAGACAATAGATTATGCATGCAAATCTTCCCCCTGATAGCATTGATTATGAAAAGGAAATTACTCTGAATGCTATTGTGAATGGATAGCTATTGAGCAATATATTGATTGATACGGGTGTGGAAGTAAATTTTCTTACATTAGATTCATGGGTACAAATGGGGAGGCCTCCATTGTAACCATTATCTAATGTGTTGCTTATGGCAAACCAGACTAAGACCACTCCCATAGGATTTTTTAAGGATGCATCTATAACCATACAAGAGGCCAAGTTCACTGGGGATTTTGAGGTATCAGCACTTACAGAAGCAGACAGTTTTCCATCCTTACTTGGATGCCCTTAGTGTTACGCAAATAATGCTAACTTTAGATTCAATAAAGTGTATATCAGCTTTGAGAACAAGGAGGAAAGGGTTGTGATACCTTTGAAAGATGGGAACTCTACACCATATGTTGAGCCTCTAAGTGAGGAGGACTTAAACAAAATTTATGTACGCATTATTCAGGACCCAGAGGTCAATGAGCCATAAAAATTAGGCATCCTACATTGGGGGGATACTCATTCTATTAGTGATACTATGATTATTTCTTGTGACAATTGGGCTCATGGTACATATAAACTAGTAGGGTGTGAGGTGAAAAGCGTAGTTCCACGCAAGAATGGACTTTATTTGGTTTGACAGATAGGTAGCATAGTAACTTGGTATACAGGGGCAGAAGATCTTCCTGTTTTTTTGAAAGCCATGGAAACACGGTGGATAGATCAAATTAAGAGAAGAGATATGTTAGTATATACCTTGTGCAGGATGGTAGTGCATCGGTGGGTAGTACGTAGGGATAATTTTATAGAATGGGAAGAGATTGGGATCACCCTATCTATTAGGTTTGTAAGGAACAATGCACCTACGCAGATCTACACTTATCATGGTGATCAAATTATTCAACATCACATTCAGCAGTGTGAGAGACTTTGGACAGTAGGACATGAAGCATTACCACCTTCACTCTAGGTGCATAGATTATACTCTACGCTATAACGATGTGCATGCACATGGTATGTATACGTAAAACTACATAGAGAGACTTGGAATTGGAAAACTTTTACTGCAGGAATGATCCAGACCTTTGACTACTTTTCTTCCCAACCTCCAATAGAAGAGGAATTAAACTTTTCAAGCACTTAACTATGGGAGATAGTGCAAAAGAAAAAGAGCTTATTCAGGAATTATTTGTTGCGACAGATTCTGGAGCATGGTTTGAAGAGGAAGAAGAAATGGAACCCATACTACTTTAACGTGCTCTCCTTGAGAAAGAGAAAGGAAAGATGGTTTACATCGTGGATGATGAAGAAGTTGAGAACCTAGATATTGAACATTGACAAGGGGTATGTGAGGTCTTAGACAGTGCAGACAAGGCTACGTGCACCTATCACAAACCCATGAAGACAAAGAAGGTGAATATAGGTT
Source organism: Taxus chinensis (assembly GCA_019776745.2). NCBI lineage: Eukaryota > Viridiplantae > Streptophyta > Pinopsida > Cupressales > Taxaceae > Taxus > Taxus chinensis. The sequence goes on from CM034149.1 coordinate 817,121,808, forward strand.
TGTAAGATGATCCTAAGGAGGCCATCATTGGAGACTATTGGTTAGACTTGGAGGTAGAAAATATCGTTGAGTTACTCAGGGATTATCGAGACTTATTCCCTCGGGGGCATCATGAACTTAAAGGTGTGCATAAATCACTTGGGGAAATGAAGATAAAACTTAAGGATGGTGCATGAATAGTTAGGAAGTGACCTTATAGAATAAACCCTAATTTGCGTGAAAAGGTAAAAGAAGAAATTGATAAAATGTTGAAATCTGGAATTATCAAGCTCCTTGATGAGTCAGAATGGGTTAGTCCAATGGTGATCAGTATCAAGAAGGATGGATAAATTAGAATATGTTTGGACTACAGGGAGCTAAATGTTTCCTATGTTAGAACCATTCACTATGCCATTTAGTGAGGAAATACTAGAAGGAATTGTAGAGCGCGAAATATGCTCTTTCACAGATGGGTTTTCCGGGTATCATCAGGTTAGGATTTCTCAGGAGGATCAAGAAAAGACAACATTTACTACTAAATGGGGCAGTTTTTCCTATACTATGATGCCTTTTGGATTGAAAAATGTGTCTGTTGTATTATCATGTATATTTGTTTAGGCATTCAAATATTTTATTCACAACTTTTTATAGGTTTATATAGATGATTGGACAGTATATGGGATTGTGAAAGATAATAGTGACAATCTGCACTTAATGTTTGAACAGTACAGACAATTGAGTATCTCTTTAAACATCAAGAATTTCATATTTACTACACCATTTGGAATACTATTAGGACAAATAATCTTCAAGGAAGGTTTAATGGTTGATCCAACTAAGGTTGCAATCATTCTAGGCCTAGAGGCACCTACCAGTCAAAGTGAGGTGCGTGGATTTTTAGATCATACAAGATATTATAGAAAATTCATCAAACGGTATGCCAAAATTTCTGCACCCTTGGAAGAGTTACTAAAGGGGAAAGGTACATTTTATTGGGGATAACCAGAGCAGTTCACGTTTGAGATATTAAAGGAGAAACTTACTATCGTTCCCATTCTGCATTTTTCCTCATGGGATAAACCATTTCATGTGCATGTGGACACTTCTAGCATGGCCATTGGTGCCATGTTATCTCAACCTAGAAAAGGTATTATAGATCATCCTATTTGTTTTGCTAGTAGGAAGTTGATTCTTGTTGAACAAAATTATAAAACTACAGAGCATGAAGCTTTTTCAGTGATCTATGTATTACACAGGTTTCGATAGTACTGTTTAGCAACACCATTTGTGTTTTATATAGATCACATGGCATTGAAGTACTTGGTAAACAATCCCATTTTACAGGGGCGCATATGCAGATGGGTACTCCTATTTCAAGAGTTTTACTTCACAGTTATAGTGAAGCCAATGAGAAGCAATTATGGACCAGACCATTTATCTAGAATCAACTCAGAAGAGGAAGCACAGACAATTGAAGAAACCATGCCAGATGCACAATTATATAGGTTACAATGTGTGCCCATGGAATTAGAAGACATTGTTTTCTTTTTACGAACTGGTATGGCACCAGAAGGAATGAAGGCATTAGAAAAGAAACAACTTGCTATACGTGTGGCACCATTTATGTTAATCAGTGGTGACCTCTATAAGTTAGGCAGAGATGAAGTATTACGACGTTGTGTATTAGAGCATGAGAACAAGGATATTATAGAAGAAGCCCATGGTGGTATTGTAGGAGGCCATTATGCAAGTGATGCGACTTCCTGTAAGATCTTACTTGCTAGATTATGGTGGGAGACATTATATAAAGACTACAAAGAATATTGTAAGGCGTGTGATCATTGTCAGTGCCTAGGAAAACCAGGGAAAAGAGATGAGATGCATTTTGAGACCAATTACTAGTGCTGAACTGTTTGAGAAATGGGCCATTGATTTTGTAGGACCTATTTCACTAGCCATGCATAGGACTTGATCACACTATATCATTACTTGCATACATTATCTCACATAGTGGGCAGAAGCAGCACCTATGAAAGACTTTTTAATAGCTACAATAGCTAGGTTTTTATGGGAGAATTTTCTTACAAAATATGGATGTCCTTTAAGCTTGAAAAGTGATAGGGGTACACATTTTTTGAATGATACAATCAAGATCCTATAAGATGAGTTTAAGGTTGCACACCATAAAACCACACCCTACCATCCTCAGGAAAATGGAACTGCTGAGGCTTTCAACAAGATTTTGAGCCAAACTTTGACAAAAATTTGTGATGTTGGAAGAAATTATTGGGATGAAAAAGTGTTAGTTGTTCTTTGGGCATATAGAACAACTTACAAGAGATTGAACAAAGCCACACCATTTCAATTGGTGTTTGGTGTAGAATCCGTTCTACCTATAAAATTTATGCTACCTTCTTTGTACATTGCGTGCGCTAGAGGTCTCACTGATGAGTGGGATTTAGAAGATCGTATCAAGAATATGATTCAATAAGATGAGTGACGAACCATAGCACGATGGAGTCAAAAACAAGAAAGATTCAGGCAGAAAGCATGGCATGACAGAAACATAAGGGATAAGAAGTTTGAGATTGGGCAAGTGGTACTTCTTTATGACTCTAAGTTCTTGCACCATCCAGGAAATCTCAAAGTAAATTGGTTGGGGCCGTATGTCATCACTCACATACTTGAAACAGGTGTTTTTCAGTTAGAAGCACTTGAAGGAACACGTCTCCCCATTACTTCAACGGGAGTAGGCTGAAGCCCTACTATAAATAATTCTTCTTGGTGTTTATAATAAGGCAGTATTTCCATTTAGAATAGGTTTCCATTATGTATTTCCTTAATGTATTTCCTTCATTGTCTTTATGCTTTGTCAATTTAGTTGTTGTTCTTGTGTAATAAGTGTGCTTGCGCGCATGAAGATAATTACTATATGACACATGTTTATACATACAGGACTGCACATACTGTTATTGTGGGGTGGTTGTAGTTATCCAGGTACAAGGCTGTGGGAATTGAAAGGTGAAAGGAATAAGCTATTATAGGTGTGCTTTAAGTCAAAAGAAGATTGCTTCTCACAAGTGACCAAGGATGGATATGAATGAAAGGAAAGTATAACGCGAGGTAAGTGGAGGCCATGATAACTACCAGGATAAGGTACAGTGATGAGGTACTCGGGTGTGCACTGAAGAGAATTCTGTGACCAAAGGGTACGGAGGTTCGCTAGAAGGTTATAGCTAGGGTATGAAGATGTACCATGTGGAATGAATGAATTTGTTTAATGAATGATAGGATATTTGGTAGGTGGAGCAATAAATGCATCAAAAATTGAAAAATTATATAAGGATGGGATGCGGATTCATTTTTACCATTGTGACTAAGAGAATTTAAGCAAAGAGATAAGTGTGAAGAGTTGAGTGATCAGGTTAAGGTGTGAAGGGTGTGAAACCAAGCGTGACAAACATATCTGTGTGAAAAGAAGCTTACGTCCCCGGTGGTGAAGGGTTTGAGTGAAGTAGAGAGATAGAGAGGAGTTAGGGAACAAATTTTCCACATAGGGCGCAATTGAATCAAAGCTAGGGTTTGATTCACAAGTTACAGAGTTAAAGAGGAGATGTTTGCAAGGTAAAAATGGCACCTAAGAAGGTAGTTGTAGCAGGAGCAAAAGGAAAGAAGAAGGTGGTCGTCACGGATGAAGAGATTGCACCTGAAATCATTTTTTTAGAAATGAAATATCTAGAAGGAGTCATCATTGACCAGGAATGGGATTCACCTATCAGAAAGAGCAAAGTGAGAGAATACAATCATAGGACTGTGGAGAGCAAAAAGGAGCTCGATTCCCTTCTCACTGTGAGGAAAAACAAGCATACAATGGATGACATGCCAGTTTATGATGATGCAAGTGAGAATCTTCTGAAGAGAATTGGGGTCTACCAATTGTATGAGCTTCCATATTTCAGGAAATATGAGCCCTTGTATCAGTGGGTCATGAGCAGAGTGCACGAGGACTTCTTCTACTTTGTAGGACGTATAGTTAGAATCTCATTGGTTATAGGTTTTGAGGCCACATGATAGGATATAAAGAATGATCTCATAGATAAAGCCATGATTTTAAAGACTATACATGAGTTGGGGTACATAAAGGGTCCGCGCGGTATGGATATAGAAAAATTAAAGAACTGTCTAATTTTGCAAGCAGCAACACACCTTGTTATAAAGTTGAATGATCAGGAGTGGTGATCACAGGTAAATACTATGTGGTTACACGTTGTGTGTAATATGTCAGAAGGGGAAATCTACAACATTTTAGAACAAAAAGTCGAGGAAGGGTGCACATGAGGTAAGATCATGTTTTGGGCTATTTTACTATTAATAGTATTCATGAAAATTGGAGTACCAGACGGGCCAAAGGAAAAGGTATGGGAATACCCCATGGAGAATAAGTCACCAGCTGAAAGGTTCAGCAAATACCTATGTAAAGGGGCCATGAAAAATGATGTAAAGTAAAGGTTGAAGAAATGGTATGACAAGGTCCGCATGGCATTTGGAGAAGAGTGGTGCATCCTAAAGGACCTACCATCAGTAGTAGGGGAAACAAATTCAGTTTGTTGTATATCAGAATTTCTACATCGCGTGCTTCCCAATGAGAGATGGAGTTTTGAGCCCTTAGTGTAAATTTCCTTACACATTCACTGCAAGGTATTTCCAAGCATCTATTCACAGATTTATAGATATACGCTAGCTTGTATTCAATGCAAATAAGGAAAACTATGACTACCATACGTAGAGAAAGAAGCATGTGTATCCTAGAAGAAGTGCCTACACCAAGAGGATCATTTCAGAGGTGTTGACTATTAAGCCAATAAGTCTGGATGTAGCAAATATAGGGGAAACATTGGTGTATCTTCAGCTGAAGCCCAAGATGGAGAACAATAAGTATGTAGAGAATGAATTTGTGCTCCCAGGGCCACTTAAGGGTAAGCACACAATAAAAAACATATCAGCACAAAGGCCCGCAGATTTTTTTGAAGTATAGGGTTAAGAGGAGGAGCGTGAAGATAGTGGAGGCTTAGAGTGTAGAAGAAAGCATCCATATGACAGAGAAGAGTCACAACATGTGGCCACTCCACCTCAGGGACATGGTAAAGAGGAAGATATGGAGGTTAAGCAGGGGGAGCATAGGTTTAAGAAATTTTTCAAATGCACAAGGATTCAAAGTGGAACCCCATAAATGGTATGGAAATCACCTTGTCTCTCTCCACATGTAATGCCCACTTTTTACTCACACAACAAAAATAGTAAAAAATACCAGGATAATTTTTTCTTACTTACATTACTCACTACACAACACCACAAGGGCTCCAAGTAAAGAATACTTAAAGACGCATACGACACTTACAAGTCATCAACTCATGTAGACACATGAAAACACCATAGGCATGTCAACGCCACACTTTTCCCAATGAATGAATACTATCAATGACCCAATTACTAGAAAAGGACTCAAGGATAGGAAAACCCACAACACATATTTTCTTTAATTGCATTTTAATTACGATAAACATTCCAAGAACATTATAGTGCAAGAAAAACTTTCTCCTTTTTTCCATCTACATATTCTTAAGTTCATTCCACATTTAATTTATAGTTCGACCATTTTAAGTTGGCTTTTTATCCTTTACGGAAATTTCCATAACTTACATACTTATTTGGCATAATTCAAATTTTATATAAAGTACTTGATTATCTTATTATTATGTTAAGAATATTCTTCTCCAACATTTATTCAATGTCTACATCTTTACCCTTACAACTCAAGTGAATCCGACTTGATGTCCATAAGGCAATATTAGGATTTAAGGGAGATTTAGATACAAGATAGATTTTTCACAAAAACATTCTTCGATCATGGTATAGTTATTTCCCTACAATAGTTATTATAGTTCAATGACTTGTGGAATTCCATTTTGATTTATATATACATATCTTTTGTTTCTCAAAGTTTGATCACACCAAGTCAATTCATATTTTTTTGAAACACATGAAAATATTTAATTGAGTTATAAGGACTTCAAGAATGACATTATTCCTAACCTCAAATCTCATTTTTACTCTTCTATGCTTTACTTTTTTCATCGCATTAAGGTCTCATTATTACCATCGCATTATAACAAAAGAGTTACGAAAGTATATGGTTAGAAGCATTATAAGCTACACATGAACCACAAGTGATTTGTGTTCAAGGTAGGGTCCCATTTTTCTACCTTTCACGATTCCACATGTAAAATATTATTTATTTATTAATGTCATAAACGGACCTAACAAGGTATTACAGAACAAGATTTTGGTTTCTTGGGTTCTCTAAATTCAACATCTTTCAAAATAATTTTGTTTTGCAAAGAGTTACTTATAATTTTCTATCCACATGTTAACCACCAAGTCAGCTAAGGTTAATCTTAATTCCCATTTTCAGCCAGGGCTGTAATTCCTATTATAGATTTGATTGAGGTTAAAATGTATTTACTCTATAAAACCTTCATGAGATTTCAAGGAACTATATTGTCACAAGCCAAAGATAAGACATCTAGCTGTGAGGGACTAAAGAGTTCACTAATAAGAATGCAAGACATAGAACAACTATATCACAATCTCCATTTATGTCGTTTGAATCCAACATGGATTTCATTCGATGAAGAAATTTAATTTTAAATCTATCTTCAAAAGACAAGGTAGTCCACTAGGATACAAAGGAAGAGATAGCTATACTTACTCCAAATAAATTTTGACTGTGTCGCTCCTATCAGAAAGGTTTATGACAATGTCACTAAACATACCAACTAAGATTTTTAACCCATTCTTGGGCTCTTGTTTACTCAAACTAGGAGGTTCCATTGAGTACAGAGTTTAAGTTCATTCTACGGTTTTCAATGTCTTCTATGGTAAGGAGTATCACACATGAAAACAAGTTATGATCTGATATTATACAGGGGTAGAGTGTTATGATTAAATCTCTTTATTACATTTACAAAGTAAAAATGCACAAGATGAAGCATTAATCATTTATTCAACACTGATTATGCACTACAAGATATTACTTTAAATTCATTTACCTTATATATATATATATATATATATATATATATATATATATATCTCAAACCTTTTTACCATGTGTACTATGAATCAAATTGAACCTATGATTAAATACACATTTCCTAGATATCCCTAAAAACTAGCATCTCATACATATTACCAAATAATCAAATATAACCTTCTGAAATGCCGAACCTATTGTTGTCGCCAAATCACTGCACCCTCTGAATGGCCAGGATGTGAATAGGACGTTGGGTGTGATTGGGACACATGGGATCACCTCTCAAGCTGTGGGACTTGGGCTCGAGGTGAACCTCCGGAGAAGGCCGGCTTCCTCTTCCTAAACTAAGTGCTGTACTACTCCTAGTGTAACAAAAATGATTATCTAATCCTACGCTAACATTTTCATGGGGTTTTAGGGAAAGAGATTTACAGAAATGAAACTATACTAGGGATGGTGATGCACCAAATAAAGGGTGTCTTCAGATTCAGGAAGGGTTAATTTGAAGAGGGTGTGTGCACCACAGGTCAACTTCACCTACTGCAACTTAGAGAGGGTAAAGGATACCACAAACTAAGAGACACGCGTTCCCTTTGTTAAAATTTATCAGACCGAGAAATAGACCAGTTTCCCAGTTAAGAAGGATGAACTCAAGAAGGGTGAACGGACACCACAACTCAACTGCATGCAATACTCCACCACTCGATAAGCACAGAACTTCAAGAACCTGTAATAGAAACTTAAACTTGCACAATGTACCTACAAGTACGAAAAAGGCACAAAGAAGCATAAAAGGATGAAAGGACAGAGATTAGTCACAAAACACACACTTTTATTGCTTCAATAACATGCATAATGCATCATACATTCAGAAGAGGCAATAGTTTCCCTTACAGTCTTGAAGAGGAGGCTTGAAAGTTCTCTCAACACACAAGAACAACTTGCAGAAGAGAGAGGATTCTTGAAAAGTATACATTCACCTGAGATATCTAACTGTCCAACTTGTCTGAACTGTTGGAACCCTTTGAAATGAGCTTCCAACTTACATTTATAGAAAAATATGTGAGAAAGAAGAGGAAATGGTCATAATTACATTCCTAAAATGAAGGCCCATGATGTATTTATTACAGTTAGTTGAACCACTTGAGAAGGTTTCATCATGGGTCATTAATTTCCTGATGACCTAGTCTTCTCAATTAATTAAAAGAATATTTAAATAAAATATTTAAATAATAATAATAAATATTATTATTAAAATATTTAAATAAAAATATTAATTTAATTAACATAATGTTGGGACCCCCCCCGTTGACCCATTTGACTTGAAGAGGAGGGGGGTCCATGTGGATAGAGTCTGCACAAATCTCAACTCGGTGAGCTTCGAATCCTCTAACTCGGTGTTGCAATTGATTTTGAACCCCACACCAACTCTTTCCTCGTCTTGGCAATCAGGCTCTTTTGCATTGAGTCCTTCTCCTATCAGAAAGGTTTATGACAATGTCACTAAACATACCAACTAAGATTTTTAACCCATTCTTGGGCATGCAAAACGGCCAACCAGGTATTTTCAGAGCTGACCTTCACATTCAATTCATTTCTAGGAGAAAACATGCTGAGCAATATGAATCGTTTCATTCTGCACCGTAATAAACCTTCATCTACTGATTCAGGGAAATTTTATGAAGCCTTGAATAGCGTGACTCCAATCCATCGTACATGGTAGTGAATATTTGCTTCCTGCAGCTGCTATTCGATCTGAGTTTAGAATAAGGATAAGCCTATGAATTTGAGGATGCATTTGATAATGAACAGATAACAACACAGTTGGAAAACCTACTTGCTGGAAGCATTCAAAAGGCTTCTACTAAACTACAACATGTCAATTGCCTGGTGCGTGGGAGTTTTTCTCGCATCCTTTCCATCTGGATGAGCTTCCAACATTGCTTTCTCGTCAAACTCTTCGCACATGAGCCACGACTGAGCCATTAACGCATCGCCTTGGTTGGTTCTGATACGAAACCACTTTCTTTCCTCATAGTGGTGAACCGAGTGATTCTTCAGGCTAAACCTGAAATTTTATCCTTTTCCCACGCATTCAAACTGCAAGCACACACCCCCACTCGCCATGTTACTTAGTGTCATTTAACAAATATTTGCATAATGAGACAAGCGGCCTGTAGCCTCCACTAAAATTGGTATCACGTCGCGTTGTTTTCTCCATGACTCACTCCAATTCACAACTGTCTTATCAATCCTCCTAGTGACTCGCACAACGTGCTCCAATCCTGTTTACATGACCCGTGTGGAAGTATCATGTTGGATAGCCATTGTAATATTTCTACGCTTGGCAGTTTGATCCGATTTCTCCCATTCACGGAAGTTTGATCATGGTTTACCAACCCAATATTTTCACTTGGCGGTGCACTCCCTGAGTTCCCCTATTCATACCTCAGTGCGGGATTAACAGCTTGGCCCGCCATCATCAAATTTCTGACCTCGGCATACTAGCTCCAAATCCCCGCGTAACGGCTTGGACACATTAATCCATGGGCCTCGGCCTCAGCTTTGCCGTGCAAACTTGGCAAGTTTGTTCCTTATCTCCACAATTCCCACCAGCGTGTGGGATCCCCATGATTTTTCTCCTGTCGAGTTTTCCTTCATCAGATTTGAGGATAACATCAAACTCTCGGTGTAAACATTTCAGCTGTAGCTTGTAAGGTGTGATAATTTTGACAGAAACCTTTATGCCTGATGACCTAGTGGCTCATTGAAGATGCTCATATAATTGCAAAGAAAATTATGCTCCATGAATATTCTGATATGAAACAGTTCCACCTCTATGAGATCCACTTCCATGAGTTACATCATAAAACAAGTAAGATCTCGATAGAGAATCTTTGTAATAAATTTCCTCAGGTCTCCTGGTAACACTCTCACTGTCACTTAATCAATTTTCATAAAAAATATCTTGAAGGAAAATCCTGAATTTGAAGATGCATTCGATGCTGAACAGATAAAAACATAGTTGGATAACCTGCTTGTTGGAAGTGCTCAAAAGAATTCTTACTATACTGCAACATGTCTACTGCCTATGCACCGAATAATCGACAAAGGAAGGTCTGAACACCATTATAATTCACAGCTCTTTTTAAGATGTCGGTTTGACTCAATTTTACATTGGTATTCGATGGTGCTTATACTATCTTCCTGAGTCGATAGAAGTTCTTCCATTATGTAATTACAAACCCAAGATTCAATGATGTTGAACCTCCCATATCTACATAATTTCATATCATCTCGGTCAAACAAGATAATTCTCCCAAGTGGTTAGTCGAGCATTGTCTTAATGGATTAAACCTGGCATCATGTTGACTTTGACTCTCCCTGACTTGGCCTTCAGATATTTTTGCATCGATCTCCACCGAGATCCTTGTACAGTTCCTTTCATTCGTCAATTTTCAACGAGCTATATTTTGCATTAACAAGACCATCATCTAGCTCTTACAACTGAGAGTCTCTACCAAGATGATTTCCGAGATGACTATCAATTTGACACTGGATTCTCTATCAACTCGACCCCAAACTCTTCACTGAGTTGAGATAAAATGGGTGCCTTTTGATGCTAGGTGATCTCTCATATGCAATTTAAGAATTATTTTTAATTTTTGTATCTTGATAATAACCGGAGATGGGTTCCTGGGACTACTATTTTCATTTTGAACTTGATAGGACCCTGTTGTCCAATCTTGCCATGTGTGTAAAATTGGATAACATTTTTTGGTGACCTCTCGGGGATGATTGCTTGCTAAGCATGATTCCAGTAGCCTTAAGTTATCCATTGGGCATGCAGTCTATGTTGGAAACCTGAAAGTAGTATGATTTTCTTTGACACATCTCGAAATCTCCTTGAGCATTGCCGATATCCTGGGCCTCCCTATAATGCTAAGCATGAAGTATACTGAATCTATTGAATGCTTGAAATCCATGGAACACTGCAAAATTTTGAATGAAGCATATTTTGAAACTCTTATGGAAACCTTGAACCTTCTTCTCCTTGACACCTTCCAATGGTGAAATAATGTGCAGAACAACACAAAACACAACAACAAGGAAATCAAAACAACAACACACAACAATGTGCATAAGCACTTGGAGGAAAACACCTAATTTAAATGTACAAGGGGTGGAACGCTTCTCAAAAACAAGCTTTGAGATGTATCCCATTCACATGAATGGGTAGTTCTTCTCCATTGAGCCTAGATAGATGGAATGAATTTGCCTCTTTGCAACTTGTGATGATGTATGGCCCACTCCAGAGAGCGTAAAACTTGGCATGCCTGCCTGGTTTGGCCCTGTCTTCATCCCATTTGAGAACTAAATCTCCCTCTTGAAAACACCTGTTGGACGTCTTCTTATCAAAATATTTCTTAACTTGAGCCTGATGCTGCTCCAAATTTTTCATAGCCTTGTCTCATACTTTCTCTAACTCCATGAGTTCAGCAAACCTTATTGTCAGAGGATCACTCTCTATAACTTCAAGTTGATGAGCTAACTTTCTATTTTTTACATTTTCTTACTAGCTACAAAAATGTTCAAAGGTTTTTGTTGCTAGACGCAGCCAATCCGTTTCCTTGAGGATAGTAATTGGCTGAATTTTTGAGGTATACCCCATTTTTAACAGCCCATTCACTCAATTTCATACTAATAAAATCCAACATATTGTCTAAAATGACTGTAAACAGAACACCGAACCTCGTAATTATACCCTCCAGAAAATCTAGAAACTGCCTTTTCATTGTTCTCTTTTAATGCTACTGCCTCTGTTCATCGATTAAAATAGTCCTGTTGCGGTAAGGACCCACTTATGTCCGTCACTGGATGGAGGATTAATCATTCCGATGAAGTCCAACCCCCATTGAACAAAGGGTTGATCCACTTGAATTGGATGCAATGGAAGAGATGCCAGCTTTTGCTTACCTGTGAAAAAGGCACATTCCTTACATTTCCTTACCCAGATCATCCTTGAATAAATCTGGCCAATAGTAGCCAGCTCGCATGATCTTGGTAGTTGTTGTTCGTGCGGAATAATGTCCTCCAGATAGGCCCATTATCGAAAATTCTTCTAGTATCTTACTGACCTGTTCTGGTCCTATGCACCAAAGGAGGACGCCGTTCAAATCTTTTTGAAAGAGAACGCTATCTACTAAAACATATGGGATAGAATAAGGATGAGCCTAGGAATTTGAGGATGCATTTGATACTGAACAGATAACAACACAGTTGGACAACCTACTTACTGGAAGCGTTCAAAAGGCTTCTACTAAACTGCAACATGTCAAATGCTTGGTGTGTGGGAGTTTCTCTCACATCCTTTCCATCTGGATGAGTTTTCAGCATTGCTTTCCCATCAAACTCTTTGCACATGAGCCGACGACTGAGCCATTAACGCATCGCCTTGGTTGGGTCTGATATGAAACCACTTTCTTTCCTCATAGTTGTGAACCGAGTGATTCTTCAGGCCTAAACCCCGAAATGTTCTCCTTTTCCCACGCATTCGAACTGCAAGCGCATACCCCCACTCATCATGTTACTCGGTATCATTTAACAAATATCTACATAATGAGACAAGCAGCCTGTAGCCTCCACTGAAATTGGTATCACATCGTGTTGTTTTCTCCATGACTCACTCCAATTCACAACTGTCTTATTAATCCTCCTAGTGACTCGCACAACGTGCTCCAATCCTGTTTACATGACCCGTGCGGAAGTATCATGTTGGATAGCCATTGTAATATTTCTACGCTTGGCAGTTTGATCCGATTTCTCCCATTCACGGAAGTTTGATCATGGTTTACCAACCCAATATTTTCACTTGGCGGTGCACTCCCTGAGTTCCCCTATTCATACCTCAGTGCGGGATTAACAGCTTGGCCTGCCATCATCAAATTTCTGACCTCGGCATACTAGCTCCAAATCCCCGCGTAACGGCTTGGACACATTAATCCATGGGCCTCGGCCTCAGCTTTGCCGTGCAAACTTGGCAAGTTTGTTCCTTATCTCCACAATTCCCACCAGCGTGCGGGATCCCCATGATTTTTCTCCTGTCGAGTTTTCCTTCATCAGATTTGAGGATAACATCAAACTCTCGGTGTAAACATTTCAGCTGTAGCTTGTAAGGTGTGATAATTTCGACAGAAACCTTTATGCCTGATGACCTAGTGGCTCATTGAAGATGCACATATAATTGCAAAGAAAATTATGCTCCATGAATATTCTGATATGAAACAGTTCCACCTCTATGAGATCCACTTCCATGAGTTACATCGTAAAACAAGTAAGATCTCGATAGAGAATCTTTGTAATAAATTTCCTCAGGTCTCCTGGTAACACTCTCACTGTCACTTAATCGATTTTCATAAAAACAATATCTTGAAGGAAAATCCTGAATTTGGAAGATGCATTCGATGTTGAACAGATAAAAAACATAGTTGGACAACCTGATTGTTGGAAGTGCTCAAAAGAACTCTTACTATACTGCAACATGCCTGCTGTCCTGTGCACCGATCCTGTTTACACGGCCCGTGCGGAAGTATCATGTTGGATAGCCATCATAATATTTCTGTGCTTGGCAGTTTGATCTGATTTCTCCCATTCACAGAAGTTTGATCATGGTTTACCAACCCAATATTTCCACTTGGCGGTGTACTCCCTGAGGTTCCCCTATTCATACCTCAGCGCGGGATTAACAACTTGGCCTGCCATCATCAAATTTACAACATCGGCATACTAGCTCCAAATCCCCGCGTAACGGCTTGGACACATTAATCCACGGGCCCCAGCCTCAGCTTCGCCGTTGTAAACTTGGCAAGTTCGTTCCTTATCTCCATAATTCCCACCAACACGTGGGGATCCCCATGATTTTTTCTCTTTCCGAGTTTTCCTTCATCAGATTTGAGGATAAAATCAAACTCTCAGTGTAAACATTTCAGTTGTAGCTTGTAAGGTGTGATAATTTCGACAGAAACCTTTATGCCTGATGACCTAGTGGCTCATTAAAGATGCTCATATAATTACAAAGAAAATTATGCTCCATGAATATTCTGATATGAAACAGTTCCACCTCTATGAGATCCACTTCCATGAGTTACATCATAAAACAAGTAAGATCTCGATAGAGAATCTTTGTAATAAATTTCCTCAGGTCTCCTGGTAACACTCTCACTGTCACTTAATCGATTTTCATAGAAAATATCTTGAAGGAAAAACCCGAATTTGAAGATGCATTCGGATGGTTGAACAGATAAAAACATAGTTGGACAACCTGATTGTTGGAAGTGCTCAAAAGAACTCTTACTATACTGCAACATGCCTGCTGCCTGTGCACCGAATACTCAGCCAAGGAAGGTCTGAACACCATTATAATTCACAGCTCTTTTTAAGATGTCGGTTTGACTTAATTTTACATTAGTAGTCGATGGTGCTTATACTATCTTCCTGGGTCGATAGAAGTCCTTCCATTATGTAATTACAAACCCAAGATTCAATGATGTTGAACCTCCCATATCTACATAATTTCATATCATCTCGGTCAAACAAGATAATTCTCCCAATTGGTTAGTCGAGCATTTTCTTAATGGATTAAACCTGGTATCATGTTGACTTTGCCTCTCCCTGACTTGGCCTTCAGATCTTTTTACATCGATTTCCACCGAGATCCTTTTACAGTTCCTTTCATTCGTCAATTTTCAACAAGCTATATTTTGCATTAACAAGACCATCGTCGAGCTCTTACAACTGAAAGTCTCTACCAAGATGATTTATGAGATGACTATCAATTTGACACCAGATTCTCTATCAACTCGACCCCGAACTCTTCACTGAGTTGAGATAAAATGGGTGCCTTTCGATGCTAGGTGATCTCTCATATGTAATTTAAGAATTATTTTTAATTTTTGTATCTTGATAATAACTGGAGATGGGTTCCTGGGACTACTATTTTCATTTTGAACATGATAGGACCCTGTTGTCCAATCTTGCCATGTGTGCAAAATTGGATAACAACTACATTATACATATATTCATTTTACAATGAACTATATAAATTACAATGATAATTAATGAATCACACATTGCCTTTTTGCCATCATTCTTGCATCCTACAAAACCATGTGAGCATGAAATTTGTGATAAATCACTGGCATGGCATCCACCCTAATCTAACATAATTAACATTTGTCAGTTTCCCATTTACATATAATAATAATTACAATTTACATTTGAAAGAAAAGGTTTAGGGACATGTATTCATTGCATTTCATTTCACTTCATTTTGTAATCCAAGGAGAGAGAAAGAGAAGGGCAGAGAGAGAAAACACCATTTTGTCAAAAGTTCTATTTCACACAACAAGTTACACTATAGATATTTTAAATAGTTATTTACATGTGTCAAAATTTTTCCACAGTGGTTTGGTAACCCGACGAGGGTTCCACAACTTTCTATTTTTTACATTTTCTTACTAGCTACAAAAATGTTCATATCGGGGCTCGGAGGCTAAGAAACCACTTTCAAATGTTATCTTCCGATGACAAAACACACCATGAATAAATGTCTACGTGTCCACTTATATACCAATATTTCATAGCAACTGAAGGAATTTGGAACTGGCGAACGGTTTACGTTTGGTGGCTAGTTTTCTGGGGCCCACTGGTTGTAATTGACCCAGTTGCAAATGAACAAAAGTTAGCTTGAGCGCTTTAAAACACCACGTCCAAAACTAACATTTGATGGATGCATGCACAATGAGAAACTTCCTACAAGTTCTCCTATATAAGGAGAATTTGTCAAAGTTGACGGGACTAAGAACTAGAAAACCATTTTCAAATGGCAACAAATTTTCTAGAGTGATAGGCTGTAATTGGTCTAGTTTGACCTTGTCAAACTACGACCGGAGGCCTACAAAATGGCTTTTCCAAACTATACAGAAAAGTAGTTTTTCCCTAAACTGAATGTTCCATGTAATTTTCTAGTAAGAACACTAGAGGTTTTCAAAAATGGATAATAATCTCTCTATCCAGGGTGTTAAATGGCGGTTCAAAATGAAAGCCAAATTTATAGTTTTAGTAGCTTCTTACAACTACAAAATGGTGTAACATTGCTCCCAATATGGCATCAAAAATATCACAAATGTTCATTTGGGGTCAAACCAATGGTTATGGTGGCTCCTCACATAAACAGGTACACAAATGAAGCTTAACATGCCATTTTCAAAGCTACGAAGGGTACTTAACGAGTCTCTGAAAAATGCAAAATTATCTATTTAAATAGGGAGATGATTAACATTTTTACTGGGAGTCAATTTCATCTTGTCGATAAAACAATATTGTAGTGATCTAGTTTGGGTAGGAAGTTTTCTAAATCACCTTAGAAAGAGGGTTGAAGTTCATGGTTTAACACAAAAGGGTTATTTTGATTTCATGAGTTATGACACGACATTTTATTGTTTTGTAACAAGTTAATATAAAACAATTAAATATATTATAATCCTAATATTTTAAAATCATATTAAGTTGCAAATGAAAAACTAAAGTATGAGAGTTATGAAAGATTAGGGGAGATGAACCATGCCTGCGAATGAAGCCAATCAAAACTGTGGGATTCAGTTCAGCATCTCCCTTAAGCATTTTTTCGAACAGATCATGAGCATCCCACAATTTTACCATTTTGCCTTTGCTCAAAATCCTCAAGCTTTCCTGACAAACCCATTTTGTACCAAACCAAAAATAAAACCACATGTTTAAAAGGTGTTGGACAATAAAGTTTGAAGTTCCCTCAAGATATCCAGCATGACTAAGACATCCATACATACCCATATACACTATGTTTGAGTGTATTCCATATGACCACACCTCTCAAGGCATTTGCAAATACAACATCTGACAACAATTCCTCAATCTTTTATGCTTTGTTGGAAGATCATCCCTTTCCCAGAACTCGCATTTGGCATAGGCCAAGAAAGGCAGGTAAAGGAAGTCAAATTTCCATTATGCTCTGATGGATGTCTATATGTACTAAGCCCACATATTACACAGGTAGGGAGGTTACCTGTAGGTTTCTAAACCTTTTCAACAAACCCATTCATGTATATCATTCTATCATTGTATTCTATGAAGCGTCATTTATGTCAAGAATTTCACATGCCAAATGCATGCTTCCACCATTGCATACATATTTGTTGTAGCACTTGTAACAAAAACATCTGAAAACCCATTATTCTTTGAAGTATATCACTATGCTACTTAATTGTTCCCATTATAGTGTACGATGGGAGGATGCTGGCGAAGGAGAAGGAAACCAGATTTGCACCTGCCAATCGCATTTGCTTGAAAATTTCTAAGCTTTTTCAGCAAACACATTTCATGTATCCTACATTCATGGCAGACCCAAAGGCCACAATATTTTTAGGTATTCAGTCAAATAGTTCGTGTGTCGTGTGTATGCTCCCAAGTTTGCATCCATTTCTAGTAGAGCACTATAACTACAAAACTGACAAAAACCCCCATTTTGGCATAGGCTGGGAGAATGTTGGAAAGAAAATAGTATTTCCATTATGCTTGATGCACATAACATGAGACTCATTTTTCGCCACTCTAGCCTGCAGTTTGTTTTTTCACGAAATAGCTCACACGGATAGCGAAAACATTGGGGTGAGCAGATCACTAACAAAAAATCAGGGTAGATACATTTAGTTAAAACTATAATAATGCATGTAGCCAACAACCAACAAGGAAAACAGAGTTTCAAACTCTCAAAACATGGCCCAAATCAAGCGATAATAAAACCATAAATTTTGAGTAGGTGGCCAGCATCCCACACACTCACAAGACAACAAAAATAATAAAAAAGGATAGGGAATCCAATACTAGAAGGGATAAGACATGTGCAACCATCAGAGATTAAGGGTAAGTGTCAGTGGTTGGGTGAAAATAATTCATTATTAACTTTAAAATTCCCCACAATGATCGACACCACTCAAGATCTGTCTCCTTCCTCCCAGCCTACCCCACGCATTATATTTTTTTATTTATTTTGGTCCTAATTTTTTTGGTCAGCACTACACCACACAAGGAGACCAGTGAACCAAAGAAGAGAAGAAATTTGAAGTTGGATAAAGAAGAAAAGGAATTAGAAGAGAGATAAACATGCATCTCCTACCTCACTTGAGAAAGAAGATGATCCATAGAATGAGGAAGAGTAAAAAGATGAAGAGATGAAGGACGGAGAAGAAAAAGAAAAGGAAACCTTTAGATCCTCATATATGACTTCTCAGGATATAACGAGACAAGCTCCTAACCTTTAAGCTACAATTCCCAAGTGTCCTAGATCAAAGAAGATGAGTGGATAGCACATACCACTAGCCATGGAATATGCAAAGGACGTAGGTAAAAATTTTTGCACCCGCTTCCAGAGAACGATAGCACAGAAGGATTTATTCGGATGGGAGCTAATGGATGAGGATATGGTGACTATGCGCACTCAAAAGCAACTATCATGGTAAATGCACACCCACATGGATGAGCATGACTTTGATGTATGTGAAGATTCATGCATTTTGAGATGGCTAAAGAAGGCACCACAATCTAGTCGTATGACAGTAAAGCTTACTGTCATGTCGGATGAGCAGGTCAGCAATGCATTGGTGAAGGTTCCTGTTGAAGTTTCTAGAAGGAGAATGGACAAAGCCGCAACAAGCAAATGGATCTAGGCCTGACATGTCCTTATAGGTCCATGAGAAAGACAAAGGATGCTGAGATAGTGCGTATAACACAAGAGAGGGACTTAGATCATAAGAAGAATGAAGTATTTATCAGCATCGTAGAGGAGATTAAGGACAATGTCATCAAATCAAGGCCACACTTGGAGACCAAGGTACAACATATGTTTCCCTCAGTGATAGATTATGTAGGAAATTTTGTGGACATGGTGCTTAAAGATGAACTACTGCACATGACAATGCCAAGGAAGTCAAAGCAAGAAGCAGAATGAGAGAAAGCGTTAGTGATGTAAAATATTACATCCTATGAAGGGCTGCTGCAAGTTCTATAAGAAGTATTGCATAAAGTAGACCATGATTTAAACATATGCACAGCTCCAGATGCACTTATCAATATGAAGATCCTAGAAGAAAGCAATGAGGTCTAGAGAGTAATGAAGGACAAAGCATTGAGCCACGTAGAAACATTATCAATGGTTAAACAAAAGTGTGAGGCCCTAGAAACAACAAAAGAGCCACATAAGACTTGGCTGGAAGAGCTTGGGAAGCTCATTACATAGAAGATGGATATTTTAGAAGGAAGAATGAAATCAATGTCAAGTGTTGTGTTGGTTCTGTAGAATAAAAAAGGAGAGATTACGAGGGATGAGTTAGAATCCATTGTTGTGGGCATTCCAGAGAAAGCAGCACAAGCACTCACTGAATGGTAGACATTGGAGGCTGGGATAAAAGAGGAGTATCTAGAGTTGCTCCTTCAAACTGATGAAGATGTTGCTGCCTCTTAAAACATTCTTTATTCATCTACATTATTTCTTATTCTTTCCATTAATATTATTTACTATAATTTTTGGAGATACACATTGTTGGGATGACAATGAGATTAGTTTGGGGTAAATTTGATCAGAGAATACTTGTTAGACATCACACAAGGGGTCCGTGCGGGACAGAAAGCCAGGTTCAGGGGCACAGAGGGATAGGAAGAGCTCGCGTGTAGAGGGAAAGTTTAGCATTCAGGACTTGGCCGATTCTGAGCATGAAGACCTATTTTTAGAAGATGGCATGCAGAACACACATATGATGCAGAGACATGCGTGCCATGCATTGTCTATCTTTAGAGGGTCGGATCAAGTGTTTTGTATGGAGACAAGATAGGAATAGGATTTTCACTTCAGTTAAGTATAAGAGGTCTATAGATAGCATGCTTGAATGTGTGGTTATGCCTATAAACGGTGAGTGGATATTAATAGCATGCAGCTTATTTTTGGAATAGAGAAGCGGTGAAGGGAAAGTCCCTACCCTATATATATGATTCAAATCATATAGGCATAGAGAGACACAAATATATACATATGAGAGATGGATGTGTGTGTGATAAAGAGATATATGGTGGAATTATTATAACATATCTATGCGCATCGGTATAGATTGACATTACTGTAAGAAGCTTATATGTTTATTAATAGATGGAAGGTATTGGTTGAATCTTAGTTTCACTCCTGCGTGTAATTGAGTAGTGCATGTTACTGATTCAATCATGATTACTGTTTAAGATTGTTTTTTCATAGATATGAATGTAGCATGCATGGTATAATAGTGGATTAGTTATGGAAATATATGTTTCTTCCTTCATCACGCTAACATCCTACTATAGCAACCCTAAAGAGGAACCTGGTACTTGTGAGCAATTCAGGTGAGTGCTCATTTTAGGTTGAGTGATGTGTTAGCGTGACTAGGGTGTTCTCTGGTAAATTCTAGGTTACATCAAGTGGGGTAAATTTGAGTATGCCAATTGCATCCATGGGTATTGATGATTTTTTCCATGATGGATTTTAAATTCTTATTGGTCACTTTTTCTTGACCATTACCTTGATGGTAGTATGGAGAGGACCACTTAAGTTTGATGTGGAAACATTTGGCAAGGTCCTTTACATCTTGGTTTTTAAATGATTTTCCATTATCTGCTACAATAAAGGATGGAATGCCAAATCGAAATATGAGATTATTAAAAATGAACATTGATATTTTTCTACTGGTAACATAGGTGATAGGCATAGCTTCCACCCATCTAGTGAAGTAATCGGTAGTGGTAATGATGAACTTATGTCCATCAAATGATGTTGGTCTAATTTTACCAATGAGATTAAGTCACCATTGAGATAAGGGCCATGTTGTGGTTATCGATTGCAATTCTTAGGAAGGTGTGTGGATAATATTTCCATGTTTTTGATAGGCTTGACATCATTTGAAAAAATTACATGCATCACTTTCCATGGTGGGCCAATAATATCCAACTCGTAGGATTTTCTTGGCTAAGGATATACCGTTTGTGTGTGCTCCACAGATACTAGAATGGACTTCAATTAGGACACTTGAGGCTCCCTCCTTATTAATACATCAGATCAGGGTGCCATCATAACATTGTTTATAAAGAGTTTCAGCTAAAATGGTGTAACGAGAGGCATGTTGTGCTAAATCACGTTTATGAATTGGTTTCATATCGATAGGAAATGTTTTATCATGGATGAAGGTGTAAATATCATGGTACCAAGGGTTATTTTGACTCATGATTTCACATATCATAGTGTTTTCATGAAGATCATAGGCAAGCATTAAGAGGTGTTCTATGAGAAAATGTGCCTAGGGTTGATTAGATGCGATTTATGACAGGGATCCAATAGTTGTCATAGCGTCAACAAATTTATTATGAATTCTATGGATTTGATCAAAGTTAATTCATCGAAAATATATTCAAAGGATATCCACCATGCACTTATATGAGATAAGTTTTTCATCCTTGACGTGGTATTCATAAGTAACTTGTTTGATGATAAGTAAAGAATCACCAAATACAACTAACTCTTTAAGATTCTAAGATATAGCTAGTTTTAATCATACGATTAGAGCTTCATATTCTATGATATTATGGGTACATGGGAATGCTAATCAAAATGATTTGGGGATGACATGTTCACTAGGTGTGATAAGAAAAATACCAGCTCTTGATCCATTGAGATTAGAAGATCCATAAAAAAATAGATTCCAAGCTGATGCAATGTCTATGTACAAAATATCTTCATCAGGAAATGTAAAATGGAGTGGTTGTGTTTCAGGAAGAGGTGCCTCAGCAAGTTGGTCTACAAGGGCCTATATTTTAATTTCTCTCTGTAGAATGAACTCGCCATCAAATCCACTAAGTAGTAATGAACCAACTAGACATTCTCAATGTGAGAATAAGTTGAGACAAGAGATACTTGAGGGGATCAATCTTAGCAATAAACTTAGTTGTGTGATTGATAAAATAATGACATAACTTATAAAATCCAAAGGATACCGCCAAGAATACTTTTTCAATTTGGGAATAGAAAACTTCATGCTTGATAAGTGTTTGACTAAGGTAGTAAATAACCTATTCTTTTTCTTCATTGTTGTATTATGCTAAAAGAACTCTTATGGCATGTTTAGTGGTGGATGTATAAAGTAGCATGGGTTTATCTGGGACTAGTGACATAAGAATAGGTGGGCTAGAGAGGTATTCTTTCAACTTAGAAAAATATTCTTGACAATCATGGTTCTAGTGGAATTGTGCATCTTTCTTGAGTAATTGGTTAAGTCATGGCACTTATCAGAGAGATGTGATATGAAGCATCGAATACATTAGATTTTTCCTTGAAGACTGCATAATTGTTTTAGCTTTTGAGGAGGAAGAATTTCCATAATGGTTGTGAATTTTGCAGGTTCAACTTCTATACCTCTTCGAGAGACATTAAACCCTAACAATTTACCATAGGTCACTTCGAATACACATTTTTTGGGTTAAGACAAACCTTATACTCACGTAATCTATCGAAAATGCATCTAAACACACTTGGATGTCCTAGTCATGTTTTTTATTTTTCTAATATATCATCAACATAATCTTCCATGATATCATGTAACATATCATGAAAGATGCATGTCATTACTCGTTGATAGGTGGCACCAACATTTTTCAATCTGAAAGGCATGACCTTATAACAGAAGGTTCCCCATGGTGTAGTAAATTCCATTTTATGTTGATCCCCTTCAACAATACGTATTTTATTGTAACTAGAAAATCCATCCATTAAGGAGAGCATTTCATGGCCTGCCATAGAATCGACAATCATGTCTATGTTTGGCAAGGGAAAGTTATCTTTGGGACAAGACTTGTTAATATCTCAAAATTTTATGTATATCCTAATGCCCGGGGTTTTATTGGCTATGGGAACTATGGTTGATATCCATGCTAGAATAATCAATAGGTTGGAAAAATTCGTCTTCCATGAGTTTCTCGAGTTTGGCTTTGACAAGCAATGTTACTTGGGGATGTATTTTGTGTAATTTTTATTTCACATGATTTTAACTTAGATGCACCACAAGGTGGTGTATTACAAGGGTTGGATCTAGGTTGGGCATGTCCTTATAGGTACATGAGAAAATATCTTGGAATTCAATAAGGAGTGTTATGAATTCTATGCATTCTTGGTCAAACATAGTAATGCCAAGTTGTAAAAATTTTGGCTATTCAACAGTACCAATTGTTATATCTTTAGTTTCTTCTACAAGCATTTTAGATGTATCCTTTTTGTAAAATTATGCTAATGGTTGGTGTAAGTCATAAGTGTCAGGTGATTTAGGGGAGTTGGCACATGAGTTTTGTTTGTGTGTTGGGACTTTTTATTGATATGTTTGTTTGATAGGGTGGCAATGAGATTTTGCCTATGGTAAATTTTATGTTTGTGTTTTTGATCCAAAGTTTCCAAAGGTAAAGGATCCAAATATTCTATTTCTTCACCAAAATAGGTCGATTCATCTAAGTTCATTTCAAATCCTTTCTTCTAAACAAAAATGGGGATTTGATCATGATTTCCAAGGAATTCTTCAATGGCTTCATCATTTTTGAACATGTACATGGCCACATGATGTGATTGGCCATGGTCTATGAGAGTTAGATGCGTAAGCTCAGAATCGATGATGTTAACAAATAAATGTTCAAAGTAAATATTTGTTTCAGCAAGGTCTTTGACAAGGCTATGTGTAGACCTAGTGTCACTAGGCTATGTTTACCATGATGTTTTGTGCAATTGATTGGGTCTAAATGACCTTGTTCACTTGGACCGAGTCATTTACCCTTCCATCGCATGTTTTTCATTATTTGATGAGATTTGGTAAATTGAGGTCACTCATAACAGGGAGAAAATTCATCATTATATAACCAAGATCCTATAGAACTTGGAATATGTTCATTGTCGATATAACTAAATTTTTTCCAAACTAACTGTCCCAATTAGTAAGTGGGATGGATTCTCAGATGCAGAGCGTTGGGTTTGATGTAGTCGCATGGGGATTTTTTGATGTGAAAGGAGTCCAAAACCTTTTGGAATTGATATTCACCATAACCTTTGTTAATAATTTTGAATATGTGGGGCAGATGACTAGTAGGTACCTCACGTGGCAGGGAAGTCAATTTGGTAGTTTTGAAAGATGAAGAAAATGGGGTGGATTAGAGGATGAATCTTGGTTAATCGAAGGAGAAGTTTTATTAATAGAAGAGGCATGGTTAGATGAAGAAGGTTGACTAGGGGAGGAATAATATTGTGTGGTGGAAAAGTGATTGTCACTAGAATAAACTTGATTAGTGGAAGAAGATGATTGATTAGTGGGAGGAGGAATGGTTGAATATTGTTTATTAGCAGAAGAGAATGGATTGGAAAATGTTGTTTGGTTATAAGGTGATGGTTTTGGACCACATTTGGGGAGTGTATCTAGATCGACGCGTGTTTTGTTAGGGATTAGGTGAGGTAGAGCATACTTATCTATTGATGAACAATAGTGATCACATCTATACCACCCTTTGAGGAATCTACAATACTCGAAGGGTTAGGAATCCATGTGCAGTGTAAATTCTTTGTCCAAATAATGAAATTTAGTACATTGGTGGAACTTTGATGGGACAAATTTCATGGCATGAATCCATGGTTGGCCAATGAGAATGTTATATGCGACTTCCACATCCACCATATGACATATTGTTTCTAAAGTGATGGGTCCAACTTTTAGAGGTAACATGATTGTTCCTTTAGACTTTCTTTGACTATTATCATACCCACGAATGGTTGTGATGTTGTTTTGTAAAATCATTTTCGGTGTAACCTAGGCAAGGTACGAGTTTCATGGAACAAATATTCAATGTGGATCCATTTTTATTAATGCTCACTTGATCTTACGATGAGTTATATAACCCTCAATATATAAAGAATGATTATTAGTGATGTTGGGATTAAGAAGGTCAATGGTACCAAATGATAAAATGGGATTAGGTACCGAAAGATGTGTGATTAAAGCCTAGAATTATTGTGAATTGATGTCCTCTGAGACACGATTGTTATTCAATGTTTGGATAAGGATGTGTTGTAGCACGGGAGAATAATTAAGTAATTCCATGATGGAAATATGGGATGTAGTCTTCTCCAATTGTTTGAAAATATTGAATGATGGTGCAGGTTGTGGAGTGGAAGTGGTGTGGGAGATTGAAGTGGTGTGGGAGATGAAGCATATTTTTTGTTGTAGGGACCCATATTTGTTTTCTCTCTAGTGGTGATTGCACAATCAATTCTGATCTTTATAGTTGTGACTAATTCTTGGTCATAGTCTATGGTCGAGATGAATGAGTCATACTCAATGTTTCTTGATGATTGACCCTTATCCTTTGAATTATCATTGTGGTTGGTGAAGGGTTTTTTGAACATGTTAAGGTTTTTGTTGGGTGTGTTTGTCTCAGAATTATTTTAAAATTCTATGTCTCTACATTTGATCTAGTCTTAGACGTAATGGTAGAGTTGCGTGCATTGATTTATAGAGTACCCTTTTATAAGATGGTGATAAAAATATTCATTCTCCTTATACCAATTTTTTTTGGGTTGTCCTTCTTCGAAGGGTTTGACGATGGGGTCCATAATCATGTTGTCATTTTCCAAGTGATGAAAGATGCTAGATAGGATTTCTCTGAGTGGAGTGAGTTGTCTTTGCCTGTCCCAAGAAGGAGATTCCTTTATATGGATTATGATTGGTTGTTTGGATTTAAATGTGTTGAGAGGATTGCTTTAAATGTTTCAGACATGGCGAGAATCAATAATGCCATCGTTGACTATATTTTGGTTTTGATTAAAGGATTTATATTTATCCTGGTTCTAAGGGGTGTCTCTATGAGGTTGGTCCCTAAAGGGTGTTTTAAGTAAGCCATTAGAAATGAGGGATT
The DNA here is from genome assembly GCA_019776745.2 of Taxus chinensis. NCBI lineage: Eukaryota > Viridiplantae > Streptophyta > Pinopsida > Cupressales > Taxaceae > Taxus > Taxus chinensis. The sequence goes on from CM034149.1 coordinate 817,147,927, forward strand.
TTTTGATCTGTGTTCCCTTTTCAATGACTTATTTGAAATTACTTAGTACATTTACATGTAGAATGATAATTCGGCATTGATATTGGGAACAAAAATGCTAACTAATTGTCTTTCGGGTATTGAGCATGGAAATATACTTGCAATTCATCACCATCATTGTAAAGAGGAGGTGAAGTTTTCATTGGGCCTTTGGCTAGTGTTACAAAGATCGAGCATGGTTATTTTGGATTCCAAGTTGAAGGAAAAATGTTTGATGAACTTTTTTGATAAGTCTATGAATGTCGTGATTGACCCTTTGGGAAGATGGAGAAACCATTCTAAGGCCTTTCCTCCTAAACTTTGAGGGAATAATCATAAAAGATTGTGTCATGATAAGCAATGTCCTGACATTGCATGTAAAATTCCTTGACATATTCACAAGGGTCTCCCTTTATTTTGTATTTATTAAATTTTGGGGTTTCGAAGGATGATGGAAATGATAAGCATAATATTTCCATATCAAATGGGTAAGGAAATAGTTCTTCAAAGTTGAATTTTTTCGATTGTTTTTGTAGTACCTAGATGGTGTCTTTTATATGTTTCCATTCTTGTGTGAATAGAGAAGTAGGGGATGATTTATCAATAATTTTGTGAGTATTGGGGTCTAAATTGGAGTCTTTTAACCTTTCAGCTCTAGCAGTTGCTTCCTCAAGTTTCCTTGTTAAATCTTGCATTTTGGTGAATAACGTGTCAGTCGAAGAGCTATTTGGGTTGTTTGGTATTTCTTTGTGGTAACTTGATTCACCATTGTCGATAAGTTTGTTTAAATTTTCAGTCCCAAAGTCGGGGGGTAGTTTTCCCCCATGCCTAGGATGCATAATAGATATTGTTCTTGTTTTGTTCTATCACCCTATCTACTTATTCTTGTTCTTCATTGGTGAGTTCTTGTTGTGTGAGTTCTTCATCATCATTTTCATGATTGTGACTATGTGTGAATACCATGATGAGATAGGTGTGTGCCTGATTAAGCTGTAAAATCGGTTATGAATTTTTAGCAAACGTGATTAAACGAGAACCTAGTTGATTTGGATTTATCCTGAATAAAATCATGATTGTTGATAAGGAGAGTAACTCAAACAAGTTATCTCAATATGATTGTGATATAACTTGAGATGAGATATTAGGGAATTTGTGTCACATTGTGTAGATTTGGCTTATACAAGCTCTGGATTGTTGACGGGGAGAGTAACTCAATCAATTTAATCTCAATATGATTGTGATATAACTTGAAACTAGTTATGAAGGGATTTGTGTCAGATACAATTTTGATAAACTCGATAGTTGACAAAATAAGGAGTGAACTCAAAAAAATATCCTAATGTCAATTTGATATATCTTGAAACAAGCTATGAAGGATGTTTTGGTAATTAATGAGATAAGGAATTAATACAAGTCATTCAATATCTGTTTAAAACAAGCTCTGAGGGTTTTGTTTTCACAATTGATGAGATAAGAAGCAAACACAAGTCACTTAATATCAGTTTGATATATCTTGAAAAAATGATATGGAGGAAAAGCTGAAGCAAGCTAATGAAATTAGTGTGATGTTTTGATTTTCATTGTTGGATTGTTTCAACATTTTTCTTGGTATTGAATCTTTTGAGGAATGGTTTTTTGGAACAGGAATAGGATTTGAACTTTACAATGAACACATTGATATCAACTGAGTTTTATGATAAGAAAAATGCTAAACTAGATTGTTGACAAACAACAAGCAGTCATGTGTATCAAATTATTTTGGCTCAAGAGGTAGATTCTTCAGGAATGATCATTATTTCATGTAATTAGACATGTATGATGTGGAATGATGGATGCAGGCTCATATCACTCCTAAAACGATGTGTCCTCCAATATACCCTAGTCTTGATATACCTAATTTTTTATGGGGACAAAATGGGTATGGGGAACCCTTAGAGAACTGGAGGAGACTCACCAATTCTTACTTATCTTCTTTGGAGTGAATCACCACGTCTAATAAAGGTTTTGTGAAACGGTGGAAGGTGATGAGGGGATGAATTTGTATGGTTTCCTTATAACTCCTCAAATATTTACAAGGATGATGCTCAGGATTTGTTGTTACAAATATTTAGGTGCGAATCACATGCTCTGCATGACAACATTACCTGTAAGTGAAGAGTAGGGGTGAGGTAGATACCAAACGCTGTGATGAGACTATGTCTCAAAGTGCAATGCAGATGTGAATGTTGTTGGTGCGTGGTAGTCAAGTCCACATCACTGGTGTAGCTTTGGTGGTGATGAAATCCATTTTTACAACTTGCAAAAACAAGAATGATGATGTGATTATACACAAGGTTCTTTCTAACTTGAAATAAATTACTAGCGGAAAAATAACAGCGTACCTGAGTGTGCTAAAATAATTTTTTTTGGTTTTAGTAGTTTTCTTTGAATGGTGGTACTTTTGTGGGAAAGTTAAAAAAAAATTGTTTTGTTTTTGTATTTTTGACAATATTCCAGCGGCATGGTCCTACATAAAACAAATTAGTAGTTATCCTGCAGACAAAATGTTAGAAATAAAATGATTGTAGCTATTTTTGATTTCCCAGATCACTTGAAGGGCAAGAAAAGAGCATACACAACCAACAATCAATCAAATTATGAAGCAATAACAAAATTGAAGTGACAAGTGAGTTGATGATGAAAAAATAGAGATAATTTTAATGATTTTAATTAAGCTACAAAAGGCCCAACTAGTACGAAATGTTGATTTAAATTTTTTGATTTGATGGGGGATCCTGTAATGTTAGAACAAAAAACTAAACAATCGTGAACCATTTCTAATTTTCCAGATCTCTCGAAGGCTAGGGAAAAGAGCATATACGGATACAATTGGGACAAAATTTGCTAAAAATGTTAATAATTATTGCAGTTAATCATGATTTTAAAATAACAATAACGATTATCTTCATAAAAAATAAAAACGACGAAAGAAGAGTTTTAAAACGTTACCAAAAGTGTCGTCATGGAAAGTTGGAATGTAAGGCATTTTTTTTCTTTTTTTCAGTGTCTGGGGGAGGCATCCAGTTGGAAAAAGATGAGTGGGAATGTGAACCTGATTATTTTGGCTAGATAGGTGTGAAAGGTCCCATATTGTTGAAAAAGGTCCTGCAAGAAACTGATTAGTAGTTTGTATCTACACACAATGTTAGTAGAATGATTACTAAAAATAATTAATTTAAATCGTGAAGTGTTAAAAAATCACAAAATTAAGGTGATAAAAGAAAATGCAAAAATTGTTAAACAATGCACACAAATCTACCAAAAGCCACAAAAACATTAGATGACTCTACAAGTGATTGAGAACTAGTTTAATGTGATTAAAGTGATTGAAATGATGTATTTGATTGAAGTGTGAAGAGGTCAAAAAAGGTGTAAATAGATAATACGTTAATGAAGAACAAATAAACAAACCAAATGGGGAGTGGAAAGCTAGAAATGAAAATTCTATGGGAATGGGATTGAAGAGTGGAATCATAAGTTTGAATGAAAATGTGGACTTTTGAGGAGAATCAAATTGATTAGAATTGAAACTATGAATGGTAGATATTATATGAGATTTGGACCAAAGAGGAGGACATAATGGTGAACTAGAGTGGAATGGGGTAGGTATTTGAAGGGACCAAGTGGTGTACCAAATAAGAAATTTGAGTGTGGACTAAAACTAGCCATGTAGAAAGTAAGGATTAACCAAATGTCTACCGTGTATGCAATGATTCAACGATGGTGAGAGAATTGTGTACAATTTTATCAGATAATTAATTTAATGCCAAAATAATAAAAAAAATTCAAACCATGTGATAGTTGATAAGTCCCTCTGCAGTCGCAAATGTCAAACTAGTATAAGATGAGTGAGGAGGGATTAGTGGATTAGATATGAATCATGGAGAAAATAATAATCGTGTTGGATAAAAGCATTATTTCAACAATGCAGAGGTTACATGAATTTACAGCTCAATGGATTACCAGATAAAAAAATGGACCAGAGAGGTTGGGAGGATTGGAATGGGTGTGTGGAAGTATGGAGCTCGAGGAGATGGGTCACGTGGGAGTGGTGAATAAATCACAATGTGGAGAAGAGTGGGGATCGAGACTGTATGAAGAGTCAACATCGAGATGAGGATTTTCCAGGGGGTATATGAGTGTATGGAGAAGGGAGAGAAAGGAGGATTAGATAAGAGGGTTACGTTGGAAGTCGGGGGGAATAAACGGGGAGAGGAATTGTGTGGGATGGATAAGTGGCCAAGGGCATGGGTATTCAGGTTATGTGGTTGCGACGTGGGTAGGTGAGGTAGTTGGGGAAGGAGTCTATGTTGGTGTAGGGAGATTGGATGAGGATTTGTGTAGAGAGGTCGTGGGTTGAATGGCTGGGGGAGTATGTGGAGGAGGGAACTAGAGAGAGAGGATGGGTTAACGAGTGGTAATCGGGGATGGGAATTTGAATGAGGAACTGGGAAATTTTATTGGTGTGGGGTTTTTTGTCGGATTGGTCGAGGAACTAGCCAGGGTTGGTCAAGTTGGGATCAGGGTAAGTCTATAGGTGAAGTGGGATTGGGGATGAGAAGGGGTCAGGGAGATGAATAGTGAGTGGAGAGAAGTGGGAGAAGGGCTACGTGGAAGGGAGGATGAGAGGGGTGAGGATCTGGGGAGAGATAAGGAGAATGTGATAATGGCTCGAGGGAGGTGGGTCGATTATGGTGATCTCGAGTGAATCTGAAAATGTATTTCTAAAGTGCTGGTGGGGGCATAGAATGGGGGGAGTTGGTGGATATTGAAGTCTATGAGAAATGGTTTCAACTGATCTTCAGAAGAATACCGATCTAGGTTGTTTGTTTTGTTTTTTCTTTGTTTTTTTGTGTTTTTTTAAATAAAAATAGATCTAGATATTTTTTAAATGAAGATCTATATGTTTTTCATTTTTTGGAAAGGAGATCAATTTGAAAAGTTTAGTAAATAAATCTATATGTTTTTCATTTTATGGAAATATATTAATAAAAAGTTAAATAAACTAAGATATATATAGGAAACTAAGATATTCAAGATCTAAATAAAATACTAAGATATATATATATATATAGTATATATATATATATATATTTGATTTTTCGAAAGTATGATTTATATTTATCTTAAAACTAAGATTAAAAAAAATTGATTAGTATGTAAGATCAATTTCCTACAAAACAATTATGTTAGCAAATTAAATAAATAAATTTATTTTCTGGTTTGATTTCCCATGCCAAAAAAAAATTCGCCACTGCAACCCACGAGTATCTGGATCAAGTGATGGACCTTATTCTTCAAAGCGCCAAGGATATCAAAGATATAACGAGCGTCGTAGTGTCATTATTACTATAACTTGCATATACACCACAAGACACCACACAACAAAAACACTTTCCATAGCATGAAGGTTAACCAAATAAGGCCATATGGCACAAAAAGGAGATAATAATAGAAAATAATAATAAACAAAGAATGGATAAAACCTCTAATTGGGAAATAAAAGGTAACAAATCAACCGGGCATGCCAAAATGTATGCTAGGAAAAATACATTGATAAACAAGAAAGTAAAACACTAACAATTATACCTCCTCCTTCGCGATTCCGTAGCAAATGTCAGAATGGGAAAGGAAACATGGATGAGCCTTGATTGCATGATATGTAGGTGCTTTCCTCGAAATGGAGCAAGGCCTTCTCTACAATAATATCAACTTACTTTACACCAAATGGATAAAAGGAGTTATGGATTTGGGATACTTCAATATGAGGCTATTTGGGAATTAGGACGAGGTAGGAAGGATGCTCTTTGCTCAAAGGATGCAAGAGTTTAAACAGGGCATTCAAGCTTATTCTCTGTGTGTTTTTAGAGGGGGGTAAGGTCATATTTATATCCTGGGAATTGGACTAACTTAGGGGATTTTAAGTAATCGCAGTTTTAAAATGAGGGAATGATTAGGTGAGTGGGGACAAAAAGGAGTGGGTGAGGATTAAACTTGTATTTTTAATTCTTAAATGGGTGATATATGGAATATTTTTCATGTGAAGAATATTGGGTTTAATTTAGTGGTTGAAATGGATTAATTAAACAATTAATATCGATTAATTATGTGAGGATTTTTGTGGGAAATGGAGTGGGGAAATTAATTGATTTGGAAAAGGTGTGAAATTAGGGTGTCTACATTGGGAAAGAAGTCTAAAAACATGTATCATTCAAGAAATTCCAAATAATTAAGAGAAGGGGGAGTTAAACTTATAAAGATAGGAAATTGAGAAGAAGACTTCAATACGAATCTAACAAGTCAAAAATTAGGTGAAACGGTCAAACAACTTGTGAAGATATCACTCACGAATTTGAAAAAAAATGTTCCAAAACAAGTAGTTTGAACTCTGAGATTAAGTTGATAGAACTGCCAGTCTACGCAGACCAGTGGTTACACAACCACCATGGTGGTTATATAATTTAATGCCAAAAACAAGTTGAAAGGGGGGAAAAAAATGTGAGGACACAACAATCTAGGAAACATAGAAATATGAAGAACTAATCTGAAACAAGCATGATGAAGGTAAAGGTAGAGGATCTGGATCTCATCGTTGTTCTGGAAAATAATTATTTCATCATTGGAGACTTACCACCTCCTTCAATGTGGCACCTTGAAATTTTGGGTGCATACAATGAACAATGGTGGATCATGAGGCTCAATCCCCCCTTCTATTATGAGAGGATATTTAGACTTAATCTCATAGTTATAAAATGCGATTGATGATGAAACTTCAAAGTATGAATTTTGCCCATGAATTGTGAAAAGGCGTTGATATTTTGAGTGGAAAAGTTTATTTATTTTAAGGGCTCAATAAGAACCTCCCAATGATTCAAGATTGTAGGATTAGACAATGAGACTATATAATGAGATCTTATCCGGTGTAATCTTTAATTGATTTATTAGATTATTATTAATACTCATAACCAGTTATGGAGGCAAGAACACATTTGGTGATGGTGTAGTCATAGATATGTATTTGGATTTGGATTTAGGATTCATATTTGAAACTTTATTTCTTGTCACAATGTGAATCATGCCAACAAAAGCTTAGTGAGATGACAATGTGTCATGACTAACCTGATTGATTGAAGCCATGTCTGATAATAGTGTATTTTTAGGACATCTAGGTCTTGATATTGTGGGGCCATAGAATTGTCCACTTGGATAGCACCTTTTTCGATTAGATCTTGAATAACATTACGTAATTGGAAACACTTATCATTTATATGGCACACAATCCTACAATAAGAACATCTTTCATTGGAATGTTATTGCCAAAGTGGTTTTGGTGCATTGGGTTACTCTTATGGTATGGGTGGGAGCAAGATGAGTTGAGCATCATGACATTTTTGTAAGATATTAGAGAGTGATTCAATCAATGAAGTGTATTTCTAATGCATTTGAAATGGATCTTTTGACATAGTTTTTGAGGCTTGTAATTGTGGATTATTAAGAGCCATGGAAGAATTCTTATCAGAATTTGATGTGGAACCTTGGTTATCCATAGATTAAAGAATGACCTAATTAACTTGGGGAGTTTTTTTAGAAAACTTAGATAATCATTCTTCTTACGAAGCTTGACATCACCAGTACTAACGTGGACATCCTCAATTTTCTTGGTCATCAGTATGGATTCCTCAAATGAATGAAATTGTTGGATTTGAAAAGTGTGTGATATGTGTTTGGGACAAATATTCAAAAATAATTGGATTAGTTCTAGTTGAGGAATGGGAAATGTAAACTCATGGATGACTTCCCTCCAACATGACACATAGTTAGTAAGAGGCTCATCGTCAAATTTTTTTAGTTTATATAGGTCAGACAATGTGGTACGCTTAGCAACATTGATTGAAAAGTGATCAAGGAATAAGCTAGAAATTTGCTTAAATGAGATGACACTATGTTGTGTAAGACTGGTGTACTAATCTAAATCATGGCCTACTAGTGAAAAAGGAAATGTTTGCAACATAAGTGTGTCATCATTACTGATGAGATAACAAGCAGACTTGAACATACGTAAGTAATTTTGAGGATCCTCTTTTCCCTTGAATTTATCGAATTGGGCATATCAAAATGTGGAGGATATGACTTTTTGGGTACCAATGGGTAGATAGGTTCATTACATAATTTACTATATGTGATTTTAGGAACTCTCATACCTTAATTTTGAAGTTCAAAGTTACAAATTCTATCAATGAGTTCTTGATTGATGTTTGGTACATATTGGAAAGCATGGATTTGGAGTAGTTGATTTTATTAATGTGTAGAATGATGATGTGGAAAATGGGTGTAAGTATGATAGAATGAAGGGGATGTATAAGAAAAGGATGGAAAATTAGGTATATTATAGTGGGTGAAAGGAGGAATTGTCACATTGGAATGAGAGTAAAGTGGTTATGTGGTTCCTGTAGAAGGGATATGATGCATGTGGACAATAATAGATGACATAGGACCAATATAGATAATAGTGGTATGGAGTGCCTCAATGGTAGATGATGAAGGGTCATGATCTACATAATATATATTCATATTGAAAGCATCTAACTTGTAATAGGATCATCTAATATATTCTACAAGGGCTTCTAGATTATGATCTAAGGCCTCCTCAAACTTAGGATCAAAAGGTGGAATCTTGTAAACATCATCATCGTCAAGAGGAGGAAAAATGGATGTAGGAAATTCTTCAGTGTGGGTACCAAAGATATTCCCACACATGGTAGAGTCTCCCACTACCTCTTGTGGCCAAAGATATCATCATGTGATTGGGAAGCATGGTCCATGGTGTGAGGTGATTTGTAAAAACATGTATGGGTAATAACCATGCAAAGGTAAGTCTAAGATTGTGTGTATATAATGTGGAATGGTCAACGTATTCCAAAATCAGACCAATTCAAGATAGAAATTTGGATTATTTAAGTGAAGTACATAACTGTGACAAATAGGACATTATTAATGCTAGAATAGATGGATGGAAAATCACATACCAGTTGTGGGTGTGACTAACTATGGGAAAATTCTAGGATATGTAACAAAAATGTGTTAAAATAGTAGAATATGGAAAGATGAAGGATCCAAAAAACATAGGCCATTTGTAGAGTAGTTGTGGTTGTGACTAGTCTAGGGAAAACATGGAAAATTAAATAGAATGTAGAAAAGGTGAACTAAGAAATATAAAATATTGTAGGCAAGTCACACCTATAACTAGCTCTAGGGCAAATGTGAAATGAAAAATTGTATCGTAATCACACCCGTGACTGAGAGTGTGAAAAATATGGACTCATGACAGCTGTTAGAAATTGATGCAGAAGTATGAAAAAATGTTATAGATGGTAGAAACAGTCACATATGTAACCCACATACAGTGAATATATTTGAAATGAGGTATTTTGAAAAACATGGCGTTATTTTTGGAAAATTCTTATTTTTTGTTTTTGTGTTTAAATGCAATATGTTGTGATATGGGTGCATATATGGTCCTTAGTCGGTTAGGTTACCTAGGGGTTTTGGATTCTCTCTATTCACCAATGTTTTCTAAATAAATACCACTCACCATATAATTTATGGTCACAGACTTACCCCTTAATTAATCGACATGGGTTCATTACCACATAAAACTCTTGGTTTACCTCACAAGTGAAAACTAATCAATCAAGATGGGGAATTTCCCTTTTTTCTAGCAAGTTTTCTCAATGAGCCAACTACTTCGGGTTCCTTTAGTACTACTCATAATGATTTTTAGTTCTTATACCCAAGTACATCCAACAATTATGCAGATGGGTATTTACCCTTATCTAAACATGTAATGCATGTGTAGTAAAGTTTATTTCCCTTAAAAATAAATGTAATGTGTATAAAAGTTATTTTTTGTGAACACAAAATTAAAAAACAGTCATGGTTATGACCACCCTACAACCAGATTGTTAGATTTTTTTCAAATCACAACACAATCGAAATTGTGACTTACCTATGACTAGTTTTTTTGTTTTTTAGCATATCTGTAAAACCAAGTATTAGAATTACAACTAAAAATTTTAGAAACAAAATAAAACCAAATTGAAAGGACTATAAAACACCCAAAACAAGACATGATTGAATACAGAAAACAAAGCAATTTTCCCATAACCAAAATGGTCCCACCATTGTCATCAAAATGTCATGCATATATTTGGATCACCTACAAGATGTGTTATTCAATATAGAAATATCTAAATAAATTATACTACATAGATGGGCTTACAATGCCACTGAAAAGAGAAGGAAAATCATCGGTTCTCTTAGAGCTCAAAATTATAGCCTGCCTTGAATCATGTAGATTCAGAATTTTGAGGTAACATGGGATGATCTCAACAATTTGGGCTTGCAAAAGTGATATTAACCTTTGGAAAAGGTAGGATTCCTTGTTACATGTGTTTGGGAAAACCTGCATAGCACAACCTACTTCTAACACTGGAACTACTCCTACAACTAATCCTACAATAATAATTCCAAGGAACCAAGGAGAGAGATGAAAGAAAAGGGAAATCCTAAGCTAAGGGGTCGGTGATAGCACCAAAATAAGGTGGAACTTTTCCCAAATCCAGATGAAGTAGATGCAAGAAACACAAAGCTAGAGTCAAAAGAATGCACTCAGTTTCAAATACATAGAGATAGAAGAACATGAAATATGTAAAAGGATGAATCATTCACACCAAACACATTATTTGAAGGAAGGAAGTAAACCACATTCGCATTGATTATTCTTTAAGATCTTTCATAGAAATATGAGGTGAGAAAACATTAGTTGACAAGGTTCACGAGTTACAAAGGTTGACAACATAAAGTTTCAAGTTTCACAAAGGACTCAAAAATATGCTAAGGAAAGATGTAGAAGAAACATTTCAAAGTACATCATCTTTGTATTTATATACGTCATCGCATGAAGAAAGAAATGAAGAAAAAGGAAAATAACGTAATGTGTTTTAAATATACATTGAATAAGTGTGGGTGTCATAAAATATTGTAGGATTTATTTGTAATATAGATATGGTCACCTAAAAATACAATTGAAAACTACATCACAGTCATCTTTGAGTTCATCATACACAATTAGATTGAACATAATGGTGTCATATTCCATTAAATTCTGGTGGTTGGGGTAGTTAGATCTATAGTTTGAGTTTGGAATGGCCTTCAGACCTTTTGTTGTGTTTCACATATTTTACTGCCACCTTTTATATTTTCAATGTTCCACTGAAGCATGACATTCATACTTTCCCCATAGCTTTGAAGAGTGAAAAATCATCCACTACACCTGTGAGGGTCTGACTTCTTGATCTGCAACTATTTCCTTTCATTCTGTAGGTTTAAGAAAACCCGCAAGATATTAAAATTTTGTGAGCCCGCAGAACACTATACTAGTGTTCAACAACTTTTCAAATTAGCTAATTTTTATTCCTCTATGGTACCCATTCAACTTCCGCGTTCCATGGATTTAATCCTTTAGTATTCCAAAAATACAACAAGATGTCGCGCAACACTAGACTTGATTAATTTTTTCCTAAGTCCTTTCGTTGCTCTTTTCTTTGTTTTATGGGTTTGAGAGAATCCATGGAACATCAATTTTCTACATTCTGCAATAGACTAACTTAGTATCTCACGGATTTTCCTGAGTATGAAAATGGTGAAGTCCCTTAGATGGGTTATTCAAAATTACATGGGGTGTAATTTTGGACAACAGTTTGGTGAATTTTAGGGAACATCTACCTGCTAGATGATGAATACCAGCTACCTTGAAGCATCCATTGGGCATGGAGTCAAGCTTAATCCTTGAAAAAATGATCTCATTTTAAAACCTATTGTAGACACCAAAATTAGGTCACACTCCCATTGGTCCCCTTTCAAATAACCAACTTAAACACATTTATCTAACCGATGACCATTATCCCCCCAAATTAATATTAATTTAATTATTTACAATTAAATTAATACCCACCCTCATCCCATTTATTAATTTAATTTAGTTACTTGAATTAAATGGATGCACACCTCACTTAGACACCTCACCTAGACACCTCACCATAGACCTATTCATGAGCATGTTTCCATTAATGAATAAGAAATGGTTCAACCCTAAAAACCAATGCCTATTATTCCTCTAACCACCTTCCCGCTCATAAAAATATAACATCCATTTTGATCCACGAATAAATGAACAGACCTGGCCTAAATGATTACGAGATCTGCTCATTTTTAGTAAACCTAGGGAATTCCACCTTAACCAACATCAGTCATCTCGAAACCAACACCGATCAACTAGGAATTTTCATCAGCTTACCATTTATTCACTTTGGCAACCTTGTTGTCTGGGTTGACACATTTTGAGAATTGGAGAGAAGAGAAAGGAGCTGCATGAAAGTAGAACTAGAGCCTTTTCGTACCTATGGACATCCATAGCCAGTACCATGATAGATCTAGAGCTATTGCACTCACGGTAACATTACTGGGAAGCACCACTATGCAGCACCAAGCTCCATCCCACCAATTAATCATCATCACCACATAGCCATTGGACCTGCAACACCAGTAAGTATATTTATGACCTATATTATTTTGGCCTTGTCATGTTTTAAAGTATTTTTGTCACCTTTGTTGTCATTTCCTACTTACATTCCCTTTTCCCCACTATTCATCTTTCTGTAAACCCAGCCATTCCTCCACCCACACCATAAAACCACCTATACCCGAACTCTACATATTTTTGAGTGCTCCTAAGATCCCTATATACCCCATTATGCCCTCTGTCATATCTACCTGGCCTTAGCTCAAACCCCACTAACAAATATTATTGAGTCTTATCATCCCGCTTTTACCAACACCGGTTGCCCATAACTATTGTCAGTTCTACCTAACCGTGATCAATCATACCTCGAACTGATGCATCGGTCTCTGTGTCTACCAATATTGTGTAAACCAGCAACCACACACCTACCAAGACAACCCAAACACCTTACCCAACCCTGCTAAGACCTTGTTTGTGACCTGTAACACCAACCACCTAAAAAAACTTACAAAATGACATGAAGACCTTGACCCGCATAGTTTTTTATTATTTAATTAGATCGACGATGATAGTGATCAGAGGTACCCAAATCAAAATACTAGTACTAGATTCATTTATGTATCGCATTTCAGTTACTTCATAATTTGTTTTATAAAACAGTGGGTTGACAGCCTTCTAGGAAGTATCACACTTCCCCAGTTCTAGCATATGCTAGGTAGTCCACTGTCATATATTAATTTAACTCTTCTTTGGTGGTCTTGTTTTCTATCTCAGGTAGTTCCTCCTATCTAAAAGGAAACTCTTACAGTTAACATTGTATTGATAAGTCAGAACGCGCCCATCAACCTCCAAACCAACACAATAAGTATTCCTCCTCAACCCATAAACACTATTTGTTTCATCACATTCCAAAGCATAGATAAAACAATGAAACATTTTGGCACGCCCGGTGGGATCCATTCGGAGTTCATTGCATTTTCTTCAATCCTAGGTAAAATTGTGTTTTTTTCTTCCCTTCAAAAAGCTTACACATTATTTTTTCTTCTCTGGAATCATTCTTCCTTCTCTTTATTGTCTAAAAAAAATCATGTTTTTGGTGCTTTAAAAGGAACATATTTCTTCTTTATTTTTGGCATAGCATTAGTGAAAGAGCACATTCCTACCTGTTCACCATTTGCTTCATTGAATGTAATTTGTCGATTTGGGCTTAAAAATCAGTTGTTTTTCATACTTGTATGTTACATTTTAGCTCACATTAAAATGAAGGAAACCTATATGCTGGAAGTCATGCCTAGCTGATGGCTGACACAAAGAACCTTAGAAAGCACTCTCCTCTCTTCTTCTACCATAACCGCACAAAATATGAATATACACATTTTCTTAAACGACATCTTACCTAGGAACACCTGTCAATGATCACACGATCAAAGGATTGACAGGTACTCCCCAGAGTGGCTATCTCTATCTAGTCAGCCTATCAAAGAGCACCCCCTCCTTGCCATAACATAACCTGAAACCTCACCTTTTAGATATCCTTCTTCATAGGACGCTTTACCAACCAAAATTTCTATTCTGAATTCACATGGTTAGTTATAAATAGCATAAGCTATACAAACAATAAGAAAACCACTCTTAGGATCGTGTTTTTTCTTAGTTTTTTCTTCTTGACTTATGTATTTTGAGGTGTGAGACTACTGAATCTACATTATTATTCTTCTTTGCACACTCCACAATCGTAGTTGGAGTATTTTAACTTTTTTCTGAGTGTGCTAGGGCCCCCACCTTTCATTATCAGATTCCTGAGTTTAACTCTTCACTTGATCTATAGTTTAGAAAATTCCAGTTTCTTCTCATCACTCTCTCATTTCACAATAATTGGTGTTCGGTCCAATGACCATCATCGATTCACATCTGACTGTCATCAGTTAAACCTAACCGATGTCGGCTTCTGGATTTCTAGTTATTTTACCTGGAATAGCCTTCATCACTCCTTATGTTCTATTTTTGGCCCTTAGGGCATCATCCTATTCCCCCCTGTTGATATTTTCTTTCATACACAATTTTCCCATTTACGCATTCATCAATCCTATTTCACTTGCTTAAAACTAGTGTTTTTTCTACAATGATCGACATTGGTTTCTGTAATCGACATCGGTTCCCCATTAACCTATCACCGGTCATCCTGACCGATCGTCGGTGTTTGTGTTTACTTTTCAAAATTCAAACCTTTGAACTGAATTCACCCTCCTAGCCTCATTTTCTCCTCTGTTCCTACTATTTCCTGTGTCATTTATAGAATATAGTCTTTCCAGATCAACACTTACCCACATGGTGTTGACTCACGGCCAAAACTAACACTGTTATATTCCATGCCAATCGTCAACCACTCCCACATAGTCCTTCACCCACCTTCTGTCCTGTCACCCATGGATCCTACCCTTACCTACCACCAATTGCTACAAAGTGACGAGAGGAGTTGCTACAAAACTCCTCGACCAGAATCCCGCAACCTTACAATTATACCTTTCCCACTCTTCCACATCCGTGATTCCTCAGGTGAATTAATATATGGAAAGCCCGTATCCATCTCTCCTGCCCTTATCTGCACTTCTGTATCAGCCACACATAATAATGCGGTGTTACCTTCACCTGATTTACCCCCAGTGGTTTCACAGCTAATCCCCATACCCGCTATCACCGCTGCATCTGTAACATCAGTCACACTTGTAGTATATGTTTGTTCCTTCATTGACCAACCTAGACCATAACCCCATACACACCCCACTAATCTTACATATAAAAATTGTCAAATACAACCACCCATAGTGTCGGTGACCCCTACCCGCATTCCATAATCTTGTCCTCTCCATCTTGCAGTCTCTGCCTCCTAATCGCCACTAGAGTCACTGTGACTTCCCCACCTACATATACATATTATCAATAAACCCCATAATCACATCCGTCATGTCATTATGGATATATGCCCTCTATGTTAGATCCCCTATTCTTAACCTTTCTATTTGACATCACTATACACTAGAATGCCACCCACATCACATTTTCAGCACCAACCCTCTTATGCCACATGAGCCACCCTTCTATCACAACCTACCAATGATGTCATCAAATTAATGATGGAAAGGATGTAGACACTAGAAGCATTGGTTTCCAGATCACATAATTATCTCACCTATGATGAAATCTATAATGATCCCATTCATCCATCCATTCATATTCACCCATACCATGTACATTGGGAAACGCCAAAATTCAACTGCATTTCTATAGGAAAGAAGATCCACGTAGCAAAATTTTGTGGTCTTTCAAACATGGGTGTTTCCTGATTCACCCCTGATGATGCTTTACTCTTACGATACCTTCCCAATTGTCCCTCACAAGACCTGACATTAGACTGGTACAATGGGCTACCCAGATGTTCACATCTACTCATTTAATCAGAGTATTCCCAAGCCCTTCTTAGACCACTTCTCAATTAACGTTGTTCAATAAATTCACCCTGATTGATCTTTACTCCACACGAGAGTATGACGACGAGTCTATCACTAAATTTTTCACTCGTTGGCGGCATCCTAATTAACCATCTCACGTTTCAATTACCCCAAATTGAGCTCGTAGAGTTGTTTACTCAGGCTTGAACTAGACACATCTCACCAACCTTGCTAGATGCAGATCTTCCGCACCTTTAACAAGGCATTCACCCAGGGTACAAAAATTAGAGATTCTGTGCTATCGAAGAAAAGAAAATTTAGGCTACGTAACAAGAACACCATGTTCAAATTGAATGATGTTTCTTCATCTTCAAAACCATAGAACCACTATGTCAAAACCCAAAGGGTCTGCCAATGCTATGTGGTTCCCAAGGATGGACCCTCTCACCCATCAAACCAAGCCAAACCTACTTCTAATCTCTGCGTCCCAGTTCAAGCTTTCCAATTCAGATGAGAAAAATGAAAGTATACTCCAATAGGGGAACCTTATTCTTCTATTTTGGAAAATATTATTAAGGCTAGTGCCATTACCCTACCACCCTATAAAACCACACACTAGTTTTGACCCCCAATCTGCCCCACGCCTACGTGGTATAAAGAACACGAATTTTGTAACTATCATCGTGTCAAAGGTCATAGTCGATGGTTAACTTGCATAACCTTAAAGAATATCATCCAATAAATGTTAGAACAACTGGAGATCTAGTCTTGGATAACCCAAATACACTCTACAAACCAAAACTTACATATCTTCAAAAATCCATTCCCTAATCATGCCCCATCTTCTAAACCAAAATTGAGTGACACTTTAAAGCAATGATAATAACGTCTATGGAGGTCCACACTATTTTCAATGAGGATGTACCAGTTGATTCCCTAATTTCCCCTCTGTTCCTTCCATAGACAAAATCCTAGCCTGAAGCTCCCCTACTTGCCCAGGAACCTATTTCATCTATTCCTCTGCTTATAGAGGAACCCCCATCATTTCTGCCTTCACCCATAAAAGAGCCCATAATTAGCACTCCGCCTTTGGCCCCTCAAATTATCGAGAAATCGTTAGTAACACCTCTCCTACTCACAGGGGGACACATGTTCACTCCCTACACCATCGCAAAGAGAGTCCACCTCGTCTAGACCATCATCTCCTCTACACATAGAAGAATCCATATAGAAACAAAATTTCCTTTAGATGACCATTCTCCATTATATTTTGCAAGATCCTGCTGATCTAATTTTTTCTCTGTTATCCATAGAGCATGAAGCTAGCCATTTCCCTATTTCTCAAAACACATTTTATGGGGATTGCTACTCGATCCACATTGGCCCCCGCTTACAGCAGTAAAATTTTCATGCTTGGCCGATCACATGAAACTATGTTGATAGAGCCTTACCTTTGGGACGTCTTCTACTTTTTACTTCAACCCACAATACAGCTATCACTTACCGACAACTCCACAATCTATCTAAAAGTTTTTTAAGCAACCAAAACAAACACAACCATGGCTATTGGAACACCTTCCATGTCGTTACGCCTACCAAACCAAAACACACCTCCACCAATAACCAGACACACACCTATACCCAAACACTTACCCACGCCTATATCATCTCCCTTACCTAAACCCATCGCTACCTTTAGGGGTCAATGCCGACATCAAACCTTACTCACCCATCCCATAAAATTAGATTTAGTCACATCTTCCTAGATCGAATAGTAAACTTATTCTTGCCCCTAAAAGGAAGCCCCAACCTTACTAGGCCTCATACACCAAACCTCACATACAACACCATTGTCACCTTCACCCCCTCCCGTCGCATCCTAGGACCTCACCCGTCAACCCTGGCCAAACAACCTACTTTCTACCAGTAAGCCAAGAATGTAACAACTCACCTCCTTGTCACGACCCTCTAATATATACCAAGTGAGCCACACAACCCCTGCCCTCACCCATGACCTTCATTACCACCTATACCACCACTACCTTCCACAATTTCTTCACTACCCACGACACTCTCTTCTCTTCTACTCACACCTTCTACCCAACCTCTACTAGCCACCTCCACCACAACTTGGTTTCCCCCATGGGTAACCCGTCCTCTTCCACCATCTTCTTTTTCTTCTACATCCCATACCATCATGTCACCTTTAGCCAAGAAGATGCAACCTAAAGATAAGAATCCACTACCCTCGAATAAAGTAGTCAAACCAACCAAACTATCCATCTCTAGCTCTTCTACCCCCACCTTTACGCAAACAAATACCCACAAGACCTAAGACCCACTCCACATACCAAACTAGTGGACCAAACCATCCCCCCTCCTGTAAAGCCTCTTCCTCCACAATCAGCCACACTTGTACCTGAATCAACACTCACCTCCCATTGTGATCCGTTAGTGGGGGTCCTATGCTAAAATTTTAACCAATCTCTTAAATACTTCCATCATCACATTACCACCCGCTTCAACCTTATGATCCTCTCAAACCCAAAACCCAAAGGGTTTGATGAGACCAAGATTTGCACCTTGATGTAGAGAACTGTAAGGCTTTAAAAACATTTCTTGTCCAATTATGTCCTCCCGAAGAAAACTTTTACGATGACGATCTTCTTGATGAGGACCCCATTCCACCTTCGCCAATATCCCCAAATCTTCTTCCATTACCTACTCAACAACCAGTATCTCCACCACCTCAACTCTTTTATCCACCCCCAAAATTTGAAATTAACATGATCCACATCACTACCCGTGCTTAGAAACACAAGGGAAAAGAAAAGGTAACTAGCTCATCAACTAGCCATGTACCCAACATACCATCTACACCCACACCCAAAGTAACCATTTAAGGTCCCACATATCCTATTTCCAATGGGGTCACACATCACACAATGCTACAACAATTTAACCAATCCTCCCTCAAAATGTCTTTATTTGACCTCATCCAAACCTCTAAGTCACATCATGAAGCCCTCATGGAGATCCTTCAATATATTGAGGTTTTACCAAATGACCTCACACACGTAGCCTCCATCATTACCCCTCATCATGTAGCCTCTCTCACTAAGTCATCACCTTCCTCTACACCTCCACCTACTCACCAAGTAGTTGCCCTCAACTTTTCAGATGAAGAGATCACCCCACTCTAGTTTGTGGACCTCTATCCCTCTCTTTTCATCTGTCTTTATCGATAATATACACTTATGACACATTATGATCGATGGTGTTGCTACTATTAACATCATCTCCTCCCATATGTACAACCAAATGTGAGTACCCGCCAATTGCATGAATGGTAACCCAGTTATGTTGCGCTCCTTTAATGACGCCATGACGTCTACCTTGGGTACTGTCATTCTCCATGTCTGTATGGGTGTATTCATTTTCACACCCATTAAAGAATAAGGATAGACCATAATCATTAATGATCATATTAAAACAATTTGGTAACCTTACTACATCCATTAGATTCATTACATAACATCCCAGTAGACCAGAGTTATACATCATAACTGGATCTACATTCCTTAGCTCTCAAAAAGAAATTTTATAACCCCAAGCCCTTGATACATCCATCTCCTATAGTTTATCTACCTAACCTAACAGAATCCTTGCAGCCATTTCTACAGAGCTCTGCTCTCTTTTAATCTATATTCTTAACCAACTCTATCAACACCCACACACCTTTTCCTACTACGAGAGCTTATATTTATGGGCACCTCGAAGTGCCAACTCATCCTTCTACGGCCTCAAATCTAACACCAAGTGTCTGAATGTTGTCCTCAATGGGTGCATGCTCCTCTAGCCCTGACCTCTCCACTCTCTACCATGATGGCCTTCTATAAGCCTCCATGGTAGGGCATATTCCTTCCTAGGCCAGCCTATCGTAAGGCTAGCATCTTATCCACTCCGCATGCGTAGTTGGGTCAATATTTTCTCATGTTCTTCTTGAAATGCCAAAAATGGCTAAGTCCCGAGACCTTGTTCTACCGGCATGTAACACGGTCCTTCTAAAACCCTCTCAGAACCATGCCTTGCGCACCTTCTTCTTGTGTGCCCATCCTTCAACCTAGGCCTTGTGCTCCCATGCACCTTTTTGTACTTAGTCAATATTTTAGGGGCCCAACATCACCCCACACTTTACCCATTCTCTGCCCACGGGAACATTTATTCAATGAAATAATTACAATAGGCTTAATTCCTTGGAAAAAGAATAAGGGAATGAATAATTGGGAAAAGAATGAAAGAATGGGGAAGTGTTGCCATTATTGCAATAAGATAGGAAAATCTCTCTGTAAGTCGGCCTCCTACTTGTCCCAGGAATCGAATTCATTTTGCACTCTCTGGAAGAGGTCTCCAACTAGGGCACTTACCTCCTCAAAACCTAGTCCATTTCCTTGAGTATTTAATGTTTCAACCATTCCTTACAATTCCTTACCCACATCCTTAAGTGCATATGTCCTTCTTGTAATCTGGGGGTACAACTCCTTCAGCTAGTTTTTAATTAAACCTCGTAAGGTTTCAATAGCTTCTGACTTCTTCTCGACCTCGGTCAGGATCCTCTCCCTTTCCATTTTGTTTCCTTTGTTCTTCTCCTGGAATTCCTTGAGCTCTATCTCGTGAGCAGTGACAAGAATGCTCACCACTTTATATCTGTCTGCACAACTTTCATACATGGCCTCAACAATATGGGTAGTAATTTTCACATCAGCAAGCACCTTGCTATACTCAAAAATGATTGCTACAAATTTTAATTTTTCCTCCTCCTCCAGGCACGCTGCTACTTATTCTGTGGATTCTAAGGCCAGAGGTTTCCTCTCCATGGTGAGGATGGGCATTAAGTATTCAAGGCACTCAAGGGAAGATCCATACTTTTGCATGGGTGGTGCCAGGTCCGGATGCTTCAAAACAATGGAATCTGTGATGGATTCTACCTTCATGTATACCTTGCACGCACCCTTCCCTTTTCTTCCCTTAGTTCACACTTTATCTACGCACTGATTAGTTCCTCCTGCTTCAAGTTCTTAGTGCTCTTTTCTAGCTCTGCCTCTAGAAAATTTACCCTTTCATTCCTTCTGAATAACCTAGCTTCTAGTTCAACTGAGACCTTATTTAAAGAATTACAGACTTGTTCATCTGAAAGCTATTGAGTGCTCACTAAGGGGTTATCTCCTTTTAACTCAAGCATCTTCATTAGTGCTCCTTGGCTTACCTCGAACTTTGGCTTGTCGATGTGGGACTCAATTTCCCACGAAAGCATTTTCCTTGTCCAAGGGTATGCACCTTCTTCAGCAAATGAATTCATTACCAAGAGTTGATCTATTCAGACTGTGCTTTGGAAGCGTGCATGCAACACCTTGCTATGATCATCAATGTAGTCCATTCTTGGTCTTTTGATCTCCATGTGCTTTCTACCTGTGTGTGTGCCCTTAGGAACAATTACCGATAGACTGGGGTCTCCCAAGATGCCGTGATCTTTCCCTACGCTTTATTCCCTATCTTCATTCATCACTATTTCAGCGCTGCGCTCCAACTCTTGTTCTACCAAGGCTTCAATAATTTTCATTGTTTTTATTTCTGCCACCTTGTTTATCTACTCCTATGTGAGGTTTGGAGTCCTTTAACTTTTTTTGCTAACATCTTCACCTCCTTCCATGTCCTAGGCACCCTCCTCCTCCTAGCTTCCCTTTGTACAAAGCGATAGTCGTTATTCTTTTTTACGCCTTCTTCTCCCGAATTGTACATGCTGAAAACAAGTGGTTCCCGGTCCCCTTAAGGTTTATCTTCTTCATCGTCATCCCTATCACCCTTGTATTTCTCCAAGCTATCTGTTTCCTCTGAGTTAGCTTCCTCCATCACCTTATGTTTCTTCCTAACTAGGGATTCTAGTATAGGAGACTCTGGTTTCTCTTCCTCCTCCTCTAGTGATTTCTCCTTTGCGATAAGCTTTCCTTTCTCTAGTGCCTCCTCTCTGAATGGTGACCTCTTCCTACACATGTAAGTACTTATTCTAGTGCTTGTTCCTAGGGTGCCCACCACGTGAGTATCTTGGACACTTGGTACCTTCTTCCTTATCTCTTCCATCTCCTTTTTCTTGGGCATGGTCATCTTCCTACCTGTTAGGTCCTTAGGTATAGCTATCTCATTCTCAAGTTAAACGCCCTTCTCAAACTTGGGCCTTATGCAAAGGTATACACACACCGTGGACCTCCCTATAATAGGTAGAGTCAGGGGTTTCATCATCTAGACTTCATGTAACACGTACTTTTCCACATACGCACGCTTGTTGGGGTAGACCAACGTCCTACGCATCTCCCTGAGGTCTCCATCCATACTTCCAAGGTCAAACTTCAGTTTCTTGGATTCCTTGAATCTATTTACCCCTGCCTGGAAGTACTAAGCGGTGAAAGAAAATGGAAGTTTACACCATGGGCTCACACTTTCATTAACCAACCTAAATATGCTAATGCAAAAGTTTTGGTATACTACAAATTTAGCTTCTCCTTCTGTGAGCTTTGGCAGTTGTTACGAGATCCTCCACTCTTCCCTGAATGCATTCCTCAAGCACGTATACCAGTTCTCAAGACGTGCCTTATGAACGGCCATCATGCTATCACAAATATATTTTTTGAATCTCTTTGCGGGTGAGGGGTCTTCCTCTGGGTACTCCCACATGAACTTATCTACCGCATCTAGCACTCTGATCTCTGAAAATATAATAGTTAAGAGGACATTACCAAAAATTATCTTGTCACTGTCTTGCGCGCTGCTGATGATCTCATCCGTGATGTACGCGGAAAAGTTATAGATGGTGCCCTCTGATATTTTTATACAAACATTGAGGCATGATTTTTTCACTTGCGTCCATCTCTCTTGGTCATTAAGTTTGGTTACCAGGCACGTAACCATTCTCATCACTAGGTCTTGGATATCTGTAATATCAAAGTACCTTAACCCCTTCTTGTATGCATATATAGCGATGGTTTCTTTGATGGATTCTTTGTCACATAGGTCATCCTCTATATCTTTCTCCTTTATCGATGAGACCTGTGAATTTTGAAATCAGCTGAGTTATGTGCATCTTGCGCCTTGCGAAGTGAAAGTAATCTTTGTGTACGCATGACATCAGCCACTGATAGAGGCACTTAGGCTTCCCAAAGTAGGGAAACTCATAGAGTTGCAACAATACCACCTTCTCCAACTACACTTTTACTTCGTCGCTATAAATGGGTAACCCTTCTAGTGTCCTTTTGTTTTTTAGGCACACTAACTCCACTGCCATCTATTTTTCATTCACATTTTTGTGGATGGTTATAATCACTTACGGTCATGTTTCTTAAATGGTATTCACACTCCTTTCCCAGTAAAACCCCATATGGGTACTGCATTTCTACATATCATTCTTCATTGGTACTTGCAATAGTTTCTTATTGTTTTCCCTTTCCCTTGCCCTTGCCCTTCTTAGGTGTTATAGCTAGTTTCTTGGGTGCCATTGTGTATGTTATCTTTTCACTTCAACTTCTCTTGCTATGCTTCTCTTACCTTTCCAAGCTTAGATCTCGAACTTGTGAGGAAACTCCTTTTCAACCCGTGCCCTAGCTGTTAAAACCTTACTAGAATATCCCCTTCACAATATGACGCTTCTCCACAACTCTTTCTACGCCCGTGAACTACTTCCCTCTTGGTTTGCAAATCTAAACTAGTCACTCACAGCTAAATTTCTCCAATTTTCTTTACACTGATCAGCTATGGAAACCCTAGTTCACAAAATATCTTCCTTCTTCATATTTGCAAAGTAAAATAATGAAGTGTCCAACCTTCTCTTTATAGTTTTTCCCACTTTTTAACATTAAATGCTTCCTTACCTAACACCGTACTTCAACACTTAATGTAACTTTTTCAACAAATTCTGACTTTAGCACTTTCACTCACGCACCCAATCCTGCACGGAAAATTCTCCAACCTTTTGGCACGCAACCAATCCATCTTGACATGAGACTATTGCGCACACGTCACCAGCACCGAAGGTACTTCCATCATGATTTTTTCTCTTGCCTACCTCGTGTTTCTTTTACACTTCTTCCAATCTTGTACGTGGATCCACAATGTAGCCTTACCATGACACCAACCATCCTTTTTCACCTTTCCTTCCATGCACTTACTTTCCCAGGGCTATTCAACCGAGCTTTTTAATGCAATCCTTCCTAGTTCTTCACACTACAATTTCTTCCACCTTACTCCACCCCACACTAAAATGATGCGTGGTCCTCTGTGTAATTACAACCTTCAAAAATTAATGAGATTACCAGCACCCAACACGTAACACAAAACAAAAAAAAGAAAGGGAAACATAAGAAAATAAAATAAATTAAAGGAAATCCTAAACTAACTGGAAATACTGCCTTATTTACAAACACCAAGAAGACTTATTTATAGTAGGGCTTCATCCTACTCCCATTGAAGTGTCTTGGAAATCTTGTCCCATCTAGCGCTTGCAACAGGCACAAACCTGAATCAAGGATGTACAAGATGATGTAGGGGCCTAACTAATGGAATTTCAACTTCCCATGATGGCACAAAAATTTTTGAATCATATAGTAAGACCATCTACCTAACCTCAAACTTCTTATTCTTAACATGATGATCGTGCAATGCCTTTTGTTTTTCTTTTTCATTCTTCTGGCTCCACTTGGTGAGTGATATTCTTTCATCCAATTACATTAACTTGTCAATTCTTTCTTCCAGTACTTGTTCATCAGAAAACCCTCCTACGTGTGTTATACGTTGAGAAGTTAACATGAATTCAAATGGTAGGACAACCTCTGCACCAAACACCAATTGAAATGGTGTGGCCTTATTCAACCTCTTGTAGGTTGTCCTATATGTCTAAAGAATGGCTGATACTTTTTCATCCCAATCCTATCTACCAACATCACAGATCTTAGTCAATGTGTGACTAAGTAATTTGTTAAATTCCTCAACAGTTCCATTTTCTTGAGGGTGATGGGGAGTAGTTTTGTGATGGGCCACCATGAATTCTGATAACATAATCCTGACCATTTCATTGAGGAAGTGTGTACCTCTATCACTTGTCAAAATCAATAGGCATTATTACCTGATAATTATGTTTTCCCATAAAAATATAGCAGCGGTAGCTTCTGTACAATCCTTTGTAGGCGTTGCCTTTGCCCACCTTGTCAAATAATAAGTGCAAGTGAGGATATACCACAAACTAATCCTTCGTACCACTGGTGAGATTGGTCTGAAAAAGTCGATAGCCCACTTCTCAAATGGTTCTGTGTTGGCTATTGGTTGCAAGGGAATTTCATCCCTTTTTTCAGGTTTGCCAAGGCTTTGGCAAAGGTAACAGGCCTTGCAAAACTCAATGCAATCTTGATAAGTGGTCAACCACCAGAGCCCTGCGAGTAGAATATTTCACACGGTTGTATTTCCTGCATAGTGTCCTCCTGTAATCCCACCATGCACCTCTTCCATAATTTTAATGAACTCATGTTATAGCACACATCGACATAAAACCTCATCACAACCCATTTTGTACAGATCTCCACTAATTTACATGTAGGGCACAACATGTATGACCAAATTCTTCCTCTTCAAGGCCTTCATTCTGTCTAATGCCACACATGTTTTAAGGAATACTGCAATGTTCTCCAAATCCAAGGGTGCACGCCGCAACCTAAACAGTTGTGTGTCTAGCATGGTATTTTCAGTGCTCTCCACATCCTCTCCTGAATCAATCCTAGACAAATGATTAGGTCTGGAATTAATTTTACCTAATTTGACAACCACTGTGAACTCAAATTCTTGGAACAATAGTACCTACCAACATATGCACCCTTATAGAATGATATTTTTCACCAATTATTTCAATGCCATATGGTAAGTGTAAAATATAAAAGGGGTTGCCAGCAGATATTTTCTGAACTTGTGAAGCACGTAGATCATTGACAATGCCTCGTGCTCAGTCATAGTGTAATTTTTCTCTGCTAGTGTCAATTTTCTATCTTGCAAAGCACAAAGGATGATCGACAATCCATTCACAAGGATGTGTAAGTACTACTCCAATGGCGGTTCCTAAGGCATCCACATGAACATGGAAAGGTTTATCCCAAGAAGGGAAACTTAGGATGGGCGTGGTGATAAGCCTATCCTTCAAAGTGTCAAATTCCTTCTGTTGTACCTCTCCTCAATGAAAGACACTTTTATGTCTAAGCAACTCCTCTAAAGGCATGAAGATCTTTGTGTACCCCTTGATGAATTTTCTGTAGTACCCCGTATGCCCAAGAAATCCACGTATTGTGCTTTGACTAGCTGGCTCCCTCAATCCCACAATTACTACATCTTTTGCGAGATCTACTAGTAGTCCCTCCTTACATATGATGTGCCCCAATAATGTTCCAAATGGGGTAGCAAAGACACATTTCTTAATGTTGAGGGATATCCTCAATTGCCGACACATTTCAAACATCAGCCTTAAGTTGTCATAATGGTCCTTCATTAACCCATATATTGTCCAATCATCCAGGTAGACTTGAAGGAATTTATGGATGAAGTCTTGGAAAGCTTGTACCACAATGCGTGAGAACACAACAGGCACATTCTTCAACCCAAATGGAATTACTGTATAGGAAAAACTTCCCCACTTATAGGAAAAGGTCATCTTCCTTTCATCCTTCTTTGCGATCCTTACCTGGTGATAGCCTGAAAAATCCATCTGTGAAAGAGTAGACCTCACACCTTGCCACTCCCTCTAAGATTTCTTCAGCGAATGGGGTTGGAAAAGGATCAATGATACACACTACATTCAGGTCCCTTTAATCAACACATATAATTATCCTTCCATCCTTCTTGATGCTAATTACAATTAGACTTATCCATTCTAACTCTTCAACAACTTCAATAATACCTGATGCTATCATTTTATCTATTTCTTCCTTGACCTTCACACACAGGTTAGGATTCATTTGGTATGGTCTTTTCCGGACCAAGCACACACCCTCCTTCAACTTAATTCTCATTTCCCCCAAAGAATGGTGAATGCCTTTTAGTTCATTAACTCAAATTCTTGAAACAATAGTACCCACCGACATATGCACCCTTGTAGAATGGGCTTGTTCACCAAGTATTTCAATGCCATATGGTCAGTGTAAAATATAAAAGAGGTTGCCAGTAGATATTTTCTGAACTTGTGAAGCATGTAGATCATTGAAAATGCCCGCACTCAGTCATAGTGTAATTCTGCTCTGCTGGTGTCAATTTCCTGCTTACAAAGTACAAAGGATGATCGACAATCCGTTCACAAGGCTGTGTAAGTACTGCTCCAATGGTAGTTCCTGGGGCATCCACATGAACATGGAAAGGTTTATCCCAAGAAGGGAAACATAGGATGGGCACGGTGACAATCCTATCCTTCAAAGTGTCAAATGCCTTCTATTGCACCTCTACCCAACTTTTATAAAGACAGCACACCGACATCTTGATGTACCCCTTGATGAACTTTTTGTAGTACCCCATATGGCCAAGAAATCCTGCACACTGTGTCGTTTGAGGTAGCGATGCTCCGGGAATCCCACATATTACTACATCTTTTGTGAGATCTAATAATAGGCCCTCCTTACATATGATGTTCCCCAATAATGTTCCAAATGGGTTAGCAAAGACACATTTCTTAATGTTGAGGGATATCCTCAGACTATTGACACGTTCTTTCATAACATTAGCCTTAAGCTGTTCACAATGGTCCTTCACTAACCCATGATTCTGGGATCAACCTCGAGTTTTGGTGTAGTTTGAAGAGAGAAAATAGAGAAAAGGCTCTGACGCGTGTGCACGGCCAGAAGTGACATTTCAGCGGCCAAATTAATGCAGAATGGGTCGTATTCTTCTTCTGCATGGCCTTTGAGAAGTGACATTTCAGTGGCCAAATAATGTAGAATGGGTTGTATTCTTCTTCTGCATAGCCAGAAGTGACATTTTAGCGGCCAAATTAATACAAATGGGTCACATTCTCCTCCAAAATCACTCAAAGTGACAGGGTATGGGTTGGTAAGATCCTCCATGTTGATTTAATGCATCTGCAGTCAATGAGGAATGGGCTTGCATGTTTTCCCACGTTTTTTGTCCCCTGGGCTCGACCCATGCAATGTAAAGGCCAGATTTGGCTCATTTTTTAAAAAAAAGGTTGTTCATTCTTTCTGCTCTGCTCTCCCTTCTTTTCTTCTCTAGGGTTGAAAATGGAGTTCAAACCTCCTCCCTTGCTCTGTAATGGCATTTTTTTTGCCTTTTACTAATGGAATGATGTTCTGTGCAAACTTCTAGAGCAACAAAACATGTTCTGTGATGCATCTGTCCATCCTCTCTCGTTTTTGCTTGTTCTCTCCTTGCCTCTCTTCATTTGCAGGTATTTGTGCATGTCTAAATGTTCATTGCAGGTTTGGAGCTGTGTTCATGGAGTTTTGGGACATTTTCTGTGTGAAATCTATCCTTGGGCCTGTGATGCATCTGTCCATCCTTCCCATTTCTCACCTCTCTTTGTCCCATGGTAGTTTTGATAGATGTTCAACATCCTCCTTCTCTGGTGTATCACCGTTTTAGTGTAGGCTTTTACTATTTTTTGCCTTCTCTCTCTCTCTCTCTCTGTCTCCTTGGCATGGTTAGATTAGGATTAGATTAGCTTGCCTGCACTAGAATAGCATCTTATGGCAGGTAGTTTAGGAGCAGGAACCAGCCTTCTCTAGAGATTCCTCTCTCGGTTTCACAAGTCCCACGCTTGGAGAGAGGTTTCCATGTTGTGCAATCACACTGGATGCCTGAACATCAACCTAGAAGCCTGATGTGCATCCAGGGGTGCTGTGATTTTACATCAACAGGTTCTTCACTAACCCATACATTGTCCAATCATCTAGGTAGACTTGAAGAAATTTATGGATGAAGTCCTAAAAATCTTGTACCACAATGCGCGAGAACAAAGTAGGAACATTCTTCAACCCAAAAGGCATGACTGTATAGGAAAAAATTTCCCACTCAGTGGTGAAATTCATCTTCCTCTGGTCCTCCTTTGTGATCCTTACCTAGTGATAGCCCAAAAATCCATCTGTGAAAAAGTAGACCTCGCGTCCTGCCACTCCCTCTAAAATTTCTTCAGTAAATGGGGTTGGGAAAGGATCAATAATACACACTACATTCAAGTCCTTGCAATCAATATAGACTCTTATCCTTCTATCCTTTTTTATGTTAATTACCATTAGACTTATCCATTATGACTCTTCAATGGCTTCAATGATACCTGATGCTATCATTTTAACTATTTCTTCCTTGACATTCACGCGCAGGTTAGGATTCATTTGATATGTCCTCTTCTGAACCAAGTGCACACCCTCCTTTAGCTTAATTATCATTTCCCCCAAGGAATGGTGAACAACTTTTAGTTCATGATACCTACGCGGGAATAAATCCTCAAACTCTTGTAAAAGATCAATGATTTTAGAGACTTCTTTCTTTGACCAATAGTCTCCAATGATAGCCTCTTTAGAATCCTCTCTTGATTCAATCTTAACCTTCTTCATCCTTAAAGGTTCATGATAGGTGTGTGCCCATTCATCAGAATTGTCTAAGACCTTGCACGTCCCCATAGAATGGTCAACATCTAAGTTTTCTACTTCTTCTCTATCAATAACATTCTCCGTTTCCTTTTTATTTTTACCAACACGTGCACTCAAGCTGTATCTCTTTTGTTTCTTCTTCCTTAAAGTGCACCTCCAAGCCAAGCTCACCTAGTAACTCCAGTAGCCTATCTTCTTCAATGACACTATCCCTAATGGTAATGCACTTGACAACCTACAACGCCATATCCACCAAGGGTTTTTTACTCCGATACTTGAATGCTTGAATGAGATCAACCACTAACTCTTGCCAATTCCCTATCGGGTGGCGTGTTTCAACATGAATGTACCATGCGCGTGCACAACCTTGTAGGGTGGAATACAAATTATGAACCCATAATGAAGGTGGAAATGCTTCTGAACTTCCCATCCAAGCTGTCTCACATGCTTGGATATGGAAGGAAGATGTCTCTTTACCATGGTAGTATTTTATAGCCTTGGGTGCATTGCTCATACAAAACCTTACAAAGAAGGAAATTCTCACCTCACGCCATTCCAAGAGGTTATCCCAATGTGTCACCCACCAGTGTGCAACAGTTCAAATTAGGACATTACCTAACATCCCTCTTCGTTCATTCTCCTTCTTCCACTGAGATTCCATCTCCTATAAAATACCTCAGGGAAGGCTCCTCCTATGTACTTAGGTAACTCCTTTCCCCCCTAGGTGTTAAAATTTACGCACCTTTTTCACCTTTGTCACTGATCCTCTCAAATGTCATTTGATTAACTCATAGGTCCCATGCGCCCAATTATCGCATGCTATATTGGTGGTGTCACTTAAGGACTAAGCATCCTCAAATTGGATAACTCCTTCTGTGGGATGGATTACCTCTAGATCCCTAATTGAGTGCACATATATTCTATCCAAGACCTCTTCTCCCAAAGGTTTAGTATAGGGTGTTGATTTTCCATCAACCAGGTGTATGATAACCCATTCCTCCTCATTTTCAAAGCTTATGTATCCCTTGTTGAACCAAAGGTTTGTATTGTTCTTATAGCACCATGGATGCCCAAGTAATGCTGGGAAATTGTCTACCTCAGCGAGCACGAAGAATTCAAAGTCCCCAGTAAACTTAGCCCCTTGAATGGTGATAGTTATATCCTTTAAGACACCTATAAACATTTCCTTCATTTGTTCATCATATACAACACATTAGAAGATGGCTGTAATGTAGCCATTCCCATCTGATGTCATGCATCCAAGGTGAGAACATTGACCTCTGCGCCTATCTCAATGAGGATATTAGTAAGGAGCCATCCATCCACGATCGCATTTAATGTGATCTCCCTATCATAGTCAAGGTTGTGAGGGGGAAGATTTGCATGCAAGACCTGCCTCTCACGCTCTTCTCCGGTGCATGGTAACCTTCTCTCTCAACCATGCCCCTAGCAATGGAATAATAGTCTCTTGCTTTAGTATTTTACATACTTCCTTGACCTCATCTAGGTCATACTTTGGCGCCTCGAACTTCTTTCTTTGCTCCTCCCTCCTGGACTACTCCTTTAGATACTAGATTTCTCCTTGTAAACTCTGAATGACGTCCATGGTTTCTTGAAATAACTCCTTCTGATGTGCAGGATCTGGGTACTTCCCATGTACCACTTCTTCCCTTGAAACTAGGTTCTTCTGCCTTGGTATTTCCTTTCCGGGCGTGGCCTCTACTCTTGTTGTTACCATAACATGTTCCAAGCCTACATCACAAGTCACCCAAGGCATCCATTGTGTGTCAACCTTCATAATCCTTACCATTGTAGCACCCTTGTCTTTCCGGTGCTGCTGATTCATATGCTCAAACAACTTAGGGCACTCCTCATATGTGTGCTTATTACCGTACCATGAGCACTGCAACAAATTTGGGCACTCGTGCTTGTAGTGGTCTGTAGACCCACAATTAAAATAGGTTCCACATGGGAACTCACTTCTTCCTCCTCCATGGTTACCATGACCACGGAATCCTCCATGAAATCCCCTTCTATGCGCACCTCCATCTTTGTGTTCCTCATAATAGTGGTCATCACTCTTAGAACTACTGAAAATGTTGGTTTGGCGCACACCATGATCAATGGCCTCATGGATTTGGTTAACAAGCTGACAATCCTTGGTATCATGGGTTGTAGAGGTGTAGATCTTATAGTAACAAGATACATTCTTCTGAATTGCACATTGTAATAAGGGGCATCTACTCGCATCATGGTCCCCATGACAAATCTCATAGCCTACTGCTATGGTGCATACTATCTTCCAGGGGAAACTATCCTTGGCATACCCCTCTACCTCATAATCTATACACCACATTCCACTGTGAGTCTCATGAGCTGAGTTCACAAATAAATTTTCTAGCTGCTTAGCCATAGTAGTGATTTGAGCTTCTAGAAATGGTCTAACACCAGTGTCAACACTCCCAATAGCTTCAGCACGCAAGTAGATTCCAATGGCTTGTGCGGGTATGTGAAAGTCTTATGATATAAATATTTTCTAAATGGGGTTATCAACCCTCTAACAAACCATTAAGCATGTTGTGAAGGGTGAATGTCATATGACAACTTTGATAGGAGAGTCTTAAACTATGTGTCATACTCCCACACACTCTCCACCATTCCCTACATAATTCTCTCTTACGTGCTTGCCAAGATGGCGGTAGCATAGAATGCTCAGGATCCACATCCTCTATGTGAACCTAAAATCCTTCCTGCAACATCTTCCTCCATATATCCATCACACTTGTAACCTCGTGTTATCTAGAAATCTCCCTTTCATGCGCTTCACTATACTTGAGTCATCTTTCCTCCATTTTTTTCTCTATCACAATATCTGCCATCTTCCTCAACCTTATCTTCCTCACCTAGCACTCAAGAAGGTTTTAGCTAACCATCATAAATGCCTCTAAACCCATGGTCACGATCAAGATCTTCATTGCCAAAGGGATAACACATAGAAATGATCCTTTGGGCTCTCACAAAAACTCAAACTCAGCAACCTCTGGACAAGAATACGTGGAAATAGTGTACTCCAGAGTGTAGCTAGCTAGTACTCCTTTCCACCAATGATCCACTGCACAAGTCCATGTCAGATCTACATTTTTTAGCCTATAGAATTCATCTTGGGTCCACGTGCATGACGATAATACCATTTTGATTTGGATGCATATTCTGAGAGCCATTCATATAGATCTACTGGGAAGCAATAGAAAAAAATCTCATATAACTCATGGTAGAGGTTTTCTTCTACCCATCTACGTGTATCAAACTTAGGTCCAGTGTTGAATCTTAGAGCAAATTCATCCTTTGTGCTCTTAAACCATGATTCAACACTTTCCACAATTAAACGCTCTGTCATCACTCATTGCACAGATCCTAATGTATGTTATTTTCCACTATAACTTTGAAAAGAGGTCCAGGCAATGGAACCAAGGAGTAGTCATTTTCACACCCACCAAAGAATAAGGGAATCCCATAAGCACCGGCCTATCACCCAGCGGGTGTTGGGCTCTCACCCAAGGCATGCATGGGTGCCGAGTCTCTCTTTTATGTGATTTGAGTGGGAAAACATCATCTATGATCTAAACTTTAAAGAAAGTGAGTAGGGATTAAACATGTAAACATCATAGAGCTCAGAATGGCTCTAGACCATTACACTCATTATAGATAGAGATACTTTAACAGACTTAAAGAACAGAATAACAAAAAGAAAAATGCATAGGGATTCATATTCATCTTATAAACATACATGAAATTGAACTATGAAGATATAAGGATGCACCAGAATCACTAATGATCATATTCAAATAAGTTGGTAACCTCATTACATCCATTATATTCATTACAGAACATCACAGTATGGCAGACCGAAGTCATACATCATAACTAGATCTACATTCCTTAGCTCTCAAAAAGAAATTTTATAACCCCAAGCCCTTGATACATCCATCTCCTATAGTTTATCTACCCAACCTACCAGAATCCTTGCAGCCATTTATGCAAAGCTCCACTCTCTTGTAATCTATATTATTAACCAACTATATCAACACCCACGCACCTTTTCCTACTGCAAGCACTTGTATTTATAGGCACCTCGAAGTGCCAACTCATCCTTCTGCGACCTCAAATCCAACACCAAGTGTCTGAATGTGGTCCTCCATGGGCACATGCTCCTTTAGGCCTGACCTCTCCACTCTCTGTCATGATGGCCTTCTAGAAGCCTCCATTATAGGGCATATTCCTTCCTAGGCCATCCTGTCACTAGGTTGACATCTTATCCACTCTGCATACACAATTGGGTCACACTTTTCTCGTGTTCCACCTGAAACACCAAATATGCCTAAGTCTCGAGACCTTATTCTATTGGTGCATAACACGGTCCTTCTAAAACCCTCCTAGAACCATGTCTTGCACGCCTTCTTCTTATGTGCCCCCCATTCAACTTAGGCCTTGTGCGCCCATCCACCTTTTTGTACTTAGTCAATATTTTAGGGGCCCAACATTGGATCCCCATTTTCCCAGAACTTTTCTATGTCCTGGAAGGAGAGTTCCAATATAACCTATTGCTTGGCCGACCTTGGATTAGCACCATGGGTTGTGTCCCTTTGACTTTACACCACTAACTTAAATTTGAACATGAAGGACATAACTACACCATCCTATCCGACCCATCACCTTTCAAGACCTATAACATGTTATACCAGCCCAATGATGTGCTTGTACCAGTCAAGGCATCTTCCACTATCCCCACTCCACCTTTACCTACAATCCCATCCACCAAGACTGCCACCACCCCTCCCACATCTAACCCTGTTATTCCTACTTCCACCAAAACCCCTACAACTAACTCACCTATCTCCCAATCATCTAGCAAGTTGTCTATCCCCACTACCCACATATTGACTACTGATCCATTAGAAGGTGTTTTTCAACACCTCACTCTAGGGGAGTACTGCCTATACAATATCGACACGTTCCTCGCTCCACAAGAGTATGGAAACCTACGTCATTACCCTAGTTATGACTACTGCATAGTTGAGGTTTTTCCTTATGATCCGCCCCACCTTCGCACTAATCTAACGTATGGGATACTTGATATTACCACTTATTCACCCGTACCTCCATCCCAAACACAATCATTTTCATCTAACTAACACTCCCTTACTAACCACCACTTCACTCACACTTTCCTTCACCATTGCACGTGGAAAGGTTTTGGCTTCGGTTTTTATAAACAAGGCCAACACGTTGTCATCTATTGTACCACTCATAAACACAATGACCGCAGTGGAATTGGATTTGACGCACCACCTCCCAAGAAGGCTCGTGTTGACCTCATTAAGGGAGACAAACCTTGTTCACCTCATTTACCCACATCACCATCTATAGATTCTAAATCTATTCCTCCTATCTTTTTTTTCGTAAACACAATTTCTCTGGGACCTCTAACCTATCAATGCAATGGCAAGGCTCCCTCTTCTCTTCCATTCCTATATCCTAACATGATCGATGACAATACATCTTCTATTAATTTCATTCAATGTCAGGATGATGAGTTCATCCTTACCTACCTTGGTGCGGAAGATTCTTAAATTCACCGGTTGTTACCCTTTGAGACACAAACCAATGACCAAGTAGAATCGACCAATAAAACCTTGAACAAAATTCTTATGAAATTATTTGATGATACTAGCAATGATTGAAATTCACACATTCCTTTCACCTTGTGGTCTTATCGCACTTCAACAAAAGCCACACCTTTTTCTCTGGTCTACAGTACTGAGGTTGTATTACCTCTTGAACTCCACATTCCATCTCTTCTCATATCACTACAAGACATACTCAAAAATGATGAATTTCTCCAAGATCAGTTGGCGCAACTTGAGTTATTAGATGAACAATGTCTCAATTCTCTTGATCATCTCCTAATCTACCAAAAAAATATCAAACGTGCCTACAACAAACGTGTTCACGAACAAACCTTTCAGGTCGATGACCTCATCCTGAAAGAAAATCAACATGTAACCAAAGAATAGAAAAGTAAGTGGGGAAAATTTTCTCCTAATTGGCTTGGACTCCATATTGTTACCCATGCTTATGGATTAGGTGCTTATTATTTATCTTCACTCGAAGGAAAACCCAAACTTGAGTCTCTCAACGCCTTGCATCTTCTATGATTTTATTGTTGACATCAATTCCTATATCACTTTCTTTCCATTGATCACTCATCCCTTGAGCGTTGTTCACATTCCATATTACCCGTTATTTAGGATCAACGACTAAACAAGAATCATGTGATTACCCATCGCCTTTTAGCCTTATCTTCAATATGAGTAACACGGCTCTACTCATAGCATGATTCTCATGGATAATTTGTATCTTCTTCAAGATGGAATCCCCTGGTCATTCATCACTCAAAATCACCCCTTTCATAGTTAACCCTTGTGTACTATGGTTTGGTCCTCCAAAAAAGAGCCTACTCTTCCTCTATAATCTTGTCCATGACTTAAAACATCCAAAAACAAAAAGGGAGTCAACTCCTTGAGTCAAACTTCTAGCAAAAGGTGAATCCCTCACAAAGGGACATCTCTTCACTCTATTTTTTACCGTTATAAATAGATTGCTCCCTTGAAGGAAAGATATACCAAGTCAATGCAAAAATACAATGAAAATATCCAAAAGCTTCCCGCATTGATCAGCTTCACGAAGACCTCAAGGAGATAATATACCCATCCCATATAGACTTCCCGCATCGATCAGTCTATCGAAAACAAACATACAAGAAGAAAGTGATAACTTTTCATCACGGAATTTCCTATTTTTATCGTGGTTTTCTTTCCTGGTAAACATGTTTCCATACACTAGGTTACACTGAACCACCCACTCTCACCTCATTGCCTTTTCATCCTAATTTCCTCTTTACTCAAGGTAATTTCCACAACCACAACATTTCGTGATTATGTGACTTTCTTCACCCTTAGAATGATCCATTATGCAATGCCTTTAGGGTATTACATTCATAAGCCCATCTTGGGTATGGTAGACTCATTAGTGTTCTTATCAATTAAGTGGATCTATTGTCACTTCTTACCATTCACCTTCCTCATTACTTATTGATTATCTTACATAGGACTAGATCATTGACACCTATATTTAACACATCCCCACAAAACCTATGACCTACACCCAATCAGGCCTATGGCCTACATTCAACCATGCCTAACACCTATCAACCCATTCATCTACTTCATCATAATCTTCCCTAGCTTATGGGAGAACTACATCGGCCTAAGGCCCCTTTTCGTCGGGGATATGTTGGTATCACTTCAAGGGTATGGGGCCCTTGGAGGTTAGCTCGACAACTCTTTAGCCTAACAAATTCCCCCTTTCACTTTCCTATTCACATTCTACCTTAGTTAGTTTCTATTTTATATCAATGAATGGAAATTAAACCAACCGAGCATCAATTAATACACATTTTTAGCACATCATAAAATCATTCATTTATCATTTTCACATTTCCATTATAGCTCATATTTGGAAATTTAAACCATAACCTGCATATACATCACTACTTTCTCCCACATGTTTCCAACAACTTGGACATTAGATCAAACTTAAATCAACCTAACTCCACCATGCCTAAATCAAGCTAACTCAATCATGCCTAAACCAACCTGACTCCACCATGCCTAAATCAACCTAACTCAATCATGCCTAAACCAACCTGACTCCACCATGCCTACATCAACCTAACTCAATCATGCCTAAACCAACCTGACTCCATCATGCCTATTGACCTCACTCTGACATGCCTACACGACCTTGACCCAATCATGCCTACTTCACCTAGTTTCCATCACATACGCACATAATAATGGATATTAAAACAATTACACCATCCATGCTATAAATATCATCATTTATAAATCATAAAGTCTGTGTATACATACATATGTACACAAATATAAATAAATATATACATACATACATCTCAAATCGCTCAGATACATCCTCACTATCTTTGACACATAGGCTGGTATATGATCTAAAATATCAAAAAATCTCATGTACATTGTCACCATCTTCAGCACGTAGGCTAGTATATGATCTAAAAAATCTCAAAAACTCTCATGTACATCCTCACAATCTTTAGCACGCAGGCCGGTATATGATCCAAAAATCTCAAAAACTCTCATATACATCCTCGTTCTCTTCAATACCTAGGCTAGTATATACAAAAAATAAACAAAAAAATGGAAATATACGTAACTATCAAGCATCTCTCCAGTCAGATATCCTCCATGCATGTCTTGTCAATCTCCTCCTCCTCCTCCGCTTCTTGTGTGGCATCCCACTAGCATCTCCCCACCCATCATGGGCCATCGGTCTTAACCTCTGATGGCCCATCACCTACAGCTAGCCTCCATACACTAATGGTCTCTCCCTGCTCCTATCTATGGGCTCGTCGGCCCCCTGTACTCTCTACATTATGAGTACGGGACCTTTTCCCCTCACTTGAAGCCTATTGTGCTCTATACTTTGCATAAGAAGGGAGATTTGTCCCTACAGCCATCAGGTTATCTTAATAATATCTCACCTCTCCCAGGGCATCCTTGAACCTAGCCATTCGGTATGGTCTATGGAAGATGCCATCAGTCTCGACCCCTGTACATATCTCCTGGGACCCTATCCCTATCCTGCCCCTACCTATAATAATGGGACCCTATTCCTAAGCCTGTGTAGGTTCCTATTCCTAAACATGGGCTTGTAGGGTCAAAATCTATGCATGTGTAGTGGCCAACGAGTCGTGCAACCCTGTAAATTATGCATGTAACGTGGTCCCTATGACCCCTTTCTATAAAATGGGATCCTATCCCTGAGCATGTGTAGGTTCCTATGCCTGTAACGTGGCCACCTCTAACATGTTCCTATAATGTGACCCTACCGTCCCATCATCTGCCCCTATAAACCAGTAATCTGGGACTGTAATGCAGCCACCTATCCCTGTAATGTGTCTCTCTGGACTATCAGGATAGCCACGTCTGGCTGCCATTGGTCTGGGTGTTGTTGCTCATAGATAGGCTACCCACCACCATCTATATGCATCTATGCAGCTGACATCATCTATTTATCGATCCACCGGCTGCTCCTCCTACCTTGTCAGCACTGTAGGTCAGGGTGGAGACATAGGTATCTCCATGTCATCTCTCCTATACTGTGAAAATGGTGGTGGCACATCTTAGGGCAGCCCAAACTGCCACTGGAGTCTATCTACTGGTATCATCTCGTACTCCCTAACACGACACCCCTCTATCCACCTCAGTAGTTGTAGGTCATCCAACTCATCGGCTATGCGACTGTATGATGGATATACTACATATGGTCTCCAAATAATTTCTACTCCAGATAACCCCTCTAGCATCCGCCTGTAATGGGATACATCATGTGTAGCCCTAGCCCCCGACGCACTCCACCAACTGGAACCCAACACCTATAACCAACCCAGACCTTACCTGGCTCAAATGCATCTGTATGATGGAAAATTGACAAGCGAGCTTGGGAATCTACAAGTAACTCTTCCTCGCACCTGACCTCCCGACCTCCCAATAGGCCTATCGCTGCCTGTATAACTACACGAGGTAGGCTGGTGCCCATGGAATATGTGTGGGATACAGAAAAACTAGTTAGGCAAGTCTAATGTCTTCAACACTGCACTAGTGGAAATTACACAATCTAAGGCAAAGAAGGCCCTCCTAACTTGAACTGGTGTGATAGATCGATCAGCAAGGATGACTGCTTGAAGGCTCCAATCAATATCGAGCTCTGGCATGATTCATCTCTATAGGTTGTGGAATACATGGAAAATGTCCTGGGATAGTTTCATGTATATCTCTAGATAAGGTCATAGGGCAGATGGTATAATCAACTTTATGGGCGATTCTCTGGCCTAGTCAGAACTCCTTAGCTTTGTTAAAACTAACTGTTCGATAATGATAGGTGGAAGTGGACTAGATTTAAATACTAGCCCATAGCAGGCTAACATCTATGTCTGATTCACCATGGATTCGTTGGGCTATGGGATTTGTGGGTACAAACATTCGATAATCATTGGTGTTGACGGTCCTGCTATGGCACTTGCTATGGAATAGTCCCTAGGTCCCTACGTATCCAGTACATCTATACTTTCTGAGCTTCATCTGCATCAGAATCAATAACTGTGTGATCTGTTCAGAATATCTTACAGGTGATTTGTGTCACACCCCTTAGGCTGAATAATCATGGTCCTGTGATGAGTGTCCTTCTATGTGTCCTGGCTCCCTGGAACCTCTAGGATCCCAATCAACCTAGTGTCTAACTCTCATTTACCCTTTACAGCTTCATAGATTTCCAAATCTAAGGTAACCCTGTGTAACCCATTTTTCTTTAGAATATCTTGACCAAAATGTTTGTGCTAGTAACTGGCATTGGTCATTCTTATGTTTAACCCGATGTATCTATATCTTAGTTACAAGCCAATTCATGATGTCATCGGAAGACTTGGACACCAAATTTTGATCTACAATCAGTTATGACTGCTCACGAGATTTTCAACACACCTAATATACTCAATGTATGATATACCCTCCCCTACTCTAGGTCTGTAGATTGGTTGATTTGACCAAAATCAGTGACCAATGCTCAATCATCTTCAGCAAAGTTTTAACCACGTTCAGTTATCTAATCCCCACCCAAAAATATGATTTCTCTATTTACCTGTTTTTCTGATGAACTATTCGAACGAATTAAAGAGGATCCTAAGATATTGCCTGATCTATATCTAGTCTATGGCTGTGACATGATTGACCGTTGGTACATGATTGGCTCAAACAACCCATAATTCCCTGGGTTCTCTAGGTCTCGTTTGTCATGTGCAAAATCTACAATGAATCTATTAACTGCAATCAAATGAAATTTAACTATGATCTAAGTCTATCTCAATAGCATATCATGATCCTCTCGATCTTTAGTATTTTCTGCAGAACTATGAGGAATGAATTTAAAGAGTCTCTCAAAAACTCTATATAATCCTCCACAAGCTTCAGATACCTAGGCTAGTATATACAAACAAACAAGATAAAATTGATAGAAATATGTCTGTGCAACTGTGAATCTATTCTAAATAATGAAATACTTGATCTAGTCTAATTTGCAAGAACTCTCGATCCTACTCCTCAGCTGTTCTTGTGTGGAATGAATCACTAACAGTCTCAGAAACTATCCGATGGTGCCATGTGCTTGACCTCTGCTAGCCCCTCACCGTGAGCTAGCCTTGACTGACACTAATCGTGCCTTCACCTGGCTCCTATTTGATAAGCGTGTTCGGCCCCCTATACTCTCTACAACTTGTAGATATTGGGACCTGGCATCCTCTCACTAGAAGCCAGTTGTGCAAATACAATGCGATGGTAGGAGAGGGAGATCAATCCCTACATCCAGCTTGGCTTATCCTAATGTCATATCACGATTCACGTGGCATCCTGAATATAGCCGTGTAATGTCTAGAGATGCCAACAGAACTAGATACCTGTCTGGAAGGAGCTGTCAAGATCCTGCAAATGAATACAATGGGACTTCCTATTGAAAACAGCCTGTGATAGGTTCGCTAGATCCTAAACATGGGCTTGGATTATGTCAAATTCATATGCATGTGTAGTGGCCATTATGAGTCATGCAACCCTACTAAAACGTCAAGTAACGTGGCCACCTCTAACTATGACCCCATACAGTTGCCCCTGAAAGCAAAACCTACGCAACTTCTAATGCAGACTTCCTATCCCTGAAAGCACTGTGTAATCTATTACTCCAATGGATTGGATAAAATGGGTCAATAGCATTTACACAATATGAGATGCCATGTGCTTACTAGCAACAAAACAACTACTATAGCCATTGTAAGCATGTTACCCCAATGAAAACCAAACTACCTGTGAATCATCTAAGCCACTATAAACAATGGCAATAACACTATTGTAATGAACCAAATGTCAGAGGTAATGCAAGCCTTTGTGAACTGTGAGCAAAAGCCAGACTATTTATAGCATCCTTGTCTATTTTTATGTGAGTCATAGCTGGGCTAAAAGACCACCATAGAACTCTGGAAAACTATGCACAATGGACAACACTATTCCATCAGCCCTGACCAGGGCGGCAGTTACATGCCTTATTGGCACTGTAGTTCAGGGTGGAGATCATTGGTCTCTCCACGTGAGTCCCGCCTAAAAGACATTTCTGGAAAATGGTAAAGGTGGCACCCCCCTAAGCAGGGCGGAAGCCCATAGGACATCAGCCGCACTATTCTACCGGTGGCGGGTCACGAGACCACCGCCTAGGTAGGGCAGCGATTTCATCCACCTGAGAGATTAGAATGCTCAAGAAACTTATCGGAAAGGGTGCAACTATATGCATGCGGGGGCTAAGCAGGGGGCATGCAGGATGTTAACGCATTCTTGGAGATGTCTTTTCCGGATCCCGAACACCTTGCGAGGAGACCTATATCATCATTGGGGAGCCCCGTGTTACACTTGTTCTGGCAGCGCAATACCCTACAATTTTGGGTACGTACAACATCCAACCGGGGAAAACCAATCGAATGCATGCACACAATGTGCTCGTAAGCCCAACAGTGAAGAAGAAAAGTGAAGCGGATGCTAAACCTCCGTAGCCTCCCATAGGCCTATAGCTCCCTGTATAACTACACCAAGTAGGCTGGTGCCCATGAAAACCAGATCCTTTCCTCCATCATATCACAAAGAACTCCCATCAATGCCCATGGGAATCTTCTACCCTCTACATCTGACAGTGCAAAACAACACACTACCTCCATAATCAAAACAACTAATTACATCTCCTCGGGATGGACATGTACATCTCTCCATAGCTCATGCTCGCACTATAGAACCTCATCTTGGCCATCCCCTCTCCAAATACTGTCAACATCACCACCTCTAAGGCCTCTGATGAAATGGAATAAACTTGCACTCCCATTATCGGTAATCTCAAGATCTTGTACACATCCTCTACGGTGACTGTGATCTCACCTGTCGGAATATGGAACGTGTTAGTCACGGAATCCCATCTATCGATGAGAGAGACCATAAAACTAGGATCATACACTATATTCCCAAAACTTTAAATACCAATCAGACCCACGTCAGTCACGTGCCTCTACTCTTCATTAGTCACATCTCCCACACTGCTAGCAATAATGGTGGAACTCTATCTCACATCCGTAGCTGATCTCTCACCTGCATCCAAATAATTGCACTATTGTTAAACCCATAACCATTTCCACAACACCCCTTACCCGACTAACCCATTCCTGTAATTCCTTCATATTTTCCTTCCCTACAACCTCCATAACCCACCCTACCTACCCTCAACCAAATTACATTTACACCTCAGAGTTTCCAACCCCCTAAAACCCCTGTTTGACCTCTTCTTCCTTAAAATCCTGACCAACCTTGGTCACTAGTAATCAACATCGGTCATCTATTATTTTATCGATGTCAATTATATCTTATCGATGTTGACCAATTCGTGACCGACGTCGGTCACTATCAGTGCACCAAATCCAAAAACACCCATTTTTTCTCACCAATTTCTTAAACATTCACCTAAAAACCTATTCTACCCTACCCTCCCCTACCCTAAACCCCTCCCCACACCTGTTTACCCCTACCTAGCCAAATCTAAAAAACCCCCATTTTTTCTCACCAATTTCTTAAACATCACCTAATAACTTATTACCTACCCTACCCTCCCCTACCCTAAACCCCTCCCCACCCTTGTTTACCCTACCTAGGACCTATCCCCCTCTCATTTCATCTATTTTAACCACAAATTTTATTATAATCCCCACCTGAAAAATCCCTACACATATCCCCTTTTCCCCTGCAATAAATACGTAGAAAGGATTAGATCTTACCTTGTCTCGGGATTGTCTACATGGTGGCACGTCTGGTTGCTACGCCAGTGGTCCACCCTCTCCCTCTCCCTCCTTTTCCATGTCGAAATATACCTCAAATATCTCCCCCAATCAACTCGCTCTGCCTAATCTCGCGGACCCATTTACCTAGATCCCATCTCCAACTGGATCTCTCCACCTTAGCTGGGTATTGTCCCTCGTACTTTCCTCTCGAAAAGGTACAAAAAT
The DNA here is from genome assembly GCA_019776745.2 of Taxus chinensis. Classification (NCBI taxonomy): domain Eukaryota; kingdom Viridiplantae; phylum Streptophyta; class Pinopsida; order Cupressales; family Taxaceae; genus Taxus; species Taxus chinensis. Next base: position 817,191,922 of record CM034149.1, read on the forward strand.
TCTGGTGTTCTATCATTTTCATTAAAGCCAAAGCAATACAAATGAATCTGTATTATATGAATTTTTCTTTTTAAATCCCCAAATCGATATGACCGACGTCGGTCAAAGTTGTGCCCTAACCAACCAACATCAGTCATATACATAATCCGGCATCATTTACCTCTCATTCCCCTTGTACCCTCTTTTATCCATTTTGACCCACAATTATCAATACCCACCACCTTGTACCCTTACCTTCACTTCTTTCCACATACCTACAAACCCCACCTACCCCTCCATTTATTTTTGTTGCGTCTTAGGAGTTGTTATTTTACCTATACCTTGGCCTTACCCATGTTGTTACCTATATACCTTGACCTGAACCACTTTTTGTGACCTTTGACCCTTCATGCTCATTGTACCTTGTGACGTGGTTACCCGTATTGTTCAGCCAACCGACCTACCTTGCCTATTGTCAGTGTTGTTTATCCTGACCTAACCTTTGGTGTACTGGAACATACCTAAACATTCCTGCACCATAATCTTTGTTGTGTTTCCGCACCATATCCTATACCTTGGGTACCAGAATCACTTCAACCTTGTTTGGATAGACCTACCAACCTTAGATGACGTAGAGTTTGAAAGCTTCTCAACCGGGTACATACCATAGCTTCCAACGTGTGTGTGCATTCAATTACCACTATTTTTGACCCTGGCCCATTTACCTGTTTACCTGATATGACATGTTACCTTTACCCAATGGACCCACTGATCTTCATTTTCTCAGCTCCTCAGTTTATCAAACCAATCACCTCTTCTGTCTCTCACCTCATCGGTTCCTAGTTTGAGGGTGGTTACTTTCACCCATGTTTGGGGAAATACCACCTTCACTTACACTCAACACAACCATTTCCTATTTTTGTCAACACCGCTTACTAATACATGCCACGTGACAAAAAGGGGCAAAATGTAGACACCAAAATTGGGTCACACTACCTTTGGTCCCCTTTCGAATAACCAACTTAAACAAATTCACCTAACCATGACCCTTATCCCCCACATTAATATTAATTTAATTATTTACAATTAAATTAATATCCATCCTCACCCCATTTATTAATTTAATTTAGTTACTTTAATTAAACAGATGCACACCCCACCTAGACACCTCACTTAGGACACCTCACCTAAACACAACACCCTCACCACTTAGACCTATTCATAGCATGTTTCCATAAATGAATAGTACTTAGTTCAACCCTAAATAAAGGGACCTATTATTCCTGTAACTACCTTCCCAGCTCATAAATACATAACGTCCATTCTGATCTATGAATAAATGGACAGACTTGGCCCAAATGATTGCAAGATCTGCTATTTTTAGCAAACCTAGGGAATCCTTCCTTAACCGACATTGGTCATCCCGTAACCGATGTTGGTTAACCAGGAACCATCATCGGTTACCATTTATTCACTTTGGTAACCTTGTTTATGGGTTCGAACATTCTAGAATTAGAGAGGAAAGAGAAAGGAGCTGCATGCAAGTAGAACCAGAGCCTTTTCGTACCTACAAACATCCATAACCAGCACCAGGATAGATCTAGAGGTATTACACTCATGGTAACATTCTGAGAAGCACCACTACTTCACCAAGATCCATCCCACCAATCAATCATCACCACCACATAGCCACTAGACCTACAACATCCATAAGTGTGTTTAACACCTGCGTTATTTTATCTTTGTCCTGTTTTAAAGGTTTTTTTCACCTTTGTTGTCATTTCTTACCTGCATTCCTTTTTCCCCACTATTCCTCTTTCCGTAAACTCAACCATTCCTCCACCCACACCATAAAACCACCTATACCTAACTTCTACATATTTCTGAGTGTTCCTAAGATCCCCATATACCTCATTATGCCCTTTGTCATCTTTTCCTGAACTCAGCTCAAACCCCGCTAACAAATCTTATTGAGTCTTATCAGCCCGCCTCTACCAACGCCGGTTACCCATAACCATCGTCAGTTCTACCTGACCATGTGATTGGTCATACCTCGACCGATGCCAGTCTCTGTGTCTACCAACACTGTGTAAACCAACAACCACATACCTACCAAGACAACCCAAATACCTTACCCTAAGGGAATACTAAGGATAGTTGTCATCACATGTTAGTGCATTCATTATTGTTAGACTGCGAGATATGTCATTTATACCATGATGTAAGTTGTTGCCCATTATTACACCACACGATAAGGAAAAATGTATCTTAATATTGTAATATTTTCCACTCCGTGACTCACAATACCAAATATTTTAGGTTGATTGATCAGATCCATGATGTCATTGATATTGGTGTACAATAGACATGAGTATCAAATAAATCTAAAGGTAAAAGTGAGCACCATGATCATGATGACACTCAAGGGTGCTATGATCAAAATGAATGGCACTTTAAAGGAGGTTGTGGCAGAGTTCAAGGATACTATGGTGGATTTAAGGGCTGAGGACGTGGTGGTGGATTAGGTGATTTTCCTCATGAAACATGTTATATGTGTGGATCTCCTGACCACTACGGGCATGAATTCCCTCAAAATATTACTTGTTATTTTTTTTGAAATAATCATAACTATGAGGAGTTCCCAAACTTATATTATCATCTTAGCAAGTAGCATAAGTAAGAGAAAAAGTGCACAAATATGGTTAGAATATAGCGCACCATGGAAAATCAATGGATGCCAAAGTTGGCACTGGAACCTGAGGTAGTACCTATGAATATTACTACACACACTGAAGTTGCGCGTGACAGAGAGGCATTACAATAAAATCCTACCATTACTAGGGAAGAGGTCTTGCATGCAAGATAGCCAGATCCTACACATCAAAAGGAATTTTACAAGGAAACCATGGAGGTGCCCAGAAATCTTTAGGGTGAGATACAGAGTTTAAAGGAACAGTTATAGAAGTTGGAACAAAATCAGGTAGCAAAGACTATGCATTCAGATGTTGATGATTTGAAAGAGGTATGCAATATGTTGCGCCAGGATAATATTATTCCATTACAATGGAATTAGTTAAAGGGAAACACTTTGCATGTAGGTATTGAGAATGGATGACATATCCTACATGATAATCTCCCCCCTCGTAGCTTGGATTATGACAAGGAGATCACTCTGAATGTTGTTGTGGATGGGTGGCTTTTGAGCAATATATTGATTGACATTGGTGCGGAACTTAATGTGCTTAATTTAGATACATGGTTTCAAATGGGCATACCTCCATTACAATCATCCTCTAATGTATTTTTTTATGGCAAATATAACTAAGGCCACCCCAATAGGATTATTAAAGGATGCATCCATTACCATACAAGGGGCCAACTTCACTAGTGACTTTTAGGTTTTAGTGCTTGCGGAAGGAAACAACTTCCCAGCTCTACTTGGGTGCACTTGGTGTTATGCAAATAATGCTTATCTACAATTCAACAAGGGGTATATAAGTTTTGACAACAAGTAAGAACTAGTTATTATCCATTTGATAGATGGGAAATCTACACCTTATGTTGAACCTTTGAGTGAGGAAGACCTTAACAAAATTTCTGTGAGCACCATTTAAGATCTGGAAGTACTTGATCCATCTAAGGAAGGAATCCTCCAGTGGGAAAATGCACAGTCTATTAGTGACACTATAATTACTGCTTGTGATAATTGGGTGCATGGCACCTACGAGATGGTTGGGTGCAAAGTAAGAAGTGCATCTCCACGAGGAGACAAACCTTGCTGTATTAGGAGGATAAGTAACAATTTTGTTCCCTGGTACACTAGAGAAGGAGACCCTATGATATTCCTAAGTGCCATGGAGGAATAGTGGAAAGATCAAGTGGATAGAATAAATATGTTAGTATATACCCTATGTGGGATAGCAACACGTTGTTGGATAGTTCACAAGGATAATCTCATAGAATGAAATGAAGTAAGAATTTTTCTAACAACTCAGTTCCTCAAGAGCAATGATCCTACAAAAAACTATATATAACATGCTAATCATCTTGTTTAGCACCACATTCAGTAGTGTGAGACAATCTAGACAGAGGGGTAGGAAGCTTTACCACCTTCACTGTGGGTGCACAAACTTTATTTTACTTTACGTGGTTGGTATTTTTATGTAGAACTACATAAGGAGAATAGAAATTGGAAAGACTTGACATTAGGAATGATCTAGAATTTTGAATACTTATCCACTAAACCTCTGGTGAAAGAGGCATTACGGGTTATGGAGTGCATGACTATGGGAGACAATACATAGGCTAAAGAGCTCACTCAGGAGTTATTTGGTGAGGCAGACCCAAGAGCACGTTTTGATGAAGTAGATGAGATAGATGTTGTACTACTTGACCATGCTTACCTTGAGAAGGAGAAATGAAAGATGGTCTACATAGTGGATGATGAAGAAGTAGAAAATTTGGACATTGATAATTTAGAAGGTACACGTGAGGTTTTAGATAGTGTGGATAAGAAGGCAAACACCTATCATGAACCTTTGAAGACCAAGAAATTGAACATTGGAATAGATGTTGAACCTAAGGAGGACATTATTAGAGATTATTGGTCTGATTCTGAAGTGGCTAAGATAATTGAGTTACTACGCAATTTCCAGGACTTAATTCCTAGGGGCTACCATGAGTTAAAACAAGTGCATGAGTCTTTAGGAAAGATGTGGATTAAGTTAAAGGTGCGCACCCGGTCAAGAAGAGACCTTATAGGATGAACCCTAACCTACATGTTAAAGTTAAAGAATAAATTGACAAGATGTTGAAATCTGGCATCATTAAGCCCCTAGAAGAATCAGAGTGGGTTAACGCCATGGTAATCAATATAAAGAAATATGGCCAAATTAGGATTTGTGTGGACTATAGGGAGATGAATTATACATGTTTCATTGATCCTTTTCCTATGCCTTTCACCGAGGAAATATTATAAGGCATTGCAGGGTGCAAAATCTACTCTTTTACATATGGATTCTTTGGGTATCATCAGTTAAGAATTTCTAAAGAAGATCAAGATAAAACAACTTTCACCACTGAATGGGGAAGTTTTGCATACACAGTGAGGTTGTTTGGACTGAAGAATGCACCTATAGTATTTTCATACATATTTGTTCAAGCATTCCAAGATTTAATTCACAAATTCTTGCAAGTTTACTTAGATGATTGGACTTTATATGGTCTTGTAAAGGATCATTGTGACAACTTGCACTTAATGTTTGAAAGATGCAAACAGTTAGGCATCTCCTTAAACATCAAGAAGTGTGTATTTGCTACACCTTTTGGAACTCTAATAGGGCATATCATTTGTAAGGAGGGTTTGTTAGTAGATCTAGCTAAGGTTGTAGTTATCGTAGCCTAGAGGAGCCTACTAGTCAGAGTGAGGCGCACAGATTCTTGGGCCACACAGGATATTATTGAAAAATTTTCAAAGGATATGTTAAGATTTACGCACCCTAGGAGGAATTACTAAAAGGAAAAGGGACATTCTATTGGGGAGAACCGCAGCAACGCACATTTTAAGGGTTGAAGGAGAGGCTTACTATGGTACCTATGCTACGCTTTCCCTCATGGAACTGACCTTTTCACGTACATGTGGATACCTCTAGCATGGCCATTGGCACAGTATTGGATCAGCCTAGAGAAGGTATTATAAATCATCCTATCTATTTTTCTAGTAGAAATTTAACTCCTGCAGAATAGAACTATACAACTATAGAGTGCGAGGATTTGTTAATGATCTACGTGCTACATAAGTTTAGATAGTACTTGCTAGCAACACCTTTTGTGTTTTATACAGATCACATGACATTGAAATACTTGGTAAAAAATCTTGTTTTATAGGGGTGAATATGTCAATGGGGTTCTCTTATTCCAATAATTTTACTTTACAATCGTGGTAAAACTAGGTAAAAGTATTTCTAGCCTAGACCACTTATCAAGAATTCAATCAGGAGAGGAGGCATAGAAAATTGAAGATACAATTCCATATGCCCATTTTTACAGATTAAACTATGCACCTTCGAAATTGGAGGATATTGTTGTCTTTTTACGCACAAGTATGGCACCAGTAGGAATGAAAGCCTTGGAGAAGAAACAACTTACAATTCATGCCACACCTTTCATTCTGATCAGTGGTGACTTATACAAACTAGGATGAAATGAAGTATTGTGTCGGTGTGTACTTGAACATGAGCACACAAATATCATAGAGGAGGCTCATGGAGGTATTGCAACTGGGCACTATGTAGGTGACGCCACCTCACGCAAGATTCTACTCCTTGGTTTATTGTGAGAGACCCTGTACAATGATTGTAAAGAGTATTGTAAGGCATGTGATCACTTTCAGTGCCTTAGAAAACCTTAGCAAAGAGATTAAATTCCTTTTAGGCCTATTACTAGTGCAGAGCCATTTGAAAAATGGACAATAGACTTTTTGGGTCCTATTTCCCCAGCCATGTGTAGAACTAGATTGTGGTACATCATCACTTGTACAAATTATCCTACAAGGTGGGAAGAAGCAGCACCTACAAAGGATTGTATATCGGCTACAACAGTAAGGTTATTATGGGAAAATATTCTTACTATGTATGGATGTCTGTTGAGTCTAACGAGTGATTGGGGCACATACTTCTTTAATGACACAATTAGGATATTATTGGATGAATTTATGGTCGCGTACCACAAGAGTACACCTTATCACCCTCAAGAAAATCGTATTGTTAAGGTCTTAAACAAGATACTAAGCCAAACCTTGACAAAAATTTATGATGTTGGAAGGAAAGATTGGGATGATAAAGTTTATGTTGTACTTTGGGCATATAAAACAACCTACAAAAGGTTGAATAAGGCCACATCCTTTCATTTGGTGTTTGCCACAAAATTAGTTCTTCCCATGGAATTCATGTTACCATCTTTTTTTATTGCATGCGCGAGAGGTCTAGCTGATGAGAAATCATTGGAAGAAATAATTAACAAGTTAATATAGCTAGATGAGAGGTGCGTCATAGCACATTGGAGTCAAAAACAAGAAAAGGCCAGACAAAAGGCATGGCATGAAAGACATATCAAGGATAAAAGCTTGAAGTCAGGAAGATGGTTCTTCTTTATGATTCAAATTTTATGCACCACCTAGGAAAGCTTATGGTGCATTGGTTGGGACCGTATGTTATCACTCACATACTTGAATCAAGAGCTTGTCAGTTAGAGGCAATTGATGGAACACGGTTACCTAGTTACTTCAATGAGAGTAGGTTGAAGCCCTATTATAATTCAGCCTTCTTGTTGTTTGTAATATGGCATTATTGCCATTTATATTAGATTTCCTTAACTATATGTCATTTAATGTATTTCCTTCTTCGTCACTGTGCTTTGTCAATTTAGTTCAGTGTTTTGTGTAATAAGTGTGTTTGCATGCCAGAAGCTGATCACAATCTAAAGTGTTTATATGTGCAAAAGACTACACATTACCTTAGTTTGGGGTGGATAAAGGAGGTATGGAAAAGAAATAAACTCGTGGGTAACCACAAGAGGAACATAAGGAGAAAGGTTTCAAAATTTATGATAACTCCCGAAGAATTACTAAAAAATTAAGACCACGCATAAAGCATTAGGTGCTCAGTATAATACAAGGGAGGTTGTGGCATTAGAGACTATGTATGTTGGGTCACATTGGATAAACTACTTTAGCTTAAGGAAGTGCGGGTAGAGGATATTTATGAAAGATAAGTAGCGGCGTGCCAGGAAATTATGATTGAGGTGCAAAATTTTGAGGTTAGAGATATTAAAGTGTAGGATAATGAGGCATGCAATGCACTCAAGAGAAATCAATGTCGTGTATGGTGGTAAGTAGAGCAATTAATGAAGGGTATTTTTGAAATTTGGTTTAAAGTCAGCATTCTCAACGTCATTTCCTACCTTGCAAACTTGAAAAAAAATACGAAGTGCGAAGAAGAGATGGAGATGAAGAGAATTCTACAGATTGAGTAATCTTGTTGTGTTTTGAAGCACAGTGTTGAGTGTCTAAGCACGGAAGCATGAATTAAGTAGTGGTGCATTCATGGGATGGAATATTGACTAGAGTTTTCATTTTATAGCTAGGGTTTTCCTACACATTTGCAAAATCAAAAGGAACAATGGCACCACAGAATGCTCTAGTAGTAGAGAAGGAGGTTGATGATCCAGCAAAAGAGTGGCTGGTGGAAATGAATATCTAGACCAAATCCTTCCAGTTGAAGAAGAAGGTGTTGCAAAATAAACTTCATTCTTTTGTACAGAGTTTTGTTCATTCTTTCATTGCCTATTCTCTATTATTGAAGACATATGAAAGGATTCCCATTACTGGGACAAAAATATATTATAGTGTGGGGTAATTTTTAATAGCCAAAAATAATCCAAGTATTGGGCACATGAATATAAGGCCCTGGAATCGTGAGGCACTATAATAATATTGAAGTGCCCAAAATCAGGACTTAGTTATTTTGTGGATAAGGGCTATTTTTGGAGATAGTGTGTGGAGCACACATATACATCAAGACTTGCATTCCACACAATGGTATTTTGGGAACAAGCAGCAAATAAGTATCATGCATAGTTTAAGCTAATAATAGGATTTCTGCTTGGAATTAACTATAAGACATCTATTATTAAAACACTTGCATGTTGTGCATACTATTGTAAAGGTGCATGGCTATTATCATCATGTGACCTATTTTGAGAAGTGCATGGGTGGTGAAGGGAAAGTCCCCACCCATATAAATATGTATTGGCTTGTGTATTTTAGTAAGTGGTGAATTATTGTGGAGTTGTGCTGCTAGTTTTGACACACACATGACTCATGGAGATATTGATATAGTGTAAGAAGATTCTATGTTTTACAGTGTTTAATGTAATGGAATATATTGGTTGGATAATGGTATTACACATGAATGAATCTGGTTCTTGTATGGTTAATCCTATCATAGTTATTGTTTATTTCATTTATCATGAATCTCTAAGATCTAGATCTATTTTATGCACTGTGGGTTAACTACTAATAATTATGAATCTAAATATGTTTAAACATCATCATGCCAACATCCTATAAAAGAAACTCTAAAGAGGGACCTAGTACCTTTGGGAACTTTGGGTGAGCACTCAGCCTAGGCTAAGTGATGTGTCAGCACGCCTGGGTTATTCACTATAAAATCTGGGTTGCATCACTCCTTGGCTTTCTAACCTTCCCAAGCCAAGGGGCTAAGTGAATATGGGAAAGGTGTCCCAAGATCCAACTGACTTCATTTTCACCATCCCAGCCCAAATTTTAAAGGTGGTGAGACTTCTGCAGACCAAGAAGAGGAAAAATTTCCTTGAATGACTTCTAACCTCCCAAAATCAGATGCAATGCCTCAAAGATGTGAATTTTTCTTCTATCCTTCCATATTGTTCTCTACAGCTCCCATGGGTGCTCACACCTATTTCTCCAAGCTTCCAATTTTTACCAAGAGGGTAAAAATAGATAAAAATTTGGTGACCTCTTGGGGAACCTCTGCCTACTAGATGGGTTGACCAGTGACTTGTGTACTTATCCATTGGGCATGGAGTCCTTTCTGACCATCCCAAGCTGATTTGAACTGATAACCTGTGTCATGGATCACTTGTAATGTTGTTGTTTGAACCTGGAATAGCCTCTCAGTGCTTCCATTTTCCAACCTCAATAAGAAAAGCTTGAAATTTGTTTTGTGAGAGTGGAAAATTGTATTGGTCTTGAATTCCTTTTCTCATTTCATTTCCTTGCAAACCTAATCTGTGGAATGAATAATGAAGACCTGCAAACAATTCCCAAATTTGATTTCTCACCAAGAGTGAAGCACAAAACATTGATGATGCCTTGACAGGGAGAAAACATGTAGAATTTTCAAAGATACAAGCTAATTTAGACATCATAGAACTCTATTAAAATCTGATTTTCCTTTATGAATGGATTACTTGTGACACTGACTGAAAGGATGGAATCTATTTTTCATTATTTGGGTTGTTTGTAAACTCATAACACTTCCATCCTGCTCACAGCACCAAAAGCTTTGCCTTAAATACTTATTCTTGATTCTTGACAAGGGTGTGAGAAACTCATACTGTTGATCTAAAGGAGCAAAATGAATGAGACATTTAATTTTTCTCCTTAATCTTGATTTTAGTTGCTATATGTATTTGAATTTTCTTGAAGGATGGCAACTGCTTGCTCGACAACTCTACAGCTTCTTCACTGCAAATTCTCTTCTTGAAAAACATAGATGAATTGTGTAAAAGGGACAAAAAAAGCAATAAAAAATGTTCCCAAGGCACTTAGGGAAATTAAAATCTATTCTAACAACAAAGACAATGTGCACAAGTACTTGGAGGAATGAAAATCCTAAACTAATATGTACAAGGGTGATAATTATTCCTTTAGTAGAAATGCTTTGAGGTAGATTCCATTGACTGGAATCTGTAGTTCTTCACCATCCAACTTAGCCAGTTGGAAATCATTTCTACTTCTTATACATTTCTGTGATCATGTAGGGACCACTCCATATTACATCAAACTTGGAATGCTTTCCTGGTTTTTCCTAGTCAGCATCCCACTTTAGCACAAATCTCTTTCTTGGAATGTTCTTGCTTTAGATTTCTTGTCAAAGCTCTTCTTGATCAATGTTTGATCTTTCTCCATGGTTTGCATTACATGATCTCTTGATTTCTTCCAACTCCATGAGTTCTTCATACCTGATTTCCATGGGTTCAAACTCAGTAAGCTCTAGTTTTTGAGGATCTTATAGTTGGACAACTCAAGTGATATGGGCAGCCTTACCTCTTTTTCTGTAGACTAGCTTGTATGGAGAACTACATTATTGACCTCTTTGGGTGTTATCATATCAGCCCATAAGGTTGATTTGAGTTTTGTGTGCCATCTCCTCTGATTTTCATCAAGATTCCTTCTTATGATTCTGAGCAAGTTCTTGTTCGTAGACTCTGATTTGTCCATTACCCTGGGGTAATAATTAAATGAAGTGCTAAGATATATTCCATTTCTAACAGCCCACTCAATGATTTTTGTGCCAAGGAATGCCAGAGCATTATCTGATATGATGGTTTCTAGAACCCCCAAACCTTGTTACTCATTCCCTCATAGAAGTCCAGTATGCTAGACTTGTTCATCTCCTTGAGTTCCACTCACCTCAATCCACTTAGTGAAATAATCCGTTGCTATGAGTATCCACTAGTGGCCTTGGCTTGAATTGGGATTAATGACCCCAATGAAGTCCAATCCCCATTGCATGAAAGGTTAATCCACTAATATTGGATGAAGGGGAAGAGATGCTAGTTTTTCCTTTACTATGAAGAATGCACACTTTTTGCACTTTTTAATCCAAGTATTAGCAATCTTTGAACAATGTAGGCCAATAGTAACCAGCCTTCATGATCTTGAGAGTTGTTACTCATGGTGCAAAGTGGCCTCCCACTTCTCCATCATGGAACTCATAGAAACACTTTCTCAATCTGATTTCTCAGGACACACCTTAGGAGAACTCCATTCCCATTTCCTTCTTGAACAAGATTCCATCAATTAGAACATATGGAATAGATTGGAGTCTAAAATTATCTTCTTTTTTCTTTTCTCAGATTCCAGAGGGCATAGACTTGTTTGAATATAATGCACCATATCTTGAGTCCAACATGGAGTGGGCACATCATCAGTTGGTTGTTCTTGATTTCTTGGAGCACTAAGACAACTTCTCGATTATCATTTACTTCAGCATGTTGATTGGAAGCAAGCTGCTCACATAAATCTTTGCCATGGACCAACTTGGTTACTTTGATTTCAATGTCATATTCCATCACACGGGTGATCCAACCTACTCTTTTCTCATTCAAATATTTGTTCAGGAGGAAAATCCTTGACCCTGGCATGAGACACTAACAACTGAATCTTATTATTTGATACTAAGTGTCTGAACTTCTTCAAGCTTCTTATAACATCAAGGACATGTTTTTCAATAAAAGAGTACCTCACCTCATAGTATTCCAAGATTTGACTGAAGAATGCTATGGGTTGCTCTAAACCTTCTTTATTCAGTTGTACTAAGATGGCTGAGATTGTATCTGAACCACCAAAGGCATAGATAATGAAATCCTTGGAGAAATTATAGTTAATGAGAGTTAGGGCTTGAGATATTGCTTGTTTGATGGCCTTAAAACTCTCTTTACCCTTTGATGTCCACCTTAATGCCATATTTTTCTTCAACATCATGATCAATGGTTTAACCAAAGTGGAAAAATTAGGCACAAATCTACAAACAAAATTTATTCTCCCCAAGAAACTTTGGAGAGCCTTCTTGTGACTTGGAAATGGAAGTACACAGATAGCTTCAACTCTTTCAGGATCAATGGTTAGTCCTTCCTTTGAAACAATGTGTCCCAGTTAACTTTCCTTCATGTGCCAAAAATATACATTTTTTGGGATTCAAGGATACTCTGAATCTTCTGCATCTTTGGAACACTTTCCTAAGGTGAAAAAGGTGGTTTGACTGCATTTTGGAGAACACAGTGATATCATCAAGATAAACCAGCACTATCTTGTTAATCAACCCTTTGAAGGCCATATCCATTGCTCTCTGGAAAGTAGCTCCAGCATTTGACAGTCCAAAAGGCATCTCCCTATAGGCATATGTTCCCCATTTTGTGGTGAAGGTTGTTTTGAACTAATCATCTTCCTTCACCATGATCTGATTATAACCTGAGTAGCCATCTAGTAATGAGAATCTTTCTAGAACCAGCTACAACTTGCAAGATTTTCTCCATGGAAGGGAGTGGATAGTGGTATTTGAGTGAAGCTCTATTTAAATCTTGAAAGTCCACGCACAATCTGATTTCTCCATTTCCTCTTTCTCACTAGCACCAAATTTGCAACCCAACTTGAGTGCTTGATTGGAAAAATGATATTTTCCTCTATGAGTTTATTTAATTCTTTCCTCATGAGAGGTTCAATATGAGGGATTCACTAGCCTTTGTTTCTATCTAATGGGCTTGGATTCTAAATCCAATTCAATAGTATGTTGTGCCAATTTTGGATTAAAGCCTCTCAAATCTTTATAATTCCAGGAAAAGACATCTGGAAATTCTTGACAAAGTTGGATAAAATAGATTTTTCTTGTTGAGTAATTCACCTTTCCAATTTGCAACATCTTACCTTCTCCAACTGAAATAGGTTCTGAGTCTTCACCCTTTGACCTGAATGTTTTCCTTTTCTTTTTGGAATTGGTCATTGGGGTTGAAGATTGACTTCCAGAGTTCACTAAGACCTTTTGGGAATTTGTTTGTTCTCAGCTGAACCACTTGATCACCATACTGTTATTCTAGTTTGTCTTGGTTTCTATCAGAGAACTCAACTTCTTCTTGTAAGAAATTGATGATTTTCTGATCACTTTCAAAGACTTTCCAACTTGTATTGTTATCTGAAACAACTAGCCTTACAACCACCTTAATGTGAGGTCTGATTTTATCTTTCTTGATACTATCAACAATGTCAAATGCTTGCCCCAATTGCTGCAAGTTTTTCTGCAGCATCATTCTTCTTTTTGGGATGGAATTGATGTTAAAAGCTTCAAAGTATTAAATGATATCCCATACCCTGGTTCTTATAGCTTTTAAGAAGATCATTTTTGGCATCATTGAGTCCTCTAACTTGGTTTATAACCAACTCACTATCTCTAAAGACTTACAAGTTTTTAATACCCTTATTTCTTGCCCAATGCAATCCATGGATCAATGCCTCGTACTCAGTTGTGTTGTTTCAAATAATAAAACTAAAATGAAAAGTATGAGTAGTATTTTATACCTTGAGGTGATAAAAGCATTCTCCTCCTCCAACACTTTTTCTACTCCTTGAGCCATCAAATAATATCATACTTCATTATCATATTTTCCATCTAGTTTGGTGATGCTAGGGAGAGGTGGAATTTCTTCGTGCAAGCAATAGATTCCCAACTCAGCTTCTTCCATTTCCTTGTATGGATCAAAAACATGCCTTTTTTTTCCCATTCATCAAGAGTTCAAGTCTGGAATGTTCCAACCTTGGTATCTGCTTCTGAGTGCTTGGACAATCTTCTTGATCGAAAGATGAGCAATTTGCATTGATTAGACTTGGTACATGAGGCTCAATATGGAATTTTGCAATAGGTTCAGATCTGATTATATCCTTAGCTCCATACCTCATTCTGAATAGCATATGTGACCAATTAGTAGACAAGTAGCCTCTAATTTTAGCCATGAAGTCTTGAGACAAACATAGAGTAAAGAGTGGTGGCAATTCAATAACTGATACATCTTGCAAGACTGATGACATTTGGGCATGCATGCAGTGTAAGGATCAATCCTTTGATCACACAAATAGTTGTCACTGCTTTCCATCTAATTGCACTAATCCTCTAGAAATGACTTCATACTGAAGGCCCAGCTGATCAACTATTTTTTTGGGCATCACAAAACTAATTTGCTCCCAAATCAATCATGCAATTATGAACAAGATTGTTTCCAATGATTAGAGATATATAGAATGGAGGAGGCTTCATGTTTTTACCTTATTGACCTCCTTGATTGCCTTCTTGTGGAGCTGCATTAGTGAGCACCTTTTCTTGATCCTTGGATAACTCATTTGATGTGGACCAATTTTCCATGGCTGCTTGTAATAGATCTCTTTGGCCCAAGATAGCTAATGACTCCCACATTGATATCTTTGACATTTGTTTTCTTCATTTTCTCTATGATATTGAAAGGATATGAGCTATCCTTTTGCTTCCATTTTACTTTCACAACTTTATCTTGCACATGAGTTATTGCAACTGGTACATGAGCTGTCTAGAAGGTTATTTGGACTGATTTTACACATTTAGAGATGCACTTGGATTGCTAACTCCTTGTAGAGTGATAGAAGGTTGAGAAGCACTTGGATTAGATGATTGTCCCTTCTTCTATATTCCTCTTCTTTACTTTGTGTTAGCTACCACACCTTGAGAAGGGGACTGATTTATTCCATACAAGTCTTCAACTTGCCAATTCACAAATGTAGTGTCACTTGGAGGTACTTCTGAGTACACTACTCTGTTGTTGATTTTCTTCTTGATTTGTTTCTTGAGGCACACCAACCATTTTCACCATCAACTCTTGATTTAGAAGCACCATTAAAACATGTTGACTGATTGTGAGGTTGATTGCATGGGAAACACCATTCATACTCTTGTGCCATGTTTGTTTTGAGTTAGAACCAAGGCTCTATCTATGTAGAGGAGAAATATTAGGATTGTAAGGCTGAAATTGCCTATTAGCAGGAGGTTGTCCTTGGTTTTGATTAGTCATCTTGAGCAGGTGGTCTATTTGGATGATATGGAGGCCTATTGGATTGGGCTTGAGGTTGATATGATCTGAAATTTTGAGCTTGTTACCTCTTAATTGTTACCAACTCATTGCCTAAGTTTTGCAATTGCTTCATGACTTCTTGGAGCTCATTTGAGGTGCTAGAAGAAGAAGTAGAAGCTTCATTAGAATTCTGATTTTTTTGGGTAGGAATGGGAGCTAATGTAGGTGCTTGACTAGATCTTGGATTCCCCAATTCTGGATAAAGAGGCATAGGTGGCCTAGGTGCAAGTTTATCAGCTTGAATCAAATAATTTTCTACTCTAATAGCAATGTTATAAGCTAGGATGTGGGAAAATTTGTACCTCTCATAGATTGTATCATCATGGCTATATCATAATTTAAAGCTTTTAGGAAGTAGAGGAAAAACACCTTTGGCTTTCGGTCTCATGGAAATTGGAATCCTATCCCATGTCCTTTGAAATCTGAAGTTGAAATCAGCCATTTTCTCATTTAGTGCTCTCTTGATTGTGGTTAATTGCTCCAACAGAGATAAGTTTATCTACCTTTTCTCCAAACTGGCCACAAAGAGTTGTGCACAATTGATCCCAATTATTAATTGATCCAGCCCCTAGGCTCCTGAACCATTGTAAAGCCTTTCCTTTGAAAGAAGAGGCTAACAATTTGACTTCCACATCCATCTCATTGACCTCATGTATAGCACAGACATTTACAATGTCTTGAATGTGATCAATCGGAGTTGTGTGGTTTTCCCCAGTGAAATATGGGATGTTCTTCAATGTTGCAACTGGGATTGGTTTTGTGCATTGAGAGCAAGTGGGTTGTTACCCATAAAATTGACAAAAGGATTTTGTGGTGGTGGTGGTTGTTGATGAGCCATTTTGATCAGTCTAAGAACTCTAGTTGATTGAATAAATGGCCTACCAGGTGGAGGTGTTGACAATGTTCTATTTGGTGGAGATGGAGATCTTTGAACTCTTCTTCCCCTTATTCCTCTTGCCTGGAGATAGCTGCAAATACTCAAAAACACCTTCTTCTCTTACTCTATACCTTGTTTGAATCCTTCTCATAAATTTGACAAAGTGTTGGGCTGCTAAAACCATTGAAATTATTCCCTTTGGAGTCATCAGATGTGTTATTACAAAACCTCTTAAAGATTGTAATTTACAACAAGAGCACACCAATCTTATCTGTAATAAAAATGAAGACGTCTTGTATGTCCCACTAGGCATGCCAGAACTATTATCACCAAATAGTACAACACCCTCTGATTTCTTAGCATGTGAGTGTATTAAGGCAAGTAGTGTGAATGGGTAACATGGGTACTATCTCTCAAGTTGTGGGACTTGCTACTTGAGATAGACCTCCAGAGAAGGCTAATTCCTCTTCCTAATCTAGTGACAAGCTAACTCTAATGAAGGAAATCTACTAACTACTCTCTATTCTACAACTTCCAAGGGATAGGGAGAGAAAACAACATGAAAGTGAAATAAATCCTACACTACAAAGGTGATGCACCAAGAAAAGGGGTGTGGGAAAGACTCTCCAATATGTGAAAATGAAAAGAAATGTTGATTAGAGAGGGTGAGAACAATTCTCCATAGTCCAACAAGTAGCATTCACAACATCATTCCCATAAAACACAACAATAATGAACTTTTGTAAAGATCATAAAGTAGACACAATACACCTGCAATAAAAATGGGGAGGCAAGAGAGTGCAATAAATCCAAGCAAGGGAAGAAAGAGATCCACAAATTCAATCTATTGCTTCATTAACATGCACAGTTCATTTATTACAGGAGAAAGGCCTGGATCAACATGCAAGAAGTCCAATATGAAGGCCTACATAGCACATTGGTGTTTCAAAACAAAAAATGGTAGAGTTTTGTTACAAGAGTCAATCCCCCTTTTCAAATGAGAGAGCACTTTAATTTATAGAAAAATGGGGAGAGAGAGAGAAGTTGTTTGAAAACTCATATTTTCCTTCCAACTGCTTGCAAAGTACCAAAATAGGTGTAAAATCATGATATGTGACCTAAAAAATCCATCCCATACTATCCCATAACTTGCAACAGAAGGAAAATTGTTATCCATTCTCATTTATTGCTATCTCAACCACCTCGAAGTTGTTATTCATAACTAGGATCATTTTCTACAATTTTATTCCCCTAAACTCCATCAATCTTTGAGTTTTTTTATTATTGTGTATAGATATTGGAGCCATGATTCCAACGAATCCAATTTTGCATGATTTGGATGAGAAACACAAAATTTATGGTCCTTTGAGTGTAAGTAACTATTTTGGACTTTCAGGATTGGCTTGCTCCTTACGGGACTGTGCATTAATTTTGGTTGCTAGAAGTGTTCATTTCAATATTTCTCTTCTTCTCCAAGGTTCTTCATGTTTAAAATAGTTAAAACATTTAAACTTTGTTGAGGGCCCACTGGTTTCATTATTTTCATGAAGGGAGGCTAAGTGTTTTATGTTTTAACACTTTAAAATGGGGCCAACTCAGCTAGCTCAATAGCTAGTTCACCAAGCTAGCGCCCTTTACACCTCTTTCATGCCCTTCTCCTTATATGTCAAGCTATGTCATGTACATCACCTCAACCCTTTCCTTCCACCTCGATGCATTTGAATTCTCATTTCGTTCCATTTTCCACCTCAGAAACCGCTTCAACTTTACCATGTTGAGCCCACAAAACCCGTTCATTTGCCATATAGTTCCCATGGCTAACTTAGCCATGTTTAATGTGGGCACCTTGGTACTCGACATACTTTACATGGTTAATTCATCTGATGTGGCCCCCAGTTTCCTACTTGTCTCATGCTTCATGGGCTCATTGATTTTGCATTCTTCACATACGTTGATTTCCTGAGTCAACACCCACCTCAACATCCAACCTAACTCAGTGGTAGTTCCTTTCTTCTAACTCAACGCTACATGGATCTTCAGACCACCATCTAAGTATCTTTTCAATACATTTTTGGTCTTGTTGTGCTACAGTGAACCTCTTAGCTCCACATTTATGTGTTTCTTGTGAGATGAATCTCTGTCTCAGCCAAACCATGTTCGTCATGTCCTCGTCAAGTGTAACACATTCCACGCACATGACTCATCCCCGCATCACTTATTTTTCCCTATCTCGTGAAGGAAAAATAATTGGAGTGCAAGGTTTTTGGTTTTTTGGAGCACATAAGGCCTGAGTTCCTTCAGACCACCCGTGCCCCACATATGCGCATTGGTTGCATTGTTCCCTAGTGGAATTCCCTTCTCTGGCTCGTTGAGTTGGCATGGTGAGCCAACTCCATTTCTTCCCCCTAATTCTACCTAATTTATCGATTGACTTCCCACTATGATGTTTCACTCGCATGGTTTGGTTAATCCCGGCTTGTCATTCTGATAAGATCCGTCGAGATCAACCCCCTACATCAAATGGGATTGGCTTGTGATAAAATGGATTACAAACCGAGCTAAGTCCCAAGTTCCTCCATATACATATCTTGACTCTGCATTGTAACCTGTAACTCACCATGTTCAATCATTGAGGAAGCTCGTTCTATCGGGGAATGCAACCATGGAGTTCTGCACCTTGAAAACTAGCTCAGATTTGAGGAATAGCTCGGTCACTCGACATCAGTGTACTTTGTTGGGGCCATTTTGATGGGACCTTCCACGCAATATCATGTCAATAAAACCATAACCAGCTCATCCAGCTAGGAAAATATAAACCAAGCTCGGTTTTGATGCAGATTGACCCACCATGCTTTGATTTCTACGAGTTAGCTCATCACTATAGTGACTCACCTTTAAGGGGCTTGGATCCCTGGGACCCATCTCTATGATTTTATAGCGAGATGACTCATATGCATGAGCTATGCAATCTCTACAACAGATGCTTCTCTTATAATCACCCGCTCACTTTTCAAACCAGCTCGGGGATCCCAAATTAGCTCATTTTGTCATGTATGATCTCATCTCCCTAACCATCTAGGTGAGCTAGAAAGTGGTTTAGCAAGTTGTTTAGGGTTTTTACATAATTTTCTATCATTTTTCCCTTTTCAATCAAAATCTCAGATTTTTCTAAGGGCTAGGGGTTAGGATAATTGGGATAAGATGCTCCGAGACCAAATCTGTCAATTGTTTTCCCAATTTTATCATTTTTACCACAATTCTTGACTCCTTTTTTCATTTGGGCCAATGGGTAAAGAGCTTGAAAATTATCCTATTCTCCTAACCTCCTTGGCTTTCTAACCTTCCTGAGACAAGGGGTTAAGTGAGTGTAGGTAAGGTGTCCCAAGATCTAGCTGACTTTGTTTTCACCATCCTAACCCAAATTTGAAAGGTGATGAGGCTTCTAAAGACCAAGAAGAGGAAAAAATTATTTGAATGACTTCTAACCTCCCAAAATCAAATGCAATTCCTCCAAGACATGAAATTTTTTCTATATCCTTCTAGATTGTTCTCTGTAGCTCCCACAAGTGCTCACACCTATTTCTCCAAGTTGCCAATTTTTACCAAGAGGGTAAAAATAGATAACACCACCATTCTTATTTATTTCTGATATGCACCTTCAAATTCCAACTGTTGAGCTAGCTCCAAGGAAGGTAATTCAAGTAATAATGGGAGTCCTAGTTTCTCTAGCATTTACTAAGAAAAATGGTAAATTTCCAATTGCTTTCTTTGGAGTGATTCTATCAACCCAAAGAGCAGTTCTTTACTTTAATGTGCCATTGTTTTTTATTGACCTGCATTATCCTCTTCTTGATTCTGACCAGGTTCTTGTTAGTTGATTCCGCCAGACTATTACCTTGTGGGTAATAATTTGAGGAAGTCTTCAAGTATATTCCATTTCTAAGCACCCAATTAAATACTTTTGATCCCAAAAATTCCTGGGCATTATAAAAAATAATAGTTTGGGGGGTTCTAAACGTTATTGCAATGTCCACCAAGAAATCAAGGATGACTAATTCAGTATGCCTCCTTGAGTGACACAAACTCCATCCATCAAGTGAAGTAATTTTTTTATCGTCAAGACCCATTTATGAGCCGCACTGGATGGAGGATTAATCATTCCTATAAAATCTAGTCCCCATTGAGAAAAATGTTCATCTACTTGGATAGGATGAAGGGGAAGGGCTGACAGCCCTTTCTTTCATGTGAAGAAGACACATTCCTTACATTTTATGACCCATTGATATGCATCTACAAATAATGTGGGCCAAAAGTATCCTTCTTCTAAGAATTTTCATTGTTATAGCCTTGGATGAGAAATGCCCACCGGAGGAGCCATCATGAAATTCGCCAAGACTTTATCTATATGTTCTTCCTTAATACACCTTAACAAGACACCATCAAATATTCCTTTTGAAAATAATACCATCAATTAAAACATAGGAATTGATTGTAACCTAAGGTGTCTTCTCTTTGTCTTGCTCAAACCAGGAGGATATCCACTAGATGCTAAGAAAGTAACTATGTTATTCATCCAACTGTCGTGCCTAGTTGAGTTCCTTTGTCATGTGGGTCTACGAATTGCGTGGGCTCCCTACAACTTGTTTTTGTTCTTCCTCCATGAAGAAAGAAGCTTCTTCATGATTTTCCTGAGCATATATCTCACACAATTCTCTAACTTACCAATTTTGTGGCTTTGATGGTAACATCAAACTCCATTATTTTGGTTATCCATCCATACTCTCTTTTCACTGATTTCGACCCCCATAATGAAATCTCTCACACTAGGATGTGAGACTAGGAACTTTGATTTGGTTGGCGACTAGGAGAGGCTTGAATTTCTTGAGAGCCCACAAGATGGAAAACACTTTTCCAAATGAATATACTTGAGTTTGAAGTTTTTTAATGTTTGGCTAAAGAAATCCACAGGCTGCTCCATATCTTCATTATTCTTTTGAGTGATAACCGTAGCTATACTAAGATTTGCGCCATAAGCATAAATGATGAAATCCTATTTGTGAAATCTAGGTTAATGAGTGTTGGTGCTTGAGCTATTATAGATTTAATCTTATTAAAACTTTCTTTTCCTTCTGTGGTCCATTTGAAAGCAATATCTTTCCTTAACATCAAAGTGATTGGCTTGACTAGTCTTGCAAAGTTAGGAATAAATATCCTAACAAAATTGATCTTTCCAAGGAAATACTAGAGAGATCCCTTTTTGTGAGTTGGCAATGAGAGGGAAAGGATAACAAAAACTCTCTCTGGGTCAATTGCAATTCCATTTTTTGAGACAACATGACCCAATATTTTACCCTATGGAACTGCAAAATTGCACTTCTTGGGGTTCAATGATACTCCAAACTCTCTGTACCTCTCAAACACTTTCTCCAAATGCTTCATATGTTGTTTTCCTTATTTAGAGAAAATCATGATATCATCTAGATACACTAGGACAAACTGATTGATGATTCGTATGGAAAGCAATGTCCATTCCTTTATGAAATGTGGCACCTACATTTGAAAAACCAAAAGTCATTTTCTGATATGCATATGTTCCCCATTTGGTTGTGAATGTTGTTTTGTATTGATCCTCCTTTTAGATCTTGAATTTGGTTGATCCTGAATAGCCATCAAGCATAGAGAACCTTTCAAATCTTGCCAGTGTTTGAAGGATTTTCTCCATGGAAGGCGAAGGATGATAATTTTTAATGAAGCCTTGTTTAGGTCCCTTAAATCCACACAGAACCTTATCTCTCCATTCTTCTTTCTAGACAAGAACCAAATTTTCCACCCAAGATGAGTATTTGATAGGAAATATTATTTTTGAATCAATGAGTTTAGATAACTCATTCCTCATTAGGGGCTCAATCCTAGGGTTCATAAGCCTTTGCTTTTATCTTACTAGCTTGAGCATCAGGATCCAGATCAATAGCATGTTGAGCAGTGTTTGAGTCAAAACCTTTTAGATCCTCATAGCTCCATGAGAATACATCATGAATTTCTTGACATAAGGAAACAAAAGCTTGTTCCTCTTCAGTAGTACATACCTTTCCCAACAAAATCTCTTTTCCTTACGTAATGGTGACTGATTTACAATCTTCTCAACCCATGGACATGCCTTTAATTTTCTCTTTGATCTCATCATCATAATTGAATATGACCTTCAAGGTGATTAATCCTTTAGGTAGCTTGTTTGTTGTCAATTGGACGATCTGATCACCATAGTTAGTTTGCAACGTGGGTTGCAAGTTGGAAGAGAATTCTACTTCATTTTGAATGAACTGAACAATTTTCTCATCATTCTCAAAGACTTTCCTAGTTGACATCATTATCTAGAATGGATGGTCTTACAACCATCTTAACATGTTGTTTTCCTTTGGATAAGACCTCTATGTAGGAGAGAACTAAGAACCAATGGTTGCCATCTGATCTGCCTCCTTATTTTACTTCCACGACACCACTTGAAGATTGAAAGCTTCAAAGCTTTCCAAAATATCCCAAACTTGGTGCTTATAAGCTCTTAAAAACTTGTTTTTAGCAGCACACCTACCTCTGACTTGGTGAATGACCAACTCGGTGTCCCCAAATACTTGCAGAGCTTTGATTTGTCTCTTTTCTGTACAATCAACAAACCATGAACCAATGCCTCATATTCTGACCACATTGTTGGAGTATGAAAATTGTAGTTTGTGGGCAAAGAAGAGCTTCTTACCCAATGGAGAAACAAGAACTACACATGCCCAACTCCATTTTTGCTTCTTGAACCATCAAAGTATAACTTCCATAGACCAAAAGCATCATTGTATTTTTCTTTGTGTGACATGGGGGTAGTGAAATTTTCTTCATGGATACAATAAGTACCTAGAATAGTTTACATAGTTATATCATAGGGATCAAATTCATAGTGCTCTTTTTCCCATTCATCTAGCATAAGGTCATGAATTGAAGTTGATGAATGCATTGTTTCAATTGGTTCAGGATCACTTACTTTCTTCTTTTTAGATCATATAATTTGTATCAATAGGACTAGGATCATAAACTTCCACATGGTAAGCTGAAATATGTTCATCCTTAATTGTAAATCTAGTCCCATACCTTGTTCTAAGGAGCATATGAGATCAATATGAAGACAAATATCCACCCACCTTAGCTAGTAAAATCTCTAGAGAGGCAAAGGGTGAATAATGGTGGCAAGTTAATCATAGAAATATCCTACATTATGGTTAGATTTGGACAAGCATGCAGATTTAATTTCAAATCTTTTACTATACCCAAGACTTAGCACTGTTCATCAATCAAGCTATAGATACCCTTAGAAGTTGGATTGTACTCAATCCCCAAAATATATCTTATTTTCTTTGGCATGACTGAAGTAATAGCACCCAAATCTATCATGTAATTATGAACAAGGTGCTTTCCAATTATGAGAGACATATGAGAAAGGAGGGGGTTTGAAAATTGAACTTACATGTTCCTCCCTTGGCTGACAAATTGATGACAACATAGTCTGCTTTGTGCATGGTGGGTTCCAAAGGTGGAATCTGCTTCAACACTTCTTGTAACAATATCCCTTTGAGATGGGATAGACATAGCATCCCACATTGTGACATTGAGATTTGTATTTTTCATTTGTTCCACAATGTTGAGAGGAATACCTACATATTTTTGTAATGAAGGTGTGACATGCTCTTTGTTTCTTTTCTACCCACCTCTTTGATTGGAGGATTTGAAGTGTCCAGCAGAACTTGTTTGTTCTGTGGTTACTTGACCCACAAAAAACTAGATGAAGGTAAATTTTCCTCTCAAGTCTATGGAATGATTGGAAGTGTCACGTGAAACTAGAGAAATAGGAGGAGGAGATCTTACATCCATTTATTGCTTCTTAGATCTTGTATGATCCACCACATGAAGTTGCGTCCTGTCTTGAGTTACCCGTGACTTGATTAATAGCACAAAATTCTTTAGGTCCGAAGAGCATGAAGTTGGGTTTAGGAGAAAGCTCTTAAATTTCATCTATATTACTTGTAGAAGGAGTCCACGATTTGTTCTTGTGGGTAGTATGGGGTTTGTACCATGAGATATTTTTCCCGTAAGGAGTTCATTCCATCCTCACATGTATATTGATTATGGGGTTGATCACATGGATAACACCACTCAAATCCTTCTTCATGTTATTTATGAATTGGAACAATGACTTTACTTAAGTTTAGGAGTAGGTGAGGGTTGTGGATTTTGCATTTGGCGGTTTTCTTGGAGGATAACTTTGAGGAAATATTTGATTGGGATACTGAAAGCCTTGTTTTGGATAACTTTGGGGGGGTTAGGATAACTTTTTGGAGCTTGAGCTTGATGTCTCTTAAGGGAGACAATCTCATTTGTTATATTTTTAAGCTGGACACTAAGACTTTCAATTTCTTCTTGTTTGATAGAGGAACCAAATGTGGAAACAAAGGATGAAGTAGATGGATAAGGGACATGAGTGACATTGGGTTGGGTTTCAAGTGGCAATTCAATAAAAATGGGCATAGGAAATCTAGGGGATAACTTTGATGCTTGGATTAGACAATTTTCATCCCTAATGGCTATTGCATATGCATTTGGTAATATGGAAAACACCCATAGATTGAATCATTATTGTTATATCAAAATTTAGAGCTCTAAAAAAGTATAAGAATGCACCTTGTGGGGTTGGTCTTAATAACACTAGAATTTTGTCTCATGTTCACTAGAATTTGAAATTAAAGTCCTCCATGAGCTCATTTGGAAGTTTCTTGATTTTTGTGATTTGCTCTAATAAAGATATGTTGCCTGCTTTCTCCTCAAATTGTTAGGAAAAGAGTTGTACCAAGTTCATCCCAGTTGTGAATGGAATTAGTCTCAAAATTCTATACCATTGAAGTGATTTACCTTTAAAAAGAAGCAAGAATCCTAACTGCAACATCATCTTCTATAACTAGATGAAATGAACAGACATTGGCAACATCTTGAATATGATCAGCTAGAGTGGTATAGAATTTTCACAATGAATGAAGGAATACTTTTAAGAGCAGACACTAGTATATCATGTTGGGCATTAAGTATTAGAGGACTACCACCATTGAAGTTGTAAAATGGCATATTTATCTATTGTTCCATGAATGGGATAGGTCTTAAAACCCTAGAGGACAACAAGAAAGGCCTACCAAGGAGGAGTCGAAAGATTTATACTTGAAGGAGATGGTGATCTTTGGACTGCTTATATCTCTTCTTCTTCCTTGGTGACAACTGCAAATATTCAAAAGGTTCAACTACTTACTGCATTTGATCTAGTTTGTATTCTTCTCATGACAAATGGGCACTTAAATAATTAAACCAATAGGATATTTTAAGCTTGGGATTCGTCAGATGTGTTAAGGAATATGCCTCCAAAGGATGAAATCACTAAGTCACACACCAAAATTTAGAAATAATAAGGATTCTTTATACGTTAGTCCCATTGGGTGTGCTAAAAATTTTGGAGCTCAAAATTTCACCCTACCCAGCATCATGAAAGATCCATGATTTTGAGGCAACATGGGATGATCTCTGCAATGTGGGTGTTGCAAAAGTGAGATCAACCTTCGGAGAAGGCCCAGGCTTCCTTATTATACGGGTTTAGGAAAACCTACATAACACAATCTACTTCTAACACTAAAATGTCCTAAAACTAATCTACACTAACAATTCCAAGGGACTAGGGAGAGAGAGATGCAAGAAATAGAAATCCTAAGCTAAGATATGGTGATAACACCAAAATAAGGTGGAAATTTTCCCAAATCCAGATGATGTAGATGTAAGAAAGATGTTAGGCTAGGTACTTGTGATGAAGGACATAAGAGCACACAATATGCAAAATGATGAAGCATTCAAACCAAACACAAAGAATTTGAAGGAAAGGAGAAATAAATTTTGCATTGATCATTATTTAATAGTTTACATATAGAGATCAGGAAATAAAACACCACTCACAACTTGCAGAGGTTGATAGAATGAAGTTTTGAGTTTCACAAAGAAGGGTTAAAAATATGCTAAAGAAGAAAAGAGGAACAAGAAATGTTTCAAAGTACATCAGTTATGTATTTATATCATTTGTCACATGAAGAAAGAGAGGTAAAATATGGAAAAGGACTGTTGAGATGGAACTGGCTACATTTGAAATATGCATTGAATAAGTTTGGGTGCCAAGAAATCTTACAAGAGTTATTTGTAGTACAGATATGGTCGCCTCCAAAAAAAATAACAACTACAACATGGCCTCCTTTGATTCTATCATACACCATCAGATTTAAAGGAATGATGCCATATTAAATTAAATTCTGGTTTTTGGGATGGTTGGCTCTATGGTTCTAGTTTGGCATGGCCTTGAGGCATTCTACGATTTCTATAGTGTTTCACGGATTTCATCACGACCTTTTATATTTTCAATGTTCCGCAGATGCTCATACTTTACCCACTTCTTTGAGGATAATAAATCCTCTAGACCACCCATGAGTGTCTAACTTCTTAATCCATGGTTATTTCGTTTCGTTTCGTGGGTTTTAGAAAACCCATAAGACATTAAAATTTTGTGAACCAGTGGAATACTAACCTAGTGTTTAGCGGCTTTTAAACTTATTTGATTTTGATTCCTCCATAGATAAACAAATTTGTAGTACCTGGTTCTACTTCCACGTGTTAGGGACTTACTCCTTCAATATTACAAAAATACAGCAATGTGTTGCACAACACTAGACTTGATCAATTTCTACTTAATTCCACACGCTACTCTTTACTTTATTATGTGGGTTGGAGAAAACCTATGGAACACCAAGTTCCTACATTCCACGATAGAATGACTTAGTCTCCCATGGAATTTCTCGAGCATGAAAATGGTTAAGTCCCATAGACGTGTTTCTCAAAACTACATGGGGTGTAATTTTGGATAACAAGTTCTTTCAATGAATAAAGTGAGTAAACTTCTTGATCTGAATTTATATCCTGTATAGAAACACACTTAGAAAAATGTTACTTATTTTTTGTGGTTAGGGGACCTCTAACCATTTAAGGATATAAAGAACATTTTATTAAATAAAAAATATAAAGCAATGCATGAAAATGAATGGTATACCTAACCCAATCATAATCCAGTTGCAGGTGCGATTTGATAAAAATAGCACAAACATTATAGGAAAGCCGCAGGCATGACTGACACCTGTGTTGAAATTTCACCAATGTTGGTGCCATTTTTCAGCTTGCACCATTTTACCCTAATTTTTTCCTTCATTCTGCGTGCTCTGAAATGTTTTCCTCTCTAATTGGTGGTTTGTAACTTTTCCCTCTAGTCGAATGCCTTGAAACGCTCACAAACTTGTTGTTTTTCCCCAATTTGAAAGAAATCTACATGTGTGCCCTATTTTGTGCCCTAATTTCTCCAAAATCTGTGGGCTCTGCCATTTTTCCTTTTTTCCTGATCGTGGAAGTTTAAACTTGATTGATTTACACTTGTATTCCGTTGAAAATCCAATTCCATGATCAAAAATGCTTTGAAAACATGTTTCAGTTGGTTCAATTTCAAGAAATTTGTTGTCCTCAGTGAAAAAATTGAATTCTAAGGCATCCCTAGAATTTTTTGTGTTTTTACGGTCAGATGCGCACCATTTACCCATAAAATTCTTCTTCAGCATTCATCGTTAACGTGGCTTGTTCTAATTGGCAGAGGGACATCGGAAAATTGTTCTAACTTATCACTTTTTGCTTTTTTCGGCAAAAGGGTGAATTTGGTCCCATATCTCCACTTTACTCTGATTGGTTCTAATGTTTCTTACATGGCATGTTTTTATTGGAGGAGGAGCGGTGGGTCATTTTGAGAACTTGTTATTTTTTAGCTACTTTGGCTAAAAAATTTAAATTTCCCTGTGGCCCTGCCAAGTGCTAATCTGCTTGAATTCAAGCAGCAGAGAAAATTTCTAAATTTTCCCCGAAAAATATGATGTGTCCTCTTTTGATTGGATGAGAAGTAGTGGGTATTTTTATGCCTTAAGGCATTTTGGAAAAAGAGTTAAAGTGCAAATAAAATGCCTAGGCCCCGCAACAAATCAGAATGGAACATGTGGCAGCTTCAGAGCTAGGGACAGAATCGGAGGTGTAGGTCCGTCGGGATAATTTGGAAAAATTTCCTTTTTCCAAAAAAGGTGGAAATGTTTAGAATCGGTTCGTGATTCCAATGGGGCCCACTTTGGGACACGTGTCAGGCCCATTTTCATGAGGCAGAGGAGTGGGGAAAAATATCAAAATTTTCCAATTTTTCCTGAAAAGTTTAAAAGGTAAAATGAAGCTCCTAGGTTCACATCCAATGGAATGGTGCCACGTGGCCGCTCAGAATAAAAAGGTCAAAAGGGTAAAAATGTGAAACATGTGCCCGTGCCAAATCAAATCTCGCCACGTGGCCATTTCTTTTTTAAAATGTAAAGTGTAAAAAAGAACCTCCAAAGCCCATCTCTAATGGTTTTTCTCCACGTGGAGGGCTCATATTAAGAGTTGAAAGTTGAATCAATGGTAGTTGTGCATCATTTTTTCTTTGCCACCATTTTTTCCCTATAACACTCCAGGAAGTCTAGAAATGTAGTTTTTACATCAATTTCCATCAAATTTTTGGCATATTCATGTCGTTTGTGCCTGCAAGGACCAGTGCAATTGGTTTTGAGGATCAAATATGTTTTTGAAATGAATTTTTTCCCTAACCCATCCAAAAAAGTGAAATATCAAATCCAAAAGTTGCAGAGTCAAATTTTGGAGGGATAAGGATAAAATAATGAAAGGAAGGGGGTCTGCATGCTATCATGATGTGAATTTTGCAATGATTCATCTCTTTTTGAGACAACTAGAAACTATTTGGATGTGTTCTGTTAAACGTCCCTGTCTGCAAATCATGAGAAATTTTTGTAACAAATTTGATCCTTTGGCATATTATTTTCTTGGGAAAGAAAGATCGAAGGAGAATTACATGAATTTTTCATGCAAATGGTTGGAAGAGTTTTAAAAATCCTAGAAAACTAAAAATTTCACGGGAAAATTTGGGAAGAATCCCATTCTCTGAGTGACCACTTGAAAAAGTCATGTAACTCTCTCTGTATCAAATTTCAAATCATGTTAAGTTGGTTACACATGTATAGCCATTAACAAGCTCTGAGATTGTTTTCAAAACATTCCCCTGCCAATAAATTTGATCATGTTTGAGTTATTTTGTGTTGTCTTTTGGAAAAACATGTGAAATGCTTACATTCCAGAATGCTTTTCAATTCGTGTTTCTTGTTTCTTATTGCAATCTTGTGTTTAAGGTCTCTCTTGATCATACATGATCTCACTATTGTGATAGTTTAGTGTAATTTTCAATCTCACATTCAGAAGAGCTTTCATCTAATAAAGAGATAAACAAATTTAAAATCACTTTACCTTCCTTGATTTCAGAGATTGTTTGTAAACCTTTGGGTGCACCTTAGGTCATGATTAAATAGTGATTGCTAAATGCTTCATTGGTTCATTCTAACTCAATATTTTATGATAGATGATCAAGGATTGTGTGGAAAAGTGTAGATTTGGGCCTCCATTTGATGCACATATCCTGGTTGAAGGGATGATTAACCATTTTGATACTATGTTGTTAAGTTTCTCCATATTTTGTTGAAATACTCTAAGAGTCTGGTGGATCTTGGTTTGTCTTGTCTAAACTCCCACCCAAAAATCATTCAAAATAACTAATCCTACCCTGTTTTACCCCTGTTTTTCCCTGTATACCCATAATAGATCAAAACCCAGTTTTTAAGGTATGCATAATAGATCAGGATTTCAAAATGTCTTCAGTAACCCTTGTCTTGCATTGAAAGTATCTCCATAATATGGAAGTGAAAAATTGTGAAAGTCTGATTTGGAGTGTTGATCATATTTTCCTAAGGCCCTTTTTATACTATTTACACAAATTAAGGGTTACAAAATAGGTTCTCTTACCTTGGTTGAAAGGCACAACCTAAAACAGTTAGGACAAGATCAAGTCCTATTTGAGTGATATCCATCTCTCCACAAATCTGAGTGCCAATTAGATCATATCCTTGGCTACAAAATGACACACACCATGATCCATTTGTTTTCAAGCTTCATGCCATATCTTTGATGCTGCTCAGACTGAAAAGGAGAACATATTTGGGTACCAACAACCAAAACAATGATATTGTGAGTTACACCAGTCCTTTGTGATCTTCCTTCACCTCTTTCAAACTTGTAATAACGAAATATGTGAGAAAAGAATCAAGAAATTAAGTATCATCTCAAGTGCACAAAGATTCAAGGGATTGGAATGATGGAGGTGAGTGGTGTTTTGTATTTTGTTGAGTGTATAGAAGAATGTGATGTGTATGGGTGCAATGTGCATAGGTGGGTCAGATGATAAGGGTCCATGGTGCATTTGGCATGCAAAATGGGTAGCTGGGATAGACATAATTAAATGTGAGTTGGTAAGTATTAGTAAATGAGTGATGAGGAGTATTTTATCACCATTTTGTGGGGTTTTATAATTGTTAGTTACTTTCGTGGGTTTATTTGATTTTTTGGGATTGTTATGTTTTATGATGTTTTTGGTGTTTTTAAATAGGATAGCTTATGTGTAAGGTTTGTTTTCTAGTGTCTATAGTTCTACATGACTCCATCATCCATTGTGAAATTCACATTTATAATTGATCATCTTTTAAATATTTATGGATCTACTTCAAAATATCCCACATTATACGTACCACCCAAAACATACAATGCACACAAAATATAAACACTAACTGAATCTAATTTTTGTTGATACATTATTTCTCGTGAATTGAGATTTCCCACATCATATATCCTAGGTAAGAAGAAATGTGAAAATGGTGTTCACCTTCTGGGTCGAGTGATAGAAACACCCTTTCATCCTTCATTAAGCACTTGGCGTGCATGTGTGATGAGGATGTTCACCTATCTTCCAAATTTTAGTGTTAGGGGGTCATCAACCATCCTTATCCTCCAAATATGCCTTAATTTTTGTATGCACTAGATCCCATCATATGCAGGTTGATACTATTCTTCATTTTGTTCCTCATATTTCCTTTAAACTTTCTCCATCTACACAATACCTCTGCATACTACTTGAAGACACATTGTGTTTTTTAATTCTCCTTTTCTAGTACTACATATTTGCATACTCATGTATTATTCTCTCTAGTTATTCCATCTTTACATTTCACCCATCATCTCTCTATTTGGCACATACTCAAGCATAATCTCAAATTATTGTGCATGTTTCAACTTCCATATCCCTGTGCACCATGTGACTATGATGTTCTACTTCTTTTTTATTCTTTCATCGGCTTTACAATGTGATTCCCCCCTTCCTTTTTCATTCTCATAGTATACAGTCTCCCTTCATACAACATCCTTTTGTAAAATTGCTAAGGTCTCCTCATTAATACATGACATGCATCTTGATTCGTCGAATAGTGTGTGTACATAAGAGAAAAATAGATAAGGTAGGGGTGAGGAGGAATACCTATGGATGAAGGTGGAAGGTAGAGTGCATGCCACCTGATTTATCAATCCAATGTTGATTGCGAGAACTTCCTTTTTGTTAGGAGGAACTACCTATGAATACAAACAAGACCACAATAGGAATATTAAACAATATATGTCATTGGACTACCTAGCTTATGCTAGATATGGGAAGTGTGATACTTCCTAGATGGTTGTCAATCCACTATTTAAAACAAATTAATGCAATAAATGATGTAAACCAATAATTTCTTATTCAAGTACAATAAAAAAATATAATCTAACAGGCTAGGTTATGATCAAATCTGGAAGTCAGATAGTTAAATAAGGTGGTTAGGACAGGTTAGGGTCAAGCTTTCGGTGATTTTTTTATTTAGGTAAATGTTACGGGGTTGTTGTTATTGGTAGGTTTGTTAGACATAGAGACCAATGTTGTTCTGGTGTGACCAATGTCGGTTGAGGATAGATTGACAATGGTTTAGGTTAACTGACGTTGGTAGGGTCAGGTTGATAGAAATTTAATGAAGTTTGGTTTTGGTGATTCTCTGTGATTGCAAGGAGAATGGACAGAGAATGATGAGGTTAATGACAGTACTGGGAGTACTCAGAGATGTTTGGAGGTGGGTATAGAAGGTTGGGATTTTATAGGTGGTTAGGTAAAGGGATTGGCAGGAGGGTGAGAGATAATGGGATGTAAGGGAAACTAGAACCCCAAACAAAGATGGAGAAACTAATCTAAATAAATTTGGGAAGGTATAAATTTAAATATACTTACTAGTGTTTATAGACCTGGTGGTTAGATGGATGTGATGGTTGATCCATTAAACTGGTGCCCAGTGCCATGGCTGTGCTTCCCAAAATGTTACCATGAATTCTTGACTTCAGATCAGTGCTTGGTTGCTAGTTTAGGATGTTTGGATGTGCAGGAGTGCTCTGGTGTGTGCTTGCATGCATATCTCTCTTCTCCAAAACTTGAATAATTCTTCCAACCTCTCAAAAAATATTACCAAAGTGAATATGTGGTAACTGATGATAGTTTAGGGTGACCGGCGTTAGTTTTGGGTTGACTGGTGTCGGTTAAGGTGCAGAAAATCCTAGGTTTGCTAAAATTGACAGATCTTGGCAATCTGTTTTGCCAGCTCTGTCCATTGTCCCGAATCAAAATGAAATTTTTTGCTTAGATAAGCGGGAATGCGGTTAGAGGAAGAATAGGCATGTGATTCTAGGATTTAACTAAGTCTTAGTTAATTAAGGTAGGTAGGACTAAGTCTTAGTTAGCTATGGCAAGTGGATATTGAGTCCTAGTAAAAAGGAAACATGTTAAGAATAGGTTTATGATGAGTTTTCTAGGTGATGTGGTGGGATGAGGTGTCTAGGTGAGGTGGAAATTAGTTTAATTAAGTTAATTAAATAATGAATATTGTGAGTGTGGGCATTAATTTAACTGTGGGTAATTAAATTAATATACATGTGGGACAAAGGGGGGGTGTGACCCAAATTTGGTGTCTACACATCCATTAGTAAAACATCACACACAACTATATCTATGAATTTTAAAATTTTCATTTCAACCTCACATTTTTCTTTCACAGGTGCAGTGGCCAGACGTGCCACCATGCAAATGGCACCGAGATGAGGTAGGATCTTGTTGTATGTACAAATTTGTTTTGAAAAATAAGGTATGGGTATCGGGTTGGGTAAAACCTTGTCTGGTTGGGGTTGATATTTAATTTGGGATTAATATTGATGTAATGAGGGAAGGGGGAGGTCTCATGTAGGTTAAATATGGGTGGGAATGAGTTTGGGTTAGGTTTGGGTAGGGAAGGATAGGTAGTTAGGGTATTTTGTCAAAAAAAATTGGGAAATGGTGGGGCATTTTGGGTTTTGAAAATGTGATAGAGACCGGTGTCACTCAAGGGTAGCCAACATTGGTTAGCAATAGTTGGCATCGGTCACATAGCAGGTGACTGATGCTGGTCATAATGGACCAATGTTGGTCATATTTTCAGAAAAAATAGATCAAGAAAGATTTATGGTGGGAGGTAAAGATAGGCAATGAGGTATAAAGGCAAGTGTGTTGAGAATAGGTAGGGTAATAGGTATATATGATATGAGTTGAGGGGTGTGAAATTGGGATGGGAGAAAGGGGTAGGTCATTAGGGTTATGGTGAAATAAATGATAAGATTTTTAGGAAAAAGGTTAGTTGGGTAAGTGATATGTTAGGTATGGTCAAGATTTAATAATGGTGTGGTTTGTTGGATGCAGGCTAGAGGGAAGTTTTGGATGAGGGATAGAGTACCACCCTTATTGATAGCAATATGGGGAAGCATGATAGTAGAGGAGTGGCCTCATGTTACAGATGTGGGATTGATCAAGATCTGATGCTCCAAGTGTGTAGCTTGGGACCCTAACTTGATGGTTGTACTCATCGATAGATGGGATGTTGCGACCAACACATTCCATTTGCCGACAAGTGAGATCACAATCACCCTGGAGGATGTGTACAGGATCTTGTGGTTACCGATAGTGGGGATGCAGGTTTATTCAATTACCTCAGAGGCATCAGAGGATATGATTTTGGTAGTGTTTGGAGAGGGGATGGCAGAGATGAGGTTCCATAGTGCGAGCCTGAGATATGGAGATATGTACGCAGCCCATCCTCAGGAGATGAGGTTGGTTGTTATGATTATGGAGGCAGTGTTTTGTTTTGCATTGCCTGATGTAGAGGGTAGGATATTCCAATGGATGTTGATGGGGGTTATCCATAACATGACGGAGGAGAGGACCCATTTTTCTTGGGCACCATCATTTTTCGTGCAGTTATACAGGGAGTTATGGGCCTATGGGAGGCTACGGAGGTTTAGTTTGTGTTGTACCTTCCTCTTACATTGTTGGGCATACAAGCACATCGTATGTGTTTGTCCAGTTGTCTTTCCCTGACCCGATGCATTCGAGGCATGTTTGATCCAAGTTGGGTACATGCTTTGGGTACCTGTTGGTGGAGAGAATAGGGTAGTTAGGGCCACACATTATGTCACATATTATAGGTAGGTAATGGAAGGGTTATCTAGTGTTGATATCATCTGGAGGTCATATGTCGGTTTCCCTTCATACAGGCACATGGCAATGGAGCTAGATGAGTTACATCTACTGAGGTTAATATAGGGGTGTCGTTCCAATGAGCATGAGATGATACCCATTGATAGAGTTAGGTGGCAGTTTGGGCTGCCCCAGGACGTGCCACCACCATTCACGTAGTACAGGAGGGATGATGTGGAGAGACCTATGTCTCAACCATGACCTACAGTGTCGACAAGGCAAGAGGAGTGGCTAGTGGAAAGGTTGATTGACAATGCAGGTGTTACCGATGCATAAAAATGGTGGTGGGAAGCCCAGCTATGAGCACCACCACCTAGGATAGGGCAGCCAGACTTGGTTACCCTTACAATTCAGAGGGATACTTTGCAAGGGAAGGTTGCCACTTTACAGGCCAAAATCATAGTATTACAAGGGCAGCTGACAGGGTTCGAGGCATAGTTTTCCACATTACAGGAATAGGTGGTGGCTTTCTAGGCCCAAATTACATAGGGAAAGGTACCCGCATAGGGTGGGTATGGAGACGAGGGACAATTAGTCACCATATAGGCACAGGTAGCAGTGTTGCAAGGTCAGTTGGCCATTACAAAGGCTCATATTGTGACCTTACAAACCCAAGTCACTGCACAGGCAGCACCTCAAGCTCAGGGATAACATCCCATGGTAAAGAGAGGATGGTAGGGTTCACAGGTACAGGGGCCAAAGCCATCATTGGCAGGACAGAACTCACATGTTGTTGTGAGACCTATGGCACCACCATAGACAGTGCTTATGGCCAGGTTTAGGGATGCCCTAAATGAGGCATGATACTATCAGGATCACCTGACGACCACAAGGATATATGTCCCCTCTTATGTTGAGTACAAAGCACAGCAAGTGGTGAGAGAGAGGACTAGCTCTCGTACTCACATCTTAGAGAGCATAGGGGGCCAGTGAGCCCAAAGATAGGGTCAGGGTGAGGAAAAAACCTCACAAAGGCCTGGCCCAGTTGCGGGTTAGGAAGAGACTAGACCTAGACTTGGGCGTGGCAGAGAAATGTCGAAAGGGCACCACATTGGAGTAGAGGAGGAGGAGACCAATGAGACCGGCATGGACATCAGGTGGGGTGACGATTAGTCACCATATATATTTAGGGTATATATTTTTGTATATTTTTTATATATACCATCATGCGTGCCAAAGATAGTGAGGATGTACATGAGATTTTTTTAGTCTTTTGATTATTATACAGGCCTGCGTGTTGAATATTTTGAGACTGTATATGAGAGACACTTGTATTTATTTTACATCTTTGCACATATGTATGGACACAAAAATTTTGATTATTTATATAGATATGGTGGTATTTATGGTATGATGTTGTACTTATGTTGTAAAATTTTCATTGTTATATGTATATGGGTGAAAACTAGGTGGATTGGGTATGATGGAGTCAAGTCGGTTTAGGCATGATGGAGTAAGGTCAGTTTAGGCATGATGGATTCATGTCAGTTTAGGCATGATGGAGTCAGGTCAGTTTAGGCATGATGGAGTCAGGTCGGTCTAGGCATGATGGCATCAAGTTGATTTAGGCATGATGGAGTTAGGTCATTTAGGCATGATGGAGTCATGTCAGTTTAGGCATAGTGGGGTCGGGTCATTTAGGAATGGTGGAGTCTTGTTTTTAATTTTGATTTAATGTCTAATTTATTAGTAACATGGGAAATAAATGATGATTTATATGTATGTTATGGTGTAGATTTCCAAAATCAATGATATTATGGAAATGTGAAATGATTGATTGGATGTTGTTATGATGTGGTAACATGGTAGATATGTATGTTTGTATTAATTTCCAAGTGTTATAGAAAATGGAAAATAAGATAGAATATGAATAGGAAAATGGGGGGAAATAGGTTAGGGTAAAGAGCGATCGAGCTAACCTCCAAGGGCCCCATTCCCTAGGAGCACTGCCTACATAGCCCCAGTGAAAAGGGGCCTCAGGCCGATGTAGTTCTCCCATAAGCTAGGGAAGAATATGATGAATTAAAGGAATGGGTTTGGAGGTTTTAGGCATGATTGATTCTAGGTCATATGCATGGTTGAGTTGTAGGTGATGGAAATTGTTGAGGCTAGGTCATAGGCACGGTTGAGGCTAGGTCATATGCATGGTTGAGTCTTAGGTGATAGTGTAAAGATTTTAAAATGTAGGTGTCAATGGTCTGGTCTTGTATAGGGTAATCAATAAGTAATGAAGAAGGTAAATGGTAAGAGGTGGTAAAATATCCGCTTACTTGATAAGAACCCTAATGATTCCATCATACCAAAGACGGGCTTATCAACGTAAGACCCTAAAAGCATTTCATAATGGACTATTCTAAGGGTGAAGAAAGTCACATGATCATGAAATGTCATAGTTGCAGCAAGTCCCTTGAGCGAATAGAACAGTAGGGCGAAAAGGCAATGAGGTGAAAATAGGTGGTTTAGCATAACTTAGTGTGCGATAGCATGTTTACTTGGCAAGAAACCCATGATAAAAAATAGGTAAGTCCATGACAAAAAGTTATCATTTTCTTCATTTTTTGTTTTTAATAGATTGATCGATGTGGGAAGTCTATATAGGATAAGTATATTATCTCCTTGAGGTCTTCGTGAAGCTGATCAATACGGGAAGCTTTTGAATATTTTATTTCAGTTTTTCCAAGGATAGTCCCTTTTTATAGACTATGTGCAGTATGGATAGCTTTGTATATTTTTCCTTCGAGGGAGAAGTGTATTTATAGTGGCAAGATAGAGAAAAGAGATTTCCTTTTTGATGGAGTCATCTTATTGTTGGAAGTTTAACTCAAGGAGTTAAATCCCATTTTACTTTAGTGCATTTAAGTCATAGATAAGAATATAAAGGAAGAGTAGGTTCTTGTTTAGAAAACCAAACCATAAAACACAGAGGTTAACTATGAAAGAGATGGTTTCAGGTGATGAACGACCATGGGATTCCATCTTTGAAAAAGAAGAAAAGTATCCATGAGAATCAAGCCATGAGTAGAGCCATGGTACTCATATTGAAGACAAGGCTGAAAGGTGATGGGTAACCACATGATTCTTGTTTAGTCATTGATCCTCAAAATGGGTAATCATGGAAGGTGAACGACACTTAAGGGACGATCGATCAATAGACATAAGGTTATATAGGACTTGATGTCAATAATAAAATGGTCTAAGATGCAAGGCATTGAGGGGATCAGGTTTAGGTTTACCTTCAAGTTGTTATCCCATAAAATTGACAAGGGCAATTTTACCGATAACCATACCGAAAATTTTGTTTTGATCCCTCATTAGGGGTCCCTTGCGTTCGGAACGTTGCAAAATCCCTTTTCCGGGAAATCTAGTTTTCTGAACTTAGTCTTTTTGGTTTTTTTTGGTTGGGCGCATGGAATTACTATCTAACATCACTTTTTGGTGCGCCCCCTTAAAACCTTTGGCGCGTATTTTATTATGTCAACACTCCTTTTGGTGTGCCTTGATATGTTGAGTCTTCCCTGCATGCGCCGTGGCGCATGCACCTTTTTGTCAACAACTCATTTGTTGCGCCTCTTTTCAGTGCGCTAAAGGCGTGCATAATCATGTGTCGACACCTATTTTAGTGTGCAAAGGGCACGTGTAACACTGTGTTGTCATACACTTTGGTGCGCCAAAGGGCGCATGCTTTTCTATGTCGACAGAGACTTTGGTGCGCCCTTTACAAATTTGGTGGTGCATTTATTACTGATTCATATATATATATATATATATATATATATATATATATATATATGTTTGCGCATCACCAAATGTCATTATCTCTAGACGTAAAACACGTGATTTCTATTCTCTGAGCCTGTCAGCACCTTCCCTGTCGTTGTCAACGCGTTGTGGACCCGTGTGCAAGTTCTTACTATTTATCCAGGTAAGAGGTTCTTATCTCTTTCGTGCGTTTTACGTTTTTGGTTCTCTGTGTGCTTGGTGGTCTGGTTGTAGTTTGGAAATATGGAAATGTTGATCTAGCCTCCCCCTTTTGCTGTCTATCCATATCCCTCCCCCTCTGTCCAGATCTGCTGGTAGAGGAAGTTGTTCTAAAAAGCATGGTTTTATTCCCTTTTGGTTGAACCATTTTATTTCCCAAATAACCCTGCAAAACAAGAGAGGAATGGAGAAAAAGAAGACTGTTTTTCCCTTTAGTGCATCAGCGCGTCCTGCAACATAAAAAATACTTGCGCCCCTTTGGCGCATCTGTCCCCCTCGTGACATGAATAAAATCCGCGCCAATGGTGCACCCATCATGCCTGTTGCATCAACAACCTTTGCACCCTCAAGGCGCGCCTCCTTCACATGCTGCAAGTGCTAACCTTGCGCCCTCTTTGGCGCACCAACCTTCCGTGTTACATCGCATATACATGTGCCCCTTTGGTGCACCCTGAATCTACACAACACCAGCTTAATCTGTGCCAAGTATGAAGTTATAAAGGCGCAGGTGCTTTCCTCGTCGTAAAAACATCATGTCATGTAAACCCTCCATGCGCCGCACCAAGTTGCCTTTGGCACACAAAAATTTCATGTTACACAGAAGATACATGCACCTTTGGCACGCCCATTTCCCATACAACATGAACAATCTATGCGCCTATGGCGCATCCTGTCTCTATGTAACACCAAATCTTCATGCGCCCTTTGCAAAAATGTATCCTGCAGTCTCTATGCGCCATGCGCCTTTGGCGCTGATTTAACCTTTGCAACACCTCTTTTCTGTGCACCTTACCTATTTAGCCCTGTAAGTTGCAGCTTTCATGCGCCCTGCGCCCTGAGCCTCAAGATTACTAACTCTTTCTACTGCTAACATTTCAATGGAAGATCAAATGGCTGATACAACCTTTTTGGATTGGGTCTCGCTTCTTCTTCATGCAGATCAGCAACTGAGTTCGAAAGAACATATGTCTACATCAAGCAGGAGACCTACCAAGTCCAAAGGCAAGGCCAAACTTATAGAAGAAGAGATGAAATACAAGTATCAGAGAGTCAGAATGCCTGACTCCCAGGCCGAATGTGACCTAGACATCAGAGACTCAGAATTGGGTCACATTGATATGGAGGAATTCTGGGTTAGAACTCAGAAGGTGACTAGAAGTCCGTGGATGGACAAACTAATGGGCAGCGCCCTACATCTTCCTGGAGGTATCCCAGTCAGCACCGTCAACAACGAATTCATGATGGTGGTCACCCGGTGCTATAACAAGGACACAAGGTGTGTCATAAATGACAAGGGAGAGGTAGTCATTAACCTCACTGCCCGCCATTTCGAAATAATACTCGGCATCCCTCATCACAGGCACTTTGTGGCCGTCAGCCGAGAATATTGTATTAAGGCCTGGGATGATAACGAAGATCAGTGTATGCAGCTGATGAACAAGGTATATTTGAAGAATAAAAAAGTGGTCACCCGATGGCCTCAACCCATCCACTACAGCGACTTCTCAGAGGAGCTCAGCGACACTATCACATTCCTAAGCAGAGTGTTTGGGCTTCCTGATGCCTACTTTTTCCATAAATGGATGCTGCGATACTTGGAGACCAAGAACAAGAACGTGCCTGATCAGCGCTTTTACTCGGGAGAAATAATAAGCAGCACAATCTCCGAACAGCTTCAACAATTTCTTACAACGGGAATTTTTTACATGAACTCCTATGTTGTCTATGCTGCAGCATCAGAGAGAGACTACCCAGGCCTGATGCGAAGTGGAGTTTGGCCCCAGGTCAAAATATATGAGTACTACCCAGAATTGAGGCTGGAGAATAGTATCTCCCAATTCACAAAAATTAACGATGTGTTTTTCTATCACATCATCTTCCTGTTGAGGCCAAATATGACTTATGGTCACATAACCAAAAGCATAGTAGCAGCCACTAAGAAATGGGGGGCCCTGTTCACCCAGTTTCCCATGTTCACCTATCTAAGGGCTGCCAACTTTTTGGGAGAGCCAACCAGGCTACCAAGGTATGCTAGACCCAAACTGATTCTGCTGGAGCTGTCAAGGCAGCTGATCACCTACCATGAGAAATGCCTGAAAAGAAAGAAGGGTGGGACTCCTTTCCCCCTCACAGTGGGCCGATATACATGCACTACCCACCACAAGCCAAAGGACATGTTCGCAGAGCTGAAGCTGCTCAATTTAAGACATGATTTCCTAGCCAGGCCTACCTTCGACCCAAGGAATTGTCTACCAAGGGAAAAGCTTGATCCAATCCATGTCCCTCAGATCAAGGACATCTACATCGACATCATCCATGAGGTTGAGCTCAGGAGAAAAGATCACTCTCGCTTAGCCTTGGCAGAGATCATCCAATATGGGATAGCAATGGTGCCCAAAGGCTTCCAAACCACTGAGGACGAAGTCGATCAAGTATATACTAATACGGATGGGGACGATTGGCATTTTCCAGCTATTGATAGAACTAAGGCACCTCAGAAGATTGAGGAGAGGGTTAAGGAGACTCTGCGTAGAACAGAGCATTGGTGCAGGATGAACGGGTTAATCTACCTGGGGGTTGATTTCACAACCTCCCCACTGGGTAACGCACCTCCTCGATCCAAGCAGCAGCCTAAAGGCAAGGGCAAAGGCATAGAGGGTGAACCCAGCACCACTCAGGAAGAAGCTCCAGCAAGTCCTCCTTCCACGGCACTGTCGACACTAAAATTTTCCTCCATAATTTCTATTTCATCAATGTATGTATTAGGAATAGGATGTTGTTAAGTGTAATTAGTAGTAGCGTCCGATAGAAGATAACGACACCGTCAGTACGGTGCCGCCAATAATGTGGATTACGGTAACAGTCAAAAGTACAATAGGAATGTTGTAAAAAGTAAATATTTGTCATAAGTGGTCCGGTAATGTTAAAATGTCAAAGTTTGGGTAATTAGAGAAGTAGGGTCTACATGATTAGGAATTAGAAATATTATATTGGTAATAAAGACAAGGAGTGAGGTCATAAATATTTTGTGTATTTTATTTGTAAAAAGTCTAAAAATGTGGAACCCATGTAAAATGATAAGGTTTATCTTATCTTAACAGATAAGCCTACATGTACAGATAAGAGTTAAGGTATGGAATATGATTCGTCAGAGTGGATTTCTTATCCTATCTTAGAGATAAGATGGATAAGCCTGAAATTTCTATAAATAGAGAGGCTACCCCCCTCATTTAGCATAGAAAGAAGTAGTGAGAAATATTGTAGGAAGTGTGCAAAGGAAGCCATCAGTTAAAGGTGTGTTGAAGAAGCCATCGAGAGGTGTAATTGTAAAGTTTCTCCCATAGTCTTGTTGAAGTACCTCATGGGTGAGATTGTAACAATTTCATGTTAATATTATAATTTACTTTGATATTTCCGATTTGTCATCATTCCGTCTTATCATAGTCGATGGTATTCTTGTGTTCGGTTGTTGTTTTGTTTCCAGATTACGTCCACCAAACTAAAGGCTGTGCATTAGTAAATAATCATAGCACGAGGAGTTCCTGGTGAAGAATTATCATAGTGCCGGATTGGTGATGACATTTTGGTTCCGTTGCCGGGACCATTCCTCGTTGGTGGATTTTCTGGAGAGATATTCCCACTTAGTCAAAAATCAATTGGAGGGTAACCTTGTTTTTACTATGCATAGTAGTTACCATGGTAAAGTCATTTTTACCGTGAATAGTAGTTACCATGATAAAGTCATTTTTGCTGTGAATAGTATTTATCACAGTAAAGTCACTTTTTACCGTGAATAGTATTTACCGCAGTAACTTCACTTTTTACCGTGAATAGTGTTTACCACAGTAAAATCAGTTTTTACCGTAGTAAGTCAAGTTTTACCATAGTTTACCGTGGTCATTTCTATTTTACTGTAGAAAGGTGTAAAGTCACTTTCTAGTATAGTGATTCCAATTATTTGTGCACATAAGTCTTGTTAATTGTACTTGTGGGTTGGTATTTCACAGTGGTTACTTTTGAAAATGGGAAAGATTCCTGTTTTTTCAGCTCAATCTAATGAAGATGCTTCTTCTTTCATTCAAGAGTTTAAACGATCTTGTATTTGTAATGGCCTTATAAGAAGGGAACAATGGACTGAATTTTTTTCCTACCTTTTTGGATGGTTCAGCACTTAGGTGGTTTGAAACACTAGGTGATAATGTGAAAAATTCATGGGATTTATTAACCGAAAGTTTTCTTGAAGAATTTGGTGAACAACAGAAATATGTAGATCTCATGATCGAGATCACAAAGCTATCCCAAGGAGAGAAGGAGAAGATAAGGGATTATCATGCTCGTGTTCTAGAGCTAAGGAGGAAGCTCGATGCCCAGATCCGGAAGGAAGGACTAGCGGATGGGTTGATGAATGGCGTGGATAATCTCCTCTGTAAGCACTTCATTCTTGGGATGAAGCCAGAGATCAGACAACGAGTGAAGTATGACCACCCAGCTACCATTGAACAAGCAAAGGAGATTGCAAGAAGGCAAGAAGAAAGCATGGAAGAGGAGCCCAAAGAAATTGTTGTTAAAGTAGAGCCTACACCAGCACCTTTGGTTTAGAATCCACAACCACTCCCGGTGAGCACAAATATTTCTCCTAGTACATCTACTGAGTATGAAGATCTGCTTAGGAAGATGGGCCAGTTAACTATTAATCTTCTTCAAGGAAAGGAATTTAGTTCTCAGGGAGGAGATAGAGGTCCAAAAAGAAATATTTCTGAAGTTGTTTGTTATGGTTGTTATAAAAAGGGTCATTATAAGTATAATTGTCCAGATAGAGCTTCTACATCTGGTACAAGAGATAATGATAAAGGAAAAGCACCTGTGAATTCTCTTGATGTAGTAGATAAGAGTAGAAATAATGAAGTAGATGTGTTTGTAACAAAAAGAAAGAAAGAAAAAGATAATCAAGATGGAAATGATCCTAAGAAGATGAAAGAAGAAACTAGTAAGAAACATAGGAGAAGAAAGTTGGGTGTGCAGGATTTTCTGATTTCACAGGGGCAAGGACCATACTCCATCTTGGAAGATCTGTCCAAAAGGCCTGCAAATATTACATATGGTCAACTCTTGGCTATGTCTTCTGAGAAGAGGCGGGAGTTGCGAGGTGGACTCAATGCTCGAAGAAGGAAGGAGGTTGAGGTCCCTGTTTTGGAGGCAGAGGCAGATCCCTATGCTCCACAAGCTGAGGTATTATGTAATGGTATTTCAATTCATGATGTCTTAGTTGATGGAGGTGCTGCAGTTAATGTAATGACCGAGTCTGTAATGAATATGTTGGGTTTAAAAATTGATCGCCCTTCAACACTTATGTTAAGGTCATTAAATAAAGGAAAAACTAAACCAGAAGGTGTAGTTTCAAATGTGGCAATATCTGTTATGGGTGTTGTATGTGTGGTAGACTTTCAGGTGATGAAAAATGGTACTGTTGCGTACCCAATGCTGCTGGGAAGACCATGGCTAAGGAGAGTTCATGCAAGAAACTACTGGAATGAAGGTTTCATGACACTTGGACGTGGTAGAGAGAGGGTGAAGATAAATGTGATCCCTCGACATCATAAGGCAGAACCTGTGGATTCAAGTGATGAAACTGATGATTGGACATCCTCTGATTACTCTAGTACCAGTGAAGTGGACACTGAAGATGAAGAAAGTGAGGTGGATGTTTCAGTCATGGATATCCTTCCAGTCACACCAACTCATGACCCCATAAAATTATCTGAAGAAGAAGTTGATGATCGTCTCCAACAAATAAAGATTGGTGATGCTGTGATGGAGAGTGAGAAGGAATCCTACCTCCAGCTCTTTCGAAGGTACATACACCTATTCACTTTTGATTACAAGGAACTCCGTCAAGTAAGTTGGGTAGAACATTGTATTGAGCTGGTAGATGGTGCTA
This sequence comes from Taxus chinensis, assembly GCA_019776745.2. Lineage (NCBI taxonomy): Eukaryota > Viridiplantae > Streptophyta > Pinopsida > Cupressales > Taxaceae > Taxus > Taxus chinensis. The sequence goes on from CM034149.1 coordinate 817,236,865, forward strand.
AGCCCATAAAGCAAATGCCATATAGAATGAATCCTAATTTTTCCAAGACTGTAAAAGAAGAAATAGATAAGTTGCTTGATGCAGGATTCATATTTGCTGTGGAGAATTCAGAATGGGTTTCTCCCATTGTGATCTCAATAAAAAAGAATGGGAAGCTACGCATTTGTGTTGATTACAGGAAGCTCAATAAGGCAACAAAGAAGGATCATTACCCTCTTCCATTTTCAGATCAGATCTTGGACGAAGTAGCTGGCCAGGAGTGCTATAGTTTTGCTGATGGATATAGCGGCTACAACCAAGTTCGTATAGTAGAGAAAGATCAGCTGAAGACCACGTTCACCACTCCTTGGGGAACGTTTGCTTATAGAGTTATGCCTTTTGGGTTGTGTAATGCTCCAGCAACATTCCAGCGTTTGATGAATAGGGTGTTCGAACCCTACATTGGGACCTTCATCAGAGTATTTCTGGATGATTTTTGCATCTATGGGAGCAAGTTGGACCACCTGCACCAGATGGAGATAGCATTTCAAAGGTTAGATGAAGCACAAGCCTCACTAAACCCTACAAAGTGTGTCTTTGGATGTTCTAAAGGCGTTTTGTTAGGGCATGTTGTATCCAGAGATGGTATTGGTACTGATCCTGATAAAGTTTCAAAAATCAAAGATTTACCATTTCCTATGAATAGAAGTAAGTTGAGATCATTTTTAGGCCATGTGGGTTACTATAGAAGGTTCATCAAGAATTTCTCAAAGATTGCACAGCCACTAACCCAGTTCTTGAAGAAGGATGTTACTTATGAACCAGGAAATAAGGCGCATGAAGATTTTGGACAACTGAAGGAAGCCCTGGTGTCTTCACCTATTTTGAAGAATCCAGATTGGAGCAAGCCATTCATTGTGTACACTGATGCCTCAGATGTAGCACTAGGAAGTACTTTGAGCCAAAAGGATGAAAATGGGAATGAACATCCAATTTACTTTGGGAGCAGACAAATGAGCAGTGCTGAGGTAAACTATACTGTAACTGAAAAAGAGGCTCTGGCTATCATTTTTGCTGTAAAGAAGTTTAGAAATTACTTGCTAGGGCAGAAATTTATAGTTGTAACGGATCATCAGGCTCTGAAATATATTGTCAATAAGCCTAACCCATCAGGGAGGATAGCAAGATGGATAATTTTGCTACAAGAATTTGAATTTGATATTATAGATAGGCCAGGAAAGAAGCATGTCAATGCAGATGCACTCTCTCGAGCCTATGATGGTTTAGGATCATCTTGTGATGATGATGATTTTCCCGATGCAACATTGTTCTCCCTTGACACAATCCCTAGTGAATACATAGATATTTGGAATTATCTGAATGAATTCAAGTTTCCTGATGGTGCCAATGCAAAGACTAAGAGAAAGATTACTCAAGCCAGTCATCCATATTCTATTCTGCATGGAGCATTATTTCGAATAGGACCTGATGGACAGTACAAGAGGGCAGTTGGACGTGATCAAGGAAAGGAGCTGCTAGAAGAATTCCACAATGGTACATGTGGAGGGCACTTCTCTGGACAACTTACAGCAAGAAGGATCTTGGATGCAGGTTATCACTGGCCCACTCTTTTTAAAGATTGTTATAATTATTGTAAGACATGTGATATTTGTCAAACACATGGTAACCGTAAGACTTCATCAGCTCCATTATGTCCTATTCTTCCCCTTGGTCCCTTTGAAAAATGGGGAATAGACATTGTAGGTCCACTTCCAACTACATCATGTCAAAATAAGTATATTGTAGTTGCCACAGATTATTTAACCAAGTGGGTTGAAGCTAGGCCATTGAAAACAGCTTCCATGGATGAAGTGGCAAGGTTCATATATGAACGCATTGTCACCAGATTTGGTTGTCCATTAGAAATTGTAACAGATCAAGGAAGCCACTTCATTAATGAGGTGGTAGAAGCCCTAGTCAATAAGTTTTCTATTAAGCACAGGAAGGCAACAACATACAAGCCAAGCACAAATGGACAGGTGGAACGAACAAATTTTGTGTTGTGTCAAATTCTAGCAAAAGATGCAGCCTTGCAGGTACATAAATGGGATAAAAGGATTCATGCAGCATTGTGGGCATATAGGGAAACATCAAAGTCAGCAACAGGATACTCCCCATTTTAGTTGGCCTATGGCATTGATCCAGTTCTTCCTATTGAGTTTGATATTCCCACTGTGAGAGTTATGAAAAATGAAAGGATGGATGAAAGTGATTCAGTAAAAGAAAGGTTGGTACATCTTCATTTGCTAGAGGAAATGAGGGAAATAGCAAAGGATACAAGCCATAAGAAGAAAATGAAGCAGAAGGAATACTTTGATCAAAAGATCCGATGGTCTCCATTTCATGTGAATGACTTGGTCCTAGTATATGATTCCAGATACAAAAAAAGAAGACAGAGAAAATTTCTTCCAAAATGGATGGGGCCCTACAAAATAGCAGCTGTGCATGAAAATGGTACGTACCGACTGGAGGAATTGGATGGCACTCCCATTACAAAATGGGTCAACCACGACAAGTTGAAGATTTTCCAAGCACCAGAATAGTCTACTCCGAGGACGGAGTAGAAGCTAGGAAGGGGGAAGATGTCGACACTAAAATTTTCCTCCATAATTTCTATTTCATTAATGTATGTATTAGGAATAGGATGTTGTTAAGTGTAATTAGTAGTAGCGTCCGATAGAAGATAACGATGCCGTCAGTACGGTGCCGCCAATAATGTGGAGTACGGTAACAGTCAAAGTACAATAGGAATGTTGTAAAAAGTAAATATTTGTCGTAAGTGGTCCGGTAATGTTAAAATGTCAAAGTTTGGGTAATTAGAGAAGTAGGGTCTACATGATTAGGAATTAGAAATATTATATTGGTAATAAAGACAAGGAGTGAGGTCATAAATATTTTGTGTATTTTATTTGTAAAAAGTCTAAAAATGTGGAACCCATGTAAAATGATAAGGTTTATCTTATCTTAACAGATAAGCCTACATGTACAGATAAGAGTTAAGGTATGGAATATGATTCGTCAGAGTGGATTTCTTATCCTATCTTAGAGATAAGATGGATAAGCCTGGAAGTTCTATAAATAGAGAGGCTACCCCCCTCATTTAGCATAGAAAGAAGTAGTGAGAAATATTGTAGGAAGTGTGCAAAGGAAGCCATCAGTTAAAGGTGTGTTAAAGAAGCCATCGAGAGGTGTAATTGTAAAGTTTCTCCCATAGTCTTGTTGAAGTATCTCATGGGTGAGATTGTAACAATTTCATGTTAATATTATAATTTACTTTGATATTTCAGATTTGTCATCATTCCGTCTTATCATAGTCGATGGTATTCTTGTGTTCGGTTGTTGTTTTGTTTCCAGATTACGTCCAGCAAACTAAAGGCTGTGCATTAGTAAATAATCATAGCACGAGGAGCTCCCGGTGAAGAATTATCATAGTACCGGATTGGTGATGACAGCACCCGAACAGGTTATAACTCTGGCTTTGCCAAAGAAAGAAGTAGAAGAGGATGTTCCAATAGGCCCATCCACTCAGGATGTCGGCATTTCTACAACAACCGAGGTCCCTTCTATCCCTTCTTCTTCTCTTCCTTCCCTCCTCGAGTGACTCAGGCGGCCATTCCTTTAGTCGTGTCCTCTCCCCCTTTTTCTACTCCTCCCCACGCTTCTTCATCTATCTTCTCTTCCCTTGTGGATCTTTCCTCCTCTATTTCTTCTCTCATCTATGAGCTCCCTTCCCTTCCTATGTCTTCTACAGCTGCAATTTCCCTTCCTCCCGTGGACACTTCTTCGGCTATTCTTTCCATTCCGCCCCCACGTGTCTCCATGTTTTTCCCCTCCACTACTGTAGATGCCCCCTTTTCCATTTCCGGCCCTTCTCCCATAGGTCCAGCCTGGATCTCCCAGCAGCTAAGTCAGCAAAAGAGGAAAGTTCCCATTTGCTCTGATGGACTTTTCTGTAATCCCATCTAAGGGAGAAAAGAAGCACAAGCCCATTACGCGCTTCTTTTAAAGTGATGCGGGAGAGAGGGTTATGGAGATCGCGTACCCCAATCCCCTCAAGGAGAAAAAGGATCTGTCTCTGACAGATTTTACTGTGACCCAACTCACAATGGGGACATCTTCTGAAAGCCTTCAGTGGGGAAGCCCTTTCTGCAGTTGACGCCATCTGCAAGAAGCTTCAAAAGACAAAAGAAGAGAAAGTGCAATTGAAAGAGCAAAACAAATATCTTCTCCAAGCCTTACAGAAGATGGGTAGTGCGCCTCCCATAACTGCCGCCGAGACTTCTGAGCTTCTCAGCTAGGAGAAAATTAATGAGTATGCAAAGATCGGTGAGTAGGGTATGGCCTTTTCTGCTTGGAGGATCCAAATCATCAAAGACATTGAAAAAGTACTCGCCAAGTTCTCTAACTTGTATTTGAACATCAATAAGGTGAATAAAGAGCTCCAAGCATTGGCAGGACCCATATCAAAAGAGCTGGAACATGCTAGACTACAGCACGAGACCTTCCAACAAATGTTCGACTATTTAGTTGAAGATCTGGTTAAGTTCAGCGTCTTCGGCCATCCCAGGGCCCTCAAAAAAATCATGTCCACTCTGGACTACTGGGTGGATCAGCTAGAATTTGTCTTGGAAAAGATTGACAAGGTAAAGGAAGAAGCCCTGGACGCGATGCACCAAATGAATGAATCGTTCTTAACATGTTGCCAAGGTTACTTACTCCTTCGCTTTACTTTAAGAAAAGCTAAGGAGACCATTCAGATCTTCAAAGAGATCATTTCTCAAGGCGTAGGGCCAGAGGTCACTTTTGACGCAGAGTCTATCAACAACCTGCTGGCCTACCGAGACTTTATTGGGCTACTCATTGAGGCGGAAAAGACTATTCCAAGCTCCCCGAGAAACTCACAGATGAGCGGGAAACTTGTGAGGTGATAAGTGATAGGCACAAGGATCCTTCCCAGGATCAGCTAGGGCCAATGATCAACAAGTTTATGGAATACCGCTCTCAATTCCATATCTCGTCACCTGAGCAACAACAAAAGTAGTCCTGTCGACATGCTGCCACAGAATGACGCCAAAGGGCAGCTGATAAGTTCCTGTCGACATGCTGATAAGTGCACTCTCATCTCTCTTCTTTGGCTTTCGCTTCGACAATGTGATTTCGAGTATGCTGATACAAATGGTGACATCATCCAAGGCGCATAATGGGAAGATGTCCTGCTGATCACGATGTAAAAAGTGCAACATGACTTTGAGATATTTTGTAAATATCTTTGTAAATTAGGTGGTTGGCTCCTTTTTGCCTTCTTTTCTCTTCTCCTCTTCTATATATATTGGATATACTTCTTGTATTATGGATGTATGAACATTTTTTAGATGAAAAATAGAAGTGAAGAAAAAGACTTTGAGCTTTTTGTAACAGAAGAAAAATATTAATACAATATTTAGACTTTGTGCTGAATACATGTGTTATGTGCATTAGATCTTTCTTACGTTAGATCTGTGTGTTTATTCTGTTGGATTGCTTCTACTTTTATTGTCATTTATTTATCATCAGTATTGCTTTGCTCGTTTATGCAAGTAGGTTTGGCTCTGTTTACTACCAATCCCAAAACATAAACCTTCTGACCTTTCTGCTTTGGAATTCATTTCTTTTCTTCCTTCGGACCTGCTCTTTCTTCATCCCCTCTTCCTTTCCTTTCTTTTCACAGTCAGAAACACCCCTACTGGGATGAGATCCCAAACCCCCGAAGGCAGAATCTGTGAGACTTGCATAGATTCCTGCTGGTAGAATAGCAATAAACCAGTTTCGCTTTGCTGACTCAAAGAGGGGCTATGCCCTGCACACTGTTGGCTCGTCTATCCATAGATCTGCCCAAGCGACAGATTTTCAGACCAATAGTTTTTGGCGACTCCGCTGTGGAACGAACAGATCTATCAGATCTATGATAGTGGTAGGATAAAAAATCAGAAAAATCAGAAAAAAATCGCTATGCCTGTTTGCAAATCTGAACTTTTTGTTAAAAATCCAAAAATTTGCAAAAGTGCTCTGAATTGAAAATTTTCTTCTGAGATCCATAGATCTGGCCTAGTTGGAGACCTTTAGTTCACTATGTTTTTATAAAAATTAGTATTTTGCCGTAGATCTGAGTTTTTGACTGTTTACCAAAAGTTTGAAACCCTTTGAAAAAAGTCAAAATTAGATCCGAAAATCAGCTTACTAATCTTCTCTGCCGTTCTTATCCTCGCTGTTATTTGTCATTAACCGCAATCAGTTTTCTGAAGAGGATAGTTTTAAATATTTAGAAAAGTACATGCTGCTGGTTTTTATCAGAAAAGCCAGAAAATCAGCAAGTACAGCCAAAAAGAAAGTTTGAATCTGCGCTGCAAAACTACAGATCTAGAAAGACACACTGGCAGGTGAACCCTTTACGCGTAGCAGGAGAGCTCGTGGAGAAACTGATCCTATTTTTGATCTGCTTCAAAGGCACAATTTCAGCGTAACACCGGCACATTTTTCAACGCTAAGATCGGCTAGACCAGTCATCCAGGAGTGTCTCACCTCCACGAAGAAAGAATCTTTCGCAAGGGGCATCCACGTCCCTTTGTAGTGCCTTGTTGCTCAGTGGAACCACACTTCCAGCTCGTGTTCTTTTTCCTACTTTTCAAATGGCAGTACCATGGGGAAATGCTATGGGTCCCTTGGCTTTACCACATCCAGTTCATGCGCTCCCTCACGGAAACCGAAAGAATTTTCCCAAATTCGATGGGAGTAGAAATCAAAGCACGGATTCCCACATATCTGCATTCATCATGTCATGCAGTATCCTGGATGTAACTCATGAGGATGTGTCGGTTCACCTTTTTCTGGAAACTCTACAAGGGCCCGCAGCTGAATGGTTTCAGCATTTGCCTGCCGGATCTATTACCAGTTGGGCCACCTTGCGGGATGCTTTTGAAGACAGATACAAGCCTTCAGAGGATGCATTTGCATTATTATCACGGATCACTCACCTGAAGAAGGAGGCAAATGAACCATGCATGATTTTATCACTAGGTTCAATGCATTAATCAATCGTGTCCCTGTTGCCATGCTTCCAACACCGGAAAATCAAAAGTGTTTCTTCGTAAACGCTATGAGCTCGAAAGTTAGTTTCTTGCTCCTTCAAGAATGAGTGGCCACCTTGATTCTCACCCAAGCCGCTGCCATTCGAATAGAAGATAATTTGATAATATCTGGCGAGTTAAAAAAGGAATCATCCAAGCCTAAATCTTTGGGCCCTTCGCCCGCTACTTCGTCTGATCCAGCCTTTCAAAAAATGGCAAATGACTTGCTTGCATTAAAGAAGCAGTTGGCCCAGGCCTCCCCCAGTTCCTCATACCGGGATATTCTGCAGAGGAATTTCGTTCCTAACAATGTTTCACAAAGGCCGCGCTTACCCGTAACTGCTCCACGGTTGGCGCTTGAGGCTCCTCCGGTCAACGCTCTGGCTGAAATCGAAGAAGAAGAGTAGTATTATGAAGAACCTTCGTCTCAGGGCGAAGATGATCAAGATGTCGGTGAACCGACTGGTGACTCTACTATCGGGTATATGGAATTTGATGAGGAAGAATCTGATGAAGAAGAGGGTACCCAGGGATATGCAAGCGGACAGTCATACGTTGTTTTTACCCACTCGCAAGGAAAAGAAGCAGAAGTTGCTGCCCATGTCCAGCAGGTGAAGGCCATGTATCAAACGTGCCTCCGATCATTGCTAAAAGAGGTAATCCTCTTCCTACTCAACTCCCTGGCAAATCTTTTACAAGGAAATCCTTTCCCCCCATCTCTCCTCCAAATCAGTCCTCTCACGTTCCTACTAAGACCACTAATCCTATTCCACCATCGCGAAGTGAGGGACTCATTCCTTCACCAACGCAACCCTTGGCTGCATTTGATATCATAGATCATGCAAAAAAGACCAAGATCCAAATGTCTGAAGCTGAGTATCTTCAGTCAAATCCCGAACAGCTTGTAAGATTGACCAAGTATATTCAAAGTCAAGCTGTTGTATCTAAGTAGGTTTCCCCAAAAGGAATCCTTTCCACTCCCCCTGAATCCCACATAAATGTTGCTTCAACATCGGCATCAGGCAAGATAGAGCCTTTCTATCTCTCCCTCCTAATCAATGGACACAAGCTGAGTAACTGCATAATTGATTCTGGGGCTTCTGATAACGTCATGCCGGCAAAAGTCACCCATGCTTTGGGCCTCACTCTTACCAAGCCTTTTGGCAGATGTTATTCCTTGGAAACCAAGCAGGTTCCGTTGATTGGCCAAATCAAAGACGCGCAATTTGCATTTGCGGCATTCCCAGATAAAAGAGTAAAGATGACAGTCCTCGTTGCTGACATTCCGGCAGCCTACGGAATTTTGCTGGGAAGAAGCTTTTGCAGCGAAGTTGGTGGAGAAATTCATATGGACTGGTCTAAAGCTAGAATTCCTGTCAAAGGCGTAATGCAGACTTTGGAGCCGGAATCACAAAAGAAGTACTTGGTTACTAGCTCTGAAGACCCCAAAGCCCAAATCCTTTTTGAATCATCAGGGATGGGGAACTATTTCTTGTCTACAGAGTCTGATAAAATGGTTGTTCTCGTTCAAGAAGGAGATCTTAATAAGATCTGGACCTTGCAGTTCGATGGCAGCTGTGCGACCAGCGGATGTGGCGCCGGGGCCGTGCTAATATCTCCTGAAGGAAGAAGTCATTCCTCTCTCTTTCAAGTTGCAGTTTTTTAACACAAATAATACTGTTGAGTATGAATCTTTGTTACTTGGCATGCAAGCCGCAAAAGAAAGAGGGATTAAGAATCTGAAAGTACAAGGTGATGCGGAGCTAGTTGTGAATCAAGTTAAAAGGATTTACCAAGTGAAGAATGAAAGGCTCAGGCATTACCGTAATGCGGTGTGGGACAGCATTGAAGAGTTTGATGCTTTTTCGATTGAATCCATTCCAAGAGCCCAAAATGACATGGCCGATTCATTGGCTGTTTCAGCATCCCTCATGCTTCCTCACCCAGGTTTGAAAACAAACAAATACACCATTGAGGTGGTTTTCCGCCCGAGCGTGCCAGATAATTCTCAGCATTGGCAGGTGTTCAACGATGATAATCAACTCATTTCCTTTCTAGAGAAGGCGGAAAATTTTAAAGAATTGCACTTTGAAGGATCTACTTCCACTTGCCGTGAATCAGTCACCGATCAAGGTGATGAATCTGAAGGGAATGATGGCATATGTCAGCTCAAAGGAAATAAAATTCCAAAGGGCCTGGTTTCTCTGGAGCGGTTGTTCGACAGGCATGATCGTTTTGTGAAAAAGAAGAGGCAAGATGACCCTGACTCATCCCCAGAAACCGAACCGGTCAATATAGGTTCGGTAGAGCACCCGCAATTTGTGAACATTGGCAAATGTTGCATGCCTGAGGAGAAACGGAAATTTGTCAAGTTGCTGAAAAAATATATGGATGTGTTGGCATGGTCCTATGCTGATCTAAAGTATTTTAAGCCAAAGGACGTTCAGCATGACATCCCGTTGAAAGAAGATGTCAAAGCCTTTCGCCAGAAGCAAAGGCACTATAATCCTAAGATCTCAGGTACTATCCAAGCCGAAATTCAGAAGATGCCAGATGCGAGAATCATCTTTCCTATCCATCACAGTACTTGGGTAGCAAATATTATGCCACTGCGCAAGAAAAATGGTGAGATATGCATATGCGTAGACTTTCACAATTTGAATCAGGCTTCCTTGAAAGACAGCTACCCACTTCCGATAATGGATCAAGTTTTGCAAGCAGTAACTGGATCAGAGATGCTGTCCATGCTTGATGGTTTTTCAGGCTATAATCAGATTGAAGTTTCACCTTAAGATCAATTTAAAACAGCATTCACTACTCCCTGGGGTACATTTGCCTACAGCAAGATGCCTTTTGGCCTAACTAATGCTGGCGCCACTTTTCAGCGGGCCATGGATTTTGCATTCAAAGGTATGATGGGGAAAGTCATTGTGGTTTATCTAGATGACTTAACCGTGTTCTCTAAACAACGAAATGATCATTGTGATCATTTGGAGCAAGTATTGGTCAGGTGCTGGGAACATGGGATCTCCCTAAACCCAAAAAAGTCTGTTTTTAGAGTCACGGAAGGAAAGTTGCTAGGGCATGTGGTTAGCAAAGAAGGAACAAAGATAGATACCAAAAGAGTTAAGGCTATTCAAAGCCTTACTCTGCTTACAAGCAAGACTGGTGTTCATTCTTTCTTTGGAAAGGTGAACTTTCTCAGGCATTTTTTTCCTGACTTTGCTGAAAAGACTCGTCACATATTGAACATGATGAAGGGGTCACCAACTTTCAGATGGAGCGAAGAGGGGAAAAGGTCATTTGAAGAAATAAAATCTTTCGTTTGCTCACGCGCTAGTCCTAGTATGTCCCGATTTCTCCAAGAACTTCATCATGTATAGTTACGCATCTGAGCATACTGTGTCCGCAATCTTGATGCAAAAGAACTCGGAGGATGTTGAATCTCCGATTGTGTTCATGAGCTCTCCCCTCAAGCCTCACAAACTAAAAATGTCTTAACTGGAAAAGCATGCCTTCACCGTTGTCAAAGTAGTGAAGAATTTCAGGTATTACATTTTGAACTCGCATACGGGTGGTGCTGGTCCCTGACACGGCGGTGAAATCAATTCTAACTCAACAGGAGTTAGAAAGCTTGCGAGGAAATTGGATCGTAAAGGTCCAGGAGTATGACCTAGATATTAAACCAACAAAGATGGTGAGGGGCAAGGGACTGTGTCAGCTTATGGCTGAAAAAAAAGATTCAGAAAACCCTGAGGAAAGGAGTGACTACAATGATGAAGCACAGGACCGGCTAGAAAAACCCGATTCGTTACCTCTGGTCCTATTTGTTACAACTAGTGATGAATGGTATTCCGATATCACTTTCTTCCTCACCTACGGCGAATGCCCAATACACCTAACTACAAAGGAGAAGCACACTATAAAGCTCAGAGCAGCTAAATATGTCATCTAGGATGACGGTTTATATAAACGTGGGATAGATGGCATCTTTTTGCGATGTGTTGACAAACCACAACAGGTAAAGTTACTCGAAAGTTTTCATAATTCAGCCTATGGGGGGCATTTCTCTTCCTCCGTGACAGCACATAAGATCATCCGAGCCAGGTATTACTGGCTGACGCTCTTCCAAGATACAGCCACCTGGGTGGCAAAGTGTGAACCTTGCGAGCAATTCGTCGACAAGCCCAAGTTGGCTGCCTTTCCCTTAAGGCCAGTTATTGTCAACGAACCATTCAGGCAATGGGGAATTGATTTTATTAGTGCACTCAATCCTCAATCGAGTGCCAGACATAGCTATGTCCTTACAGCAACGGATTACTTCACCAAGTGGGTGGAAGCCATACCTGTCAAGCATGCCACTTCTGAGATGGTTTGCAATTTCATTAAAGAAAATATCATTGGTCAGGTTTGGCGTTCCAAACAAGATTATTGCTGATAATGCTTCTAACTTCTACTCGTGAGAATTTATTAGTTTTTGCTATGAATATGGGATAAATTTGGCTCACGCCTCAGATTATTACCCTCAGGGAAATGGTCAGGCGGAATCTAGTAACAAGAATTTGGTGACCATCATATGAAAAATGGTGGATGAGAATTAGTGAATGTGGCACAAGTCTTTGTACGACGCTTTGTGGGCCGATCGTATTACTCCCAAGAGGTCTCTCGGCATGTCACCTTTTCAAGTGTTATATGGCACTGATGCCGAGATTCCCATTTTTGCGGAACTTCCTACTCTGCGCTTGGCACGAGCTATCGAAGATGAAACTTTCCAAAATTCTCTTGAAAAGAGAATCATGTATCTGACAGAGCTCGAAGAAAAGAGAGTAAGAGTGGTCAACACGATCACCAAACATCAGAATCAAGTCAAGAGATTATTTGATAAAAAAGTGAAGCAAAAGGATTTCCAAGTGGGAGGACCTCGTCCTTCTGTGGGATAAGTGAAGAGAGCCGAAGGGCATGCATGGAAAGATTGATTCCCTGTGGAGAGGGCCCTTCAAGATCAAGTAACTCAATAGAGAGAATAGCTTCTATCTCTCATATCTGGATGGAACCGAGCTCCCGCTTCCTTATAGTGGGCAACATATGAAAATTTTCAGGAAGTAGAGTTTTCTCTCTTCTTTGTACAGTTTGCTTTTGTTGTGTGTTTGTTTTCGTTGTGTGTTTACTTTCGGTTTGTTGTGTTTCCTTTTGCTCTTCCCTCCGGTCGCCCTTGTTTTTGACTCTATTACCCAATGGATAGGCACATGAGATCTGGGATTCAATACCCCCAAGTTTTCCTGGGGATAGTCCCCAGAAAGAGCCAGCTGTTATCCCGTAAAGTTGACAAGGGAAATTTTACTGATAACCATACCAAAAATTTTGTCCCGATCCCTAATTAGGGGTCCCTTGCATTCGGAACGTTGCAAAATCCCTTTTCCGAGAAATTTGGTTTTCCGAACTTAGTCTCTTTGGTTTTTTTTGGTTGGGTGCATGGAATTGCTATGTAACATCACTTTTTGGTGCGCCCCCTTAAAACCTTTGGCGCGTATTTTATTGTGTCAACACTCCTATTGGTGCGCCTTGATATGTTAACTCTTCCCTGCGTGTGCCGTGGTGCATGCGCCTTCTTGTCAGTAACTCATTTGTTGCGCCTCTTTTCGGTGCGCCAAAGGCGCGCATAATCATGTGTCGACACCTCTTCCGACGCGCAAAGGGTGCGTGTAACATTGTGTTGTCATACACTTTGGTGCGCCAAAGGGCGCATGCTTTTCTTTGTCGATAGAGACTTTGGTGCGCCCTTTACAAATTTGGTGGCACATTTATTGCTGATTCATATATATATATATATGTTTACACATCACCAAATGTCATTATCTCCAGACGCAAAACACGTGAATTCTGTTCTCTGAGCCTGTCAGCACCTACCCTATCGTTTTCAATGCGTTGTGGAACCGTGTGCAAGTTTTTACTATTTATCCAGGTAAGAGGTTCTTATCTCTTTCGTGCATTTTACGTTTTTGGTTCTCTGTGTGCTTGGTGGTCTGGTTGTAGTTTAGAAATATGGAAATGTTGATCTAGCCTCCCCCTTTTGCTATCTATCCATATCCCTCCCCCTCTGTCCAGATCTGCTGGTAGAGGAAGTTGTTCTAAAAAGCATGGTTTTATTCCCTTTTGGTTGAACCATTTTATTTCCCAAATAACCCTGCAAAAGAAGAGAGGAATGGAGAAAAAGAAGATTGTTTTTCCCTTTAGCGCATCGGCGCATCCTGCAACATCAAAAATAGTTGCGCCCCTTTGGTGCATCTGTCCCCCTCGCGACATGAATAAAATCCGCGCCAATGGCGCACCCATCACGCCTGTTGCATCAACAACCTTTGCGCCCTCAAGGTGCGCCTCCTTCACATGCTGCAAGCACTAACCTTGCACCCTCTTTGGCACACCAACCTTCCGTGTTACATCGCATATACATGTGCCCCTTTGGCACACCCTGAATCTGCGCAACACCAGCTTAATTTGTGCTAAGTATGAAGTTATAAAGGCGCAGGCGCTTTCCTCGTCACAAAAACATCATGTCATGTAAACCCTCCATGTGCCGCGCCAAGTTGCCTTTGGCGCATGAAAATTTCATGTTACACAGAAGATACATGCACCTTTGGCGCACCCATTTCCCATGCAACATGAACAATCTATGTGCCTGTGGTGCATCCTGTCTCTATGTAACACCAAATCTTCATGCGCCCTTTGCAAAAATGTATCCTACAGTCTCTATGCGCCATGCACCTTTGGCATTGATTTAACCTTTGCAACACCTCTTTTTTGTGTGCCTTACCTATTTAGCCATGTAAGCTACAGCTTTCATGCACCCTGCGCCCTGAGCTTCAAAATTACTAACTCTTTCTCCTGCTAACATTTCAATGGAAGATCAAATGGCTAATACAACCTTTTTGGATTGGGTCTCGCTTCTTCTTCATGCAGATCAGCAACTGAGTTCGAAAGAACATATGTCTACATCAAGCAGGAGACCTACCAAGTGCAAAGGCAAGGCCAAACTTATAGAAGAAGAGATGAAATACAAGTATCAGAGAGTCAGAATGCCTGACTCCCAGGCCGAATGCGACCTAGACATCAGAGACTCAGAATTGTGTCACATTGATATGGAGGAATTATAGGTCAGAACTCAGAAGGTGACTAGAAGTCCGTGGATGGAAAAACTAATGGGCAGTGCCCTACATCTTGTTGGAGGTATCCCAGTTAGCACCGTCAACAACGAATTCATGATGGTGGTCGCCCGGTGCTATAACAAGGACACAAGGTGTGTCGTAAATGACAAGGGAGAGGTAGTCATTAACCTCACTGCCCGCCATTTCGAAATAATACTCGGCATCCCTCATCACAGGCACTTTGTGGCCGTCAGCCGAGAAGATTGTATTAAGGCCTAGGATGATAATGAAGATCAGTGTATGCAGCTAATGAACGAGGTATATTTGAAGAATAAAAAAGTGGTGACCCGATGGCCTCAAACCATCCACCATAGCGACTTCTCATAGGAGCTTAGCGACACTATCACATTCCTAAGCAGATTGTTTGGGCTTCCTGACGCCCACTTTTTCCATAAGTGGATGCTGCAATACTTGGAGACCATGAAAAAGAACGTCCCTGATCAGCACTTTTGCTGGGGAGAAATAATAAGCAGCACAATCTCCGAACAGCTTCAACAATTTCTTACAACGGGAAGTTTCTACATGAACTCCTATGTTGTCTATGCTGCAGCATCAGAGAGAGACTACCTAGGCCTGATGCGAAGTGGAGTTTGGCCCCAGGTCAAAATATATGAGTACTACCAAAATTGAGGCTGGAGAATAGTATCTCCCAATTCACAAAAATTAACGATGTGTTTTTCTATCACATCATCTGCCTGTTGAGGCCAAATATGACTTATGGTCGCACAACCAAAAGCATAGTAGCAGCCACTGAGAAATGGGGGACCCTGTTCACCTAGTTTCCCACATTCACCTATCTGAGGGCTGCCAACTTTTTGGGAGAGCCAACCAAGCTACCGAGGTATGTTGGACCCAAACTGATTCTGCTGGAGCTGTCAAGGCAGCTGATCACCTACCATGAGAAATGCCTGAAAAGAAAGAAGGGTGGGACTCCTTTCCCCCTCACAGTGGGCTGATATACATGCACTATCCACCACAAAGCAAAGGACATGTTCGCAGAGCTGGAGCTACTCAATTTAAGACATGATTTCCTGGCCAAGCCTACCTTCGACCCAAGGAATTGTCTACCAAGGGCAAAGCTTGATCAAATCCATGTCCCTCAGATCAAGGACATCTACATCGACATCATCCATGAGGTTGAGCTCAGGAGAAAAGATCACTCTCGCTTAGCCTTGGCAGATATCATCCAATATGGGATAGAAATTGTGCCCAAAGGCTTCCAAACCACTGAGGATGAAGTCAATCAAGTATATACTAATACGGATGGGGAAAATTGGCCTTTTCCAGCTATTGATAGAACTAAGGCACCTTAGACGATTGAGGAGAGGGTTAAGGAGACTCTGCGCAGAACAGAGCATTGGTGCCGGATGAACGGGTTAATCTACCTGGGGGTTGATTTCACAACCTCCCCACTGGGTAACGCACCTCCTCGATCCAAGCAGCAGCCTAAAGGCAAGGGCAAAGGCATAGAGGGTGAACCCAGCACCACTCAGGAAGAAGCTCCAGCAAGTCCTCCTTCCACGGCACCCAAACAAGTTATAACTCTGGCTTCGCAAGAGAAAGAAGTAGAAGAGGATGTTCCAATAGGCCCATCCACTCAGGATGTTGGCATTGCTACAACAACCGAGGTCCCTTCTATCCCTTCTTCTTCTCTTCCTTCCCCTCCTCGAGTGACTCAGGTAGCCATTCCTTTGGTTGTCTCCTCTCCCCCTTCTTCTACTCCTCCCCCCGCTTCTTCGTCTATCTTCTCTTCCCTTGTGGATCTTTTCTCCTCTATTTCTTCCCTCATCTCTGAGCTCCCTTCCCTTCCTATGTCTTCCGTAGCTGCAGTTTCCCTTCCTCCCATGGACACTTCTTTCGATATTCTCTCCATGCCGCCCCCACGTGTCTCCACGTTTTTCCCCTCCACTACTGTAGCTGCCCCCTTTTCCATTTCCGGCCCTTCTCCGATAGGTCCAGCCTGGATCTCCCAATAGCTAAGTCAGCAAAAGAGAAAAGTTCCCATCGCTCCGATGGAATTTTCTGTAATCCCATCTAAGGGAGCAAAGAAGCAGAATCTCGTCACATGCGCTTCTCTTAAAGCGCTGCGGGAGAGAGGGTTATGGAGATCGCATATCCCAATCCCCTCAAGGAGAAAAAAGATCTGTCTCTGATAGATTTTACTGTGACCCAACTCACAATGGGGACATCTTCTGAAAGGCTTCAGGGGGAAGCCCTTTCTGTAGTCGATGCCCTCTACAAGAAGCTTCAAAGAGACAAAGGATGAGAAAAGGCAACTGAAGGAGCAAAAAAAAAATCTTCTCCAAGCCTTATAAAAGATGGGTAGTGCACCTCCCACAACTGCCGCCAAGACTTCTGAGCTTCTCAGCTAGGAGAAAATTAATGAGTACGTGCAAAGATCGGCGAGCAGGGTATGGCCGTTTCTGCTTGGAGGAGCCAAATCATCAAACACAGTGAAAAAGTAATCACTGAGTTCTCTAACTTGTATTTGAACATCAATAAGGTGAATAAAGAGCTCCAAGCGTTGGCGGGGACCCATATCAGAAGAACTAGAACATACTAGACTACAGCACGAGACCTTCCAATAAATGTTTGACTGTTCAGTTGAAGATCTAGTTAAGTTCGACGTCTTCGGCCATCCCAGGGCCCTTAACAAAATCATGTCCACTCTGGACTACCGAGTGGATCAACTAGAATTTGTCTTGGAAAAGATTGACAAGGTAAAGGAAGAAGCCCTTGATGCGATGCACCAAATGGAACGAATCATTCTTAACATGTCACCAGGGTTACTTACTCCTTCCTTTACTTTAAGAAAATATGAGGAGACCATTCAGATCTTCAAAGAGATCATTTCTCAAGGCGTAGGGCTAGAGGTCACTTTTGACGCAGAGTCTATCAACAACCTGCTGGCCTACCGAGACTTCATTGGGCTACTCATTGAGGCAGAAAAAGACTACTCCATGCTCCCTGAGAAACTCATAGATGAGTGGGAGACTTGTGAAGTTGATCAGTGATAGGCACAAGGATCCTTCCAAGGATCAACTAGGGCCAATGATCAACAAGTTTATGGAATACCGCTCTCAATTCCATATCTCGTCACCTGAGCAACAACAAAAGCAGTCCACCCCCTTTAGGCCGCAGAATGACGACGACGAGTAGCTGTTTCTTCTTCTTCTTCTTCTTCTTCTTCTTCTTCTCTCTCTCTCTTCTTCGGCTTTCTTTTCGAGAATATCTGGAGTATGTTGATACAAATGGTGACATCATCCATGTTGCATCATGGGATGATGTTATCCATCAAGTTGTAAAAAGTCAACATAACTTTTAGATATTTTGTAAATATCTTTGTAAATTAGTTGTTGGCTTCTTTTTACCTTCTTTTCTCTTCTTCTTCTATAAATAACCCATATACTTGTTGTATTATGGATGGATGAATATCTTTCAGATAAAAAAAATAGAAGTGAAGAAAAAATACTTTGAGCTTTTTTGTAACAGAAGAAAAATATTAATACAATATTTAGACTTTGTGCTGAATACATGTGTTATGTGCATTAGATCTTTCTTAAGTTAGATCTGTGTGTTTATTCTGTTGGATCTACTTCTCTTTTATTGTCATTTATTTATCATTAGTATTGCTTTGCTCGTTTATGCAAGTAGGTTTGGCTCTATTTACTACCAATTCCAAAACATAAACCTTCTGACCTTTCTGCTTTGGAATTCTTTTCTTTTCTCCCTTCGGACCTGCTCTTTCTTCATCCCCTCTTCCTTTCCTTTCTTTTCACAGTCGGAAACACCCCAACTGGGATGAGATCCCAAACCCCCGAAGGCAGAATTTGTGAGACTTGTACAGATTCCTACTGGTAGAATAGCAATAAACCAGTTTCACTTTGTTGACTAAAAGAGGTGCTATGCACTGCACATTGTTGGCTCATCTATCCATAGATCTGCCCAAGTGACAGATTTTCGGACCAACACAAGTGAAGACAAATGATAAGCACATGATCCATAGGAATGAGTAACGATATAGGGTCCAAGCCAATTAGAATTAAAATTTCCCCGCTTACTTTTCTCTTCTTTGGTTGCATGTTGATTTTCCTCTAGGATGAGGTTGGCGACCTGGAAGGTTTGTTCGTGGACACGTTTATCGTAGGAACGTTTGATAAATTTTTGGTATATTTGGAGATGATCAAGAGCATTGAGACGGAGTTCATCTAATAACTCAAGTTGTGTTAAACGGTCCTTTGTGAAAGTCATCGTCGTTGAGCATGTCTTGTAGTGAGATGTGGAGAGATGGAATCTAGACTTCGAGAGGTAAGATAACCTCGATACCATAGACTAGAGAGAAAGGTGTGACAGTAGTCGAAGTGTGAATACTAGTTCGGTAATCCCAAAAGGTGAAAGGAATGTGTGTATGTAAATCCTTCCTAGTATTGTCAACTACTTTCATAAGAATTTTTTTCAATGTTTTATTAGTTGATTTTGCTTGGCCATTTATTTGTGGGTAATAAGGTGATGAGAAACTAAGTTGAATGCCAAAAGTCTCGCAAACCTTTCATAAGGTTTTGTTTTTAAATTGCTTTCCGTTATCAGTGATGAGGCGGTGAGGAACACCAAAGCGACAAATGATGTGATGGTTGATGCATTCACATATTTTCTTAGATTTTGTAGAAATGAGGGGAATGGATTCTACCCATTTAGTGTAGTATTCAGCAGCATTTATAATCCATTGATGGCATTGTGAAGAATGAGAATTGATCTCTCCGACAAGATCCAAACCCCATTGAGAGAAAGGTCAAAGTTATCATGTGACCTAGAAGGCATGAATAGGTATGTGATGAAGATTAGCATGTTGTTGGTATTTCACACAACGTTTGACATAGTCACAATAGTCACGGTTTAGGGTTGGCCAATAATATCCAAGGCGAAGAAAAATAGCAACAGCTAAACCACTAAAGTGACCTCCACAAATTCCATCATGAACTTCCTTGATGGTTTAAGGAATTTTCAAACTTGTAAGGCATCGTAAGAGGATACCGTCGAAGCTGCACTTATAAAGGAGACCACCCATGATGACATAGCGACAGACACATTTAAGAAAGGTGCGTTGTCCATTACGAGATCGAGAGGCAAAATGGAAAGGGAAAGGTAGTCTACAAACTACTTATACCAAAGGTCATGTGGGTAAGGTGCAACGGTTTCGATGGATTTGACCGCATGAGATAAATAAGAGGGTGATTGCAACCTTTGTATTGTGACAAAGATTGTGAAGTTGGTAGGTGAAGCGGGAATCTGAGAATCCAGGAAGGCCATGGTATTCATGAATTTATTAGTAGAACGTGGGGTGCTTTGAAGTTCGTAACGGTCAAAGGTAGTCAAAAGTATGTCAATGTGAAATTTGTACTTTTGGAGTATTTCATTACGACACTACTATATATCATAGACTTGGTTTACAACTAGTTACGAATCACCAAAGATATTAATTGATTTAACATCTAGGGAGATGGCGGTTTGAAGGCCTAATACGAGTGCTTCATATTCAGAGATGTTGTTAGTGCAATTAAAACCTAGTTTGAAAGATAAATGCATAGGTTCACCCTCAAGAGGATTGAGGATAACACTTGCACTGCCTCTATGCTGACATTTGGAACCATTAAAGAATAAGGTCATCTGGTAAGTGGTGTCGTCCAAAGAGAGGGTAGCAATAGATTCGTCTGGAAAATCGAAGTTAGAGGGTTAATCTCCATAAAGAGGTGTGTCTGCTAGTTGGTCAGTGATGGCTTGGCCTTTAACAAACTTTATATGGATGAATTCAAGGTCAAGATATGCAAGAATCATGGGCCAACGTGTAGCACATTGATGTTGGTAGGGTTTGGCGTACATGTAATGTAGGGGATTTGTGTTAGTGATGACAAAGGTTTTGTGGTTGAGTAGGTAATTACGAAGTTTAGTGGCGACAACAACTAAAGCTAAGTAAAGTTTTTTAGCATGGATGTACCTAATTTCGTATTCCAAAAGGGTATGGCTTATGTAATCAACCACTTGCTCCCTATGTTTCTCATCATGATGAGTGAGCATGGCACCTAAGGAATGGTCAGTAGCATAAATGTATAGGTAAAAATGTTGGTCATCTTTAAGAGGAATGAGCACCAGTGGTTAAAGAAGGTGGTGTTTTAAGGTGTCAAAGGCATATGGCATTCATCATCTCATTTGAATGAGACGTCCTCTTTGAGGAGATGATGAAATGGTTGGTAATGGTCATAAATTTGTGAAATAAACCAACGAATAGATTTTAAATTACCTTGAAAACTTTGAAGTTGATGAAGATTAATAGGCAGAGGCATTTTGAGAATAGCCTTTACTTTCGTAGCATCAACTTCTATGCTATGCAAAGAAACGATGAAACCAAGGAGTTTCCCTGAAAGTACTATGAAGACACACTTCTTAGGTTGAAGGTGAACACAATACTTGATGAGGTGGTCAAAGATGACCTTAAGGAATGTCAAGTTTTCAGCCTGATGTTTGGATTTGGCAAGAAGGTCATCAACATAATCTTCTAATATGTGATGCATGATGTCATGAAAGATATAAGTCATGGATCGCAGATATGTATCCCCAGCATTTTTAAGGCCAAAAGGCATTACTCGATAGCAGAAGTTCCCCCAAAGAGTGATGAAGGAATTTTTGTGTTGATCTTATAGAGTGAGTAATATTTGATTTTAACACGAGAAACCATCCATGAGTGATAACATCTCATGGCCAACGATGAGATCAACCAGTTGGTCAATGTCTGGTAAAGGAAAGTTGTCTTTGGGGAAAGCTAGGTTGAGGTCACAGAAATCCATACAAACGTGAATTCCCCCTATCACTTTTGTGACAGGAAAAATGCTAGAAATCCATTGGGGGTATTCAATGGGTAGGATGAAGGAAACTGAGAGAATGTGTTGAAGTTATTCTTTAACAATAAGAGCAATGTGAGCATGCATTTTCCACAGCTTCTTTTTAATGGGTTTGACATCAGGAATGGTTATGATATTGTGGACCACAATGTTTGGGTCAATACCTAGCATATAAGCATAGAACCAAGCAAAATCATTGCTATGGTCCCAAAGGAAATAAGTAAAAGATTTCTATTCGGCAACATCTAAAGATTTGCCTATCTTTAAAAATGTGCGGGTCATCCTGAGTGTTAATGTTGATTTCAATGGTTGATTTTTTCAACATGGTTTACATCTCAGAAGGTAACGACCAGTGAATATAAGAAGCTTCCGTGACGAGGTAGGTGAGGATGGACTCATCATCTTGACATTGAACGACGTTAAAAGAAAGTGTATCATCATCAATCTGTTGGTTTGAAAATCTGTCGAGTGAGCAGATCTATGGATAAACAAGCCAACAGTGTGCAGGGCATAGCCCCTCTTTGAGTCAGCAAAGTGAAACTGGTGTATTGCTATTCTACCAGCAGGAATCTTGTGCAAGTCTCACAATATTCTGCCTTCAGGGGTTGGGATCTCATCCCAGTAGAGTAGTTCCGATGAAGAAGAGAAAGGAATGAAGGAAGGAAAGGAAAGAAGACGGATCTGAAGGGAGAAAAGAAATGAATTCCAAAGTAGAAAGGTCAGAGGGTCTATGTTTTGGGCTGGTAGTAAACATAGCTGAACCTACTTGCATAGAAAAACAAAGCAATACTGATGAATAAATGACAATAAAACAGAAGTAGATTCAACAGAATAAACACACAGATCTGACGTAAGAAAGATCTAATGCATATAACAAATGTATTCAGCACAAAGTCTAAATATTGTATTAATATTTCCTTCTGTTACAAAAAGCTCAAAGTCTTTTCTTCTCACTTCTATTTTTCATCTAAAAGATATCCACTCCTCAAATACAACAAGTATTTGAGTATTTATAGAAGAAGGAGAAGAAGGAAGGCAAAAAGGAACCAACCACCTATTTACATAAAATATACAAAATATCTCAAAGTCATGTTGACTTTTGACAACTTGATGGATGACATCATCCCATGGTGCAACATGAATGATGTCATCATTTGTGCCAACATATTTTAGACATTTTACAAAAAGAAAGTCGAAGGAGAGAGAGAAGAAGAGAAAGAATTCATTCATCATCATCATCTTGCGGCCGAAAGTGGGTATCCTGCTTCTGCTACTGCTCAGGTGACGAGATGTGGAATTGGGCACGGTATTCCATGAACTTGCTGATCATGGGTTCTAGTTGATCCTAGGAAGGATCCTTGTGTCACTCACTGATTGCCTCGCAAGTCTCCCGTTCATCTCTAAGTTTCTCGAGAAGTTTAAAATATTCATTACCTACTTCCATCAGGAATCCCAAAAAATCACGGCAGGCCAGAAGGTTATTGATAGATTCAGTGTCGAAAGTGACTTCTGGCCCTAGCCCTTGAGAGATGATCTCCTTGAAGATCTGGATGGTTTCATCTGCCTTCCTCAAGGTGAATGAAGGAGTGAGCAATCCTGGAGACATTCTTAGGAAAATTTGCTCCATTTGATGCATTGCATCCAGGGCTTCCTCCTTTACCTTGTCTATCTTCTCCAGGACAAATTCCATTTGATCGACCCAGTAATCCAAAGCAGCAAGGATTTTGCTGGGTACCCTGGGGTGATCGAAGATGCCGAATTTAACTAAATCATCAGCCGAGCAGTCGAGCATTCTTCTGGAATGTCTCGTGTTGCAACCTAGCATGGTCTAACTCTTCGGAGATAGGTTTTGCAATCGCTTGGAGATCCTTGTTCACCCGACTAATATTTTGATACAATTCGGTGAACTTGACAATTACTTCCTCGTTGTCTTTGAGGATTTGGTCCTCTCCAGGAGGATACTACCATGCCTTGTTCGCCAATCTTGGCGTATTCATTTATCTTATCTTGACTAAGGACCTCAGGAGTTTAAGCGGCAGTTGTAGGAGGTGCACTACCCATTTTTTGCAGGGCATGGAGAAGATGTTTATTCTGCTCTTTTAGTAGCCTCTTCTCTTCCTTTGCTTCTTGAAGCTTCTTGCAAAGGGCATCCACCGTAGATAGGGCCTCTCCTTGAAGGCTTTTAGATGACGTTCCCATTGTGACCTGCGTCACTGTGTAATCTGTAGGGGACAAATCCTTTTTATCTTTGGAGGGGTTGGGATACGCGATCTCCATTACTCTTTCTCCCAAAGCACTCCGAGAGAAGCGGGTTATAGGCTTTTGATTCTTAGCCCCCTTTGCTGGGATGACAGAAAATTCCATTGGTGTAATGGGGACTTTCCTCTTTTGCTGGCTCAGATGCTGGGAGATCCATGCTGGACTTAAGGGAGCAGGACTAGAAGTGGAAGAGGGAGCAGCTGCAGTGGATGAGGGGAAATGGGTTGAGACACTTGGTGGTGGCATCGAGAGGGAGGTCGAGAAAGTGCTCACGGGAGGAAGAGACACTTCAGGTGAGGTAGTCATGGAAATGGAAGGGAGCTGAGAGATGAGAGAAGAAATGGTGGGGGACAGCTCCACGAGAGAAGAGAAAATGGAGAAAGAGGAAGGGGGAACAATAGAAGATGGGGGAGAGGATACGACCAAAGGAATGGTCACTTGAGTTACATGAGGAGGGGAAGGAGGAGAGGGAGAAGGAATAGAAGGGACCTCAGTAATTGTAGCTGTGGCAACACCCTGAGTGGATGTGCTCATCAGGACACCTTCTTTCTCTAGGGATACCAGACTCATAACCTATTCTTGTGCGGTGGAAGGAGGGCTCTCAGGAGCTTCTTCTTGAGTGGAGCTTGATTCTCCCTCTTTATCTTTGCCTTTGCCCTTTGGCAGATGTTTCGGCCTGACAGGTGCGTTGCCCAAAGGGGATGTGGTGAAATCTACTCCGAGGTAGATAAGGTCGTTCATGCTGCACCAATGCTCTGTTCGCCACAATGTTTCCTTGACCCTTTCTTCGATGGTCTTGGGTGCCTTTGTCCAGTTAATTACAGTAAATGGCCAGTTGTCCCCATCCGTGTCTAGATACACCTGATCAACTTCTTGATCAGTTGTTTGATAACCTTTTGGAACAATGGCCATGCCATATTGAATAATCTCTGCCAAGGCCAGGCGAGAGTGATCTTTTCTTCTAAGTTCGACCTCATGATATAGGTCGATGTAGATATCCTCGATCTGTGGAACGTGGATCGGATCAAGTTTTGCCTTAGGGAGGTAATTCCTTAGGTCGAAGCTGGGCCTCGCTGGGAAATTATGCTTTAGATTTAGCAGTTCCAGTTCTGTAAACATTTCCTAGGCTTTGGTGTGGGAAATGCAATTGTACCTGCCCACTGTGAGGGGGAAAGGAGTTCTGCCCTTTTTTCTTTTCAGGCACTTCTCATGGTATGTTATGAGTTGCCTGGACAGCTCTAATAGGATCAGCTTTGGGCCAGTGTACCTTGGCAATTTGGTGGGCTCCCCCAAGAAGTTGGCTGCTCTGAGATAGGTGAAGGTGGGGAATTGGGTAAATAATGCCCCCCACTTCTTAGTTGCTGTGACTATGCTCTTAGTTGTCCAACCATGAGTCATTTTTGGCCTCAAAAGGTAGATGTTGTCGTAGAAGAAAGCATCATTGATCTTGGTAAACTGCGAGGTGCTATTTTCTAGCTTCAGCTCTGGGTAGTATTTGTATATCTTCACCTGAGGCCAAACTCCGCATCGGCTCAGTGTTGGATAATCCCTCTCCAATGCTGCAGCGTAGACTATGTAGGAGTTCATGTAGAACCTCCCCGTTGTGGTGAGTTGTTGGAGCTACTCAGATATGGTGTTGCTTATGATCTCTGCCCACTCAAAGCGCTGATCAAGGACATTCTTATTCATGGTTTCCAGGTACCTGAGCATCCATTTGTGAAAGTAATGGGCATCAGAAAGCCCAAAAACTCTACTTAGGAATGTGATGGTATCACTCAGTTCCTCAGAGAAGTCGCTACGGTGAATAACCTGTGGCCACCTGGTTATCACCTTCTTATTCTTTAAATACACTTCGTTCATCAGCTGCATGCATTTGTCTTCATTATCATCCCACGCCTTGATGCAGTCTTCTTGGCTTACAGCCACAAAATGCCGGTGGCGGGGTATGCCTAGCATGATTTCAAAGTGCCAGGGAGTGAGGTTGATTATAACCTCACCCTTTTCATTTTCGACACACCTGGTGTCTTTGTTGTAACAACGGGCTACCACCATCATAAACTCATTATTTACTACACTGACGGGGATCCCCCCAGCAAAGTAGACCACTGCCCACCAGCTTGTCCATCCAAGGACTGCCTGTGACCCTCCTGGTCCTGGCCTAGAAATCTTCCATGTCGATGTGACCAAGTTCAGAGTCTCTAATATCCAGGTCACACTCTGCCTGGGACTCGGGCATTCTGACCCTTTGATACTTGTATTTCATTTCTTCTTCTGTGAGCTTAGCCTTACCCTTTGACTTGGTTGGCCTTTTGCTTGATGTAGGACATATGTGGATCTGAGCTCAGTTTTTGATCGGTAAGAAGAAGGAGCAAAGTCCAACGCATAAGAGCCATGTTAGTTGTCAGATCTTCCATTATAGCATTACAGAATGAGGAGTTAGCAATTTTAAGGCCTTTGGGCGCAGGGCGCAGGGACACTGTAGGCTGCAAGGTTAAAAGTATGGCACACTGAAACGGAGTGTTACAAGGGAGAAATCAGCGCCAAAGGGCGCAGGAAATTTGCATATAACATATTTGTTGTTGTAGACAGGAGTGCACCTGCGCCATTTATATGTGGTTTTATATTGGGCGCAAATAATTTTGGTGTTGCATGGGAGCAGGGTGCGCCAATGGCGCATGTATTTTGTATGTAACATGGAATTTTGGTGTGCCAAAGGGTGCAGGATTAATGCGTGTAGCACTTACTTTATGTGCGCAAAGAGGGGCTTTGGCACGGCGCAGGAAAAGCTTGCATGGCACTTGTGTTGTTGTAAGCGGGGTTGCGCCTGTGCCGGGTTAGGATTTACTTGGTTTATGCATGGCGCATGGATTTTTCATGCTGCAATCAAGGTTAGTGTGCCCTCTTGGCATGACTGTGTTTCCTGTAACAAGGGTGGCGACTACGCCAAGAGGAAAAATGGGGCTCGGAACTAACTTTTTAGGTTTCTTGATTTTCTGATGGGTTTGTGATTTTTTTGGTTTTACCGGCGAGATTCAATATAGAGGGAAACTCAGCAAAGAGGTCTTGGATTTATTTTTAGGTAGAGCCCTCTTGGCCAACAAATCTGGAAAGAGAGTGAAAATGGCTTGGGAGGGAAGATATGCAAGAACGGTAGGAGGGGTTATGGTTTCTCAAATCCATATCACCAAACTTCATAAACAACCAGCAAAAATGAAAACACAAGAGAAACAAGGACCACTTACCTGGAATATATAGAATGAGAGTAACGAAGTGGGGTCCATGAACGTGATACGAGGACAACGGGTGCGCTGACAGGTGCAGAGGAATAAATTTTATCACGTGTTTTTTATTGTGAAAGTGACAGGGCGAATGCGCTTATATATAGCCAAAAGCGCAATAAATGTGCCAACCACTTTTTAAAGAGGCGCACCAAAACGCGTGTCGACATGGAAAACCTTGCGCCCTTTGGCACAGATATGTTTTTGTCACCATGGAATTATCTGTGGCTTGGCACAAATTTAGTAATGTCAACACTGACTTTTGAGCACCTGGGCGCACCAAAATATGGCGCAACATTTTTGTTGCTGACAGGAAGGCGCATGCGCCTTGGCGCAGGAAAGAATGGTGCATCACGAGAAGGTGCAACAATTGTTGTGTCAACACTTCAAAGGGTGTGCCAATGGAAATAAAGGGGGCGCATATTTATCTTGTGTTGCATGGACAAAAGGTGCGCCCAGCCAAAAAAAAGACCAAAATGACTAAGTTCGGAAAACCAAATTTCCTGGAAAGGGTTTTTTACAACATTCCGAATGCTGAGGGACCCCGACGAGGAACCAGAACAAAATTTGGTATGGTTACCTGTAAAATTGCCCTCGTCAATTTTACAGGATAACACATCAATACCTCTCTTGAAAAGAAAGTTATCCCACAAAATGAATCTTGATGATCTAAGCTTTATTTCTCTCCTTTCTTTAGTGTTGTGGTGGGGAGGACATTCTATATAATTTAGGAAATGTGTGATAGATATTTGGATGACCATTCATAACTGCTATCGAAAAATAAGATTATAAGCATTTTATTGAAATCATCATTCTCCTCGACATTTCTTTGTTCTCACCAATGAATTGACATAAAGCCATGACTCCAAACTAAATTAGTTGCCTTAATATTAAGGTCATGCTCTTAAACATACGAAATCCTATTGCCTCTTTTTATGCCAAGTTCTTGTTGAGTAAGAATGGATTTCACAATAGGATCCGACACTAAAATGATTGAATGTGAAATCAAAATATAAAATTTTAATCACTTTACTACTTTGATAACTGCAAAATCATGTTTCTCGATATGGGAATATTTGATCTCATGATAATTTATACCATTGCTCATGAAAGTAATTAGAGATTTTAACACCTTCCTCATTTTTTATGAACCAATATGGAAGACAATGTATGTTTAGAAGCATAATAGTAAATGATCAAATCTTTATCCAAACATGGACAAACAAAATTACGAACACTTGCAATAACAACTTTAATAGAACCATGGGATTTATTTTCATCATCACTCCATTGGAAAGCGATTCTTTCCCCTTGTCATGCTGGTAATATATCAAGTGAGCTCTATAAAGTCAGGGACAAACCTTATAATTAAGTTCACTTTGCTAAAGAAGGAGTAAACTCCTTGTTTGGTGGTTGGGAGTATCGAGTTTCGTATGGCTTCAAATAATTCAAGATCTATCTTAATCCCATCTTTTGATATTATATGCCTAAGCAAATTTCCTTTTTGTAACTCCATATACTATTTCTTTATTTAAGAAAACATTAAGAGCTGTGCACATCTATAATACTTGGTCTAAAATCATTGAGGCGATCTCCCCTTTTCTTTGAGAATATTGATAGGTCATCAAGGTACATCAATGTGAATTTATTCTTGAGATCATGGAATGTTAAATCCATATCCCTTTGAAATATTAGCATTAATTAGCCCAAAATGCATCCTCTTGTAGGAAAAAGTTCCCCAAGGTGTGGTGAAAGTTTTTTGTGTTGATTTTATGTAACTACCTTTATCTGGTTATATCTAGAGAAACCATCTAACATTAGATAACATTTCTGACACCAATGTGAGCTTTTAAAATACAATGCATTATAGGAAGAGGATAATTATATTTCATAGGCGTTTGATTTATATTATGGAATTCAACACAAATCCTTATTTTCTCCATTCTTCATTCAAACATACACAATATTGTTTATCCACATTGAATGGTGAATAGGAAAGATGATCCTCACTTCCAACATTTTCTAGATCTCTTCATAGATTGTCCTAGTAGTCTTAGGATTATACTACCTTTGTTTTTGTTGAAATGGTTGTATCCTTGATTTTAAAGGAATGAAATGATGCATTTCTTTAGGCCTGAAGGATTTTAAATCAACATAAGAATAGGCCAAGACATCTAAATAACCTTTTAGGAGAGAAACAAGTTTCCTCTTTTCCTTTAGGGAATATTATTTCCCGACATTAAAAAATATGGGATTTTCTTTAGACCCAATAGTTACCTTTTCAAAATCAGCCGATGTCACGGGATCCCCGAATGGTGATTATCTGGGCGCGGGTACAAATATGTCATGCTTGGTCAAAGAAGTTCTTCTAGATGGACAAAAACCCTTTCAGAAATTTGTTTTCCTTTGTATTTTTGGGTGAAGCCTTTTTTATCCTGAACTCACTCTTAATTCCTGAGGGGACCATGGTAAATGAAGAAGGAGTGGGATTCCCGAGTAGTCCAACATCAATGACCTTAAAAATACATCATTTAGGGAGAATTTTCCCTTATGAAGTCATCTAGGCACACCGGCAATAACGTGTTCATCATCATGGAAAGACTTTTCTAATATGGACTCTATAGTTGATCAGAAATGCTAGGAGGTGGAAAATAGGGTTATCATTGGTGGATATGTTGGTTGTTAATGATAGCAAGGGATTATGATATGTGGTGATGAGAAGTGGAGGCGGAAACATGGTCCTCATCAAGCAGGTCATGCATCATAGAATTTTTTTCTCTAAGATGACAATGGTAATTGAGAAGAAGACTCAAAAAATCAATACAATCCCAAACTCTATTCTTGTAATGTTTAAGCCTTTCATATTTTTACTTGGAAACAATTGTGGTTTCATCACACCCCTTAACCACAAGTTTGAAAAGGATCGTCACCTTAAAATTTCGGTAATGTGATGACAGAAGTATCTAAGAGATTGCCTTTACCATGCTGGTGTAGGACCCTGCTAATAGATTGCAATGCCTCAGTGAATGTGCAATTTGTGTGAAAATGTGTAAATGATTGTCCAGTGAAGGAAACACAAATACCAGGGGGAATGGGTTGCAAAGCTCAATGGTTTAGCAAGAGAAACTTCCATCATAGGTTTCATCATGGCAAAATTTTGCTTGTGGTAAAGGTCTTGCACAACAAGTTAGGGATGGACCATGATCTTGTTGGTCAAACTACCTTAATGATAGGTAAGTGGATTATGACCCATATACTGATATAAAATATCATCTTCTTGTCTAATTTCTAGACACATGTACTTAGCCTACCTTTGTGGCAGCAACTGCATCATTTCACCTGGTTGAATAGGGAAAGTCAAAGCATGGGGATAACCGAATCCATGTGGTGGAATTCAACCCTACAGGTCTGGGTACAAAAACTCTTGCTCATGAAGCATCCCATAAGAAAAGTTGGGGGTTATAGTCAACTGGCAGAGGTATAGGTAGTCTTAACTCTCTTTTCAAGGTGAGGGCCATAAATTCAACTTATACATCTAAATGAGGTGTCCCCCAACCATTATGAAGCACTAGTAGGTTGCTTAGCTTTTGACCATGGAATAGCATAGGAGACCAAGTAATGGTCAGGGTTGAAAGATGGGGACCAAGGGAATGGAACAACCTGAGCTGACAGGTGACATTTTCCAAGGCTGTGGTAGGAGAGACCGATGTAATGCAATTGCCTAAAAGTTTAGGGCTTCCTATTAGGCAGATGACTAATGTTGGTGTAGGTATGGGAAGATGTGGCTAAGTCTAGATGTGGACAGGGGGGTGAGTAAAAAAAATTGTGAGCTAGTTGGCTTTTACAAATAAGGTAGTGATTTTGTTCTAGAGGCTGGATGAAGACATAGATGTGGGTATTTTCAAAGTTTTGGAATGGCCTTAGTCATGGGTAAAGGTTTGACCAATTTAGGTCAGAGATGATGAAGTCATAATGGGTTTGCGATAGGCATGGTTCAGTCTTGGATCTATTTGCTGGACATTATACTTTTTGAGTTGATCGTGGAATTATCCTCAAAGGTAGAGTAAGTAGCATATTGAGTCTAAATCAACGGGAGTAGTAGATGTCCCCAGACACATTTCATTATTTACCTAATCCATAGTGATCTTTTGCCAGTCAAGATTACTAGACTGAAGAAGAAGAAGATGGAGTTAGTTTGGTGGAAATCCCTGTAAAATATGTCTTTCAGACAGGGAATTGACTAGCCTCAGAATCTATGGGAAAAAGAGCTGAGATCATATCAATGGGGTCCTGGCATGCTGAGGGAGAACTACCCCCGATAGGTAGTGGCATGTCTAATGAGTCTCCCATGGGTAGGAGAGATGGTAGGTGGGGTGAGGTAGACTTCTCCCTTGGTGGAGGAGAAGGAGATGATGATTCTCCTGTGGATGGGAGAATTAAAAGTGTTGATTGTTTGGTAGGTTGGGAGGTAGATGGTGAAATGGCATCAACAGAAAGGTGTGGGTTCCTCCGTGAGAGTAGGGGGAGATAAAGGGGACTCCTTTGTGGGTGAAGGAGTAGAAGAGGTATGCTCCTCTGTGGGTAGAGGAGCTCATGCCAAAATTTCCTCAATAGAAAAAATAGGTGGGATTTGAGGAATGGCCGATTACAATATCAAAAACCGCGTGGAATTCACGGACATTATTATCACTGGATGAAGGTTTTCCATTTTTATTATATGATGGTTTATGGTTAGGGAACGACTTTTTAAAGATGTGCAATTTTTTTATTTTCCGGTGCATTCAGGTTGTCCATGACGAGGTCTCCATTATCTATCATCTCTTGAACAATTTTTTTAAAAGTAATGCAGTTACCATCACTATGGCCTTTGACATGATGGTAATTATAGTAGTCATGCTCCTTATACCATGCGGGCATAGGATGAGTAGGATCAAAACTAGTATGAGGCTTTATGGGAGGAAGTGTAATGGCTCTAGCTTTAAGAAGCTTTTCCAAGACTAAAGAATAGGGTTCTCCAATTCAAGTATACTTATGTTGCTCCCGTTAGAACTAAAATGCCTGGATAGGGGAAAGATTGGAAGAAGGTTGGGCTTAATTAGAAGGAATGGACCCCCTTTGAGAACTACCACATTGGCAGATCCTTTAGTTTTTGAATAATTATTTCGAGGTTTTTAAGATGAAGAAGAATCGTTTAGTTTGAACAGGGCGTTCTTGTTTCACAACTAGATTTTATTTTCTTCAATGGTGTGAATTTCCAGCTTTTGTGCCATGGTGAACGCTTCGTCGAAGATTCGAAAGGTTTGCACTTGCAAAGATTGTGAGATGTGTCTGGCACAAGCTCTAGTGAACAAATCAATAAGTTCAGTTTGAGGTACTAGAACGTTAACTGGTTGATAAGACTCCACCAGCAAGCAACGAAATCTATGATATATTCATCTTCATATTTTTCATTTCAAATATAGGTTGGTCATGGTGACCTTCTTGACTACATTGATCGAGAAGTGGTCCAAGAATTCCTGAGCCACTTGGTTAAAGGAGTAGATGGAATGTCTAGGTAAATTGTTGTACCAATCTAAGGCGGGTCCTGCTAGGGACATAGGAAATGTTCATAAGAGCAAAGCATTTTCATGGGAAATTAGGTAGCACCCATGATTGAATGACCGCAAGTGTTGTTGTGGGTCCTCTTTACTGTTGAAAACGACTGAACTTGGGCATTTCCTAATGCACAGGATATGGGAGAATAGGAATGGATGGATTAATAGACTCATTATAAATTTCTTCATAGGTCACGAAGTTACGAGAGACGGGAAAATAATGCTTCTAATGTCTACATATTTTCCATCATCATCCTAATGAGGTCATTGGTGGGTTGTGAGGAATGGGTGCCCTCCTGCAGTAAAGGGAGGTTGATGATGGGTGTATGATGTGGATGGAATCCTAGTACATGAGGGTGTCAAATATGAAAACTGTAAAGGGGGTATAGATACAGGTGGAATGTACCCCAAAAGGTGACAGAAAAGATTTGGGGGTTGTTGATGGTGCGTTTAAATAGGTGGGGTGGTCGCAATGAATTTCGTGGTAATGGGTGGTAGAGACTAAGGGATAGAAAGAACCAAATTTTGGAAAGGAGTGTGAGTTACCGACACTAGATGTGGTTGTGATGTAATCAGTACATACAAAGAAAAGGGGGAAGACGGGGCTATACTCAAGGAATTCGGTGAAGGAACAGTTGACACTACGGGTGTGATAGATGTCATTAGGGCAACAGTTATGGCAGAGGTGGAGCCTAGCTAAGAAACCACATGGGGTAATGTGGATGAGGGTAGCGTCGAGCTAGTGGTAGCTGACACGAAAGTGGGTGTGAGGGCAGGAGGGATAGATATAGGCATGTCATATATCAACTCTTCTGAGGAGTCCCACGTAGATGAGTGAGCGAGATAGTATTGTAGGGTTGTGGGATTCTGATCAAGGAGTCTTGCGAATTTCTTGTCACTGGTAGCAATGGGGATAAGCCTAAGCTGGATCCATAGGTGACAGGAAAGATGGTGGTGATGGACTAGGTGGGATTGCTTGACGGTTGGCATGAAATATAAGGACGTTAGTTTAGATGTGAGTCAACACCATGTGAATTAGTGTTGACCTGGTAATACTGTATTCTGTAAATGACACAGAAAACAATAGAAGCAGAGAAGGACAAATTCTGGGGGGTAAATCTGGTCAGTGTTTTGATTAAAAATCAAACACAGAAACTGACTGGTCAATATGACCGATGATGATTACAGGGGAACCGACTATGGAAAGTACTTGTTTCAACAAATGAAACAAAATTGATGAATATGAACTGGGGAAACTGTATCTGTCAAATATATTAGAATGTTGGGGGAAATGATGGAGTCCTAAGGACAAAAAACTAGAGAAGAATAAGTGATGAGAGTTGTTTCAGGAAAAATAACCAAAATATCCATAAGGCGACACTAGTTAGGTAAACTGACAATGGTCATATGTAAACCAACAAACGGTCACTAAACTAACGCCGGTTACTATGAAATTAGAAAAAATGAAGAAAAAAATGGATTTTGGTGAATTAAAGTAGATGAAGGACCAACCCAAGAATCTGAGAAGGATAAGTTGAGGTCCTAACACACCCAGAAATAGTCAGAATACTCCAAATATGATGGGGAATGAGAAAGGAAGAGGAAAAATGAAGAATCGTAACTCACGCCTCAAAATGAAAGTCAAGAACAAAGCTAAGAAAAACATGTAATCCTAAAAGTGAATTTATATTTGTTTTAGCTTATGCTATTAAGACTAACTTGTGAATTTAGAACATAGTTTTTGGTTGGGAAGGCATCCTACAAAGAAGGAAATCTAAAGGTGAGGTTTCGGGTTATGTTATGGTAGGGGAGGTCCTTTCTCTGAGCTGATGACTGGACAAAGATAACCAGCTGGGCGCCCACTGTCAATCCTCTAATCGTGTGATCATTGGCAGCTTCTTCCGAGTGGGATGTTGTTTTAATGAGATGTGTAAATTCAAATTTCTACAGTTTGGCAAAGAGATAGAAGAGAGAAATGTGTTTTCTATGATTCAATTGTGTTAACCATCAGTTGGGCATGACTTCCAGCATATAGGTTACCCTCATTTTTAAATGTGAGCTTATAATAAAGCATACAAGGATGAAATGAAGAAAAATTTATAACACAAATTGACAATTATATTCAATGAATCAAAGGACGAATAGGTCAAGAACATGCCCTTTCACTACTATGCAAATGTAAGAAGGAAGAATTGGTTCATTTTAAGCACCAAATGACAAATTTTGTTTTAGACAAATAGAAGAAAAGAATATTACCTAGGAAGAAGATTAAATGTGTCTTTTTCAAAAGGAAAGAAACACACAAAAAATTTCCCTATATGAAGAAAATGAAATGAACCCAAGAGAGGGTCCCACCGGGCATGCCAAAATGTTTCGCCAAATAGTGTGTCTACCTAAGAGCAAAACAGATAAGGTAGGGGTGAGGAGGAATACCTGTAAATGAAGGTGGAAGGTTGAGTATGTGCATCCTGATTTCCCAATCTAATTTTGATTGCGAGAACTTCCCTTTTTCTAGGAGGAACTACCTGCGAATATAAACAAGAACACAAGAGGAAAATTAAACAATATATGTCAGTGGACTACCTAGCGTATGCTAGATTCGGGAAGTGTGATACTTCCTTGATGGCAGTCAATCCACTATTTAAAACAAATTAATGCAATAAATGATGTAAACCAATAATGTCCTATTGTAGTTGATATGATTTAGGTGTCTCATTCAAGTACAATAAACAAGTATAATCTAACAAGCTAGGTTATGATTAGATCTGGAAGTTAGACAAGTAAATAAGGTGGTTAGGCTAGGTCAGGGTCAAGCTTTAGGTGATTTTTTTTATTTAGGTAAATTTTATGGGGTTGTTGTTATTGGCAAGTTTTTCTAGACACAGAGACCGACATCGGTATGGTGTGACTGATGTCAGTTGAGGATAGACCGATGACGGTTTAGGTTAACTGGCATCGATAGAGTCAAGATGAAAGAAATTTTAATGAAGTTTGGTTTTGGTGATTCTCTATTATTGTAACAGATAATGGACAGAGAATGATGAGGTTGATGACAGTGCTGGGAATACTCAGAGATGTCTGGAGGCGGGTATGGCAGGATGGGAGGTTGTAGGTGGTTAGGTAAAGGGATTGGCAGGAGGCTGAGAGATAATGGGATGCAAGAGAAACTAGAACCCCAAATTTAGATATGGAGAAACTAATCTAAATAAATATGGGAAGGTACATATTTAAATGTACTTACTGGTGTTTTTAGACCTGGTGGTTGGATGGGGGTGATGGCTGATCTATGGAACTGGTGGCCAGTGCCACAACTGAGCTTCCCAAAATGTTACCGTGAATGCTTTTCCTTTCAAATCAGTGCTTGGTTGCTAGTTCAGGATGTCTAGATGTGCAGGAGTGCTTTAGTGCATGCTTGCATGAATATCTCTTTCTCTCCAAAACTCAAATAATTCTTCCAACCTCTCAAACAAGATTACCAAAGTGAATATATGGTAACTGATGACGGTTTAGGGTAACCGACATTGGTTTTGGGTTTGACCGGTGCTAGTTAAGGAGGGAAATCCTAGGTTTGCTAAAATTGACAGATCTTGGCAATCTTTTTGGCCAGCTCTGCTCATTGTCCCAAATCAAAATGGAATGTTGCACTTAGATAAGTGGTAATGGGTTGAACTAAGTCTTAGTTAATTAAGGTGGGTAGGACTAAGTCTTAGTTAGTTATGGCAAGTGGATATTAAGTCCTAGTAAAAATGAAACATGTGAAGAATAGGTTTATGATGAGGTGTCTAGGTGATGTGGTGGGGTGAGGTGTTTAGGTGAGGTGGAAATTAGTTTAATTAAGGTAATTAAACAATGAAATTTGTGAGAGTGGGAATTAATCTAATTGTGGGTAGTTAAATCAATATGCAAGTGGGGTAAATGGGGGATGTGACACAAATTTGGTGTCGACAACATCCATCAGTAAAACATCACACATAATTGTATCTACAAATTTGAAAATGTTCATTTCAACTTCACATTGTGCTTTCACAATACTTACATGTCCTTCCATCATCCAAGTAACTCTCTAATAATTATATTTGGTTTTCCCTCCAATCCCAGCTTCCATATGGTCCCCGCATACATCAAACTATTTGTTCTTTTACTTTTAAATACCATTGTATAAAACTTCTCTTTAGTCTTGCATCTTATGCAAAAAATATGTCTTTCTCATATTGCAACTCATCCTTCTTCCCTTTAATTCTTTTCAAGTCCTTCGTTTACGTCATTCAGACTTCTCATTTTATTCTTCTACTTCATCCCTTTCCTCTTCCTACATTATGTGCACACTTGTACTCTTTGTGTTTCCCTCATCATTGTACAAACACTCATAAGAGCGATGTCATATGTCACCACATCAAAAACATGTTCCACTAAATCTTTTTCTCTAACATATTCCTCTTGTAGATGTAATAATGCCCTTATTTTCAGGTTCATGTGCACTATATGTGCATTCTCTACCTTCACACTCAAGTGTAATTGGATCGTCTCCACTACTAAGTTTCACTTTGTTATTTTGTGCATTTTTTCTACATGTTAACTTATCTTCTTACCTTAAGGCATACTATTTTTCCTCTTCAATTTTCTATAACTTAATCAAGATAATCTCATAGTAAATTTCACATCACATTCCATTCAATTACTGAGCCACCTTCTCTCGACCCATCTCATGTTGACCAAATCAAATTGTGATCTTGTAAAACTCTTTAGTGTATTTGTTTACACTTAACTCATTATGCCAAAAGTTTTGTATCTTCTTTAATAAATCTAATTAATAATATTTTGGCAAAAAAATCCCTTTCAACTTTGCAACCATGCACTCTCACTTGGTAATCTTATCCTCACCATTCCTATTGCGCTCTATCCAAACTTCCTTCCACCACAGCGCAACATGACATTTCAACTTGACTTGTATTATCCTCGCTTTGGGATCCTTTACAACCTCATCAAACTTAAAGAAATATTCCATCTCTATAATTCAATCAATAAGTTCCCCCGCATTTAGTGTCCCTGAAAAATAAGGAACCTCCCTTTCACTCCTCAACCAATCCTTGAAACTACCTTAAAAAATATACATTCTTCATCATATGCATCTTCTTGTTCTTGTTATGCTCCAACTA
Source organism: Taxus chinensis (assembly GCA_019776745.2). NCBI lineage: Eukaryota > Viridiplantae > Streptophyta > Pinopsida > Cupressales > Taxaceae > Taxus > Taxus chinensis. The sequence goes on from CM034149.1 coordinate 817,274,389, forward strand.
TGCCACCTATAGGTGCTCCCTTCTTTGTAGTATTATTTATTCTCCCGAATCACTCACATCATCCCTTGAGAAAAAATCCTCTCCCATGGTCTTTTTCCACTATTGTTAATATGGTATGTATTGTCCACAACATCCCTGTAATCTCTTTAATCCTTCCAGTTATGTTATTCACCACCACATTTCTTTGTCCCAAACTTTTAGGTGGCACATTAGTTTACAGAGCTTAGATCTCATATAGAGTTTTCGTATGAGATTAACATTATTTCAATTACATTGATGGTTTATTTAATTATAAAAATGTTATTGGGCATGGGCATATTTTGGTAGCACAAGGAAAAAAATGTTTAAAACCACTTGTTTAGTGGGACAGGTGTCAAATTTCATCTGTGCAAGGTATAAAAAGTTAGGAAAAGGATCGTTGTCAATATGTATAGTAGTTGGTTTAGGTTTATTTAAGATTTTATTTAAGGTATAAATTATTGTTGTCAAAATGTATAAAAGTTGGTTCACATTTATTTAAGATTTGTTTGTTATATTAATAGGTATTTTAAAATGGTAGAATGGTGGGGTGAAATCTAGTGGAGTGAATTGTTTACTTTAATTTGTAATTTTAAATATAATATTCATTTAATTGTCACAATACAAGTTTAATTTAAAATTTAGTGTCTATTTATCTAGTATATATAAGTTTTTTCCTTATATTAACTGAAATTTTATAATATTTTTTCGTCATATGATAAAATTTTGAGCCCCCTTTTTAAAGATATTTTCAAGCTCAAAAGAACAATGTAGCTAGATAGATGTTAATTGTCACCCAATGAGAAATTGATGGAGAAGTAACAAAAATATTAAACAATATAATATGTGAAAAATCCAAAATAATAATCTTAATATTGATATTTGCAACGTATTTGAAATAAATAAATATAAGATATCTAAATTAATTATACGTTTTAATAAGAACATTAAATTATAAAATGTGAAATTTTTTTTTGTAAATACTACTAAATAAAATAAATATCTAAAATATAAAATTAAAGATTTATCAATCTAAACAATAGTGAAATATATTGAAGACATTTATTTACAAATCAATATGTTTTTATTTTTATTATTTTCAAATGGTTACTAAATGCAGATGAACTTACAATAACTGCCATCTCATTTATTACCTCTCGATGGATTGATCTTACAATTGCTACTCTCATTTGCTGATGTTGATCCACAACATCAAGTGAGAAATAAATTGTAAACAAATGTAGATCTAACATTTATTTAGTTGAAAGAGGAAGGAACTCTCCACTTGCGTTATGTTTAATTATCAAAATAATTTTGTCAATATACTTCGAATGTAAATTGTTTTAAATCTAGACAGGCTTTGTCTGATTCTTTATGGCTTGAACTAGCTGGGAGTAGGCTTCTACCCATGCGGATTTCAGCTGTGGAGACCACATTTGAGGCACAGCTTCCTCTATAGTCCTCAGGAGAGCATATTTAGTCACCTGCACAGAGCACACACCATCACTCTCACTCCATTCATGGCACCTAACATTTACAGCTATAGATAGAAATTTGAACATTCTACTTACATCATAATGTTCATCAACCACTCCAGAGGTGTAATGCACCGTACCCAAGTTCTTCAGAGTTGATTCCGGCACTGTAATGGATCCGCTTTCCCCAAGTTGTACAGCAGATTCACATGTCTGCAAGTAAGTTAGATATCTATTAACACTGCAATTCTTCAATGGTTACCAAGAAAGGGAAAAAAAAAGTTTTGATTCAGACCATAGTGAAGACTGTGAGCGCATGCACTTTTAGCTTTGTGTTTTTCTCCAGTGGGATGTCGGAATCTTGTAGAAAAGAGAATAGCCGTTTCGCCGATGGGGCTATCTCAAAAATTCTGCAGAGAAACAAACGGAACAAAGACAAAGGGCCAAAAGAGGTTAATTGCATTTATTCCTTGTAAAAATCCCAAAAAAGGTTAATGGAGTATAGCCTCACCTGAGAAAGAAGGTAAGTCCTAGCTCGGCTGCATTCTTTTTCATGACATTCCATGACTTTTTAACCAGGACAACCCTCTTCTTTGGAAAAGGCCGATGTTTGAAGATTCGCAGATATTTGGTATTTCCTAGCTGAATAAAAAATGTTTGAATTTCTGAGTAAGAGTCAGATTCTTTCAAAGAATTCTATGTATGTAGATTTCAGAACACTTATCAAGAGTACTAATCTACCCAAATTACATTTGTATTTGTTATGATCCTAATTTAAACCATAAATCTTTTCAAAGACTCCATGAATATGGTGGCAGTAATCGGCTTCAGGGGAATAGTCCGTGTCTCAACTCCGATCAATTAGCTTGTAAATCAAAATCACAATTGAGGAATAGCTGTCACAGGTTTAGATATGGGACAAGGAATGGACGATTCCTAAAGAGCAGTGGGAAGAAAATATTTTATGTTTTCTAGATCACTGGGGGAGTCGAAATGGAGGATCACTTTATTCTTGAAAGTCCTCAATACCTAAACACATAAATGAAGTATATGGAAACATTAAGAATAAGCTCTTTCAAGGAAAACAATAAAGAAGTTATGGACAGTGCTAATTCAAATTAGCAGAATGAGCATCCTTATAAGAGATACCTTGGGCATAAAACAACTTTGAGTGGGAAATAAATTGGTTATAATCAGTGGTCCCATAGATTGTTGGGTCTTGTTGGCGTAACTAAAACCATTCCATTTCAAATGTGGGAATCAGGACTTTTTAAAAACTTAAAAGGGACTGATATAATCCACTATTTTTCAAAAGATTTTTATGGCTTTTTTAAATTTTATTAGGTACTAACATAAGCCCAGACCAAAACATCAGACTAGTCAACACCAGCGCACCAGTTGTCTAAGCTCTTCTTGACTAATGCCAATAAAAGTGAATTTTCAACTTCAAAACATAAGATCCTTAAAACCAAGCAAATGAATTGTAAAAGATGGTTTGATTTTCATTAAAAAAAAAAAAAAACTGCCAACTACTTTCAAGCACTCCAAATGGATAGAGCAATCCCTCTTTCCATTTACAGATAAAACTCAAAATGGGAACTAAAACAAGATCACTTACATATGCAAGGACTAAATGTTTTTGGCCTAACCAAGTTTCTTTCCCCATAAATGTTTGTTTCAGTCCATGACAGGCCCAGCTTTTGTCTGTTCTGATAATTACTACACATGGAAAGCACAGCCACAACTTTATGTGTTGCCAATGATCCAACCTGCTGCTTGGTTAACCTGCTTATTGAGTTCAGGTGTCCATCTGCCAAGAAAAATGAAAAATCCATTAGAGAAGGGGATAAATGGATTCATAATTATAAAGAGCATGAGCAGAATCCTCAGAGCCGAAGGATACTCTGCATATAAAAAGTGTACCAAATATTCTAGTTAGCCAATAGTGTACAGGAACATACCAGTTTGAAATCCTGTTGTTTTTGGTTTTGTTAAAAACCCCACAGAAGACATGGCAGCCATTACTGAATGGAATAATAACTTGAATCTAAAAGACTTGCTCCTGGTCTGTAATAAATTGGAATCAAGATGTATTACAATGAGGGCCCCTAGTGTTTTTAATAGAGGCTGCGAATATATTTATAATAGGAAACAAAAAGAGTTACGTAAAGAGAGGGAAGATGATACTTAGAAAAATCTATCCATCACATATATTTATAAGCCTGACCTTTCAACCAATAAACTATTTAACAACCCCGACCTTTCCCTCTCGAGAAAGCTATTCTATATTTCCAAATGACTAGAGTCATTGTATAAATAAAATAGCAGCAGCTCTGCCTTTGTTAATGTGGACAAATCTGCCGAGATTAAAGAGGCGTGTGTAGAATGAATGTGCTTTCCACAGGTCAACAACTTTCGTGGACTCTTCGGCCCGCTGCTTAAATTTGAAGACCGTTTAGTTGTTTTTCGTTAATTTAGCAGTAAAATATTCGTTGGTTGGGACCCGCCGACAACGTGGACCGCATATGAAGTCTAAATGTTATGGCACGATTGATTATCTGCCCTTTTAAATCCGACAACGGCCAACCTATTTGAGGATAGGTAGGTACCTTTTTTTTACGTACCAAATTCCAACTATTATTTGCCTCTTCGCGGTATTAACGACCAAGATTTTTATTTTGTCTCGCTATGATTAAGTGTGTTTGACTTTTTCTTACATAATTAGTAATGGCGTCTCTACTATTGTAGATGAGAATTAGGGATCACGAATTAAATGAACGGCGGGAATGTCGAAGGGGTTGGATGGAAGAAGTGAAATTGGAGGGAGCGAAAAAGTAAGAGAGGAAGAGGGGCGATGAAGAAGGGTTTTGAGGGAGGAGAAGTGCAAGGGCAGTGAAAATGCAACACAGAACCAATACAAAACTCTTGTTTCCTACAATTACATGTCATCTTCGTCAAAGGTTAGAAAGAGAAAGAGAATGCGGTGTGCAAGTTGTCGAGGTAATGTTATTTGGAGATATCTCTGAAAGTAAGGAGTAGTTCATCTATATTGTCAATGTTAATAGTAGTTATTTGCAATTTTAGCCCGTTTGTTGTTTTGGGTATGTAGAATATACATATATGTAAGGGGATACATATATGTAAGGGGGTTTCACTTGCGTGTCCCACGAGACATTTTAGAGATAGGTATATGTGGAGTGCACCTGACATCTTAAGGTAGCAATTTCATGCACAATTTTGAAACCCAACCACGTTGTTTGTTTCTTGTAGCACTTTGGCAAGTCCAGTTTTTTAGTTTTAAGCTTAAGTAGTCACATGGAGACGCGATGCATGAAAAACGATAGATAATTGAGCCCCTCTAATTATTGGTCATATGAGCAACATGTAGATTTAATCTGTCGGTCGAACTTGGCTATCTTTTATTTTAGTTTTTGTTGGCGTAAACGCCATCGATTGGACGACATTTAATTTGGTAGATAAGACAAAGACATGAATTGAAGTTGTTAGAAATAAGCATATGGAAATTAAATACATGCATGTCTCACACCTAATTCATGGTTCAGATTTTTCAGTCCCTGATCTACTTTACAAAAAGATAATGACCAAGTTATGCAAAAGGTTCAATGGTCAAGATTTGATAAAGAGCCAACAATACAGATTGAAGGGAAGTTATTGAACTTTGTCAAATTGAATAAACCAATAAGGAAACATATTAGTTTTTGTTCTAAATCTAATTTTGTTATGTTTGAAGGGAAGGAGGGAATGCAAAGAGAGAAGGAAGAAGATGGGAAAGAGTTGGTTGGCTATGGTGGTTGGAGAAATAGGAGGTGAACAGGGACCAAAGGTTGCGAGGCACAATTTGTTATGAAGTTTCATCGTAGGATTACATGTTTACCAATAAAACCATCAAAGTGTACATGTACTGTCCAAGTCTAAAAGAAATTTTTTGATTTCTTAAATTTAAGATCTGATGTACTTACTCTAAACATGGCCCCATAGAGAGGCAACACAGAAAAAATGGTAGTTGTGAAAAATATGGAAATGATGGAAAACACAATAGATGCATGTAGTCATTTTTATACCCTTCATAGAATAGGAAAATCCCATGCGCGTCGGCCTATCACCTAGCGGGTGCTAGGCGCTCACCCGAGGCACGCGCGGATGTCGAGTCTCTCCTTTATGTGAGTTTTGTGAGAATGCATCATCGTAGAACATATAATCAAATACAGGATAGAAAAGAGCTAAACCACATTCTTATGAACTTAGGAATAGCTATCATCTCATTGTATACAAGTAAGAGAAATAACAAGTAGCACATGCAGATGATTCATACAGAAAGGAAATGCATAAGTATTGAACACAAATGATTTATAACAAAGCATTATATTCATACTGCCAAAGTTAATAACCCACATTACATCCCTTGAGGTCATAACAGATCCTCATATAATTATGTAGAGTCAAATCATGCATCAGAGCGATATTATGCTCATCATATTACAAAGAAGAATGAGAACCCATCCCCTTCTGTGCTAAACACTCATAGGGCTCTCCTAATCCCTAGCCATAACATCCTCGATTCTATTTTCTGTAGGGTTTCGCCTCTCTTCAACTATATCTACTATATCTCTTTCTTCTACCGGGTGCTTGTATATATAGCCTTAGCACCCACAGTCATGCTTTCCAGAAGTTACAAATTGGTTGCCAAGTTTCGAAGTGGTCCTCCATAGAAGCATGCCTTTCCAAATCCGTTGCAATGATGTCTTCTGGAACCTTCTATCCGATGCCTAGAATATTCCCTTTTTGATCCATAGTCGTCAGGCTGACACCTTATCCATAAGGGTCATGCTTTTCTTGTGTGCTACCTGGGATGTCGAATCCAGCTAAGTACAAAACTAGTTTTGCCTTGCGCGCGCGCACCGTGTGTTCCACAAAACCTTGCCAGAACCCTTTCCCTGCGTACTTTCAACCCATGCGCCCTTCTTCAACTAGGTCTCGTGTGCCCAGATGCCTTCTTGTACTTAGCTAATATTTTGGGGCCCAACATCACCCCACACTATGCCTGTTCTCTGTCCCCGGAAACACTCTTCAATAAATACTTAAAGAATGGTGGATCCTTACATATGGTTAGAATGGAAGAATGAAGGAATGATAATTGGGGAAAAGAATGAAAGAATGGGGAACTTTATTTACTTCTGGAGGAGGAGAGAGAAACCCTTCCTTAAATTAGCTTCTAATTTCCCCCAAGATTCAACCTCATTATGCGCTTGCTGACAGAGGTCACCCACCAGGGCGCTCACTTCTTCAAAACTAAGCTCCTCTCCCTTAGCCCTCATTGTCTCCACAATCTCCTCCAGTTGTTTACCCAAATCCTTGAGTGCATCCATCCTTCGAGTGATTTGAGGGTACAATTCCTTTAGTCCGGTTCTTGATTGAGCCCCGCAAGGTCTTTATGGGCTTTGATTTCTTTTCTACCTCGGCTAGGATCTTGTCTCACTCTACCCTGTTCCCTTTGTTCTTCTCTTGGAACTCCTTGAGTTCTGCCTCATGGGTGACAACTAGGATACTTATCACTCTATCTTTGTTTGCACAATTGTCATAGGTAGCGTCAACAACTTGCGTGGCAAATTTTACATTGGCAAGGATCTTGTTGTACTGAGAAACAATCTCCACAACCTTCATTTTATTTTCTTTCTCCTGGCGCACCAACGCCTCTTCTGCTAATTTTAGGGTAAGTGGTCACCTCTCCATGGTGAGTATGTGGGTTAAGTCCTCTAGGCATTGTAGGGATGATCCATACTTTTGCACGGGTGGTGTTAAGTCTGGATGCTTTAGGACAGTGACATCTGTGATTTTCTCTATTTTCTTGTATGCCTCGTGCACTCTTGCCTTTTCATCTTTTAACTCACGCCTCAACTGGGCGCTGATTAGCTCTTCCTGCTTCAATTCCTTGGTCTTTTCAATGAGCTCTTCTTCCCTTTTCTCCAGCTCTACCTCTAGGAACTTTACCCTGTCATTTCTCCTGAAGATCCTGGATTCAACCTCAACTGAGACTTTGTTGAGCACGTTGCATATCTGCTCATCTGACAGCATCTAAGCATTCACCAAGGGGTTTATCCCTTTTATTTTTTACACTTGCATTAATGCCCCTTAGCTTACTTCAAATTCTGGCTCATCAATGTGGGACTAAAATTCCCATGACAACAATTTCCTTGTCCAAGGGTATGCTCCTTCCTCATCAAATGAAGTCATGGCTAGAAGTTGTTCTGTTGGCATGGTGCTCTAGAAGCGTGCACACAACACCTTGTTTGGATAATCAATGTAGCCCATTCGTTGAACTTGTGATGCTTCTACTCTCTTCCTCCCTATGTGTGTGGCCTTTGGAAAACTTACAGCCAAACTGGGATCTCCTCCCATGCTGCCATATTCTTTCTCTATGCTCTCCTTCTCGGCTTCCTTCATCACCACATCCATGCTGCATTCCACTTATTGCTCCACCAGGTCCTTGATGATTTTTTCCACTTATCTCTCCATGGCCTTGTCTAGCTATTCCTTTGTGAGGCTGGGGGTCCTTTGTTCTTTTGTAACTTCTTCCCCACCTACTCCCTTGCCTTGGGTCTCAGCCTCTTCTTCATCCTCCTTTTCCTTATCTCCTTTGTTATACTCCTCATCTCATTCTTCTTCAGAATTGTGTATCTAATAAATGGGATGGTCTTCGCTTCCGGGTTCATCTTCATCATCATCTATGTCGCCGATGTAGGCATCTAGGTCTTTTGTCTCTTCTGAGTCGGCCTCATTCGTCACCTTCTACTTCTTCCTTACTGGGGTTTCCAATACAGGGGATTCTTCTCTTTCTTTTTCTTCGGTAGGTGATGTCTTCCTTGGAGATTCCTCCTGAGTGAGGGGCTCTTCGTGCTCTGGTGCCTCTTCTTCTAGAGTCTTTGCATTGACTGGAGATTTCTTCCTTCGCGCGTAAGTACTAGGCTTAGCGCTTACCGCCTGAATAGTTTGAACACTTGGTGCCTTATACACCTCTTCTCTCTCCCTCTTTCTAGGCACGACCTTCTTCCTACCTGTGGGGTCTTCAGGAATGGAGACATAGTTCTCCAAGTAAGTGCCTTTTTCAAACTTTGGCCTTATGTGTAGGTACACCCTTGTTGTGGTCCTTCCTGCAATTGATAACGTCAAAGGCTTCATCATTTGGATCATGTGGGAGACATATCTCTCCACGTACGCACCCTTCTTTGGGTAGACTAGCTTTCAGTGCAGCTCGTAGTGGTCTGCATCTACCTCACTAAGATTGAACCTTAGTCTCTTGGCCTCCTTGAATCGATTAACTATGGCTTGGAAGTATAACACAGTGAAGGAGAAGGGTAGCTTGTACCATGGACTCATGTTCTCATTTGTTAACTTAAATCTGCCAATGCAAAAGTGTTGGTACACTGAAAATTCTTACTCTCCACTTATGAGCGTGGGAAACTACTCTAGGATCCTTCACTCAGCCCCGAATGCGTCACACATTCATTTATACCACTTCTCTAGGCGCGCTTTGTGAGAGGACGTCATGGTTTCACAAGTATACTTTGTGAACCTCTTTGTGAGCGAGGGATCTTCTTCTGGATACTCCTAAACATTTTTTCTGGCCCGTCGGGAACTCCAATCTCTAAGAACATAATAGTGAGGAGTACTTTGCCAAAGAGTATCCTTCTCTCCCTCCTACGTGGTGCTTATAATTTCATCCATGCAATGAAACCAAACAAGATGTAGATGGCCCCTTCTGATATCTTCCGGCATACATTCAACCATGCCTTGTTCACCTTGCGTCCATATTTCTTGATCATTAAGCTTGGTTACCAAGTGTGCACGACCATCCTCATCACTATTTTTAGTATTTCTGAGATTTTAAATTATCTCAAACCCTTCTTGTAGTCATACGTGGCTACAGTCTCCTTGATAGCCTCCTTGTTTCTCAAATCATCATCAATGATATCTCCTT